>JBBGZY010001283.1:1882500-2482500 GCA_037952925.1 Lithobates clamitans
AGAACTCAAGTTTGGAGAACTCTCCCCAAAGGGGCCACATACAACAGCAAAAAAATATCATAGAGATTCCAACTATTTCCCCCTCTACTAAATAATGTTTTAATTTCCGTTTCTGTCCTCATTGACAAGATTTCCTCTTATTTTCTGTTCTGTCTGACACTTGTCAAATAAGTCGTAAGAGGAGATCTCACCAATGAGGAAACAGACAGCGATAAAATCTGAACAGGTGTTATCTGCAAAGACCTGACAATTCCAAATTCTCAGTAAATTTGGCTGAGATACAATTAGCTGATGATGAATTACCTCCTGAAACTATACTTAAATAGGAACTAAACCCTCCTATCCTTTACAACCAAAGAAGCTTCCATCATTGCCTCTGTTTAATCTGCAGTTGCCATGGTGCTGCACAAGTTTTCAGCTGTGACATCAGCCATTTGATAGCAACTGTAACTGTTTTGGGTGAGTTGAGTTCCACTTTAAAGCATAACTAAACCCCCAGAAATACTTACCTCTTCCAGTGATGTGGCAGGAACATCTTTTGCCAACCATTGTCATCTTCTCCCCAGCCACTTCCAGGCCCTGGATTTTTGGTCTCCTAATTGGCCGGTGGGAGTCAGTCATTCCGGCACAGCACATGTGCAGCTCAGCGTACGTTCAATAGAAGACTGGAAGAAGACAGATAAGTGTTTGTTATTGCAGTACAATAAAGAACTGCCTGCTCGTAATTTTTTACTACTTAATGAGCAACTGCAGTCTGCTTACATAATTTGTAAAAAAACATATTTGCCATTCTGAAGCTTCCCTCCAACCACTTTGCATATTGTTTTGTATACACTATCTCACAAAAGTGAGTACACCCCTCACATATTTGTAAATATTTTATTATATCTTTTCATGTGACAACACTGAAGAAATGACACTTTGCTACAATGTAAAGTAGTGAGTGTACAGCTTACATAACAGAGTAAATTTGCTGTCCCCTCAAAAAAACTCAACATACAGCCAATAATGTTTAAACCGCTGGCAACAAAAGTGAGTACACCCCTAAGTGAAAATGTCCAAATTGGGCCAAATTAGCCATTTTTCCTCCCCGGTGTCATGTGACTCGTTAGTGTTACAAGGTCTGAGGCTGGGTTCACACTGGTCCGACAAACGCTCCGACATTGGGAGCTCAATGTTTCCCTATGGGAGCCGTCCTAACTGGTCCGACACAAGTCGTTCCGACTTTAGAAATGCTCCCTGTACTACTTTGGTCCGACTTTGATCCTACTTCAGCCTATTGACTATCATTGAAGTCGGATCAAAGTCGGATTGCCGTCTTGCATGATCCGACTTCGGCACGCGACTTGTGCTCAGATGATCTTGAGGGGGAACCCCGCGCCAAATTTTAAATAAAAAACCGGCATGGGTTCCCCCTCCAAGAGCATACCAGGCCCTTAGGTCTGGTATGGATCTAAGGGGAACCCCCTACGCCGAAAAAACGGCGTGGGGGGTCGCCCCCAATCCATACCAGACCCTTATCCGAGCACGCAGCCCGGCCGGACAGGAATGGGGTGGGGACGAGCGAGTGCCCCCCCCCTCCTGAACCGTACCAGGCCGCATGCCCTCAACATGGGGGGGCTGGTGCCTTGGGGGAGGGGGCGCGCTGCGGCCCCCCACCCCAAAGCACCTTGTCCCCATGTTGATGAGGACAAGGGCCTCTTCCCGACAACCCTGGCCGTTGGTTGTCGGGGTCTGCGGGCGGGGACTTATCGGAATCCGGGAGCCCCCTTTAATAAGGGGGCCCCCAGATCCCGGCCCCCCACCCTATGTGAATGAGTATGGGGTACAGCGTACCCCTACCCATTCACCTAGGAAAAAAGTGTCAATTTAAAAAAAAACACTACACAGATTTTTAAAGCATTTTATTAGACAGCTCCGGGGGTCTTCTTCCGACTTCGGGGGTCTCTCCGGTTCTTCTCCACGCTCTCCGGATCTTCTGCCGGGCTCCTCCGCTCTCTTCTGCTCTTTTGCCGCTCTTTTGCTAAAGCGGAGGAGCCTGGTCTTCAATCTTCTGCCTTCTGCCTTCTGCCTTCTGCCCTCTTCTCCTGATGTTGACACGACGCTCTCTGGGGCTAGAATGCTCTCTGTGCGCTCTGCTCTGATTTATATAGGCGGTGACCCCGCCCCCTTAGGCCGTCACAGTCCCTGGGCATGCTGGGACTGTGACGTTTTAGGGGGCGTGGTCATCACCCGATGACCACGCCCCCTTATGCCGTCATAGTCCCAGCATGCCCAGGGACTGTGACGGCTTAAGGGGGCGGGGTCACCGCCTATATAAATCAGAGCAGAGCGCACAGAGAGCATTCTAGCCCCAGAGAGCGTCGTGTCAACATCAGGAGAAGAGGGCAGAAGGCAGAAGGCAGAAGGCAGAAGATTGAAGACCAGGCTCCTCCGCTTTAGCAAAAGAGCGGCAAAAGAGCAGAAGAGAGCGGAGGAGCCCGGCAGAAGATCCGGAGAGCGTGGAGAAGAACCGGAGAGACCCCCGAAGTCGGAAGAAGACCCCCGGAGCTGTCTAATAAAATGCTTTAAAAATCTGTGTAGTGTTTTTTTTTAAATTGACACTTTTTTCCTAGGTGAATGGGTAGGTGTACGCTGTACCCCATACTCATTCACATAGGGTGGGGGGCCGGGATCTGGGGGCCCCCTTATTAAAGGGGGCTCCCGGATTCCGATAAGTCCCCGCCCGCAGACCCCGACAACCAACGGCCAGGGTTGTCGGGAAGAGGCCCTTGTCCTCATCAACATGGGGACAAGGTGCTTTGGGGTGGGGGGCCGCAGCGCGCCCCCTCCCCCAAGGCACCAGCCCCCCCATGTTGAGGGCATGCGGCCTGGTACGGTTCAGGAGGGGGGGGGGGCGCTCGCTCGTCCCCACCCCATTCCTGTCCGGCCGGGCTGCGTGCTCGGATAAGGGTCTGGTATGGATTGGGGGCGACCCCCCACGCCGTTTTTTCGGCGTAGGGGGTTCCCCTTAAGGTCCATACCAGACCCAAGGGCCTGGTATGCTCTTGGAGGGGGAACCCATGCCGGTTTTTTATTTAAAATTTGGCACGGAGTTCCCCCTAAAGATTCATACCAAACACAATGCCGAGCATTGGCGGGGATCCAAGTCGGATCCCCGTTCATTGAAAGTCGGACAAATGCCGGCTTCATGTCGCAGGGCAAAGTCGGATCCAAAGTAGGACGGCTGTCGTGTCGCACCAGTGTGAACCCAGCCTCAGGTGTGAATAGGGAGCAGGTGTGTTAACCACTTCAGCCCCGGAAGGATTTACCCCCTTCCTGACCAGAGCACTTTTTACAATTTGGCACTGCGTCGCTTTAACTGCGGTCATGCAATGCTGTACCCAAAATAAATTTGCGTCCTTTTCTTCCCACAAATAGAGCTTTCTTTTGATGGTATTTGATCACCTCTGCGGTTTTTATTTTTTGCGCTATAAATGGAAAAAGACAAAAATTTTGAAAAAAAATGACATTTTCTACTTTTTGTTATAAAAAAAATCCAATAAACTAAATTTTAGTCATACATTTAGGCCATAATGTATTCCACCACATGTCTTTGGTAAAAAAAATGTCAATAAGCGTATATATTTATTGGTTTGCGCAAAAGTTATAGCGTCTACAAACTAGGGTACATTTTCTAGAATTTACACAGCTTTTAGTTTATGACTGCCTATGTCATTTCTTGAGGTGCTAAAATGTTAGGGCAGTACAAACCCCCCAAATGACCCCATTTTGGAAAGTAGACACCCCAAGGAAATTGCTGAGAGGCATTTTGAGCCCATTGAATATTAATTTTTTTTGTCCCATGTGATTGAATAATGACGAAAAAAAATTTACAAAAAGTTGTCACTAAATGATATATTGTTCATATATATATTGATTTCACTCCTCACTACCTATCACAGTTTTGAAGGCCATAAAATGCCAAAATGGCACAACCCCCCCCCCCAATGACCCCATTTTGGAAAGTAGACACCCCAAGCTATTTGCTGAGAGGCATGTTGAGTCCATGGAATATTTTATATTTTGACACAAGTTGCTGGAAAATTACAAACTTTTTTTTGTTTTATTTTTTGCACAAAGTTGTCACTAAATTATATATTGCTCAAACATGCCATGGGCATATGTGGAATTACACCCCAAAATACATTCTGCTGCTTCTCCTGAGTATGGGGATACCACATGTGTGGGACTTTTTGGAAGCCTAGCTGCGTACAGGGCCCTGAAACCAAGCACCGCCTTCCGGATTTCTAAGGGCGTAAATTTTTTATTTCACTCCTCACTACCTATCACAGTTTTGAAGGCCATAAAATGCCAAGATGGCACAAACCCCCCCTAAATGACCCCATTTTGGAAAGTAGACGCCCCAAGCTATTTGCTGAGAGGCATGTTGAGTCCATGGAATATTTTATATTTTGCCACAAGTTGCAGGAAAATGACAAACTTTTTTTTTGCACAAAGTTGTCACTAAATAATATATTGCTCACACAGGCCATGGGCATATTTGGAATTGCACCCCAAAATACATTCTGCTGATTCTCCTGAGTATGAGGATACCACATGTGTGGGACTTTTTGGGAGACTAGCCGCGTACGGGGCCCCGAAAACCAAACACCACCTTCAGGATTTCTAAGGGCGTAAAGTTTTGATTTCACTCCTCACTACCTTTCACAGTTTTGAAGGCCATAAAATGCCCAGATGGCACAAACCCCCCCAAATGACCCCATTTTGGAAAGTAGGCACCCCAAGCTATTTGCTGAGAGGCATGTTGAGTCCATGGAATATTTTATATATACCACATGTGTGGGACTTTTTGGGAGCCTAGCTGCATACGGGGCCCCGAAAACCAATCACCGCCTTCAGGATTTCTAAGGGTGTAAATTTTTGATTCACTCCTCACTACCTATCACAGTTTCGAAGGCCATAAAATGCCAAGATAGCACAACCCCCCACCCCCAAATGACCCCATTTTGGAAAGTGGACACCCCAAGCTGAGAGGCATGGTGAGTATTTTGCAGCTCTCTTTGTTTTTCAAAATGAAGGACAAGAAAAATTTTTTCTTTTCTTTCTTCAATTTTCAAAACTTTGTGACAAAAAGTGAGGTCTGCAAAATACTCACTATACCTCTCAGCACATAGCTTGGGGTGTCTACTTTCCAAAATAGGGTCATTTGGGGGGTTTGAACTGTCCTGGCATTTTATGCACAACATTTAGAAGCTTATGTCACACACCACCCACTCTTCTAACCACTTGAAGACAAAGCCCTTTCTGACACTTTTTGTTTACATGAAAAAATAATTTTTTTTGCAAGAAAATTACTTTGAACCCCCAAACATTATATATATATTTTTTAAAGCAAATGCCCTACAGATTGAAATGGTGGGTGTTCCATTTTTTTTCCACACAGTATTTGCGCAGCGATTTTTCAAACGCATTTTTTTGGGAAAAAACACACTTTTTAAAATTTTAATGCACTAAAACACACTATATTGCCCAAATGTTTGATGAGATAAAAAAGATGATCTTAGGCCGAGTACATGGATACCAAATATGACATGCTTTAAAATTGCACACAAACGTGCAGTGACGACAAACTAAATACATTTTTCAAAGCCTTTAAAAGCCTTTACAGGTTACCACTTTAGATTTACAGAGGAGGTCTACTGCTAAAATTACTGCCCTCGATCTGACCATCGCGGTGATACCTCACATGCATGGTGCAATTGCTGTTTACATTTGATGCCAGACTGACGCTTGCGTTCGCCTTTGCGCGAGAGAGGGGGGGGGGGGTCAGGGGTGCTTTTTTTTTTTTTTTTTTTCTTTATTATTTTTTTGCTTTTTTATCTCATTTTTAAACTGTTCCTTTCATTTTTTTTAAATCATTTTTATTGTTATCTCAGGGAATGTAAATATCCCCTATGAAAGCAATAGGTAGTGACAGGTACACTTTTTTGAAAAAATTGGGGTCTATTAGACCGTAGATCTCTCCTCTGCCCTCAAAGCATCTGACCACACCAAGATCGGTGTGATAAAATGCTTTCCCAATTTCCCAATGGCGCTGTTTACATCCGGCGAAATCTAAGTCATGAAATGCTCGTATCTTCTGGTTTCTTAGGCCATAGAGATGTTTGGAGCCATTCTGGTCTCTGATCAGCTCTAGGGTCAGCTGGCTGAATCACCGTCTGCATTCTCAGGTTCCCTGTTGGGACAGGAGAGCCAGAGAAAAACATGGAAGACAGTGGGGGGGATTCCCTCCCACTGCTTGTAAAAACAGTCTAGAGGCTACTTAGGATTGCTTTTACATGAAAGCCGACCGCTGGCTGAGAAGAATGATACCAAGATGATACCTAAACCTGCAGGCATCATTCTGGTATAACCACTCAAATCCAGCAACATACCAGTACGTTGCTGGTCCTTGTTGGGCATATATTGTAAACTTTTTTTCATGCAGCCTGTGGGCTGAACGAAAAAAAGATATTGATCGGTGGGTGTGCCCACCATTAGAATACCTCCCTTTATCCACCCACTTCTAATGATGGGCATACATGCACCATTTATATATGCCGAAGCATGGGGGCATCCTCCCGCAAAAGGTAGTAGCAAGTCGCTCCTCCATCCACTGCTGCCCCCACGCTTTGGCATATATGCTGAAGTATGTAACTGTGGTGGTGAAATCACCTCCGAAAGCGCTGGAGTTGCGGCTTTATGTATCCTGGGAGCAAACGCTGTTGCTGTCAAGATAAATAAATCCGCGCTGCAACTGAATGGCGTACCTGCTAAGCAAATGATGGTTAACAATAAAACAAAGTAACATTACAGTATAACAGTAAGACTTACCATACCTGCAAAGCAAATCCAAAAAAAAACATAGTAAAAAATAAATTTAACGCAACCTGTGCCTAAAATATATATATGCCGAAGCATGGGGGCATCCTCCTGCAAAAGATATGAGCAAATCGCTCCTCCACCCACTGCAGCCCCCACGCTTAGGCATATATGCTGAAGTATGTAACTGTGGTGGTGAAATCACCTCCGAAAGCGCTGGAGTTGCGGCTTTATGTATCGTGGGAGCAAACGCTGTTGCTGTCAAGATAAATAAATCCGCTCTGCAGCTGAATGGCATACCTGAAAACAAAAAAAATAGTTAACAATAAAACACAGTAAACAGTAAAGTATAAAAAAATTGCATACCTATAAAGCAAACATGATAAAAACATAATAACAATAAAACATTGCAGAATAGAATACAGTAAAAAAGAGCAGAACAATAGATAGAGAATAGAGAGAGAACAATAAAAAGACAACTATTTTTGTTTTTTTTATTTTATATATTTTTTTGTGGTTTTTTTTTACTTTTTTTTTTTTAAACTTTTTTTTGTAACTTTAACTTTTGTAACTGGTACCAGGTTTGGGTCTCTCAAAATGCGATGGCATCTTGGGAGACCCTGTGAACGTGTGTCCTAGTCTGTGCAGTGCTGTACCCTATGCTAATACTCAACTAGTGTATGGTAGTGTTCAAAACATTCACCAATGCAAAGACCAGGATTGTCAGGACAGAAGGGACAATAATACCGGGTGTCACGCCTAAATCCGCGCTTGCTGCAGACACGACATTTTCTTTGGGGGGCTCGTTGGGTAGGGGTACTCGGGAAGACATAAAGAAAATGCCTCTCATGCAGCTGGCTTACTGCATTTGGTTGTGGAAGGTGAGGTGGAGCACCGTCTGGAAACAGAAGGGCTCTGACGATCTCTTCCTGGAATTTAAGGAAGGATCCAGTCCGTCCTGAAGCTCTGTATAGCACAAAAGCATTCAGCAAAGCCAATTAAAATAAATAAACAGACACTTTTTTGTACCAGCGTCTGCCCTTACGGGCAACTAGGTACGGCGCCAACAACTGGTCGTTGAGGTCCACCCCTCCCATGTTAAGGTTATATTCGTGGACACAGAGGGGTTTCTCCACAACACCAGTCGCCGTAGTAATTTGGACCGTCGTGTCTGCATGAAGGGAGATAAGAACGAAAACATTCTTATTGTCCCTCCACTTCAAAGCGAGCAAATTATTACACTGCAAGCAGGCTCTCTCCCCCAGCCTAAGACGGGAATCTACAAGCCGCTGGGGAAAGTCCCGGCGATTAGGTCGCACGGTGCCACATGCTCCAATCTGATGATCAAAAAGGTGACTAAAAAGTGGCACGCTCGTGTAATAATTGTCCATGTACAAGTGGTACCCCGTTTCCGAATAAGGGTGACACCAAGTCCCACACAATCTTGCCAGCGCTTCCTTCAGGGCAGTTTGTCGGCTCTACGTGACTATCTTTGCCCTCGTAAACCATAAAACTACATGTAAAGCCTGTGGCCCTGTCACAGAGCTTATACATTTTGACCCCGTATCTGGCACGCTTGCTGGTAAGGTACTGTTTGAATGACAAGCGGCCAGAAAACCTAATCAGGGACTCATCAACGCAGACAACTTGATGGGGAGTAAACAAGTCTGCAAAACGCTGGTTGAAGTGGTTTACGAGGGGCCGAATTTTGTAGAGCCGATCGTATCCAGGGTCTCCACGAGGACGACAGAGTTCATTGTTGTTAAAGTGCATAAACCGCAAAATCTGCTCCTATCGTGCCCTGGCCATGGAAGCAGAGAACACGGCATATGGTGAATTGGGTCAGTGGACCAATATGACCGCAACTCACTCTTTTTGGTTATGCCCATGAGGAGGGAAAGGCCCAGAAAGATCTTAAATTCGGAAACCGTAATTGGTTTCCAATCTCTGACAAGGGAGGACTGGGGAATAGTGGCGATGTGTTGACCAGCGTACAAATTGCTTTGGTCCACAATCGATCTATAGAGATCTTTGGTGAAAAACAGCGCATAAAAATCCAGTGACGTAAAATCAACTGTTTCCACCTGAATGCCGGGTTGGCCAGTGAATGGGGGAAGTACGGGTGCTGCAGAAGTGGTGGGTTCCCAATTAGGATTGGTGAATGCAGCAGGAAGGGCACTATGGGCACGACGGGCCTGTGTTTGTCTTCTTCTTGGTGGCAGCGGGACACTACTTGTGCTTGCCACCTCACCAGCTTGAACTGCACTTATGGGACTCGCCACGTCACCAAGTGTTACTGCAGTGCTGGATGTACGACCCGGGTGTACTAGGCCGCTGGTGCTTGCCAGTTCACCAGAAGGAGTAGCGGCGCTAGTACTTCTCTGCTCCATACGAGGGACCTGTGGTTCTTGCACATCAAGGACAGGAGAAGAAGTTCGGGTCTGGTACGCCTGACCTTGGCAGGGACCACAACTCCGTCGTCAGAGCTATCTGTCATGGAGCCGCTGTCGTCTACAGGATCGTATTCTGAGCCTGAATCTGACAGATGAGTGACTTCCTCTTCACTACCTGTCATGCTCAGAAACGTCTAAGCCTCTTCACTAGTGTACCTTCGATTTTCCATTTTGGGCTCTAAATTTAGTGGTACACTAGTGAGACTCACAGGCAACTGTATCAAAACGCTACCAACAAAAACTGTTAGGGATCGCAGGGATCAGGCCTGACTCTGCGAACACTGCAGTTATGTGTGTTTAGTGTTTTGTAAGTGACAGTGATCGAACGATACTGCACTTGAGTGGGCTGGGCAGGGCTGGGCTGAGGGGCAAAACGCAGGTGGTAGCAGATATCTGGGCTCATCCCGCTAACACTGCGTTTTTGGGGACCCTAAACTGCTGGGGACGCTAGTATAGATCTGATTGGATCAGATATTGATCCGTTCAGATACTATACCACTAAGGGAGGTGTATGGTGCGTGCGTGGGTGTTAGCGGTACTGAAACTAACCTGACGCCGCCTGGGGCGACGCAGACCTTATCTGACCCTAAAACTTAACTTATATCACCGCCGGGCGATTAGGGGGTTAAACCTTTATAAGGTAATAAACGGCGGGTGCCCTGAAACTATAATAAACAAACTAACTAACCAGCGTCACCCGTAACAGTTATACGGTGATCACTGGTGAAAGGGTTAACTAGGGGGCAATTTGGGGGTTAAAACCTTTATTAGGTAGTATATTGGGGTCCCTGTCGCTATAAAACACTGATAGCGAACCTATATACTTACCTCCCTAACTAGCGTCACCTGTGACACTAATACAGCGATCAGAAAAATGATCGCTTAGTGACACTGGTGACGGGGGGTGATCAAGGGGTTAAAACTTTATTAGGGGGGGTTAGGGGGTACCCTAGACCTAAAGGGGCTAACCCTAACTGCCCTACCACTTATAACTGTCACAAACTGACACCAATGCAAAAAAAAAACCTGCTATTGGTGTCACTGTGACAGGGGGTACAGGGGGGTGATCGGGGGGTGATTGGGGGTGAAAAGTGTGCCTAGTGTGTTCTACTGTAAGTGTAGTGTTGGTGCAACTCACATTGATGTCTTCTCTCCTCTGCGCCGTAACAAAAAGACCGGCTCGAGGAGAGATGACATCACTTCCCCTGCCGCTGTTTACATTACAGCAGCAGAGGAAGATTTTCATTCGTTGGGAGCGATCGCGAGGGGGTGGCCACGAATGAGTGGCCTCCCCCTCAGCCTGGATCGCTCCCCTAACGGAGGGGGCGCGATGCGCTGCCCGCCTGCAGGAGGCAGATCACATACCAGGTACGTGATTTTGCCTGCCCGTGCCATTCTACCGCAGTATATCTGCATTAGGCGGTCGGCAAGTGGTTAAATTTGGTGTTATCGCTCTCACTCTCTAATACTGGTCACTGGAAGTTCTACATGGCACCTCATGGCAAAGAACTCTCTGAGGATCTGAAAAATAACTGTTGTTCTACATAAAAGATGGCCTAGGCTATAAGAAGATTGCCAAGACCCTGAAACTGAGCTGCAGCACGGTGGCCAAGACCATACAGCGGTTTAACAGGACAGGTTCCACTCACAACAGGCCTCACCATGGTCGACCAAAGAAGTTGCATGCACGTGGTCAGCGTCATATCCAGAGGTTGTCTTTGGGAAATAGACGAATGAGTGCTGCCAGGATTGCTGCAGAGGTTAAAGGGGTGGGGGGTCAGCCTGTCAGTGCTCAGACCATACGGCGTACACTGCATCAAATTGGTCGGCACGGCTGTCGTCCCAGAAGGAAGCCTCTTCTAAAGATGATGCACAAGAAAGCCTGCAAACTGTTTGCTGAAGACAAGCAGACTAAGGACATGGATTACTGGAACTATGTCCTGTGGTCTGATGAGACCAAATTAAACTTCTTTGGTTCAGATGGTGTCAAGCGTGTGTGGTGGCAACCAGGTGAGGAGTACAAAGACAAGTGTCTCTTGCCTACAGTCAAGCATAGTGGTGGGAGTGTCATGGTCTGGGGCTGCATGAGTGCTGCTGGCACTGGGCAGCTACAGTTCATTGAGGGAACCATGAATGCCAACATATACTGTGACATACTGAAGTAGAGCATGATCCCCTCCTTTCAGTGACTGGGCCGCAGGGCAGTATTCCAACATGATATCGACCCCAAACACACCTCCAAGACGACCACTGCCTTGCTAAAGAAGCTGAGAGTAAAGTTGATGGACTGGCCAAGCATGTCGCCAGACCTAAACCCTATTGAGCATCTGAGGGCCATCCTCAAACGGAAGGTGGAGGAGCACAAGGTCTCTAACATTCACCAGCTCTGTTATGTCATCATGGAGGAGTGGAAGAGGACTCCAGTGGCAACCTGTGAAGCTCTGGTGATCTCCATGACCAAGAGTGTTAAGGAAGTGCTGGAAAATAATGGTGGCCACACAAATAATATACAGTTTGGGCCCAATTTGGACATTTTCACTTAGGGGTGTACTCACTTTTGTTATCAGCAGTTTAGACATTAATGGCTGTGTGTTGAGTTATTTTGAGGGGACAGCAAATTTACACTGTTATATATAAGCTGTACACTCACTACTTTACATTGTAGCAAAGGGTAATTTCTTCAGTGGTGTCACATGAAAAGATATAATAAAATATTTTTAAAAATGTGAGGGGTGTACTCACTTTTGTGAGATACTGTATATACTGTGATTCCGTACTTGCCAAATATGCTGCAGAAATCTCCCTCCACTGAGTCTGGCTGCAACCATATTAACTAGGGGCAGCTGAAGCTGCTGCCTGTTCACTTCCTGAATTTAGACAGACACACAGAGGCACACCTCCAGATTTGCTCTCCTGCAGCTCTCATTGGCCCTCTTATAGCTCATCCACCTTCGTCTCCCGGCAAACTCTCAGGAGAGTGAGAGAGAGAGCTGTGCATGATGTCAAAAGCCTAGGCTTTTTACCAGACAAGAAACAGGAAGTGGGCTGTATAAGGGGTAAAAGGGGGCACGGCGCCCATCCATTAAGGGCTCATGGGCGCTGCCCCCCCTGTCCATCGCAACCTCCCCTATCCATGCGTCTGGCCCCTTTCAAGACACCGGCGCATGGATTCCAATGTGGGGGGGCTGTTTTTTTGAAGCACCGATTAGAGCCAGAAGCTCTAATAGGCTTCAATGTAGGGTGGGCTTTAGTCACAGAGAGTGCGCTCCGAGCCCTCCCAGGTGTGGTACAACAGTGAATCAATATTCGCTGTTGTAAAGCTGTTCCTCCTCCCGGCCAATCAGGAAGCGGATTTTGAACCGGTCACCCTGTTCCTCCTCCCGGCTGAAAGAACAGGCATTCCTATTGGAAGCCTAGGAGGAGGAGGGGAAGAGCTGGAGGCCACCATGGAGGACTTGGAGCCGAGCGGGGGGGATGGGTGGTTGCTTGCCACCCCCCCCCCCCCGAAAAAAAAACCACCAGCCACCACTGCATATAAGGCTATGTTTAGATGGTAGCTACATTTAAGAGTTTATCGAAAACTCTTTTGTTTCCACCATTGCCAACGAGGAAAAATGTTGCACATATGGTGGACCCATCCATGAGCGCAAAGCTTTTATTACTTTATTAATACAATTCTCCAATGTTTTGTGCAGAAAGATCCCACTGAGGCAGTTTTTAATAAACCCTTTCAAAAAGCAAATCTTTCAGATTTCCTAAAAACTCACAAAACTATGTTTTCTAAAAGCATAGAACCTATTAAATAAATAGATTGTAGTCCCAATTTTAAAAATATGGTGCACAATATTTTCACTCACATATGTCTCTCTTTTTTTAATAAATACCAAATACTAAATACCTAATATGTCTAACATCTATATCATATATGGTTATGAAGCAGCAGAAAAGTGTGATTCCCAGAATTGTAAACTGACAACACTTTAACCACTTGACGACCAGCTCATGCCAATATACGCTGGCAAAGTAGCACGGGTGCGCAAAACGACTTACCCGTACGTGAGGCTAGTGGGCATTAATGGCGATGTAGCACGTTTTCTGTGCACTTTGTCACATGTTCCTGAAACGTCAGGTGTGAATGGAGCCTTATGATACAAAATTGTTGATTGCATGTCATAACTTTTTCTGCCTTCTCATGAGATACTGCAACTAGAGGGCACTCTCAAACAATTCTACCTACGAGAGTTATCAAAGACTGTGCCTTAAAGCAGTGGTTCTAAACCTCAGTCCTCAAGTACCCCCAACAGGCCATGTTTGCAGGTTTTCTTGCACAGGTGCTTTAAATCAGAGTCAATGGCTTGGTATTTTGGACAGCTATATTATCTAAGAGAAATTCCCAAAACATGGCCTGTTTAGGGTACTTGAGGACTGAGGTTGAGAACCACTGCCTTAAAGGATAAGTTCACCTTTTCACAAAAAACAATAAATACACATTTTTTTGTTGGTAAAAAAAATGTGCATTTATTATTTTTTGTTTTGGGAGCCTGTAAAGCATTGCACCAGCGATCAGCAGATCCCTGATGCCGTGCAGGTCTCCTGCAGATCTGTCAGTGTATATCTGCTTGCTTGTACCTTGTACAGGCAAGCCGATATATTCTGACAGGAAGACTCAGTGAACAACCACAGCGATCACAGTGCTGTGGTAGTTTATTAAAAACTACAAGCCGCAAAGGCTGCCGGATCTTGTAGTTTTCCATTCACAGAGGACTGTGAATGAGTCACGTAACCAGTGCGACAATAATGTCGGGATCCACCCACCCCTTCCCCAGCCCAGGACTCCAGTGAGGGCTTTACATGTTTGAAAACATGTTAATGTTTGCATTTTTCTTCTTGTTCTCCCCTTTCTTCACTTACAGATGTTCCTTTAATAGAATTTTTCACTTGCAATGTTTAGATTTGACCTTCAATTGTTTAATATTTAAAATCATATTCATGCACCTTTTTCATGCGAATTCAATGCGTGTTCAGCCATACAACTGTATGGCTGAATTCGCATTACACACGCATCGCATGTGATCTACACAGTAATCATATCATATGCAATGTCTGTGTTCGCAAAAGTGTGAACCCAGGCTGGACCTGCAAAACTGACCTGATTCTCCCATTCACACATTCAAGGTGGATGAGGAAATCCAACAAAAAGTCCATCTCAAAAAATGTGTTTGAGCCAGTCAAGATCTTAATATCAACAGCAGATTATAATTGCTCCATTTGCAGACAAGGTATAAAAATAAACTTTTTGAATAAAAAAGATTCAGAAGCCCTAGGCAGCATGCCTCCTTCCATGGACCGAACCTTTCCCTTGTCTGCAAATGGCGCAATTATAACCTGCTGTTGATATCGAGATCTTGACTGGCTCAAACAAATTTATTGAGATGGACTTTTTGTTCTTCCAAGTTTATTACCCTTCTCTATGATGCTCCCAAATGGCCTTGCCTGCCTTTCCTCAACTGTTGATGACTGTATTTTTGAAATTTTGAAATGATCAGTCTATACACACAGAGTTTATTGTAACAGAATCTCCTGAAGAAGCCGTGAACGGTGAAACATGTAGAGATACAATTTACTTCTGTTGATATTTGTTACTGATGTACTGTGGTTTTACCTTTTTTCACATCGGTATTCTTAATCCAGTAAATATTTTCTATTTTTCTAAATTTTGTTTATGTGTGCGCTTTAAAAGTCCCAATTTCTCCTTTTTTATGTTATGCCTGTAAAAGGCTAACATACTTGTGAAAGTTCAAAAATGATCTATATCATTAAGTAAGTACCCTAATCACTTGTGTGCCATGATCTCTTGAAGCTGCACTGGATAACATGATTAACTGCTGAACCTGACAAATCAGTAGCTAGCTTCAAATGCTGCAAAAAGTCAATTGTTCAGAGGCTGTGATTCAAATTGTTTGGAAATTCTACTATACAGACCTTTTATTGACTGCAATGTATTTAATCCTAGCAAGAAAGGTTAAGATGAGTGGTTATGTCTCTGTCATTGCTACAAATTCACCAGTATGACTTGGCCCTTAATGAGCATAGGCATACTATCCATTGTTATACAACTGAGCTAATAAGTTTACATATTAACAGGATGGATATAAATCAATGATTTAAAAAAAAAAAAAATAGATTTTTTTTTTTTAATTTAAATCAGATTTTTTGAATTAAATAGATTTCTTTGATTTTTATCAAATTTATTTGAATAAAATGCGTTTGGAGTAAAAATCTATCTAAAGATAGTTTTCTATTTGAGATACATTAATAATTTAGTTTTTTCAGCATGAAATAGAGCTTAATTATGTAGCATGAGGCTGTATATTCTGAAATATTTAATTTTTTGGTAAATTCATTCAATGAATCCAAGCTCTGCAAGCTGAGGTAACATGTACTGCATTGATGCAGTCACACAATTTTACAGTAACCATGAGATAAAACAAAGTTCGGGAATATTCCTTTATCTTGTTGTTTTGCAAATCTGTACACTACAAACTGTATGACTGAATTGGTTCTGATATCGCTGTTTTACTAAGCTGACAGCTTATTATTCAAAATAGGAAACGTTCTTTTTGTTTGCAAATATTAAAGATTCTAACTACCAGCAAGAATGAGTCCTTACATTTAAAGAGCACCTGTCATTTCAGATCCATCATGGCAGCGCCTGTTAGAGGGCATCCACTCACCTGCTGCCGCTGCATCCGTCACCTTGCTGTGTCACTGCCATCCCATTAAAGTGAATGGGATTGTTGGTGAGTCAACAGCGGGTCAGAGGAGGAGCCGCAGGGGGGCAGAGATGACAGTTGCTCTTTAAAAATTTGGATTTAAATTGAGTTGATCTGAATCAAGTCTATTTACAAGTGATTTAAATTAAATCCACCCTGCATATTACTGACAGAATTTGTAAAACACTGGGCAATTTTTCTGTATCAATGCCACAAAACAGCCCACATACAAAATGCCAAACAGCATCTAGAGAAGCCCCATAAATTCTGGCTCCAAATAATTTAAAGTGACAAGAACAAAATTTAAATTTATAGATACAACCATAAACTATGCTTGAAGAGAAGTCAGCAAGGCTACTGAAGAGAAGCACACCATCCCTACCATGAAGCATGGAGATGAATCTCCGCTGTTCTGTGTGAGCTACAGTGGCACAAGAAAATGAGACAAAATTGATGACAAGATAAATGCAGCATATTATACAAAAATACTTGAGGAAAATTTGCATTCATCAGCCCAAAAGCTGTGCATGGGGTACAACTTCATTTTCCAATGATCCAAAACGTAGGGGTCTATGTACAAAAGGTCTGCAGAACGAATGTGACAAACATTCTCACAACTAAATTTGCAGTATTCCATGTAATATAATTATCTCCTATGATAATAAGCATCATCCAGTGGCCATAATCCAATGTCTTTCCCAACTGAGGTATTAAAAAAAATTGACTGCATTATGGCCACTAGGTAAACTTTATTATAGTTTACCTTTAGGTTAAAAGTAAGATAGCAGAGCTTACTACCGCTTTAAGGAGGGGGCAGGGGAGTTATGTTTATCAAAATTAATCCTGTCTGAACTGTGCTGGTAGATCTTCATTATCAGTTGTAAACTAGATGTGCACACTGTGTGTCCTAACAGACCTAACTAAAGAGGTAAAAATCTCAAATTTTGGGTGGTACATTGTATGTAAAATGCACCTTTTAAACGAAACTGTCTTAAATCGGTCCCTTATACCAGATACACACAAGCTGTTTTTTTTTTTTCCGTTCAACCCAGAACAAAAAAAACCCGAGAGGTCCTCAAACAAATTAAGTGACGTTACTGCAACAATCTCCACCGCTGAGCTATTGTCTTCTGACAGGGGGGCTGTGGGGGTGCCCCCCCCCCCCCCCCGCGCCAGAACATACTGATCAGTGCTCACAGCCATTGGCTGCAAGCCCTGATCAGATGCTCTTTCCACTAATCATGGGGTACTTTGTCGCAGTAAGTGGGTTTAAGCACCATATAGCAATATGGTGTGACCAAATCCCCATATTTTTTGATAATGTTTTTGAAAATGTCTAGGTGTTTTAAAGAGTAAGTAAACTCTGATGGGTTTACTTCCTCTTTGTTTGCCTGCAAAGGTAAAGCATAATGGCCTACTATGCATCGCATGGTAGCCCATTATGTGTCACTTACCTGGCACAGGAGCCTGCGATGTCACCGCTGTCCCCTCTGCTACGGAGCGTCCATCTTCTTTCCGGGTATTGTGGCTCCGGCGCTGTGATTGGCCGAAGCCGCGATGACATCACTACCGCGTATGCGCACGGGAGCCGCCACTAACGGCATAACGCCGTTAGCAGCCGCATGCTCAGTGCGCCGCCATACACAGCGCGCCTGTCTTTTTGCAAATATCTCCTAAACCGTGTAGGTTTAGGAGATATTTCTTGGACCTAAGTGGTCAAAGTGGTCTGTAAGGCTAAATGTCTTTTTTGCATGTGTGCACTGTAATATTTTGTTCTGTGGTATGGTCTTATGGCTGCATCATCTTTAATGCATCTTTTAGGGTGTGCCCCCCAAATATCTTGTTTCTCTTTCAATAAACGCCAGTCATTAGACCGACTCCTATAGGACAGGCTGCCATACACACAAGCCAAATCTCATCTGGTTTCTGTTGAACCGACCGATATTCAGCCTGTGTGTGCCAGCCTTTACAAGTTTTTTTTACAAGCCTTTACAAGTTTTTCTCAACAATACAAGCTGCCTAAAGAGTCAACTATATAATCCTGCTGCAAAGAAACAACTGGAAAGGTAAGAAATGTTGTAAAATTATTTTTAGGCATGGTATGTGAATGGAAATGCATAATAAACATATAGTGCAGATTAGTCAAATTTGGCTGCAAAAGGATGACATACACTCTATGGCCAAGTCAACACTCCAGAGTCAAGGTTCTGGAATGACCATCACAATCTTCTAACAGCTGGCATGCGGTAGGATGACAGCAGTGCCGATGCGCTGATTGCGGTACAATGCACTGTGTACCATTTTTTAAATTAACTTTATTAAAATGTTACACGTTCTATTGGTTGCGGCATGGTGATGCAGTGGATTGCGTCACACTGCACTGCGCTAAAAAAGTACCGCATGTTGTACAATGCGGTGGTGTGAACTGGCCTGGTAAGGGACTAGGCATTTTGCAAAAGTTGTCCCCCACATAGTCCTACCGCACCTGGTCTGAATAGGCCTGGAGACTTTTTGCCAAAAAGAACAGGCAGCTTTACCATATGACAAAATAAAGGACCTCACTCACAACTCTTACACAAAATTGAAAGCCATCATTGATACTAAACGGGGCGATACATTATAATAAATCCTTCTCACGCACAACCTAAATATTAAATTTAGCTCTCAATTTCATCTGTCACTGACAGCCAGGTCCCCAGTGATGATTGGGAAACAATCAGAGCAGTTCCTGATCAGGTGACCACTATGTCAGCTCTGACACAGTGATCACATGCAGACTGGACGCTTCACTGAAAAAATTATAGCCTTTAATCTACAGATGAACACTGCCACCTTCAGGCGGCAGTGTTCATTTGCAGTGCCCTATATTTAATATTAAAACTGCCAAATAAGGTTGCATTGTTAAAAATAATAATACATCGATTTTAAAAAATAGGAAAAAACATTTTTTATTTATTTTTATAAAATTTTTACGTAGTTGTCATCCTACAATAAAATAGAACAGGGTATGTTTTTTTATAATAGTACAGTTTACCAAATAAAGTCCTATTTTCCTGTAAATACTGTGTATATATGTTGCTCCAAAAAGTTAAAGGAACACTTTTTTTATCAGAGTATAGACAGAGTGTAGACTCAGGAACACGCCCGCTCCGTGGGGGCATCCAAAAAAGGGGAGAATGTTTGTTATTTTTATTTTAAAAAATGGGAACCTTTACAACCCCTTTAACAACAGCTCCATCAGATGGGCAACAATCTGATGACCTCCAAAACAGGAATAGTTTTACAGGTGGAGGCCACTGACATTTTTTTCCCTACTCATCTTTTAGGACTGTTTTTCACTAGTTTTGCATTTGGCTAAGGTCAGTGTCACTACTGGTAGCGGGATATCTGGACCCTATAGGTTGCACAGGCTGTCCAACTCCTCCAGGATGGAACATCAATACATGCCATTGCCAGGTTTGCTGTGTCTACCAGCACAGTCTCAAAAGCATGGAGGACATTCCAGGAGACAGGCAGTTACTCTAGAAGAGCTCGTCAGGGCCGTAGAAGGTCCTTAACCCATCAGCAGGACCGGTATCTGCTCATTTGTGTAAGGAGGAACAGGATGAGCACTGCCAGAGCCCTACAAAATGACCTCCAGCCACTCACTGGTGTGAATGTCTCTGACCAAACAATCAGAAACAGACTTCACGAGAGTGACCTGAGGGCCTGACATCCTCTAGTGGGCCCTGTGCTGTGGTAATGATTAAGCACAACATTTATGTGTGAAACGCGTCTACGTGACCACAGTTTGGTGTCTTTGGTGTTATCTTTGTGAAACAAAATAAAAGGCAATCGGAAGTGGTGGATGTGCAGCCATTTCTTTCTTCTTTCCAGGGCCCTGTGCTCACTGCCCGGCACTGTGGAGCTCGATTGGCATTTGCCATTGAACACCAGAATTGGCAGGTCCACCACTGGTGCCCTGTGCTTTTCACAGATGAGAGCAGGTTCACCCTGAGCTCATGTGACAGACTTGAATGGGTCTGGAGAAGCCATGGAGAACATTATGCTTCCTGTAACATCGTTCAGCATGACCGATTTGGTGGTGGGTCAGTGATGGTCTGAGGAGGCATATCCATGGAGGGACGCACAGACCTATATAGGCTAGAAAATGGCACCCTGACTACCCTTAGCTATTGGGATGAAATCCTTGGACCCATTGTCAGACCCTACACTGTTGCAGTGGGTCCTGGATTCCTCCTGGTGCACGACAATGCCCGGCCTCATGTGGCGAGAGCATGCAGCCAGTTTTTGGAGGATGAAGGAATTTATACCACTGAATGGCCCCCATGCCTGCCTGACCTAAGTCCAAAGGAACACCTCTGGGACATTATGTTTCAGTCCATCCAACGCTGCCAGGTTGCACCTAAGTCTGTTCTGGAGCTCAGTGATGCCCTGGTCCAGATCTGGGAGGAAATACCCCAGGACACCATCCGTCCTCTCATTAGGAGCATGCCCCGACGTTGCCAGGCATGCATACAAGCAAGTGGGGGCCATACAAACTACTGAGTACCATTTTGATTTGCTGCAATGAAATTTCAGCAAAATGGACTAGCCTGCTGCATCATTTTTTCACTTTGATTTTCAGGGTGTTTTTGAATTCAGCCCTCTGTAGGTTGATAATTTTAATTTCCATCAAATGATGTGCAACATGTAGTGTTATTTGCCATGAGGTGCAATGTTGAACTTCCAGTGACCAGTATGAGAGAATGAGAGCAACAACACCAAATTTAACACACCTGCTCCCCATTCACACCTGAGACCTTGTAACACAAACGAGTCAGATGACACCCGGGGGGGGGCTAATTGGGCTCAATTTGGACATTTTCACTTAGGGGTGTACTCACTTTTGTTGCCAGCGGTTTAGACATTAATGGCTGTGTGTTGAGTTATTTTGAGGGGACAGCAAATTTACACAGTTATACAAGCTGTACACTCACTACTTTACATTGTAGCAAAGTGTCATTTCTTCAGTGTTGTCACATGAAAAGATATAATAAAATATTTACAAAAATGTGAGGGGTGTACTCACTTTTGTGAGATTCTCTCTCTCTCTCTCTCTCTCTCTCTCTCTCTATATATATATCTATATATATATATACACACACAGTATATACATATTTATTTATTTAATTTTTTTATGCAGATTAGTCATAGAATTATCGTTAAGTTAACTGATGACACTGCTAAATCGGCTTCGCCATCAATAACTTCAGGTCACTAAAGGGTTAAAGCAACAGTAAACTTTTAAATGTGTAACTACAGGTAAACCTATATAGTAAGTTGTACTGTTTACAAGATATCCACATCAGCTTTAGCTGAGGATATCACTGCGCATGCGCAGTGACGCTCTGCATTCAGGGCACACTGAGTGTGTCTCAAATGCTGAACACCGTGCCGCAATGATGTGACTATTTACTACTGCTTTAAGAAGCAAAGGTATACATACTTTTGAATAGGACCAGTAAAGTGTAGCATCGTTACAGTACAATTAGTGGTGACATGTTGAATTGCGCTGGGGGAGCTCTCTTTGCTGTATCATCCATACACTTGTTGCTGATCAGCCTCTGTTTACATTTTTCAAGGTGTCAAGGAAACTGTTGAAAATAAGAAGGAAGTCAGGATGAAAGAGATGCTTTGTTACCAGTGGGAGAGGGAGCTCTGTCTGTGAAGTTTCAAAGAGAATTATTCCACGATTTTAGGTAGTTCAGGTAGTATAACATTTAGTATGAAAAATTCATATAGTATTTTTCTCCTCCGACTGTTGTTATTCTAATTTTAGACCCAATTTGTTCTGTTTAAAGTGCTGCTTTATGCATTGACATACCTCCTTAGACCCAGTCTGTCCAGACAGTATTGTCACTTGCTGATTTGGCGACATCCACAGGCACACAAGTTGATTCCAATTGCAATTGCAATTTTTCTTTATCAAATTGTAGTATAGAGGATGTTTTCCCATGCTTTTGAATTGTAATAAGACAATGACTTTCTTAGGCCCTGCCTCTGTGAATAACTAATACTGACTGAGGGAACATGGAGGAAGTAGGGAGGGTCTAGCTAGGACTAAACTAACTAGCACTAAACAGTAGGGGAACACAGAGGAAAATACCAAAATCACATTAGTAAACAAGTTGTAGTAGCTGAAAACTCTCACTAGATTTCAACATACTACAAAAACAACCACCTAATGCAGTTCAACACATGAAAGTTGGGCAGAACACAATTTTTTCACGACTTCCTGAGCACTGTTGGTTCAATTTCACAGATTGAAAGCTACAGTAAAGCCAGATTTTGGGAGTTTCAGACTCCTGTAGACTGGCATCACGGCACTCTGTACAGTAGTGTCTTAGTCCTTAAGCGTAACTCCACTTTTGTTGAGAAAAAATAATTCCCCTTGGGTGATCCATGTACATTGCCAGGATTTTAACAAACTGTGTTGCAGATTCCTACCTTTTGTTATTCTGAAGAAATCATTGTTTGTTCTGAGTGAGTCTAATAGGAGTGGTTTCATAATTATCAACCAGCTGTGCAGCTGCGGGCCTCTAATAAGGAAAATTGCAGGGTCAGCATCCCTTTAGCCGTGATTTCTTATTGAAAGTATCTCACCAAAAATGTAATTTTTGTTGCAGGGGATGCCGGAAATCTGTGCAGACTTCAGGGAAAATTGGTGAGCCAATCACACAAGCAGGAAATTATGTTTCTGGAGGCGTTCTGTACCGACTCTGTACAGAACACCTCCAGGTAGCCATATTGCATTGCATTTTCAGAAAATTACAGAACTACAGATTGAAAAAGATAAGGTAATTGAATATATAAAAAAGTGCAGCATGGGATAGTAAACCAATGGTTTTACCAAGTGAACATAATATATACATTTACATTAAAGTGACATGTGTATCATAATCAAAAATATCCAGTGAAATAAACCAAGTTAAAAAAATCAGGTGAAAAAAAAATAAATCTATACATAAATTTATGTTTTAAAGAAATTATGTGCATTAATGTGACAAACAAAGTTCATAAGTGAAGGTATCCCAATGGAAAAACTTCAATACAGGAACCAGGGTCTATATTCTCCGCTTGTGCTGCCCGTCACCTTACAATAAACAATGGAGGCTTACCAGAAAGACTGCGACCGCCCTTCTCAGCAGGGGTCAAAACAGGCTTAGTAGAAAACGCAGGAACACTTTTAGGGATTCCCAGGTGACCAGCTGGCATCAGTCAGGAGAAACATCCGTTCACTTCCAAGAAACAAGTGCTGTGCACCAATGGATGACCAAAGGGGCAAGAGCGCACCAATGGGCGACCGTTGAGACAGGAACTGCGCACCAATGGATAGCGGCTTCCACAGCGTACAAATGGGTTAACCAAGAAAAGAAGGGGAGAAAAAACTCCAGTAGTGCAGAGATTCCTTTGGTGGTTTATTTAAACAACAAAGTTCCAAAACAGTAAAAACGTTCCTTGAAAGGATACAGATAAAAAGCTCTGTTAGTATCTTAAAACCAAGAACGCGCATGCGCCGTGCGTGTATACGCAACAAATAACATTCAATTAGGTCTTTCTAATCCAGCCTTTTTCAACCAGGGTGCCTTAAGGTTTCTTCAGGGGTGCCTTGACAAAACGCCTATAAATTGCCCTAAAATTGTATACGAGCCAGTGTGTGGATGAAGGCTGCCTTTTAGTTACACAAAGCCACAGGTTTTCATTGTACACCACTACAACCTTCTAGCTGCCAACCTCCTAACGACTAGGTCATCATCAGTTGATAAGGAGGATGTCAGTTGCCTGAATATCATCCTTGTTTGACACTCCCCTGCCTCTCTCCATCAGCTTTGGGGCCTCATTAGCTAAGTAATGGAGAAAAACTAAGGGAGACGAGAAACACTGGAATACTAGTCAATACCAGTTTTCAAAAGTGTATTTGCTTTGGAAGAATAAATTACCTCTAATGTTGGGTGTCCTACGTGTATTGATGTTGCTGCATTATGTAAAACTTTTAGAATAGTTTTTACATTTTAGAATGGGTAGTCTCATGACTGTCCATAATTTTAGAGGATGCTTCGAGTCCATTATTTTAAAAGATGCCTTGACTGAAAAAAGTTTGAGAAACACTGTTCTAACCAAACTTTCTGCATAAAAAAGGTGGAGACTTCTGAATTAATGATTTTGAGTTAATTAAATGTTTAAATGTATCTAAACCCAAAACCAAAAATGTACAATATTGCGCCTTTATAGTCCTTCTTGGGGTGGCTGCATTGATTCTCTTTTTTCAATCTTATCTTCCTTTATTTTCACCTGGTAATCCATCTACGGAAGGAGTCATGGTTATCACCCTAGGCTGCTCTCCTGATATGGACTACAATAATGTCTGTAGTTCTTTATCTCCATTACATGAGGGACAGAGCAATTGGTAGTTTACAGAAGATAGCAAAGAGGGAAGATATTCTTTGGTGCAGCTCACAGGAAGTGACAAGTAGGGATGAGCCGAACACCACCCTGGTTCGGTTTGCAGCAGAACATGCGAACAGGCAAAAAATTTGTGCGAACACATGAACACCATTAAATTCTATGGGACACAAACGCAAAAAGTACTAATTTTAAAGGCTTATATGCAAGTTATTGACATAAAAAGTGTTTGGGGACCCGGGTCCTGCCCCAAGGGATATGTATCAAAGCAAAAAGTTTTAAAAACTGCAGTTCTTTCGGGAGCAGTAATTTTAATAATACTTAATGTGAAACAATAAAAATGAAATATTCCTTTATATATCGTGCCTGGGGGGGGTGTCCCTAGTATGCCTATAAAGTAGCGCATCTTTCCCATGTTTATAACAGTACCACAGCAAAATTACATTTCTAAAGGAAAAAAATGTCTTTTAAATCTGCTCACGTGTGTAATGTATTGTTGGATCCTGGTAATTTAGATAAAAAATATCAAAAAAAGATGCCTGAATGTCCCCCCCAAAATCCCCCTTCAGGGTTGGTATGGATATTAAGAGGAACCCCGCACCAATTTTTTTTTTTTTAAATGGCGAGGGGGTCCCTCAGGCCCCAGGCACTATATACTCTGAAGAGCAGTATATATATTATACGGCCTGCCCTATATACTCTGCAGAAAAACTGGGCCTTAGTTGTTCGTGGTACCAGAACACTGTAACCCATCACAGTTACTCTTGTTGGGTGCAGGAACGGGCCCTGCTGTGAAATATTCTATTAAAAATTGTAATTACATGGCCCTGTTAAACAGGGGCAGAAAAACTGGGCCTTTGGTTTTGGTGGCGCCAGAACTGTAAGACCTCACAATTACTCTTGTTGGGCACAGGAATGGGCCCTGCTTAACTATTAATTTAAAAATAGTAATTACATGCCCCTGTTAAACAGGAGCAGAAACATTGGGCCTTGGGAGGTGGTGCCACAACACTGTAATCCCTCACAGATACCCTTGTTGGGCGCAGGAACGGGCCCTGCTGTGAAATATTATATAAAAAATTGTAATTACATTCCCCTGTTAAACAGGGGCAGAAAAATTGGGTCTTTGGATTTGGTGGCGCCAAAACACTGTAAGCCCTCACAGTTACTCTTGTTGGGCGCAGGAATGGGCCCTGCTGTGAAATATTATATCAAAAATTGTAATTACATGCTCCTGTTAAACAGGAGCAGAAAAATTGGGCCTTGGGTGGTGGTGCCCTAAACCAAAAATATATGTTGGAAGCTAGCATCATCAAGATTGGGGAGGAATAGGATAGTCAGCCTAGGCAGTCTTCAAGGGATCCCAGATCTATAGCAAATTCAATCAGTTACATCAGCATCAGGTTCTTGATAGTTGCTGATCCAAGACTGATTCATTTTTTATGAATGTGAGCCTATCAACAGAGTCTGTGGACAGGCGCACTTGTTGATCCATTACAAACCCTCCAGCAGCACAGAATGTGCGTTCAGAAAGCATGCAGAATGCAGGACAGGCCAGTAGCTCAATTGCATATTGAGCAAGTTCTGGCCAGTGGTCCATACTCAAGACCCAGTAACCCAGTGGATGCTCTGTTGGAAAGGTCTCGAAGTCTGCTCTTGTCCCCAGATATTCCTGCACCATATAATGCAGACGCTGGCGATGGTTGCTTGAACTGATCAGACCTTAGCGCTAAGGACTGAAAAGTTGTTTAAAGGCATCGGTCAGATGGCCATCTTCTCCACCGCTCTTCCTCTGACTGAATGAAGCCTCAGCAACGTGTTGTCCGGCACCAGGTAATAGTAACCTCCTAGGGTCTGGAAATGCGTTACACAAACCTTTCTTCAAGGCCTCCTGAAGATGTTTCATCCTCTGCTCCCTCTGCAAAGTCAGGATGAGTTCTGCAACTTTACCTTTATAATGTGGATCAAGAAGGGTTGCCGGCCGCCAGTAATGATCCCTCTCCTTGGTACCACGAATCCTAGGGTCCGTTCGCAGGCTTTACAGAATCAGGGGGAGCATGCAGCGTAAGTTTGCAGAGGCATTCGATTCTGAGTCCTCTGGGTCACTAAGGATCACATTATCCGTAACTACAGTCAGGTCCATAAATATTGGGACATCAACACAATTCTAACCTTTTTGGCTCTATACACCACCATAATGGACTTGAAATGAAATGAACAAGATGTGCTTTAACTACCGACTTTCAGCTTTAATTTGAGGGTATTTACATCCAAATCAGGTGAACAGTGTAGGAATTACAACAGTTTGTATATGTGTCTCCCACTTTTTAAGAAAGTCTTTTTAAAAGATGCAGAGTTCATTTCAAGTGTGCTATATTCATTTGGAATCTGTTGCTGTCAACTCTCAATATGAGATCCAAAGAGTTGTCACTATCAGTGAAGCAAGCCATCATTAGGCTGAAAAAACAAAACAAAGCCATCAGAGAGATAGCAAAAACATTAGGTGTAGCCAAATCAACTGTTTGGAACATCCTTAAAAAGAAGCTTAGCAACACCAAAAGACCTGGAAGATCACGGAAAACAACTGTGGTGGATGACAGAAGAATTCTTTCCCTGGTGAAGAAAACACCCTTCACAACAGTTGGCCAGATCAAGAACACTCTCCAGGAGGTAGTTGTATGTGTGTCAAAGTCAAACAACATCTAAAAAAGCCTTCACAGTTCTGGAACAACATCCTATGGACAGATGAGACCAAGATCAACTTGTACCAGAGTGATGGGAAAAGAAGTGTATGAAGAAGGAAAGGAACTGCTCATGATCCGAAGCATACCACCTCATCAGAGAAGCATTTTGGTGGTAGTGTCATGGCGTGGGCATGTATGGCTGCCAATGGAACTGGTTTTCTTGTATTTATTGATGATGTGACTGCTGACAAAAGCAGCAGGATGAATTCTGGAGTGTTTTGGGCAATATTATCTGCTCATATTCAGCAAAATGCTTCAGAACTCATTGGACGACGCTTCACAGTACAGATGGACAATGACCCGAAGCATACTGCGAAGGCAACCAAAGAGTTTTTTAAGGGAAAGAAGTGGAATGTTATGCAATGGCCAAGTCAATCACCTGACCTGAATCTGATTGAGCATGCATTTCACTTGCTGAAGACAAAACTGAAGGGAAAATGCCCCAAGAACAAGCAGGAACTGAAGACAGTTGTAGTAGAGGCCTGGCAGAGCATCACCAGGGATGAAACCCAGTGTCTGGTGATGTCTATGCGTTCCAGACTTCTGGCTGTAATTGACTGCAAAGGATTTGCAACCAAGTATTAAAAAGTGAAAGTTTGGTGGATGATTGTTAATCTGTCCCATTACTTTTGGTCCCTTAAAAAGTGGGAGGCACATATACTAACTGTTCTAATTCCTACACCGTTCACCTGATTTGTATGTAAATACCCTCAAATTAAAGCTAAAAGTCTGCAGTTAAAGCACATCTTGTTTGTTTCATTTCAAATCCATTGTGGTGGTGTACAGAGCCAAAAAGATTAGAATTGTGTTGATGTCCCAATATTTATGGACCTGATTGTACCTCCTCCCAGCCACATACTCCTTGGATTTCTGGGGACTGAAAACCAACCCTTGAAGACTGCTACTAAATGCTATCCTCTGCATCCATTCTGACACAATCCTCCTCCTCCTCCTTTTCTTCCTGTGTGTTTGGCGGGCCCATAGGAATACTATCTGGATAAAGGGGGCCTTTAGAGGAAAGGAAGTTCTCCTCTTCCTCCCGCTGTTCTGCCTCAAGTGCCCTGTTCATGATTCCACAAAGCGTGTGCTCCAGCAAGAAGACTAGAGAGACAGTGTCACTGATGCATGCATTGTCACTGCCCAGCCTCATTGCGGCCTCCTCAAATGGTGACAGGATAGTGCATGCATCCTGGATCAGTAGCCACTGGCGTGGCTAAAAGAAGCCAAGCTCCCCTGACCCTGTCCTGGTGCCATATTCGCACAGGTACTCATTAATGCCCCTTGCTGTGTGTGCAGCCGCTGCGTTGAGTTCCACCTGGTGGGCATGTCACAAATGAGGCGGTTGGTGGGCAGGTTGCATTCCCTTTGAATGTCAGCCAGCCAAGCACTGGCATTGTATGACCAGCGGAAATGACCACAGACTTTTCTGGCCTGCCTCAGGAGATCTTGTAAACCTGGGTACCTGCTCAAGAACCGCTGCACCACCAAATTCAGGACTTGTGCCAAACATGGAACATGGGTCAAGTGTCCCTGTCAGAGGGCAGAAAGAAGGTTGGTACCATTGTCGCATACAACCATTCCTGGCTGAAGCTGGCATGGCGTCAACCACCTCTGAGCCTGCCCCCGCAGAGATGACAGAATCTCTGCCCCAGTGTGGCTCCTGTCCCCTTAGGCAGACCAACTCAAGCACCACATGGCATCTTTTAGCCTGACTGCTTGCATAGCCCCTTGAATGCTTACGGAGCATCGCTGGTTCAGAGGACAAATCTGTATAAGGAAGCTTCCTTCACTTGCTGGCAGAAGGTCTTTAAAAGAGAAGATCTGTTCGTTTGAGTGGATTGAAAGTTTTCGCATTGCCGGCAGAGGAAGCCCGAGGAGACGCCGCCATATCATATATTGACACACCGCATGTTTATCAGCTCCATGTCGTAAGTGCAATTTACTTGAGTTTAATAAATATTCTTTTAAATACTGAACTATGGGCGCAATTTTTGTTTATGTCTTTGAGTGATAAAGATCCAGGAGTTGGGGACATCCACTATCAGGTTTTTGGGAGACCGAATTCCCTGTGCTTGGTGAGACCGCTGTTGTGGTCGTTTTTTGGGGTAAGGAGACTACATACTCACTTCGGGTGTACAAGTCTGTTTGGAGGAAGGGTTCTTCTTCACAACTTCATGACTACTATTTATCTTCATACCCACATGGATGTCTTTTGAATGACTGTCTATTAATATTGGGACTTTAGTTAGGCTTCATTTTATACATTCCTATATAACTTTCTGATTGTGTTATTTCACTGTCAAGCTTATGTGATGTTTCACGGATACCTGTTTTCATTCATTTGAATTATGTTTGTGGACTTCACCATTTATACTTTTTGGACCATTTATTACTTCATTTGGTATTTGTATATGTCATTTGCCATTTATACAAGTAGATCAGTCATTGTCCAATTAGGCTCACTATTTATGTAATATCATATTATATTTTACATTGGGACTCTGCTTTAGTTTTCCCTTTTCAAATACTTAGGTTTTTCACCGCTTCTGAATATTTGACACATTTTTTAATTTTTGCGTTTTTCTTACAGTGTTAATAACGCTGCACTCACTTTATGTTTTTTACAGATTGGAGTTTGTTTATAGAGCGTTTTTGGTGCTGGCAGCTTTATTTATCTGATTTATTTCAATTTTTTTCTTTTTTTCTTTTTTATATATTGTTTTTGAGCACAACGTTTACCATCTGGTTCTTTTTCAAATCTGTATAAGAGGCCATAGAGGAAGAAGAAGAGAAGGGGATGGAGGAGAGAGCTGTGGCAGAATCACCACTACCATTTTGGAGGCATGGTGGCAGAACAAGCTCCAACATTGAACCCTGTCCTGCATCCTTCCCAGCTGCCAGCAGAGTTACCCAGTACACTGTGAAGGAAAGGTAACATCCCTGCCCATGCCTGCAGGACCACGAGTCAGCGGTAATATGAACCTTACTGCTGACCGCCCTGTCCAATAAGGCCAAAACATTGCCTTCCACATGCTGGTAGAGAGACGAAATGACCTTTCGTGAATAGAAATGGCATTTTGGACACCTATTGCTATACCTTCATTCCTCTCAGTGCAGGTTTTTGAGAGGACTAATGGTATAGTAGGGTTGGAGATCCCAGATGAGGAACAAGGAGAAGTTCACTTTTTTTGATGCGGGTCTTTCAAGTGTTGTTGCTAACAGACTGCATGGCAGGTCGTCATATGTCTGTTCAAGCATATGGTGCCCAAGCGGCTGCTGTTCTGGCCACGCTTGATCTGCTTCAGACATAGGTTGCAAACAGCAACAGGGCGATCTGCTGCACATGTGTTGAAAAGGCCCACACCAAGGAACTTTTAAAAGTCAGCGGGGAGCCTGCACCTGCGGAGCTCTGTGGTGTGATGCAATAGGATGGCTGCCCTTAAGCTGCCCCCTAGAGGACATCCTGCCTCATTGGAGTTGTGCCTCCTCCTCTTCCTCTCTTCTCTCAGGAACCCAAGTACAGTCAGTGACCTCATCATTTGCTCCCTCCTCGTCACTGGAGCAAATGAGGATAAGGACAGCTTCGTTATCAACTCCACCAACTCTTCTGCATGTTGTGGCTCAATAACATGGCCAGCAGCAGAAAAAAAGGACAAGCGTGCCCCATGGCCACCTGCAGAGGATGCACTATGACCACGACGACCACTGTTGACTGTAGACACAGAGGCTGCTTGCCCTCTTTTAGTGGCCTGTGAGCGTCTGTCTCTCCTTGGTGGCCTTCCAGACATGATGTATTTTTTGTTTTGCAACATCACAATACACTGTATTAGATACTGTGTACATTGCCTGAAGTGTATTAGAAACTGTACAAACTGTATCAGATACTGTGTACACCACCAGAAAAGTAGTAGAAACTGTACACACTGTATTAGATACTGTGTACACTGCCTGCACTGTATTAGAAACTGTAAAAGGCCTGCACTGTATTGTATGCTGTGTACACCACGGGAAGTGTAGTAGAAACTGTACACACTGTATTAGATACTGTGTACACCACCTGCAGTGTATTAGGAACTGTACACACTGTATTACATACCATCTGAAGTGTATTCCAACTGTACACACTATATTAGATACTGTGTACACCGCCTGAAGTGTATTAGTAACTGTACACACTGTATTAGATACTGTGTACACCACCTGAAGTGTATTAGAAACTGTACACATTGTATTAGATACTGTGTATACCGCTTGAAGTGCATTTGAAACTGTACACACTGTATTAGATACTGTACACACCACCAGAAAAGTAGCAGAAACTGTACACACTGTATTAGATATATATCAATATAGTGTCACGTTTTCTGTTTACATTGTCCTATCCCCCTTGTTATATATATACCAGACTCTCTGGTTAGCTAGCTAGATCTGATGAAACAGTGGAGACTGTGAAATGCTTCATCTGATTGGCCACCGGAAAACGTAACTTTCGGTCTGCATAGCTTGCGTTCCACGCTGACATGCATTTCCGCTTCTGGGTTCCGATTATCGTGTATTCCACAGAGAACTGCAGCGTACTGGCTTTCTCACTTCCCGGGCATCCATAGAGGCTTAACTGCCACTTCACCGCCACTTCATCCTCCTGCGGCATACCATCCATGTGGACTGTGACCAAGCCAGCTTCTTACTACACGGTCAGCAGCTCGGACCGCAGAGTGACCCTGACCTCCGGACCCTTTATCCACATGCCTGAAATCACTTCCCTCTTGTGAGTAGCCATTTGGCTTGTGCTGTCCTATTAAATGATTATTTTAATACTGCACTGAGTCTGGTGCGCCTTGTCTTTGTCCTATTTTTTCTTTTAGAGTTGTGCTTCTACTCTTAGGGCTGCAGCCGCCAATGTATCTTGAAATTGGAACTGGAACTGTTTTTATTCCCATTGACTTTTATCCTCATTTTTGGTGAATTATTCATCTTTTACCATTGTTTTTTATTATTTTTTATTTATCATCCAGTTGTTTTTTGCACCTTCTTTTTTCTACACACTGTATTAGATACTGTGTACACTGCCTGCACTGCATTAGAAACTGTACAACGGCTGCACTGTAAGTGTAGTAGAAGCTGTACACAATGTATTAGATACTGTGTACACCGCCTGCACTGTATTAGAAACTGTACTATGGCTGCACTGTATTGTCTACTGTGTACACCACCAGAAATGTAGAAAAAAACTGTACACACTGTATTAGATACTGTGTACACCACCTGCAGTGTATTAGGAACTGTACACACTGTATTAGATACCATCTGAAGTGTATTCCAACTGTACACACCGTATTAGATACTGTGTACACCGCCTGAAGTGTATTAGTAACTGTACACACTGTATTAGATACTGTGTACACCACCTGAAGTGTATTAGAAACTGTACACATTGCATTAGATACTGTGTACACCGCTTGAAGTGTATTAGTAACTGTACACACTGTATTCGATACTGTATACACCACCAGAAAAGTAGCAGAAACTGTGCACACAGTATTAGATATATATCAAATAGTGTCACGTTTTCTGTTTACATTGTCCTATTCCCCTCCCCCTTGTTCTATATATACCAGACTCTCTGGTTAGCTAGCTAGATCTGATGAAACAGTGAAGACTGTGAAATGCGTCATCTGATTGGCCACCGGAAAACGTAACTTTCGGTCTGCATAGCTTGCGTTCCACGCTGACACGCACTTCCGCTTCCATGTTCCGGTTGTCGTGTCCTCCACAGAGAACTGCAGCGTACTGGCTTTCTCACTTCCCGGGCATCCACAGAGGCTTAACTGCCACTTCACCGCCACTTCATCCTCCTGCGGCATACCATCCATGTGGACTGTGACCAAGCCAGCTTCTTACTAAACGGACAGCAGCTCGGACCACAGAGCGACCCTGACCTCCGGGCCCTTTACCCATATGCCTGAAATGATTTCCCTCTTGTGAGTAGCCATTTGGCTTGTGTTGTCCTATTAAATGATTATTTTGATACTGCACTGAGTCTGGCGTGCCTTGTCTTTGTCCTATTTTTTCTTTTAGAGTTGTGCTTCTACTCTCAGGTCTGCAGCCGCCAGTGTATCTTGAAATTGGAACTGGAACTGTTTTTATTCCCATTGACTTTTATCCTCATTTTTGGTGAATTATTCATCTTTTACCATTGTTTTTTATTATTTTTAATTTATCGTCCAGTTGTTTTTTGCACCTTCTTTTTTCTACACACTGTATTAGACACTGAGGCTGATTTACGAAGCATTTGCGCCATGATTTGCGGTGCAAAAAATGACATTTTCATATTTACAAAGCATTTATACCAGGAACACAGCGTGATCCCCCATTTACTATTCTCTTCCCGGCGCACGGGAAGAGGTGATCTGTACGCCACTATAGACCTGGTGCACGGCATCTTTAACTTCAAATTTAAACAAGCTGGAAGTGCCAATAATATGGGGGTGATGTGGGGTGATGTGGGGAAGTGTAGTACTAACTGTCTAAGTCACAAATATGGCCAAAATAGAATGAGAAAGTGACTTTCTCTGAACAAGCCGGCAGCGCTGGCAAATACATTTAAACTGCGGGAGGTGAATTTATACACTGCGCATGCTTAAACAGCATTTGCGCTTGTTCAAATACCCTGGTTCACTGCGCCCGCAAAATATCAGTAAATGTCAGGCAACGTAAAAGCATTTGCATAGGTTGAACGGGCGCACCTCTAGACTTTTTTTTCTTTAATGCTGGTTCACTTTGTGCAACTCTAATGAAATTTCGGTGCGGCAATACATATAAAAGTTCATTGATAAAAACCGCATTAAGAAAACAAACAAAATTCAGAAAAAAAATGCGTGGGGTTCCCCCAAAATTCAATACCAGGCCCTTCAGGTCTGGTATGGATATTAAGGGGAACCCCACGCCAAAAAAAAAAAAAAGGCGTACAGTCCCCCTAAAAATCCAAACCAGGCCGTTCAGGTCTGGTATGGCTTTTATGGGGAACCCCGCGCCAAAATTTTTTAAAAAATTGGCGTGGGGTCCCCCTAAAAATCTATACCAGACCCTTATCTGAGCACGCAACCTGGCAGGCCGCATGAAAAGAGGGGGGACGAGAGCGCGCCCCCCCCTGAACCGTACCAGGCCACATGCCCTCAATATTGGGAGGGTGCTTTGGGATAGCCCCCCAAAACACCTTGTCCCCATGTTGATGAGGACAAGGGCCTCATCCCCACAACCCTTGGCCGGTGGTTGTGGGGGTCTGCGGGCTGGGGGCTTATCGGAATCCGGAAGCCCCCTTTAACAAGGGGACCCCCAGATCCCGGCCCTCCCCCCTGTGTGAAATGGTAAGGGGGTACAAAAGTACCCCTACTATTTCACAAAAAACTGTCAAAAATGTTAAAAATTACAAAAGACAGTTTTTGACAATTCCTTTATTTAAATGCTTCCTCTTTCTTCTATCTTCTTTCTTCCTTCGGTTTCTTCCTCCGTCTTCTTCTTTTTCTGGTTCTTCTGGTTCTTACTCCGGTGTTCTCGTCCGGCATCTTCCTCTGCGGCGTCGGCGTCTTCTTCCCTTCTTCTCCTCGGGCCGCTCCGCATCCATGATGGCATGAAGGGAGGCTCCCGCTGTGTGACGCTTCTCATCTTCATCTTTTTCTCTTCATCTTTTTCTCTTCATCTTCTTGTCTTCTGTCTATAAAAATAATAAGAAGAAGAAGTAGAAAGATGAAAAATAATAAAATGACGGCACCGCAGTAGGTACTAACTATAAAAACGGTTTAAAGGAAAGCGATGTGTTCATACCAGGCGGGCTGGTTGCTTTTTGGTTATAAATCCACTTAGCCTTCTGTTGGAGGATCTTTTTATCAAAATCACCTCTCCTTTCCAATTCAAAGATTACTTTGAGGGCAAAAAATGAAATAAAAGATGGATCATAGCTATGGTTCAAGCCTACATGCTTACAGATAGGTGTGTATAACAAGCCAGCATCAAGATAGTACAAATGGTCCTGTATGCGTCTAGCAAATGTGCGCTTGTTCTTCCCTATATAGAAAGCACCACAGGCACAAGTAGCCAAATATACCACACCTATAGTCCTTGATTTATGATAACCTCCTCTAGGTAAAGGACATCCCACGCCCTCCTTGATCCACAGGCACTGATCACAGTTTCCACATCTATATGTTCCCTTCCCACCTACTGCTCCCTCCAAGGTGACTGACGATGAAAAATTACTGTGTACCAGGTTATCCCTTACAGACCAAGATCTTCTATAAACTATCTCGGGTCGATTTGACACATATTTAGAGATCACAGGATCTTCCACAAGAAAGTGCCAGTTGTGAGCGACCAAGTTGTGAAAATGGTCCTGGTGGGCACTAAAAATAGTGATTAATTTAGTAGTGGGATTGTTATTTTGGGTCCCAGTTTTAAAGATCAATGATTCACGTGGATTAGATTTGGCCCTTTGATATGCCTTCTTAAGGACCTTTTTGCTGTATCCCCTCATTCTTAATCGTCCAAAAAGAGCTCTAGCCTCATATTCAAAATCCTCCTGCCTGGCACAGTTCCGATGCAGTCTGAGATATTGACTCAATGGGACACTACATAAAAGGGAGCAAGGGTGGGCACTAGAATAGTGTGAGATGGTGTTACCAGCGGTTTCCTTACGGTAAAGGCTACTATACATAGAGCCGTCAGATTTGAGAAATGATCACAAATCTAAGAATGGGATACTATGCGTGTCCGACTTGATGGTGAACTTAGGGTTAAATTGATTTGTAGATATGAATATCATAAAATCAGAGACCTCCGCCATGGTGCCTGTCCAGATGACCAGTACGTCATCGATATACCTCCGCCAAAGTAATATATGGCAAAGGTATATCAGCGCATCGTCATCTAAAAACAGGGTTCTTTCTCCCCCCCCAGTTACAGGTTGGCGTATGATGGGGCACAAGATGTCCCCATCGCAACCCCCTGTACCTGGAGGTAGGAGGAACCATTAAAAAGGAAGATGTTCGTGGTCAAAATATGTTCTAATAGTGTCGCTATAAATTTACAAAATTTCCAATTATTCCTGTCCTGTTCCTGTAGGAACCCTGAAATGACCTTGATACCCTTCTGATGGGGGATACTAGACTAAAGGGCCTCAATATCTATCGTGACTAGAATAGCTCCAGGAGTGATAGTGAGGCCCTCGATTACCTTGAGCAGTTCTAAAGTATCTTTTAGCTACGATGGTAGGCCCATGATATGGGGCCATAATTGACTGTCTACATATTTGCTGGCTGTTTCAGTGTGGCATCCTATGCCCAAGACTCGTATGGGATCCGTTTATTGCCTAAAATGTTATCTTTAACTGCATACCTTACTATGGCAATGTTAACTCTTTCATGTTCTATGTCATAAGTTAAATACATATGTCAAATCTATGGGTATATTACTAACTATTTAGGTTGCCTATGTATTAGTATATATATATACAAAAAAAACATCCCCCCCCTCCGTTCCATACTCTTGGGGACGCACCTACCAGTTTAACTCTTGGGCTGGTTGGTTAGAGGGGAGAGGGCTCTATCAAGGTATCAATTTTTATTACCATCTTTAGGATTTATAAGCCCTCTTCTTTCCTTGTGTCATACCCTGGCCATCAGCACCTAATATGATTACATGTTACTATTAGGATAATTGTATCCTTTAGTTGCAATCTTGGCAATAAACAGTACCTGACTAATGAAACTATATTACTATTGGCCCGATGATATCGTGCCTTGACACGGTCTGACGTCCAACAGACCAGCCCGGTGTATCTGACTTCACCGCTCAATCACTATAGGGTCACTCACTGTTTTCTCCTTGGGGTTGCAGTCACTTAGATATATATATGCCACAAGTTTGGTAAGCACTTATACCTTTTGTATATAAAATCTGTAAATGTATTATTAAGAAATTAATTGTTGCTGATACTAATGGTACTTTTTTGTAACTTATATAACGTTATAGATGCATGCTGAGCTGCTTTGAAGAAGCAGTTGGCGAAACGCATCAGTTTCTCTGCATATACAAGCATATTTTTTGCATCTTGTGCATTGAGTATCAATTATAGTTAATATTTCATGACCAAAGCTATTTTTGTATTGTAATTTTATATTTGTATCTTTATAATAAATCTTAAATAATTTTATGAATTCTTGTGGTTGTGCTTGACTCAGTGACAGTATACAACACACCCATAAAAATCCCATCACCTTTTGAGGGAGCGGTGCTCTCTATTATATCTAATATATATATACACACATACACACACACACAATATATATATACACACATACATATATATACACACAATATATATATATACACACATACACACACACAATATTTATATATTAATACACTGCCTGCACTGACTGAATATCGAGGAAACACTGAATATATAGTCTATGCTAAATGCAGAATATATATGAATATGTATATATATATATATATATATATATATATATATATATATATATATATATATAAAATACACTGCCATTAACTGAATAACCTGCCTGCTTAATCTAACTCAAGCTCTCTGTCCACGCCAACGACACTACACATGGCCACCATAGTGTGGGGGCGTGACCTTAGTACCCCTGAGCCATGATTGGCCAAAGGCACCCTGCCTTTGGCCGATTATGGCTCACTCAGCAGAGCGCGCTGTCATTGGTCAAAGCATGCAGGTCAGGTGCGTGCTTTGGCCAACCATCATACAGCAATGTACTGCAATCTCGAATACCCTGCACTGCACTCGAATATCCCGTGAACACCCCATAATGTTTGCTGTTCTGCGAACGGGCGAATACCTGATGTTCGAGTCGAACTTTTGTTCAACCCGAACATCGAGCTCATCCCTAGTGACAAGGACGCAACATTTCTGGTAAGATTAACAGGTATTTTCTGTATTTGCTGACATTGATTTTGGCTTGAAATAAAAGAAAACAAATGCAGCCATCACATCTGGACTGTAAGCTGCAATATATTGCATTTTAATTCTTGGATTTATTTATCCTTTAATGTTTAGATGTTTTCAAATGTATGTTCTATATTTGTTATTATTGTTTCTTCTATACAGCTACAGAAGCTACTGTATTTCAGGCTGTCAATTTATAACTGAAACACTGTATGACTGTTCTGAACAGAGCAAGCAGTTTGGGTTTACTCTGGCCTATTTAGATTTCTGTGTAAATTTCAGCTATAGTTATTGATCTTTGTAAACAACGCCATTTTTTTTAAACAAGGTTAACTTATAAAATGTGAAAAAGAGCATGGAACGCTACTTGGCTGGAAATGTAAATATGAAATATTTATATGCAAAATTTCATACACATGTCAATAAAACAAAATATGTTTATATATATATACAGTGGGGACGGAAAGTATTCAGACCCCCTTACATTTTTCACTCTTTGTTATATTGCAGCCATTTGCTAAAATCATTTAAGTTCATTTTTTTCCGCTTTAATGTACACACAGCACCCCATATTGACAGAAAAACAGAATTGTTGACATTTGTGCAGATTTATTAAATAAGAAAAGCTGAAATATCACATGGTCCTAAGTATTCAGACCCTTTGCTGTGACACTCATATATTTAACTCAGGTGCTGTCCATTTCTTCTGATCATCCTTGAGATGGTTGCACACCTTCATTTGAGTCCAGCTGTGTTTGATTATACTGATTGGACTTGATTAGGAAAGCAACACACCTGTCTATATAAGACCTTACAGCTCACAGTGCATGTCAGAGAAAATGAGAATCATGAGGTCAAAGGAACTGCCTGAAGAGCTCAGAGACAGAATTGTGGCAAGGCACAGATCTGGCCAAGGTTACAAAAAATGTCTGCTGCACTTAAGGTTCCTAAGAGCACAGTGACCTCCATAATCCTTAAATGGAAGGCGTTTGGGGCAACCAGAACCCTTCCTAGAGCTGGCCGTCCGGCCAAACTGAGCTATCGGGGGAGAAGAGCCTTGCTGAGAGAGGTAAAGAAGAACCCAAAGATCACTGTGGCTGAGCTCCAGAGATGCAGTCGGGAGATGGGAGAAAGTTGTAGAAAGCCAACCATCACTGCAGCCCTCCACCAGTTGGGGTTTTACATCAGAGTGGCCCGACGGAAGCCTCTCCTCAGTGCAAGACACATGAAAGCCCGCATGGAGTCTGCTAAAAAACACCTGAAGGACTCCAAGATGGTGAGAAATAAGATACTTTGGTCTGATACTTAGGACCATGTGATATTTCAGTTTTTCTTTTTTAATAAATCTGAAAAAATGTCAACAATTCTGTGTTTTTCTGTCAATATGGGGTGCTGTATGTATATTAATGGGGAAAAAAATGACCTTAAATGATCTTAGCAAATGGCTGCAATATAACAAAGAGTGAAAAATTTAAGGGGGTCTGAATACTTTCCGTCCCCACTATACAGTGGGGCAAAAAAGTATTTAGTCAGCCACCAATTGTGCAAGTTGTCCCACTTAAAAAGATGAGAGAGGCCTGTAATTGTCATCATAGGTATATCTCAACTATGAGAGACAAAATGTGGAAACAAATCCAGACAATCACATTGTCTGCTTTTTGAAAGAATTTATTTGCAAATGTTGGTGGAAAATAAGTATTTGGTCACCTACAAACAAGCATTATTTCTGGCTCTCATAGACCTGTATCTTCTTCTTTAAGAGGCTCATCTGTCCTCCACTCATTACCTGTATTAAAGGCACCTGTTTGAACTTGTTATCAGTATAAAAGACACCTGTCCACAACCTCAAACAGTCACACTCCAAACTCCACTATGGTGAAGACCAAAGAGCTGTCGAAGGACACCAGAAACAAAATTGTAGACCTGCACCAGGCTGGGAAGACTGAATCTGCAATAGGCAAGCAGCTTGGTGTGAAGAAAGCAACTGTGGGATCAATAATTAGAAAATGAAAGACATACAAGACCACTGATAATCTCCCTTGATCTGGAGCTCCATGCAAAATCTCACACCGTGGGGTCAAAATGATCACAAGAATGATGAGCAAAGATCCCAGAACCACACGGGGGGACCTAGTGATTGACCTGCAGAGAGAGCTGGGACCAACGTAACAAAGGCTACCATCAGTAACACACTACACTGCCAGGGACTCAGATCCTGCAATGCCAGATGTGTCCCCCTGCTTAAGCCAGTATATGTCCTGGCCCGTCTGAGGTTTGCTAGAGAGCATTTGGATGATCCAGAAGAGGATTGGAAGAATGTCATATGGTCAGATGAAACCAAAGTAGAACTGTTTGGTAGAAACACAACTCGCCGTGTTTGGAGGAGAGAGAATGCTGAGTTGCAACCAAAGAACACCATACCTACTGTGAAGAATGGGGGTGGCAACATCATGCTTTGGGGCTGTTTCTCTGCAAAGGGAACAGGACGACTGATTCGTGTACATTAAAGAATGAATGGGGCCATGTATCATGAGATTTTGAGTGCAAACCTCCTCCCATCAGCTAGGGTATTGAAGATGAAACGTGGCTGGGTCTTTCAGCATGACAATGATCCCAAACACACTGCCCGGGCAACGAAGGAGTGGCTTCGTAAGAAGCATTTCAAGGTCCTGGAGTGACATAGCCAGTCTCCAGATCTCAACCCCATAGAAAACCTTTGGAGGGAGTTGAAAGTCCGTGTTGCCCAGCGACAGCCCCAAAACATCACTGCTCTAGAGGAGATCTGCATGGAGGAATGGACCAACATACCAGCAACAGTGTGTGCAGGCTTACAGAAAACGTTTGACCTCTGTCAATGCCAACAAAGGATATATAACAAAGTATTGAGATGAACATTTGATATTGACCAAATACTTATTTTCCACCATAATTTGCAAATAAATTCTTTCAAAAAAATGTGATTGTCTGGATTTGTTTCCACATTTTGTCTCTCATAGTTGAGGTATACCTATGATGACAATACCAGGCCTGGTGGCTGACTTTTTTTTCCCCACTGTATATATATATATATATATATATATATATATATATATATGTATATATAAAGTGCCTGTACTGAATTTTAGACCAACACAAAGTGGTACATAATTGTAAAGTGGAAAGAAAATGATAAATGGTTTTCAACATTTTTTATAAATATGTGGAAAGTGTGGTGTGCATTTGTATTCAGCCCCCTTTACTCTGATACCCCTGACTAAAATCTAGTGGAACCAATTGCCTTCAGAAGTCATCTTATTAATAAATAGAACCCACCTTTGTGTAATTTAATCTCAGTATAAATACAGCTGTTATGTGAGGCCCTCAGAGGTTTGTTAGAGATCCTTAGTGAACAAACAGCATCATGAAGGTCGAGGAACACACGAGACAGGTCAGGGATAAAGTTGTGGAGAAGTTTAAAGCAGGGTTAGGTTATAAAAAAAATCTCAAGCTTTGAACATCTCACTGAGCACTGTTCAATCCCTCATCTGAAAATGGAAAGAGTATGGCACAACTGCAAACCTACCAATACATGGCTGTCCACCTAAACTGACAGGCCGGGCAAGGAGAGCATTAATCATTGCAGCAGCCAAGGTAACTCTGGAGGAGCTGCAGAGATCCACAGCTTAGGTGGGAGAATATGTCCACAGGACAACTATTAGTCGTGCACTCCACAAATCTGGCTTTATGGAAGAGTGACAAGAAGAAAGCCATCGTTGAAAGAAAGCCATAAGAAGTCCCATTTGCAGTTTGCGAGAAACCATGTGGGGGAAACAGAAGTTGCTCTGGTCAGATGAGACCAAAATTGAATTTTTTCGCCTTAAAGCAAAACGTTGTGTGTGGCGGAAAAATAACACTGCACATCACCGTGAACACACCATCCCCACCATGAAACATGGTGGTGGCAGCATCATGTTGTGGGGATGTTTTTCTTCAGCAGGGACAGGGAAGCTGGTCAGAGTTGATGGGAAGGTGGATGGAGCCAAATGCAGGTCAATTTTAGAAGAAAACCTGTTAAAGTCTGCAAAAGAATTGAGATTGGGGCGGAGGTTCGCCTTCCAGCGTGACAACGACCCTAAACATACAGCCAGAGCTAAAATGGAATGGTTTAGATCAAAGAATATTCATGTATTAGAATGGCCCAGTCAAAGTCCAGACCTAAATCCAATTGAGAATCTGTGGCAAGATATAGCTATGCAGGCTTAAATGTCAAACTAAATCAATAAAAGCTCACAAATTGTTTAAACCATGAGATGATATGCTACCAGTATCGCAATGATGTATATTTGTATTTTTTGTGTTTTTGTATGACATAACTGTCTACTGTACATTTTCCCTTTCTCAATAAAATAAGATTGAATTAGAGAATGTGTGGCAAGACCTTGAGAATATGTAGGTGTCCAGGGCTTACTACGCATTCACCAATGGTGCGTTGCCGCAAGAGGAAATCCATACCAACTGAGCATGTGCCAAAGGCAGGAAAATGCAGAGGATGCGCACAGGAAGTGACCTCAACCTGATGGAAAAAAGGCGGGGAAATCCTCAGGAGGCGCACAGGAAGCGACCTCAAACGTCCCTATATAAGCCCAGCCCAGACATTGCCAAATTTCTGAATTATCTTCAGTCCCCCCTTGTTCCTGTGCTAGTCTGTGATCTGTCTGAACCTGTTGTGACCTGGAAACCTATTTGACTACTCTAGATTGCTGCTTGCCATTTGACCTCGGATTTGTACCTTAACCATTCTACTTCTTTGCCCCTTTTTGTACTCAGCTGCCAGATTGGAACCGACCCCGGCTTGGATCTCAACCATTCTTCTTCTGATTAACCCTTTTATGCAACTGGACTTGACCTCGCCTCGAATCTTGGACTAAGGCTTGCACGGTGCTCAGCACCCCTGGCACCCCTGGCACTCGTTGTCCACCAGGACTCCGTCTCCATCTCCAGAGGCTTTAAGGACCCTAGGTGCAAAGGAGGCCTCCCCACTACTTCGGTCTCTCAGGTACATGGCCAGAATACTTTTTCAAGGCATTGTGTATATATATATATATATATATATATATATATATATATAGCAATGCGGACTACAGTTATGACAATCCTCCGGTGTCTTTATGCATTGCATGTCCCTCAATAGCCAGTACTATTGAATGACATCATATTTGTGAGTCCAGTCAAAGGAACTATGGGATGGGTAGTTTATCAGACTAATAACTATTCTGCCTGTTTATGCATCTGGACCACATATACCAGGGATCTTTGCTGCCATTCAGGCGGATTGCTGGAAGGGGCTATAAAAGAGGCCAGAGACCCACCCGTTGCCCTCTTCCTCCTGGGCCTGACACGAGACAGACCTCTCCGTGCATGGAGACAGAGATCGCGGTCTACTATGCGGTCTAACATCTGCCCATCCGTGCAAGAAGGGCCTAGCTCCGCGGGTTGCCATCGGACGTCCTTACTGCACCAATACAGTGACCAGCCAGTCGGTGTGTCAAGCTGTGAAAGGGAAGATCCAATCGGCGGATTTGCTGCAGAGGCATCGCTACACCAGAAACTGTTTGGAAGGCATCACATCTACCTGGTTGTTGGTGAGAGGGTCAATCGCCCATTTTTCTCAGCACTCTTGTCACGGTATCACTGGGACACTTTACATCAGACACATCCACACTTTCCTGGATTTAGTTGAACACAGTGCTTAAATGCTTTAACTTTACTCTCTACAAGGAACTTAGTACATCTCACTGCGCCCAATCGGATTACAAATAATGAGCTCCGACGTACCGGTGAAGAATATCAGATCTCCAACGAGGACATTAATGCTACCCAGGGGACCTTATCCCATTACACCTAGGCCTGAGCTCTTGTTACTAGAGTGGTTGTAATTACACCAGGTTACCTCCTTTAGTGAGCCAGCCTTGTCCGTTCTAGTTTTATTCATCTATAGGGGGAAAGTATTACCTCTTAAAGGAAGGGTTTATAATGTGCTGTATATTTGTTATTACCTTGTTTTGACTTTCGGAGGAATACTTTTGCTGAGCTGGCGCTGTCAGCCCAAAGCCCAGCAGATTTATTCCCTCCTTGTTCTGTACCACCCTTTCCAGTTGATTCAAGTAAATACTATCAGAGCTGTCTGATTCATTACTTTGCAGTGGTACCAAGATGTCTGAACCCAGAGTGCCAGGTGGGTTGGAATGTTCATCGGGTCATGGCAGTGCATATGAGCAGGTAATTCCAAGCAGTCCCCTAGGGGGTAGTTTTATTTATATATATATATATAATATATATATGTTCAAGGGGTGAGGTGCACGTTGGTCCCAGTAGAAAGTGCAAGCAATCTGGCCTTCCAAAGGGCCAAAATATAGAAAAGAGATGGGATTTCTACACATAAAAATATTTATTGAAAATATAAAATTAGGTCAAAGATCCATGTATACCATGCATCTTTGATGTAATTTTAGATTTTCAATAAATATTTTTATGTGCAGCAATCCCATCTCATATATATATATATATATATATATATATATATATATATATATATATATATATATAAATACACATATACATATATATTTATATATATTTATTTATTTAGCTCTCACCATAATTGAGGTTGCGGTCTCAGATCTTTTGCTGTTGTCTTTCTTTATAAGCCATGCACATTGTAGTGGTTAAGCTGGCCATACATAGAATCGATATTCAGTCGGTTCAGCAGGGGCCAAATTTCGATCCATGTGTGGCTACCGATCAACTTCTGTTTTAACCTCACTGTATATTTTCACTTGACTAGCGCAGCAGTTCAACCTGCTGGTTGAAGGAAAAAACTGACCTATGTATGGCCAGAAGCAACTACTTCCCCCAGACACTATTGATTTTGCAAGTTAGTGATTTCACTAAGGGCAGTAAAGGAGCATTACATGCAAACTGTAAACTGTGTCTTCATGACTAATTAATACTATTGGTCTATATAAGTGTTCATTTGGCATTTTATAGCTTATTACAACTTCCCATAAAATCATAAAGATGCTAAGCTATAATCACCAGTATGAATAGCCTTTAACACTAGTGTAAAATGGAAATAGTGCTCTTATAAATGCTATTATTATGCTAATCACAATTGTAAATTCAGAATGTGTGTGTGTGTACTAGACTAAGCATATATTCAGCCTTGGTTCACACCAGTGCATGACTTGACAGTTCAAAGTCGTATGACAAATCGTTCAAATCAATGCGACTCAAGTGGCATCGATTTTGAAAAAGGTTCCTGCACTATTTTAATTTAACATTGGCATCTGTTAAATTAAGTTGCATGGAGCGTCAGCAAGCTGCAATGAAGTAACACTGAATAGTGCTGAAGTAGCGTGACTCCAAAGCTGCACTGGTGTGAACTAATGGCCCGTGCACACAATCAGAAAATTGTACGAAAAATACCGCTCTTGAAATTATTGTACGATAATCTGATTGTTAGTACACAGTACTATTGTTACTAGTTCGAGAGCTGATCACGACAGTTCATCCGATATTATTCGATCGGACAAGAATGAAAATTTTTCTCATACGATACCAGATGGCATGATTTTCGTTTAATCAGTACAGTTGTCGTTTTGAAAATACAATACAAATACACTGCAACACATTACATCACTTCCGAATTTTTATTCTGTCGTCCGAGAATTTTTGTGACTTTTGTAACCTCTTCATTTTCGATACGAGATTAGCATGCAAAAGGAAATGAACAATCATTCGTCCGATAATCTCATCGTGTGTATCAGACATAAAGCTTAATACAAACAAAAGAATGGCTTTAAAGAAGAATTCCAGGATATTTAATTCATAGTTACATTAGTCCAGCTTGGACCAATGTAATTATGTATATATCATACCTGGTTGATGCCCCTGGAAATCACTAAACTAGTCACTGCTGCTACACCAGTGATCTTCACTTGCTTCCAGGTCCTGTGCTGAGCGGCTGCCCTGCTGCAATTGAACAGTAAGCTGCTTGGGATGGGTGCCATTCAGAGAATGCTTTACATTTTCTGAATGAATGCAAAGAATTCTCTGATTGGACAAAGTGGAGAGGCGAGGCAGTAATGTCACACGCTCCACCTTCTCCAATCAGAGATCATTTTACATTCATTCAGAACATGCAAAGCGCTTTCAGAGTGGTGCCCATGTGTTCACAATGCAGCAGGGTAGCTGCTCAGCATTGGACCTGAAAGCAAGTGGAGATCATTGATTTAGTGGTGTCTACATTAGCGATTTCCAGCTTCCAGGGGCATTGGCCAGGTATATCATTGATCTAGTTACATTGGTCCTAGCTAGTCCAACATAACTGTGTATAAAATATCCATACCTGGAATTCGTCTTTAAATATCTGACTATAAGGTTTTGGGAGGTAACATTTTGTAGAAACATGAAGCTATGTTACAGTTATAATTAACTGTTCATCTCAAAAATACAGTGTCAGTATATTTATTTAAATAGTTGTACTGTATATGCTGAGGAGGCTTTTAGATGTGGGTTATAATTAACTAATGTGAAGCAGAACTGCAGAAATGTTGATTGACAAAGGTATCTGAAAAAAAAAGATATGAAGCATGTACATGATTGTCAAGGATCGAAAAGTGGTTCCTGCTTCTCTTTGTGGCACCCTTCTCTGCAAGTGGAATCTGATGGGTAGCTGGTCTTCTGGTAGGAATGCCCACATAGGTGTTTGACTTGGCTGCTGGCTACCCCAAGTCATTCAACAGGTTCTTGCAGACAGAGAGTCGTGCCGAGCAACAAGGAACTGGAGTGTGTGAGAGGCTTGAGGCACTGGGCAGCTGGAAGCAAGAGTTAGACTACAGGCTGCAAGTGTAGAGATGAGACTGCAAAAGCTCAGACCATAGAATCAGCTGGGGGTGCAGCAAAGATGCAGCACGGTCCGCAGAATCTGTAGCGGATGTGTTGTGGAGCTGCGGATGAAGTGGAGATCTAGCTGGGACAACAGGTGTTCGTGGGGTGCAGGAGAGGCTGTGGAATTAGCTGAGATGCTGTTGGGGTGCAGCGAAGATGCAGCAGAGTCTGTGGGTGTAGCTGAGGGCCGTGTACGCAACAGATATACAGCAGAGACTAGAGAGGTAGCAGAAACGCAGACTAGAGAGGTAGCAGAGACGCAATGAAGATGTAAGGAGGCTTTTGCTGCTGTGCTTGGCTCTGGTTTCTGTGAGTGCTTGGCTGCAGGAACTGAGGTGGATAGCTGCAGTAGCTCAGAGGAACATTAGGACTAAGGGCTCATGCACATTGAGCATTAAAAACGCTGCTTTTAGGGATTTTTTTCTCGAAACACCCCTCCGTGTTAACCTACGTGTCCATGCACACATAGCTATTTAGAGGCAGGAAAAACCCCACTGTTAGCTCATCCCAGGGCAACAACTTTTTCCCAGAAGTTTGATGTGTGTTAACGTGTTTAAACTTGTCTAAACTTGCACTAACGCTACGTGAGTCAAGCGCTTGAGCCTAAGTTCATTTCAATGGCCAGAATAAATTATTATTCTGGTCAATTAAATTAATTAACGCCAAAGCCTCAGACGCGCCTAAATGTGTTTACACACCAAGTTTGTTTTTTTTTTTTGCCAAAACGCTGCTACCAGGAAAAAAGGCGTTTAGGATAGTCAGCAAAATGTTCTGTGTGAATGCAGACATCCCAACCTACAAAAACTAATTTCAGGGAGGTGGCAAACTCATTTAAGGGAAGTGGCGCTCCATATTGGGCGTGGCTTAAAGGAGGTGTGGTTTAATGGAGTCTGAGATGACTTACATAGTGCAGAATGAAGTAATGTTGAAGCGGGGTTCCGGCCGCGAAATTTTTTTTTTTAAGTCAACTACTACAAACACTGTAGCTGCTAACTCTAAAGAAGTAGACTTACCTGTCCTGGGTGCCCGCGATGTCGGCCGCCCGAAGCCATCCCGTCCCTCGGCTCTCGGGTCCCGGCACCGCCATCCTAACTAAGGGAAACAGGCAGTGGAGCCTTGCGGCTTCACTGCCAGTTTCCTACTGCGCACTGCGGTGCTCTGTGAATGGCCCCGTGGTTTTCTGGGAACACACACAGTTCCCAGAAGGCAACGTGGCCACTCACCGAGGAGCAGGACACGCTGCAGAATAAGAAGAGGCAGATTAGGAAGACTGCCTAGCAACAAAGGTTTCAGGTGAGTAATTTTTTTTTTTTTCACGTTTTTTTTTTTTTTTTTTGCAAATTTTTTTTTTAGGGTGGCCCTCCACTTTAAATAGAGAATGTACAGTATGTATGGTGGTAGGTAGGAGTGTATGGTGGTAGGTATTATGCACAGAAGAGGAGTGCAGAGTGTATGGCGGTGGGTAGTATGTGCAGGAGAGGAGTGCAGAGTGTATGAAGGTGGGTAGAATGTGCACGTGAGCAGTGCGCAGTGTACAGTGGTGGGTAGTATGTGCAGGATGGTGTCAGTAGGGCAGTGGACGGTGTCAGTAGTTCTTTATTTTTATTATTCTTTTTTTTCAATTACATTTAAAAACATTTGTTTTTCATTTTTTCTAAATGCTTTTTGGGGGCCAGTGGATAGTGTCAGTCGGGCAGTGGACAGTGTCAGTAGTGCAATGGACAGTGTCAGAATTTTTTTTATTTTAATTATTTTTTTTACAATTTTATTTTTTAAATGATTTTTTACAATTCTTTTTTTTTGTATCTTTTGTTTTTCACAATGATTGGGGGTGGGGGGTAGTGGCAGGGGCGGACTGATAACTCATGGGGCCCCCGGGCAATAGGAGATTATGGGGCCCCCAGGCAATCAGAGATTATGGGGCCACACAGTATACACACACACAGTATACAATCACACAGTATACACATACATGTACACACAGTGTACACAGACAGATGTAAAAAAAACACAGATTTATACATACTGTCCCTGGTTTTACTGAGGCTGGCAACCCTGATGGGGCCCCCTAGTGGCCCAGGGCCCTCGGGCAGTGCCTGAGTCGCTCAATGGTCAGTCCGCCCCTGGGTAGTGGACATTGTCAGTAGAGCAGTGGACGGTGTCAGTAGTTTTTTGTTTTTATTATTTTATCTATTATTTTTTACAATTTTGTTGTTTATTATTTTTTTAAATCATTTTTTAAAATATTTTTTTAACAGTGCTTCTGGGGAAGAGGGTGGGGGGTATATGGTAGTGGACGGTGTCAGTAGGGCAGTGGACAGTGTCAGTAAGGCAGTGGATGGTGTCAGTAGTGTTTTATTTTTTAGGTATTGATTTTTTTACAATTTAATTTGTTTTACATTTTTTTCACAATGCCTTTTGGGGGGAGAGGGTTGGGGCAGTTGACACTGTGGGTGGGGTAGGGGGGAGTGGTGTCAGTGGTTTTTTATTTTATATTTTCTTTTACAATTACATTTTTTAGAATTTTTTTACAATTTAATTTTTTTCCATCTGCCCTGTTGGTGAGCTTTGGTGAGATATGAGGGGTCTAAACGGGACAGACCCCTGACATCTCCCCTTTGAGACAGAGAAAATGGCTGAGGACAAAGATTCCTTAGTCCCTTTCTCAGCACTGAAGATGAATGGACAGGAGACAGCGGCTCCTCTCCATTCATAAACTGAAGCACAGCTTACTCTGCTCAGTTTTCACAGGACACAGGAGTGATCGGTAGCAATCGATCACTGTGTCCAATTTAGACACATCCCCCCAGCAGCTGGCGGGAGAGGAGAGGAGGAAAGCCAGCGGGGGATGAGGGGGGGCGGAGGAGGAGGACAGGGAGCCGAAGGAGAACAGGGGGAGTGAGAAAGGACACAGAGGGGGGCTGGAGAAGGAGGACATGGGGCCAGAGGAGCACACAGGAAACAGACGGGAATGATGATTCGGTGGGAGGGACAGCTGTCAACACTGATCTCCCTGTGTGGCATTTTAGCCGAAAGCCGCTGGAGGGAGAGGAGGAGAAGCGGCTTTTGGCTAAAAAGCTATACAGGGAGATTGGTGTTCACAGCTGTCCCTCCCGCCGCACCGATCATTCCTGGATGTGAACCAGGGGACCATCCATGACTGGCCCTGCAGCCGGGATATCGCAAGGCACTTGCGGGTGTCAAGGAGCCGCAGCCAAAATGCAGGAGACTTGTGATTTCTGTGCACGGGGCTTAAAGTGTTTCACTTCAGTAGCAGGGGGATGCATAGACACAGGAATGTGTGGACATAATCCCTGGAATTCATTAAAATGTTGTACAAACTTTTAAAAATTCTGTCACAATTGTCGGTGTCTGCAACAGATTTATATACCTGCAATGAAGGGAAAACCAGCACACTGAGAAGCAGATTCTAAAGCAGGGTTTACTGAAGTCCCATATAAGCAAAAAAGTTACACCAAGATTTCAAGAGCAAGATGGCCTTCCTTTTCAAGGTGACAGAGAGAAAGAAACTTTCAATCAACATTAACTATTTTTAAATCTTATGATGCTAGCATTAGTGAATATATAGGAAAGTACTGTATATCATATTTACTTGTTTTAAACTTTTTTTTAATTTCTTTAGTTACTTCTTGGATTCAAGGCCTAGGCAAATGATGTCATACATCCCAGGAGTCTTCAGGAGGGGAGGAGGGGTTTTCTCAGCTAAGCACACCCTGGATGCCTGAGGTAAGGGCAGATGAATTCCAGGAAGTAATTGCTAAGTGAATCATCTGCCCTTACTCAAAATGGCCACGACCAGAAATGCTAGGGGGTGTTTTTTTCAAAGGAATTTCTCAGCAAAAATAAAGCATAGATGCATGGATGTTTTGAGGGAGTTTGATTTGAATAAAAGAAATGTGAGTTTCCTTTTTTTAGCTTCATCCTATTCCCTGTGAGCTGCTAATACATAAAAATCTTTGCAGACCTCTGAGAAGTGCACTTTTTCTGATAAAATCAAAGTAAATACCTGCAGGAGGGGCTACAGCCTTCTCTGGATTCTTATGTCAACAATCTTGTCAGGTCCACCTCCTTTCTTTCTACTCTGATTGATGTAGGCCCTGGGCTGTCTGCTCTCCCTCTCCCTCTTCCTTAACACAGTTTGGATTGATTCTATTACAGATAACCTCTATCTGTACACTGTGTAGCTGCCTGCTATGCTGCAGTTCTGACCTTTGAAGTTCCCAGATAAAACCGGCTGTGCAGCATAGCAGGCAGCAACACAGTGTACAGATAAAGGCTGTCTGTAAGAGACTCTGAGCTGTGTATAAGGAGGAGGGGGAGAGGAGCTGTGCTGCCTGTGCTCAGTACAGGAATGTGAGAAGAAGCCCAATGGGCACAGCATCCACGGAAACCTGGGGGGGGGGGAGCACAGCCTCCCCCAACACCTTCCCCTAGATCCAACCATGTCTATACCACATGTTTTTTTCCACTAAGAACAGGAATAATACAGTGCCTGAACTTGTTTACTGTTCAGGTGTGTGCCTGTTTAGTAAGTGCAGCCACATCTCCCAGTGTAGGAAGGACAGAAAAAGGGGGTGGATTGCTGAAGTTATAACCGCCCTCTCTAAATTTTCAAACAGCAAATGGAGTGTTCTAGGGACCTACATGATAGATGAAGTGGCCCTGCTATACCTCTACTTCATACCTCCCAACTTTTTGAGATGGGAACGAGGGACAACTATTAGCAAAAGTATGTAGCTATAGGACACATCCCCCTGCCACACCCCCTTAATGGAGAATTATACAAAAAAAAAGTTAAAGTTAAAAAATAATACTTAAACCCACAAGTGCTTATTTTTACCACTACTATTCCTTTATACTGACCTTTGATATTTACAAATGCAGCAATTTAGACATTGGATAAAAGGTTTAGCACTGGGAAACACTTTTTGAAAGATTAAAAGTGCATTTTTTTATACAACTATATACTGTAGATTAGACCAGCAAACAGCAGAGATACCATGCCCCATTCAGCAGCTAGCAAAGAGTTCTGGTTGACAGCTGAATGTAAATAAAGAAGTGAGGGATTCTGGCTGGCATCATTATCCAAATAAGGCAATGCCCAAACATAGGTAATGACAGGAATCACACATCAGGCGGACCTGGTAGGAAACTAGTCTCTCGGCACCGCTATCAGACTCTGACTATTCAACAACTTAAAGTGACTGTAAAGGCTGAAGTTTTTTTTTTTAACCTTACTGCATTTTATGCAGTAAGGTAAAAAAAAATCTGCATGCAGCCCCCCCCCCCCAGCCCCCCCAAATAAATTTATCTGAGCCTAATCTTGATCCATTGATGTGCACGAGAGCCAAGGCTCTGGGCTCCCTTGCTCCTTGTTGGCTCAGATACAGCAGCAGGAGCCATTGTCTCCCACTGCTCTCAATCACAGCCAGTGGCGAGGGTGCGGGGTCAAGATCGAGCCCAGCATTACACATGGATCAGTCAGGTATGAAATATGCATACTTACATTTATCTAAACTGGACCGATGTAAATATACTATAAAAATCATACCTAATCTTCAGCTTTATTGAAAGCTGAAAAATTGCTATTAAAATTAAATGAATATGTTACAGCTTAAATGAGATTTAGGTATTGGGTTTAAAAGGTTAGTTTGTGTTTTCAGAAAAAATGAACTAACACTCTACACCCTCCACACCCTCTGGTCCCCACTGCACTTACTTCCATTCCCTGTTCCTCCTCTTCTGGGGTCCCATGCTAGCGCTCCTGGCTCCTCCTGAACTTGAGTGCTCCGCTAGAAAGCAGCACTGTGTGCATCGATTGACACACACAGTGTGGCTCGCCCCCCTTGCTCTCTTGTAACAGAAGGCCAATTGCTCCTGCTGCTCTCACTGAAGCCAGGGATGAGGGAGAGAGAGCAGTGCTGGACCGAGATTGGGCTCAGGCAAGTTTTTTTGGGAAGCAGGGGTGGAGCTTTTATTTACCTTAATGAAGAAGGTAAAATTACATAACATCTGAGTATAGGTCCTTGGGTGGCAATGGGTGGTGGGGGGGAAGTTGGCAGACACATTCTTCAATGCAAAAAAGTCCAACTAAGTGTTCTGTTGAAATAAGCTAAATGAGAAATAAGATACATTAAAATAAAATAAAAATTGTATAGTCTTACAGTTTGCGTTACAAAGTAGCCATAGCCTGAGTAAAAAAAGTCAGTCCCTGGCTGGTATGCTGCATAGAATTATTCTCCATCTACACCTCCTCCCTGGGTCAGGTAATAGCTTCCCATGGCTTTCAATACCATCTCTACGCTGACACCCACATCTATCTCTCTCTACCTCTCAGCTCACTCCTTCAGTCTCCTCATGTATCACTAATTTACTAACAGACATATCAGCCTGGATGTCACACCACTTCGTTAAACTCAATCTATCCAAAACCAAGTTCATAATTTTTCCTCCCCCACGTGCCTCTTCCCCTGATTTCTCTGTCAAGATCGATAGCACTACTATCAGCCCATCCCCGCATGCCAAGGTTCTAGGTGTAATCCTGGACTCTGAACTATCCTCTCGGCCCCACATCCAATCGCTGTCCAAAGCTTGCCGCCTCAACCACCGCAACATCTCCAAGATACGTTTCTTCCTAACCAATGACAGCACAAAGCTTCTAATTCACTCCCTGGTCATCTCCCGCCTCGACTAGTGTAACTCCATCCTCACGGGATTACCTTTAAATAGGCTATTCTCTCTTCAGTCCATCATGAATGCTGCTACCAGGTTCATCCACCTTACCAACCGTTCAGTGTCTGCTACTCCTCTCTGTCTGTCCCTCCACTGGCTTCCACTCACCCAACTAAGTAAATTCAAAATACTAACAACTTACAAAGCCTTCCACATACTTCCAAACCATCCCGGATTCGCCGGGACTGCCCCGGGATTTCAAGTAAATTCCAGTGTCCTGCGAATCTCGCCCATGCAGTGTTCTGGCACTTGACTCCACTAATCCCCCAGTCAGGTGCGTGCCGCACCCTGCACTGCCCAGTCAGCACAGCCACCCATCTGCTTGCTAGCTCCCCTGCCATTCTAAAGGCTGCAGAATGGGAAAGGAGATGGGCTAGGTCCCCTGTGGCTGTGAAGGGGTTGTTTTTTTGGCAGAAAATTTAAAGCAGTGATTCTGCTGTCACTGCCCGAGATTCTGGAGAGCAAGCAGCCTCGGGTTAGTGAACTCTCCCCTCTCTCTCTTCCTTCAATGTGCCATAGTGATCCTTCCTTCCTGCCTTCCATGTGCCGTAGTGATCCTTCCTTCCTGCCTTCCATGTGCCATAGTGATCCCTTCTGCCCGCCTTCCATGTGCCATAGTGATCCTTTCTTCCTGCCTTCCATGTGCCATAGTGATCCCTCCTTCCTGCCTTCCATGCGCCATAGTGATCCTTGCTTCCTGCCTTCCATGTGTTAAAGTTATCCTTCCTGCCTTCCAGATGTCATAGTGATCTTTCCTGCCTTCCAGGTGTCATAGTGATCCTTCCTGCCTTCCAAGTGCCAAAGGGATGTTTCCTTCCTGCCTTCCATGTGCCATTGTGATCCTTCCTTCCTGCCTTCCATGTGCCATAGTGATCCTCCCTGCCTTCCATGTGCCATAGTGATCCTTCCTGCTATCCAGGGGTCATAGTAATCTTTTTCTGCCTTCCAGGTGTCACAGTGATCCTTCCTGCCTTCCATGTGCCATAGTGATCCTTCCTTCCTCCCTTCCATGTACCATAGTGACCCCTGCTTCTTTCATATACCATAGTGATCCTTTTTGCCCTCCATGTACAATAGTAATACTTCCTTTCTTCCATGTACCATAGTGATCTTTTCTTCCTGCCTTCCATGTACCATAGTGACTCCTCCTTCCTTTCTTCCATATACCATAGTGATCCTTCCCTCTCTCTCCCTAAGAGTTGGATCGCACTGGAACACAGTACAGGAAAGGTGCTTTTTGTGTACATTTCCAGCATTGCATGCAACCATGCTGCCCTTCTGAGATGCAAGCAGGTGCCATTAATTGTTAAAGGCAGCATGTTTGCAACCGACAAACAACATGGTACTGAAATACTATGTGGTTTAGTGTGGTACGATTTGAAAAAGAAGTGCTTTACAGAGTGTCCCCATTCACTTGAATGGGTTATGGTCAGTGGGCAGAAGTGCACGCCAATGCATCAGGGGATATAACTCCTGCCGCAGCCACAAAGCAAAGCATCGTGGCTGCAGCATATGTAAACCCCAGGCTGTTGCCTGTGCAGCTAAAGGGGGAGCACTTGGCGAGTTGGTAAAACCCTGTGGTTGAGCCACAGTTTTACCACCCCTAATACCACTAGTGTGAATGAGCCCTAAGTGTTATGTTGCATATTTCTGACATTTGAGATAAGATTTCCTTCTGATGTTCATTTGTTCAAGCAATGCTGCACTGTATACAGCAACTAGGCTCAGCTTCTGTTTAATCATCCCTCTTTAAGCCACTCCACTGTTAGGCGCAGCTTGATCATGACCACCATTTGCTACTATGTGCTACACATACATACTTATTGTTTGGCTCCATCCCTGAGTTCCTCAGGTCCTTCATAATCCTCTATTTTAAGCTCTCTGTCTATTTTTAGTGTATACAAAACCAAATGTATTTGAAGCATTTTTCTAAATGATTGTGTTGAGGTTTATATGTCTCCCTTAGACTCCAGTTTGTGACACAGCAGGTTTTGGTTAACCATGGCCCATAAGCCCCTCCCACTATTATGTTTGCCACACCCACTTTTTGCTGTGGCATGATACGTGCGCCGCAGGTCACTGTCTCCCTGAAATGTCCCTCATTCTTAAGTTCAAAAGTTGGGAGGTATGCATCCACAGCTTGGACCCCAGTTATATCGCTATCCTAGTCTCAAAATACCAACCTACTCATTCTCTTCGTTCCTCCCAAGACCTGCTGCTCTCTAGCTCCCTTGTCTCCTCCTCCCATGCTCACCTCCAGTACTTTTCTCCGGCCTTTCCTATCCAAGCTGGACCAATGTAACTATACTATAAAAATCATACCTAATCTTCAGCTTAATTGAAAGCTGAAAAATTACTATTAAAATGACATGAACATGTTACAGCTTAAATTAGATTTGAGGTATTGGGTTTAAAGGGTTAGTTTAACTAACACTCCTCACCCTCCATACCCCACTGGTACCCACTGCACTTACTTCCATGGGTGATGACCTGTCAGTACCCATGCAGCTAGTGCAGAGGTCCAGGGATTTTAAACCAGGCTCTTCTACCCCCTCTTTCAGCAGTGCTTCTAGGACAGATCAAAGTGATACTCTGCTACACCCACTACATGGGCACTAACAGCTCATCAACCATGGATGAAAGTACAGCGGGAGGTGGGGAGAGTATACAGTGTACAGAGCAGCCCTGTTCCTCCTATTCTGCGGTCCCACGCTAGCGCTCCTGGCTCCCCCTGAGATCGAGTACTCCCCTAGTAGTACTTGAGCCTTCCTCCTAGATTGTAAGCTCTAACAAGCAGGGCCCTCTGATTCCTCCTGTATTGAATTGTATTGAAACTGTACTGTCTGCCCTTATGTTGTAAAGCGCTGCGCAAACTGTTGGTGCTATATAAATCCTGTATAATAATAATAATAGAAGGACCCTTGATCTTTCTGTCGACGCAGTGGTCCCTCTACAAAGGACTTGAGGACAAAAAAAATTAAATTGTAATGCTACTTTCCAGAGCAACTGTATTTGGTTTCCATTTTCTGGCAATACCTGGCTTGTATCCAGTCTGGCGTTTTGGAATGTGTTTGCCAGTCTTCACTTGATAAGAACAGATTTTTTACAGACATTAAAATTACAGCCTCTGGGAAAATATGTGAACAGCAAAGATTTTTCCTAGAGGGAGCTGCCTTTTGTGACACATCATGACAAGCCTGTATTATAGTTTAGGCTCATGATTACATTTCAGTAAGGTACAGCTACTGCTGTCATCCTGTCTAAATCCATCTAACTAGAATAAAAAGCACTACACCCTCAAACTATTTTACCCTTACAGACTGGGCTGAAATGAAGATTGTCGCAAAACACAACAATGGAAAAATAACAATACTTCTTCATATAAAACCACAAGATGTGAAAAAAATGCAGTAAGAAAAAAATATGTTTTAAAATATCAGGGTGCAGAGGCCATGCCAAACTGCTTTTGAAAAAAATATCAATACGGTCAAATTAAAGCGCCTGTTAACCCAAAAAAAGTTAACCCAAAAAAAAAAAAAATGTATATCCTGGTCCCTTAAAGCAGATTAAACAGCACAGTGCTTTGCTGTGTAATCTGCCCCCCTCTAAACTGTAAAAAAAAACCTCCCTGAACCTGCCACTTCCTGTATGCCCTCTCTATATTGACCAGGAAATCATGGCTGCTGAGCCATGACCACCATGGTCAGAGTAAGTCCCTCCATCATACGCTTCCTGCTCTCAGCTCTCCTCTCTCCCCCTCACCCCCTACTTCCTGCCTCTCAGCCCACTCTCTCTGTGTCTCCGCTCAGCTGCTTTTATTGAAAAGAACAAAAAACTACAATTGTCACTGCCAGCCCATCTATTAGAGGCTGGCATACCGCACTGTGCTAAGCATTTAAAAAAACGAGCAGTGTAAATACCGATTTTCAGCTGTCTTCAGGGCGGTCACGTGACTCGTGACCGCTTTACAGACACGAGACAGGGCTTCAGAGGGTGGAGCCGAGCAGCCACGTAATCTCCCCGGCCGACGTTAGAGGGAGATCACGTCCCCTCCCGCAGAAGCAATCCATCGGAGCTGGAAAGCGGCCGTGAGTCACGTGACCGGCCTGAAAAGAGCTGAAAATCTGTATTTACACTGCTCATTTTTAAAAATGCTTTACACAGTGTGCTAGGCCAGGCTCTAATAGAGAGTCTGGCATGGACTTAGACAAATGGGTTCACAAACCCTTTAAGGTTTTCCTCAAACTGCAAAAAGTTTGTTATGCTTGCGCCTTGACTGGATGAAATGATAAGAGCATACCTGCATTGACTTACTCTTACTAAACTTTACAGATATTCCAATGTAAACATGTGACCAACCATATGGAGTGATTTGTCTTCTAAAAATCATAGTTTTGCTAAGGCAATATAGAAGGTTTCTGCATTTTCTTGTTGATTGATTTTATGACCAGTTAATGAGCATGTACTAGGTAAAAAGACAATCTTCTGAAGTTATAGCTGTTCCTAATAGATTAATCTGAAAATGCTACAACCCAATGTCTGTATATCTTACTCGGATATGGGCTCTGCGTACTGAATACTCAAAGTAGAAACTGTCAAAACTGGAAAAGTAAAAAGTGAAAATAGGAACTTTGAAACTTTACACAGTTGTTTGATATACAGTGTAGTGCTGCCCTTTTGAGGGTAGCAGGATAAATCAGTACCCCTCTGGTTGCCCTGACCCTGTGAGTCCTCTGCCATCACTGACACCCTGGGTTAAAACATTTTTTTATTTAAATAATAGCAACAATAAGGAAATACACCAGAATTGGTTAAATCTGAAATAGTTTACTTAATGGGATAAATGGAAAAGAAATCAAAGAGTCAACTCGAGCTTACACCTCAGAATGTTGTCTCCCAAAGAATGTTATTGATAGCAAAATAATTATCACCTCTAAGATTCAAACATTCAACAGTCAACACTATAACTTTTATGCCCAAATAAGTGCATATAATGTTTATGTGAATAGGCTACAGGAGAGCAGAGGAATGGCTCTTATGGGTGTCAGACCCCTCTCTACTGCTCCTTCACACATAAATGGAAAAAACTGCAGATAAATAAGTACAACTTTCGCAAACAGGAACTGTATTACAATTCAACCTGCTCTTACAGAGAGTTCTTGGTGAACTGCAGCTTAACAAGCTTCAGCAAAACAAATCCCTGAAATGGAGAGGGAGGTGAAAGTAGTCCTGTGTTGCTGTGAGGCAATCCAGTTAATCTTCAGCTAGCTCTTAGGTATTCAATTGCATGCAAGAAATATTGAATGGTAAGGCAAAATAGCTGATCTGACAGATGGTGTTTAGCCAGCAAACAATATTCATGTGCAAATTAGAACTGTAATTGGATTCACAGTGATCACTGACTTTAAAGATGTTAAAATTCTGTGGAACTACAAGCAACAGCAGAACAATGGATGGCAAAAATGTCTGTATATAGTGTCTATGATATGCTGAAACAGATCCTTGAACTAAAGATGGTAATGAGTGCAGGAGACAATGATGTCTATATACAGTGTCTATAAGACTGGGCTATCGCCTGCTCACCACACTGGAACAGATGAGGATGATGATGATGATGAGGATGATGATCTCTCAGGAATGTGGCTCAAGGAATGACATCCGGGCTCCGCCGCACAGCACCACGGCTCACACAAATCCGATATCCCTGCAGGGTGGATGGAACAGGACAGTGAAGGGGAACTGTCCGCAGGTGTCCTTCCAGATATCTACTGGGTAACTCAGAGAAGGCCGCAACTCAGCTGCAGCTCACTCTGTAACAGATTCCCTGCATGCAGATCCACGCCGGTCCCAAGAGAGCGCACCAGGCCTCAAGCCTTCCCTCTTATAGTCCCTCCCAGTGGTCTGCTCTTCTCCATCAGTCAGCTGGTAGTTGTAGTTTCACATAACACAGCCAGAAAGCGAATCCTATTCGTATGGACTACATGTCCCAATATGCTTTGCTCTGTCTTGTCTCTAGTTAAGAAAGTAACAGGACATCCCACACTGGAACTCTAGAGGGAAACAGCTTCCCCTGAAACAATGTCACACAGCATCTTCTGATTGCAGGGATAGGTAGGTATCCAGTATGAGGCTACATCCAGCATATTGGATGGTTTGCCATAAGGCATTTAATGTTAGTACCAGTAAACATGGAAACATTCATCCAAATTCTGTTGCTTCAGGAAAAGTGTGACCACTTGGAAGCATAAGCAATCAAGAGGATGGATCTTAGTTACTTCATAACATCATTTATTAACCCCTTTTTTCTCAATTCTTTCTGTGCTCAAGGAGGAAGAGATAGCTACAAAAAGTGGTAGGTCACCTGCAATCTCTAACACAAGGAGATTCTTTTCTTAGACACTTGAGGCATAATGAAAAACCTTCAAACCATATGTAGCAATGATCCCGCAAGAGCTGCTGGAAATGTTAGGATCTCCTACAATTTCCAGGGTCGACCCACCCAGCAACTGTACCCAACAATGCAGCAATGTATCAATATGGAATAAATGTCCTTTATTAAAGCACAGACAAGCCCTATGTAATAGTTTTGCTTAAGTCAACTGAATGATAATAAAAGCCACACTGCAATAACAGCATAATTATGCAACAATAGATGAGATAAATAGGGCTGGGGTTCACTTTCTATACCACCAATGAAAGGCCGTGCCTAAAACTCACTAGGCAAGTTGAGAGTAACACTGCAGATAATAATAGAAGAAAATAAGGCATATGCCCCGTACACACGGTCGGACTTTGTTCGGACATTCCGACAACAAAATCCTAGGATTTTTTCCTGACGGATGTTGGCTCAAACTTGTCTTGCATACACACGGTCACACAAAGTTATCAGAAAATCCGATCATTCTGAACGCGGTGACATAAAACACGTACGTCGGGACTATAAGTGGGGCAGTAGCCAATAGCTTTCATCTCTTTATTTATTCTGAGCATGCGTGGCACTTTGTTCGTTGGATTTGTGTACACACGATCGGAATTTTCGACAACTGATTTTGTTGTCGGAAAATTTTATAGCCTGCTCTCAAACTTTGTGTGGCAGAAAATCCGATGGAAAATGTGTGATGGAGCCTACACACGGTCGGAATTTCCGACAACAAGGTCCTATCACACATTTTCCGTCGGAAAATCCGACCGTGTGTACGGGGCATAACTGTTTTGGTCCAACAACCCCTTTTAAACCCTGACCAAACACTGACCAGTGCATAAATCTTAAAATGTCTACCAGCAGTAGGTTCTTTAAATTTAATGGTGGAACTCTCAACCTTCAAAGAAGGAAATTTGTAATCTGCAGAAGCGTGAGGGCATCTTCACAAAGGGTCCCAATTATCTACACTGAAAGGGTACAGACATAGTTACATAGTTACATAGTTCGTCAGGTTAAAAAAAGACACAAGTCCATTCAGTTCAACCATAAAAAAAAAAAAAAAATATCGTACAATCCAATATACCCAATTCTATACCCACAGTTGATCCAGAGGAAGGCAAAAAACTTTAAGAAAGCTCTGCCAATGGCAGTAGTGTCCCCAAACAGGTGTAAAAAAAGTTCATCATACAAAGGGTGGCCAAAAGGCTGCTTACCACTCCAAGAAATGTCCTCCTAATGCAGCTCGAACAGGTTAGGTACTGGCTGGGTGAGGGCAAGAAAGAGGTAGGCCGCACCTTCCCTGGTGACTAGCGCCCCTGCATTGCTTTACTTAAAGGAGCAAAATCAATTGAGGGGAAGGCCACACTGCCCTTGTCGCCCCTTCTTTTTTCACTATCTGTCCTAATGGACCAGTGCCTTCCCTAGTGGCCTCATGGGATTCTGCTCCACTCTGGCAAACACTTTTGCTTCCTCACTATTGCCCCCTGGGTTCTCTACTTGGACTCTTTCCACCTCTCTCTGCCCTTTCTTTCCTGTGCTCCCCAGCAGCTAAATGTCCTGGCTACATATGCACATACATCCTTCCCCCACCTGGTGGGTGAGGATTAAGTCTGAGTCCAATAACAGAGCCAATCACATTGCTCCCTTCCTCTCTGCTCCCACCCACAGGCCTGTCCACCACTCACAGGGAGAGGAAGATTTGATCTGTGGCACAGCCGTGAGAATGCCCAGGTTGCGTGCCTCCTGCCACTTGAAGACCAAGTCTTTTTTGGCACTTTTGGTTTACATCAGTTTAAATCAGTATTTTTTGCTAGAAAATTACTTATAGCCCACAAACATTATATATATTTTTTTAGCAGATACCCTAGGGAATAAAATGGCGATCATTGCACAACGCAATTAAAAAAAAAAATACACTTTAATGCATTGAAAAAACAAAACACAATATCTACCCCAATTTTTTTGTAAAATATGAAAGATTATGTTACGTAAGTAAATAGATACAGTACCTAACATGTCACGCTTTAAAATTATGCACGCTTGTGGAATGGTGACAAACTATGGTAGTTAAAATTTCTAAAGGCGATGCATTTGGATGCTTTTTACAGTTTACCTGTTTAGAGTTACAGAAGAGTTCTAGTGCTAGAATTATTGCTCTTGCTCTAACATTCAAGGTGGTACCTCACATGTGTGGTGTGAACACCTATGTATGCGTTCACTTGAGCACATGGAGCGCAAGGAAGGATGGGGACACTTTCCTTTTTTTTTATTATTAATTTTATTTATTTGATTACACTGTCCCTTTTAATTTTTTTTTTATCACGTTTTTTCCTATTACAAGGAATGTAAACATCCCTTGTAATAGAAATAAAGAGGTCCTCTTTATGGAGAGATCTGGGGTCAAAAACACCCCAAATCTCTCCTCTACCTTTAAAAGCAAAAGATCAAAACAAAATAAAATTGTGTTCTTTTGCTTTAAAAAAAAAGTTGTTTTCTTCCACCCATGACGTTGCTCTGGTCCTCAAAGGCTATAGAGGTGATCAGAGGTGATCTAGTCTTTTATCGCCTCTGTGGTCAGCCAGCCACACCATCTGATCATTTCTCGGGTGCGCCGATGGAAATGGTAAGCCTGAGAAACACCAAATGTTGATTCGCTATTGTCACATGTGGGTGGGCTCAGGGCACAGTGTGAAACCAATTAGAGCCTCTGGCTCTAATCATGTGCTTCACTAAGAAAAAAAAAACAAAAACATAGAACTCTATGCATCTGGCACCCCCCATGGAGATTAGGGGCTGGTGCATAGAGATTAGGGGGGCAGCCCTTATGGATGGGCTGCCGCTGCTAGAAATATTGCCCTGTGTACCTGGTGCTTTGAAACTTTTGGTCATTCTGCCAGGTTGCCTGAGCCGGACAAAAGCTGCTCCTTTTTCCGTTCACTCTGCCCTGGGGAGAGGCAGTTCAGGGAGAGTGATTGACATGGGGAACGACCCTACACACCCAAAAATCACTCTCTCTAAATGAAGGTAAAGAAGACTAGTGTTTTTTTTTCAGTCCAATTCCATATAAACAGCCAATTGAGCAAAAGTTTTGTCATTACATAAAAGTGTATAGGCAAAATAAGAGGAAAAACCTATCCCGTTGCCTCACCATTCAGTAGAAATTGTCCTCTGAAGTCCACAGAGGATTTAGTACTTTCAGAAGCTTCAATCTTCTGAGTCCTCCTGAAAGTTGCGGGGGACCCAGGAGATCAACCCTCTTGGAAGTGTTAGTTTCCCTGCAGACTTGAGAGAACAATTTCTACCGAACAGTTTCTAACAATGTTCTGGTGGCACAAGCAGCAGAAAAGGTAATTATTTGCATTGCGTTCCTATTTCGTAGGTACACTTGTTTCTAAAATGCTTATATAATGACAGGGTTGCTTTAATGTTTAAAAAAACTCAAAATCTCAGTAGTAAAATTCACATGACAGGGTGACTTTAAATGATTGTGAAACAGGCAGATTAATAGTATGGGTTTCTTTGTTATCTGTGTACAAGGGTCCTTTTCTTGTCAAATTCGTTTATTGAATTTTAACAATTTGTATACATAAGTACATATGGTGGCAGCAAAAGAAAAGATCACATATATGGTAATAATATTGAGTTGTAGTTCCAACATAAACTAAAAGTAGTTTAACTAAAACAATTTTAGCATGGATCTAACTGCTCAAAAGATTTTGTCATACGCTGTATAAGATAGGATAAAACCAACTTAGACCAGGTTAATATAAGATGACCTCAGATAAAAAAAAAGGTTTTAATTATTATCAAGAGTATAGTTTTTAAATAAATAAAAAAATAATAATAATTTATTATAGAATCTAAAATCTTATACTACATATTGAAACTATGTACAATTGGTATCATGATAACCAAGGGAATAAAAGTTCTGCTACCAGAACTATATAAAGAGTAAATTGAAAGAGGAGAGAATAGGGAGAAAAAGTAGAAGAGAAAAAGAAGATAAAAGAAAAGGTAATCTTAGGTAGAAGAAAAAATAGATAGGGAAAAAAAAAATGAGAGGTAGTAGGGGTCCCCGGGGTAGTACATGGTAATAAACACATACCATGAATGCAGAGAATGGAAGTTCAAATCGAGATTACCAAGGTCTTAGTGGGGAAGCATCAAAATTTGAAGGCAAAAAGTGAGTCACCCAGGGATTCTATATATATTCTCAAAGTTGGATATTTTATCTTGAGTTATAGCCTCTGTTTTGGCATTGATCATTGCTTGATTGACTCTAGTTAGTTTCAGTCATTATTAAGGACGGGGATTTCTTTAATATGAGTTTGAATTGGTGGTAGGAGAGAGTGGCCGGTTTTAAGTTATAGCATCTACAAAATAGGGGATAGGTTTATAGCATTTTTATTATTATTTTTTTTTACTAGTAATGGTGGCGATCTGCAATTTTTATCGGGACTGCGACATTATGGCGGACACATCGGACACTTTTGACACATTTTTGGGACCAATGGCATTTATACAGCGATCAGTGCTATAAAAATGCACTGACTACTGTAAAAATGTCACTGGCAGGGAAGGGGTTAACACTAGGGGGCGATCAAGGGGTTAATTGTGTTCCCTATGTGTGTTTCTAACTGTAGGGGGAGGGAACTGACCTAAAGGAAATGACAGATCGTGATTCCTAGCAATTAGGCACTCACGATCTGTCTCTCCTCACAGAACAGAACAGGGATTTGTGTGTTTACACACACACGTCCCTGTTCTGCCTCTCGTGCCCGCGATCTCTCGCGGCCGGCGGTCGAGATCACAAGCATCGGCACCTGCTATTAAAGGGACCAATGTATAGCTACGATGGTTCGCGGAATCATGCCGACCTGCCGCAGTATAATGACAGCGGCTGGTCGGCAAGTGGTTAAAAGATTTAGGGGAATACCAAGTAGGATAGAAAAGTGGATTTTTAAGAAATGATAAAAGAGGTATATGGGCAGATTGTAGTCCATTTACTAATTTAAATGTATCCCAAATGGCTAGTGTATGTTAAGTTATAGGATTATTGAGTTTTTTTACGGTTGGAGGAATTAGACCATACAAGGTTGGTTATTGAAAGTGGGTCGCAATCTATTGATTCCAGCGCAGCCCAAAGTGGAATTTCATGTTTTGCGTGATATTTAGGGATATGGGCTAATAAAGCTGCATGGTAACAGGTGGTAAAATTAGGAAACCCTAGTCCCCCTTTGGGCTTTGGAAGGTAAAGACTGTGTTTGGGCAACAAGGGTCCTTTTCTATACAACGTTCAGCACACTTTACAAAAAACTTCCTTTTGTTCAGTCTCATTTACTAAAAGCCTATTGAGCATAAAAAGAGCTAAAGGAAAATCACAGCAGTCTACTATTAGGCTACTCAAGCTTCTGATTATGACAAATCGATGTATATGTGAGGCTGCAATACCAGTTTAGAGGTTTCATTTGCAATGTTAAAAGCAAAGTCAGCTTATTTCTGCCTTCTCAAAAAGGCTTTTGATAAAACAAAGAGTCTATTTTCAGATTGACTTGACTCAGCTCAATTTTGCTGCTTGATAAATTCAATACATTGTGAGATTTTCAAAGAAACTCTAGCTCTTAGTGAAATTATTGAATTTGTTTTCATGCAGTCATCATTTGATAATTAACAGCTTTGCAGACGTCATAGAATCCAATTTTTTGCTACACAAGCCTGGAGAAAAATGTATTTCCATAGAAGGCACTGTTCAAACAGTGAAATCCAGCAAAAAATGGCTGTGTTTTTAATTTTTTTTTTTAGATTTGGATAGAAAAGGAAAGGGTTAGAGCCTGTAGAGCTGTATAATGCTGTGTATGTCCTGATTGGGAAATATCAGTTGACTCCTTTTGTGTAACCAGGGCAAGGAGTAGGATGTCTTTAACTGGGACACAAACAGCAGTAGATACAGTTTTATTGGAAACATTACTAGAACCTTGGCCAGGTTTTATTGCTGCCATTGCCACTGTTGAGATATCTTTACACCCTGTTGTGTTATTGGGACAGGAAGTTCTGGGAAAACTATGTAAACCAAATAAAATGTTTTACTTGGTGTCCTACTTTATTAAACAGGAAAGATTTTACTCTTTTATGAATACATTTATATTTAGATAGGTATTTTCCAGAAGGTTTGTTATGCCCTATCCCTCCCAGGGTCAACTATTTTGCAAAGCACTGGATGCACTTTTTTCCTTCTCTTGCTAGAAAAAGTATGTAATATAGTTGACTCACTAAAGGCAGGCTGTTCATGTTGCAAGGAAAGTTGCACTTTTACATTTCCCCAAAGCTGGGAATGGAGTAAAGCTCTGCTGACTTCCATCATCCAATCGTGTCAAAAGGAAAATTCAGATGCTTTATTTTCCTTTGTGTGATTGGATATTCTTTACACAATGTTTACTAAGATCCAAGGAAAATTTCCTTGCAGAGCGCAACTTTCCTTGGAAAGTGAATAGCCTTTTTGCCTTTAGTAAATCAACTCCTTTTATGTCATTATCTTGAGAGATGAGTAGAAGTAAAATAGGGAAGAGGTGAAATGATTGGAGCAAAAGTAATTATTCTCATGTTTTCCAGGACAAGTCTACCTTAAAGCCTGGCACACACCACTAGTTTTTTTTTTAGTTCAACCCAGCGAGTTGAAAAAAAAATGTCAGCTCCGGTCGGAGCCACTGTACTAACAATCTGATGTTAATACAGCGATCTCCCCTGGTGTTCAGTTGTGTTCTGACAGGGGGGCGCCAGCATCCCCCCCCCAACAGAACACTCCGGGAGACGGTCGGCTACTGGTTTTCCAGTATGCTCGTCCAACAGAAGTAATCTCCATGTAGGCTGGCTTCTGTCGGACCGGCTGCCTTACACATGGACTGAATGTTAGCTGTTTTTTATTGAACTGGTTGATATCGCCCGACATTTCGCCCTTGTGTATGGTGCTTAACAGTTGCACTGTCAAAAGGGAACCAATTAGTCAACACCGTACCTAATGAACACCATAGAAAACAAGCAATTTAAGCATATAACATTTATAATTGGTTCATCAATAGTACAAGAACCACCATTTCCGATAATATTATAATATATTGACTGTGGAAAGTTTCATAAAATATTACGGTTATCTCTCTGCAGACTAATAAGCAGTAAAAGGTAGATCCCCCAGTATTTAAAATAGTTTAAAAAAATACTGTAAGCCTTCAATATTTTCTTACTATCTAATCATCCTAATACGTTTTTGAGCATCAACTCACTTTAATGTATTAGGTGTGGACTTTAAATGTTGAAAATTAACTGACAAAAAAAAAATCATGTAGTTATCAGGTTCTTGGGAAAGTTCAGGATCCCAAAACTCTTGAGTATGTGCTCCTGTCTGTTCTGTGCAGGTGACATTATGAAACCATCCTAAAGTTTTCTGGGAAACATGTGGATCCCAAACCTTGCAAAAATGCACTTCTGCTCTGTGGTGGTGACACCACACAGCCTCCTGGAAAAGTGAGGATCCCAGATCATTTGAGTTTCTCTCCTATGGTGACATCACAAAACATTCCTGCAGGATCCCATGAAACCTGAGCCTTCCAAATTTCTCAAAAATGTGCTCCTGATCTGTGCCAGTGACATCAACCTTCCTGAAGCCTCCTGGGGAAACCCAAGGATCCCCAATTTCATAAACATTCACCTATAATCTGTGCTGCTGACGTCACGTATCCTTCCTGCAGCATCCTAGGAAATCCAAGCATCCCAAATCTCTTAAAAATGTGCTCTTGATTTGTGCTGGTGATTACACTCAGCCTTCCTGCAGCCTCCTGGGAAAGCTGAGAATACAAAATCTCACAAAAATTAGTTCCTGATTTGTGCTTGGATAGCATGCAGCCTTCCTTCTGTCTGCTGGGAAACCTAAATATCCCAAATCCCATTCATAATACTGCGGGAATGTGCTCCTGCACTGTGCTGATGATGTAATGCAGCCTTCCATCAGCCTCCTGGAAAACCTGAGAATGCAGGAGCAAGATGTAGGATCCTCAGGTTTCTTAGAAGGCTGTAGGAAAGCATGATGGTGTCTTCAACACCAAAGCAAGTAGGCTAAGCTATTGTCTAAGGTACGTAACTTTTATTTTTTACTGCTGTTTTTGGTTTAATCGCTTGCCGACCAGATCACGCCGATATACGTCGGCAGAATGTCACAGCTGGGCAAAACAAGGTATGGGTACGTTGTTCCCTTTAAGAGCTGCTGAAGGCGTGCCCGCAGCACGGCTGGGGACCCGATGCGCGTGGCCGGCGGGCGCGATCGCTGCCAGCCACGTATTATCGCAGACACGAGAGCCAGCACGGGGATTTATGTGTGTAAAAAAAAAAATGCCATAAATCTTTCCCATAGTTTGTAGACCCTATAACTTTTGCGCCAACCAATCAATATACGCTTATTGCGATTTTTTACCATAAATATGTACAAGAATATATATTGGCCTAAACTGATGAAGAAATTTGTTTTTTAGAAACATTTTTGGGGATATTTATTATAGCAAAAAATTAAAAAATATTGTTTTCTTTTTCAAAATTGTCGCTCTTTTTTGTTTATAGCGCAAAAAATAAAAACCGCAGAGGTAATCAAATGCCATCAAAATAAGGCTCTATTTGTGGGGAAAAAAGGACACAAGTTTTGTTTGAGTACAGCATTGCATGACCGCGCAATTGTCAGTTAAAGCGATGCAGTGCCAAATTGTAAAAAGTGCTCTGGTCAGGAAGGAGGTCAAATCTTCTGGGGCTGAAGTGGTTAATTTAGACCTAGAAAATTGGCATGGGTGGAGTTAGAGGCAAATAGGTGTTAGTTAGTTTTAGCTACAAGGTCTCCTTTAATAAAGATAAAGATTATACTTTAACCATAGGGAAATAGTGTGGTCTCTATATATATACAGTTCTCTTTTTAGTAGCAAGCAATCAAATTTCCTTGTATTTAGCAAAGATAGAGGTCAAAAAGTCAGTTTTGTAAATGAAAACATTTTACCCATGAAATCAGAACCTATTTGTGCATTCATTTATTCATAAAGTCCAGAAAGTGTGACAAATACATTAATTATTCATTTTTTTCTAGAAGTAAAATTGTAATTTGGATTGGCTGGTTTTTCAGAGACCATGCATTGGAACTGGCAATAGGGCCAAGACACAGAGGGCTCATGCATTTAGGCAGATTACCGATGCTGATCTAGTGAATTGGGCTTAGGTTCTGAGTATTGTAGCAAATAGATACAATTTTATTTGTGCCGCCACCCCCCCCCCCCCACCCCCCATTCATAGATTCATATACCTTTAAAGTAATTGTACAGATAGAAGGTTTTTTTTTACCTTAATGCATTCTCTGCAGCCACCCCCCCCCCCCATTCATAGATTCATATACCTTTAAAGTAATTGTACAGATAGAAGGTTTTTTTTACCTTAATGCATTCTCTGCAGCCACCCCCCCCCAGCCCCAGTTTTTCTTACCTGACCCCGATCTTTCTCCGGCCGGGAACGAGCGCACCAGCTCTACCTGGTGTCTCATGTCCTGACTGGATAGATTGATAGCAGCACAGCCATTGGCTCCCGCTGCTGTCAATCAAATCCAATGACGCAGTGCCAGGGGGCGGGGCCGAGTCCTGCATTCTGTGTGAATGGACACAGATGCGGGACTCGGGAGCGCGCTCGCGCAGGTGTCCACCAAGGAAAGCGCTTCTCCAACGTGGACACTCAATGCGGGGAAGAGCCACCAGCACCGCTGAGGGACCCCAGAAGAGGAGGACTGAGGCCACTCTGTGCAAAACGAACATCACAGTGGAGGTAAGTATGATGTGTTTGTTTGTTTTTTATTTTTTTTAACACGAGGGTTTACAACCCCTTTAAGTATGACATGTTTGTTATTTAAAAAAAATATGTTTTCCCATAACTTTAATGCTAACATTTAACTGTTTTTTTTCTTTAATTTGTTTTAGTTTCAGGTGGATTTAAGTGCAGCAGTCACTTTCTAGTTTTTTTCTTTTGCTCTGAAAGGGGAAAAATGAAAAAGACTCTATAAAGTCCAAATCCGGCCACAGATGGTTCGAATCTTGCAGGGACTGGCCGAGATTCGATCCATCTATGGGCAGGCTGATTGTACCCAAGTCGATCCATTGATCGATTTGGGTACAACCAGCATGTCGTATTCCTAGCATGCGATTATCGCCAGCGGCTACAATAATCATTCTGCTCTCCTGGCAGGGATGGCTCTGCCCAATTCCACTTTGTTTGAAAATGGGATGTAAATAGTTTATGTATTAATGATTTAAATGTAAAGAAATATGTAAATAATAACATAATTTTAATAATAAAATAAAATAGTAAAATAATTGTAGTAGACAGAGGGCTCAGGGAATATTGGTTTGTGGTTTTGAAATGCTTTTGGGCACTCTGTTTTGATATTTTAATAAACTCTGTGAAAAAAGTCCAAAAACTGTAATATTAAACTGTTGTGCCATTGGCCAGTTTGTATGATCAAACTTTCCTATATCTTGAAGATTTGTTGTGGCTTCTACTTCTGCTATTAAATTTGGGCCTATTACACTAGATACAAAGATTCACAGCTAAAGCAAAAAGTATATTTTTTTTAGTTGTAATAAATCAGATTAGGGTGCTGCTGCTGTATTCAGACCAAGCAATAATGTAAAAGTAAAAAAAATCAATTAGACATGCAAAATATGTGATGGCAGAATATTGCATTTCTGATGCTGTCTATGAGAATCCAATTGTTCTGTAACACCACATGCATCTTGCAATCATGTAATTAAAAGGATTGGTGTTTTCCATGTAACCCTTGAAATCACAGGTGGACCCTCTCCCTGTTGGATTGTATTTTCTATTTTTTTTAACATTGATATATTTCCCCTTAGCAATGCCCAGCACCCCATGCCCTTTTTGACAATCCCTTGCATATTACAGTGGAACCTCGGTTTCCGAGTAACGCGGTTAATAAGCGTTTCGCAAACCGAGCACTGTATTTCTAAAATTCCTGTGTTGTCTCGCAAAACGAGCAGGATTCAGGCTAAAAGCGGTGTGCAGTACCGCTTTTGGCCTGAGGTGGGGGGGCACCGGAGCTGAGCAGAGCCAAAAGTTGCCGATCGGCGCCGTGTCCAGGCCCGTGGACAGTTCGGCTGACCTCGGCAAACCTCGGAAAGGCTCGTGAACGGAGTCTTTCCGAGGTTTGCCGAGGTCTGCAGAAGTGTCCCTCGGGCCTTTTCGGCCGTTTCCAAGGCTCTCCGGCGCCCCCTGCCTCTGGCCGCATGCGGTATTGCATCCCATTAAAGTCATTGCGGAACAAATTATTTTCGTTTCCATTGACTTCAATGGGAAAACTAGCTTTGATATGAGAGTACATTGGATTACGAGCATTCTCCTGGAACGGATTATGCTCGTAATCCGAGGTTCCACTGTATCCTTGAAAATGACCAGAACTGTTTTTTAAGATTTGGCCCCCAGTTCACAATTCTCAGACCCCCCAATGGATTTGAGAAATGCCACGCAAACCAATACCCAGACTCATTCGCTCTTCTCTATATTTAATCAACTAATTAAAACAGTATTTTAGATAACAAGTCATAATCATGTTTATTCAAGTAGAATGTCTGCTAACAAGATATAATATTTATTTATGCTATGTATACCTTTTAGCCCATTAACCTTTTTGTTTTAAATAGAGTGTTTTGATGGGTCTTAAACTGTATTGTAAAATTAAATATATCCCCTGACTTTAACAAATCCTGTCTTTAGCCCAAGGCATAACTCAAATGTCATTGTTTTTATTCTAGACACACACAGATGTAAACATTTGTATTAGATAAATGTATGCAATCCAGCAGATTATATTTATTGTTTCTGCCACCAATATGGAGAGAGTGTGCTTCAGTGTTAGCTGTATCAGCATTCTAGTTTATAAAGTAGCTCTGTACAGAGGGAGCGACCTGTCATTTTCTCAGAAACTGAGAGATCTAGTAGTAAAAACAGCACACTTTACATACATATTACACATAGTTAGGCACACATTTAGACCCTTGATCGCCCTATATGTTAACCCCTTCCCAGCCACTGTCATTAGTACAGTGACAGTGTATAGTATTATCACTGATTGCTAAATTAATGTCATGGTGATGACAGTGGCAGTTAGTCAGTTCCCCCTGTCAGTTTGTCAGATTGTCTGCCGCACTATTGCCATCCCATTGTAGGTCACTGATTAGTAGTATAAAAAAATTAAAAATTCCAGTATATATCCCATAGTTGTAGAAGCTATAACTTTCACACAAACCAATCACTATACACTTATTGGTATTTTTTTTTTATATCAAAAACATGTAGCAGAATACATTTTAGAAAGTTTGTGAAGAAATTTAATTTTTTTTCTAAGCAGAAAGTAAAAATATTGTTTTTTTTTCAAAATATTTGGTCTTTTTTCGTTTATACCACAAAAAATAAAAAAGCCACACAACTGGTAAGAGGTCCATTGTGATAAAAGTCAGGAGTACAATCCAAAAAAGTTATTCAATGCATTTTAGGGGATCCAAGAGTGACCCCCCCCCCCCCCGCCCCTTATCAGCGATAGAAATAGCATAAGAACATCTCCATTTCAATACAATATCCCCAAATAGCCAAATGTATTCGAAATGTCAAAAGAATATATACAAAAGTTTCAGACAAATGTGAGAACATGAATACCAAACCACGCCGTTTCAGTTCATCAATTGGGCAAAAAAAATATTATTACCATTATAATTATTATAAATAATACGTGCTGGTACGTATATGAATCTAATGAGAATAAATATATAAAATATATCCAAAAAACTGATATGAGCCATACACTGTACAATCTCATTATACAATTGCTGAACAATCCCCCCCCAACAACCTCATCCAATATGAGGATAAACCCAAACAACCAGATCCATTAATGTTGGATCCAAAGGAGACTGTACAATCAGATTGAATTCTGTGTGGGCCTCCTAGAAAGTGATCATAGGATTGTACGGACGCATGCTATTCAGTACATCTGGGGATGTTTGTCGCCTGCAGAATGTAACCTATATATGTACTGGCAATTCTGAATTGTCCCCCTGACTTTTATTAGAAAAAACTTATATCTGGACCTCTTAGCAGTAGTGTGGCACTTCAATTTCAATTTTTGATTGTGATGAAAGGACATGATGGAGACCTCTAATCAAAGGGGGTCCCTGACGTGTAGGTAATTTCAACAAGGTGGTTGTGTGCATTGTCCTACGCTCAGAATAAATATTAATAAGGAATAATTAGCTTTTTTATATTTTAGATGTGCCTTGAGATTTTGCAGATTTTGCTTTTAAAGGGTGCCGTGGCTAAAATACTTTTGAAAAAGGCTGTTCTAATACATCATAATCTACACCTGTTCTGTCTGTGGCACAATAGATTTTTGCAAATAAAGTTAATGTAGTAGTTCTGGTCACAATAGGTTTAGTGCCACCTAATTTATCACAACCAATAAAACTAATTTATCTCACCTGAAAAAATAACCTAACTTATTAATTCTATAAAACTAACCTTAACCTATCTATTAACCCTAACCCGCTAAATATTGCCCTTGAACCCAAATTTTCCTTAAAAACCTAACTCCTAACCTTGAACCCCCACTTACTCCTTGACTCATGACACCAATACCCATTTAACTGACCTATTACCTCTGTTTTAAATTACAGTTCATTGAGTGGTGTAGTCATTTGCATGTAGTGCACTCATTTTCCTACATGTGACCCCTCACTTGGTCATATCATACCATGCCATGCAGTGCTCTGCATTTCCACAAAGGAGCTACCCTGGACAGCTCCGCACAATGAGACGGACTAGCACCTCTCAATTTTGAGCAAGTATAGCAGCAGGAACCATCCAAATTTTGGTCTGTGTGTACCCTTCTCTGGTACTGTCTGAAAGTTTTATTGTAGAATGATCACACCACAGTGGATGAACAGAAATGTTTCAGAGCTGAGCAAGACCCCTTAGTCAGACATGTGATAACCACATGCCTGACAAAGGGGTCCTGCTCAGCCCTGAAACATTGCACTTTGTCCACTGTGATGTGATCATTCTACAATAAAACTTTCAGATGGTACTTGTTGATCTGCGTTGTGCTCGCAAAGATGTACATTGACCTGGGTTAACTTGGCTGTCTCTTCTCAGTATATTTTTGAGGATGCTCACTCAGTGAGATTTCCCCTTGTTTAAGTAATTCTGTCCAAAATGATGCAAGATTTCAGTTGTGTGTAGCGAAGGAGCCACTGCAAATTAGAGTGGTAGTAACGTCATCTTAAAGAAAAAAAATAAAAAATACTGGTCCCCTGCAAGTTAATGGCATAATGTGCTAGTATGCATCACATACTAGCACATTATGAGAGACTTACCTGAAAAACGAAGCCCTCCAGCGGCGCGTTGTCACTGTTGTCAGGGCTTCCATCTTCACCCGGTCTTCCTTCCAGGTTCACGGGCTCCGGGCATTTGAATGGCTGAGATGCGATGACATCACTTCCGCTCATGCACACGGGAGTCCCAGCCGTGGCACAGAGCTCTGGATTGAGGGCACATTCACTGTGCCCTCAATTCAGAGAGCAGAGTGCATTCTCTGGTGATGTTACTGGATGAAAAACAAGTGACTAAAGGGCCTACTTTTACTGGAATATAATTAACATGAAGCTGTCCTTCAAGTTTCATGTGCCTTGGATAACCTGTACCCACAACCCTCTTCCTTGCTTGGAACTACAATAAACCATAAAAACACATCTAGACTGGAACCTGAGTTTGTCTGTGTGCTTCTGGGGCTGGAAACAGGTTGGGTAGCCTCTGAACAAGTAAAAAGGACCCAATTAAAGTCGTAGTAAACTTTGTCACTTTTACCTACAGGTAAGCTTACAATAAAGCCTACCTGTAGGTAAAATGAATATCTCCTAAACGTGCATTATTATTACCACGGTGTAGAGAATATATTTTTACCAGTTCAGGGGCTTTTTGCTTATACCTTTGATAGCGCAGCGTTTTTAACACGATTTTAGTACTTTTACATGGTTTATGAGACATGTTTACCGCTTGCAGCTAATTCAAAGAGGATTTATTGGTTTATTATTGTTAGTGGAGGCTCACAGGATGTTCTATATAATTTTAGATGTCATAATCATTGCTTGCACTACAATAACAGCATTGCTTACACTGGAATTTGGTGGTGTTGTTGCTTTCTTCATTGGTTACTGGAATGTTCAGAATGTTCAGAATCTGCACATAGTAGGGTATACTTACAATATGAATATCATTATCTAGAACTACTATACCATGTCATGCCCTGACAAACAAATCTGCAGAGAAGATATGAAGTATTATAATAATTCTAGCCTTTCTTGTTAGAGAGCCTCTTGATAATGCATTGGAAAATTCTGTTAGACAATTTATTCTGTGATCTTTTTTATTAATACCTAAAACGTATGTTTTATTGTACATTTGGGAAGATAGTTTTATGGCAGCTCCTTCTCATATTTCAAAGTATAATGTGCAAAAACCAATACATGTTTGTATTATAAGTATAGGGAAACAGAAAATGTATAGAAAATATGGACTGTTGCCATAAATATTTATTGAATTATTTGAATAAGAGAAGGCCGTTTAAATGTAAATACCAGTGTTGCCAAACCCCCCCCCCCCCCCCCCCGAAGTGAAATTCACTGGCAAAAAAGTACCTAAAATGACAGTTGTTCGTGCTAAACTGTGCAATTATCAATATTTGAACTATAAACACATAGCTAGTGCTATTAGCAATGTGTTTAAGTTAAACAAAAGTCAAAAAACATATTTCTCAATTTACATGAAGGTCAGGATAGTATAACCCAGCCAGCACAGAGTTCTCCCTTACATCAGAGTCTGCAGGATGGTGACCAGAGACCACCTTCCGCAGAGTGAATACACTAATGTATGTTACTAATATAGGGGGGAACCTTTATATCAGTGCCCCCTTACATTATTGTATTCACTCCCCCTTACATCAGTGACCCTCCCCTCAGACTGGCCTGGCGGCGCTGTCACTGACCACCTCTCAGGTGCACTGTGCAGGGCTCAGTCAGATGGCTGTAGATTGGCGGCTCTGGTTTTATTCTATAGTCTCCTCTCCACAGTCCACACATGTCTGTCTCTTCCCGTAACCCCCATCCCAGCGGCGCCCCCACTCTTGACTCCTTTCTAGGATCCCCCTCAGAGACATGATAAAAGACAAGAGATGGTCAGAGGCTGCGGATATGTTACAGGAGGTGGAGAGAGGCTGCAGACATGATACAGGAGGTGGAGAGAGGCTGTGGACATGATACAGGAGGTGGACAGAAGCTGTGTACATGATACAGGAGGTGGACAGAGGCTGCGGACATACTACAGGAGGTGGACAGAGGCTGCGGACATACTACAGGAGGTGGACAGAGGCTGCTACTACAGGAGGTGGACAGAGGCTATGAACATGATAGTGTCCTCCTCACCCTCTCACAGTAGCCTCCTCTTCTGTCCACCATCATATTACTTCTCCACATCATCAGTGTGCTGTGTCCTCCTCCTGTGCCCCTTTCACCTCTCCACAGGTCAGGGCAGCACAGTTGCTATTTCTCCTAGACGCCTTTCCTCCTGACAGCGGTATTTTGACAGTAAAAGCACTTGATGCTTGTAACGTATTTAGGTGTGTTGAGTGCATGAGAGTTGATTCATTTAATTGGCCAAAATAATAATGTATATTGCTCATCAAATTCAAATAACGTTCAAATGCTAAAAGTGCCTAGCATCAATGCGTGATTAAATGTGTTTACACGCATTTACCGGTATCAAAAGTTTTTCTGCCAAAACGTTGCTCATGGATGCGCTGATATGGGGTCATTTTCTGCCTCTAATCAACCTCTCTGCATGAAAACATAGGCTAACAAGAGAAAAAGCCCTCTTTTACAGATCACATAATGTTACCCCTTAAAGATCCAGCACTAAAATGAAAAAGCCCTTTTTTACAGATCACATAATGTTACCCCTTAAAGCTCCAGCACTAAAATGAAGCGCTTTCATTATTTACTAAGCCCCACCACTTCTATACCTGTCCCAGTGGGAAACTGATGTTCTCATATGTGTTGCATACCTTTAAGTCTATAGGGGATGTATTGTGTACAGTACAGACATGACCATTTTGGGAGAGCAACATGAACCACGGTGTCTTTTTATTTATACTTTCTCTGTATGTATCTGGAATAGGTTTTTAGTTACAGAGATCCAGGTGTTGTATTACTGAGCGAGTTTATAATTAAGTACACGTTTCAGGTTCTTGCAACCATCGGTCACAAATTTTGTTGTATTTTGTCGGACAACCTCTATTAATGTAAATATGTTTTTTGTATGGCAAGGTTGCGTTAACTTCTGTTTTCCACTCCGCCACACTAGGGGGGACGGCCTCATCCACTTTCTTGCAATAATTTTTCTGACAGAGAATAGAGTTTCGTGTAGGAATACCTTGGTAAATTTGTCAACTGTATCTGGAAATATCCCTAGGAGACATTGTTTTGGTTCTAACGCTATTGGGGAGGCCATGGTGTCGTGTAGAAATGTTATGACCTGTTTCCAAAGTTGTTGAATCTTGGAGCATGTCCATATTAAATGAAAGAACGTGCCTGTTTCTTGGCCACATGACGGGCATAGAGTAGACTGATTGCGCTTATATCTGGCTACTCGAATTGGGTCGAGGTATGTTCTATGTGTTATGTAAATCTGAGAGAGTCTGTCCGAGAGTTTTGGTGATACTGCTTTGCATGTCTCGAGGGCTTCCTCCCACTCCTCATTTTCCATCAGGCCCACCTCTCTCTCCCAGCGAGGCTTCAAATCAAACGTTTTTTTTGACGAAGTGGGAGTTAGAAGCATATTATAGAATGTGGATATTAGTCCACGTGGGTCTGTACTTTTAACAATAGCCATAACGGGATGGAGAGTGGGCGGAGCCTCAGCCTGTAAGAATTGTGTTTGGGTTGCATGTCTTACTTGCAGGTATCTGAAGAACATGAAATTTGGAAGAAAAAATTCCTCTTTGAGTATGTTGTAAGTTTTGAGGGTTCCACTGACCAGCAGGTGATGTATATAGTAGATTCCCCTAGACTCCCACAACTCCGAGTCCGGTATGTTTATAAATTCTGACATATCTCTATTGTGCCATATTGGTGTATGGTCGTGCAGTCTTGGTATTCCTAATTTGGTGGAGGCAAGGGCCCAAATAAGTCTGTAATGGTATAACAAGGACTTCTTGTCTACACCCATTTCAGTATTCTTGGATCCCGCCGATATTGCGTAGAGGGAATCGCCTGTAAGTTGCACTTTTTTGGAGCAAAGAAGGGTCAGGAAGCGTACGTTATCTGTCTTGTCTATATGAAATAGTTGTGATAATTGTTATGCAATGTAATAAAAGTTCAGGTCCGGTAGGGCCATTCCCCCATGTCTGTCGGGTTTTTAAGCGCTGACCATGCGATTTTATGTCTGCTAGCCCCCCACACAAAGGTTTTGAGTAAAGCTTCAAGAGACTTAAAGTGTTTTAATGGGAGATAGATTGGGGTATGCCATAATATGTATAGGATTTTTGGGAGAAGGACCATTTTTATCAGATTTATGCGACCCCATACTCCTAGTGGTAGACCCCTCCATACTTCTATACATAAAAGAAAAAATGCCCATGAAGATTCCTGAGAGTTATGACATCATATGCCTAGGCCAAAAAGCAGGAAGCAACTGAAGAAAGGTAAAAAAAGATTTAAACAATAAAAAATAATATGCATACCTCACCACCGTCTCAGATTCACCGGGACCGTCTTGGGATTACAAGTAAATCCCAGTGTCCTGAAAATTCGGGCTAGATCCCAGAGCGGAGCCCAGGGCTGAAACAAGTCCGGCACTTGACTCCACCTGTCAGTGCGTGCCACGCTGTAGCTGAAGCTCGCTCAGTGCCCAACCAGCACAGTTCTCCCGTCCGCTCACCCACCCGCTAGGTCACCCACCCACGTCCGCTCTACAGAATGGAAGAGGAGGGGAGGCTAGATCTGCTCCACCTCCTCCCCATGTCCCCCTGTGTCCGCCCACAAACCCTTGCATGCAGTCAATCCTGTGGCTGTGAAGGGGTTGTGTGGGTGGGAATTTTGAAGCAGTGCACATGATGTCATATATATATTAATATACTGCCTGCATTGACTGAATATCGAGTAATATCTATCGAGTAAACACTGAATATATAGTCTATGCTAAATGCAGAGTATATATATATATATATATATATATATATATATATATATATATATATATATATATATATTAGACTGACTGTATATATATATATATATATATATATATATATATATATATATATATATCAAATACATTGCCACTAACTGAATAACCTGCCTGCCTAATCTAACTCACGCTATCTCTCTGTCCACGCCAGCAACACTACACATGGGAGCGCTGCAAGTTTAACGCCATATATTTAATTGCATTACTGCAAGTTTAACGCCATATAGTTCTGTGAATTACTGAAAATTTAACGCTGTATATTTTATTGCATTACTGCAAGTTTAATGCTGATATTTTATTGTGTTACTGCAAGTTTAACGTCATATATTTCATTGCGTTACTGCAAGTTTAACGCTGTATATTTTATTGCATTACTGCAAGTTTAACACTGTATATTTCGTTGCATTACTGCAAGTTTAACGCCATATAGTTCTGTGCATTACTGCATGTTTAATGCCATATAGTTCTGTGTGTTGCTACAAGTTTAACGCCATATAGTTTTGTGCCTTTCTTACACGTTTAACGCCATATAATTCTGCGCGTTACTGCAAGTTTAACACCGTATAGTTCTGTGCGTTTCTGCACCATATATTTCATTGTGTTAATGGAAGTTAAACGCCATATAGTTCTGTGTGTTACTGCAAGTTTAATGCTGTATATTTCATTGCATTACTGCAAGTTTAATGCCATATAGTTCTGACATATAGTTTGACGCAGTATATTGCAGTATATTATAGTGTATCTGTGGAGTGTGTCTGTGTCGTAAATATACTCAAATTAAACTGTACCAAACACCACTTTTCATTGATTAAAGTGCATCCACATACACATTTACACATCTTAATAAAAATGTATTTTGTTTTAGGGTTAGGGTGTTTATTTATTTATTTATTTTTTTAATGGGTAAGGGTGAAGGTTAAGGGTTAATTATTTATTTACTTTTATTTATGATTTTTATTTATTTGTGTATTTATTTTACATTTATTTATTCAGTTATTATTATTTGTACAATAATAAATAAAATAAAAAATAAATAATAATAAATAACCCTAACCTCCACTCCTAACCCTAACCTTAACTGAGCTCGAACCCCTTACCCTAACGAAAAAACATTATAATAAATGAATAATAAAAATAAAAGAAGTAATAAAAGCTAATAGAAAAGCTCAACAAGCTGAAATACCTAGCAACAAATGATGCAACAGGTAATAGTTTTCTCTATTGGCTAATAAAAAAAATGGCAAAGCCCAAAAACGCTGCATACAGACGCGCCAAAATCGCGCATAAAAAAGATGCTACGCTCAGGTGTGAATGCAGCCTAGCTGGGGCAGCAACGTATGTGTCCATAGGCAAAGGTGGACGTGGTCAGTCCTCAGGCAGAGCATAATTTCCTCTGTTTAGTGATGTTGCCCGTGCTATCCAGTCACATCATGCAGAGGAGGTGGTGGACTAGCTTACTAAACCATCCTCATCCTCCTCATCCTTCGTCACCCAAGCAGAGACTATCCCCTGCAGGTGCCAGAGTGGCAAAACCTGCCTCCTTGTCCACAGATATTTCTGCCATAGCCCCAGCATCAGGCATAGAGGAGTCAGCGGAGTTATTTGAACACAGCGTTAGTCACTTGCTCCTTGACGATGCACAGACATTACTCGATTCAGATGTTGGTTCTGACTCTGAGGTTGAGGAAGGCAGGAACATGAGCCTACAGAGAGGGGAGAACACTGGTACACAAATTGGCAGCCATGTTCCCCCAGCAGCAGCGTATTGCCAAGTTGTCACCAGTGGTAATAAGGATGGAAGAGATGATGATGATAAGGTCACTGACTCGACTTAGGTGCCGGATAGAGCAAAGAAGGAAAGTGAGGGTGAGGCACAACCCCAACAAGGCAGCCATCAGGGAAGAGTAGAAAGCAGCCACCCTATTCCATCACATTGTGGAGCTGTTATCTCCTGGCCCACTTCCCACACCTTAGGTACCTGGGCCTTTTTTAGTACATGTGCAGCCGATCACACTATTGCTATTTGCAAACTTTGTCTCAAGCGCAGTAAAGTCTGGCAAAAATACCAACCATTTGGGTACCACATGCTTGACAAGGCATTTAACCTCCCACCACTCAGTCCATTGGCAAGAGCACCTAAAAGCCACACAAAAGAGATACAAATCTGTCCCTCCTCCTTACTCGCCACAGTCTGTCTCTGCTCTACCTCATAACCTCTCAACAGCCTCCACTGACAGGGATGATGGTATAGCGTAGGTGTCCCAGGTCCTTGCAGCACATCTGCCAGCAGCAGACCACCAGCTGTGAACTACAACGGTAAATTTCTCTGCTCCATCTGCTGCAGTGGAAAAAAAATACAGTCCCTGCAACCCACACGCCCAGCATCTAAATGCAAGCTTGTGCTTTTCCCCGTGGTGGACTTTATCGCCTTCCGTGGAATTTGCAGAATGTGCTGAATCACAATGGCAGGTTCCCAATTGCTATTTCTTTTCACGTAAGGCCATTCTAACTCTCTACCATCACGTGGAAGGCAATGTTGTGGCCATTGTTGGGCAGGCAGTCAGCCACAAAGTCCATGTTACTGCTGACACGTGGTCCAACAAGCATGGGCAGGGACGATATATTTCGTTCAGAGCACACTGGGTAACTCTGCTTGCAACTCAGAAGGATGCAGGACAGGGCTCACTGCTGCAGCTTATTGTGCCCCCATGTCTCCATACAGCTGGTGATGATGCCAGATTCGTCAGCTCTACCCCATCCTCCTCCTCCTCCATGCCCTCCTCTCCTGAATTGTCCTATGAACCTCAATTACCCCCTAAGCGTTCAAAGGGCTATTCAATGAGTCAGGCTAAAAGGTGCCATGCAGTGCTTCAGCTGGTGTGTCTAGGGGACAGGAACCACACTGGAGTAGAGATGCTTGCAGCTCTGCAGGGACAGACCCACAGGTGGTTCATGCCATGCCAGCTGGAGCCAGGAATGGTGGTGTGTGTCCGCCCCTTAGACAGGGAAAGTTGACACATGTGCCATGCCTGGCACATGTCCTCAACTTGGTGGTGCAGTGTTTCCTAAATAGGTACCCAGGGTTGGAAGATCTACTAAAGCAAGTCAGAAGAGTGTGTAGCCATTTTAGGCAGTTATACACAGTCAGTGCTCAGTTGACTGAAATTCAACAGGAATTCCACCACCTCATATGTGACATGCCCACCAGGTGGAACTCGTCTTTGGCAATGCTGAAGCAGCTGCATTTGCAGCAAAGGGCCGTCAACGAGTACCTGTGTGAGTATGGCACAACGATAGGCTCAGGCCTGCTCGGCTTTTTTTCCCCACTCCAATGGCTGCTCATAAAGGATACATGCACTGTACTGTCACCATTTGAGGAGGCCACAAGGATGGTGAGCCTTGACAATGCATGCATCAGTGACACAATCCCTGTTGTGTTCCTGCTGGAGCAGACTCTGCATGGCATTATGTACAGGGCACTCGAGGTAGAGCAGTGGGATAAAGAGGAGGACTTCCTTTCCTCTCAAGGCCCACTTTATGCAGATACCATTGTCCCTATGCCACAGAACACACAAGAGGAAATAGAGGAGGAGGAGGATTCTGGCAGTTTCAGAGGCATTGAAGCAGAGGAAGACATACGTTGAACAGTAAGAGATGGTTTTCCATCCGCAGAACCCTTGGGAGTAGTATGTGGCTGGGAGGAGGCAGTTCCAGAATCTATAATCCTCAGTGACCCCAAAGAGTCTGCTTTTCATGCGTCCGCAAATTTGCGGTACATGGGCTCCCTCATGCTTCAAAGCCTGCGAAAGGACGTGGCGTAAAGGAAAAGGATCACTATTGGTTGGCAACCCTCCTTGACTACCGTTAAAAGGGGAAGGTCTCAGAAGTCATCCCGTCCCCACAGAGAGTGCAGAAGATGAAATCTCTTGAGGACACTTTAAAGAGAAGTTTATCGAACGATTTTGGCGCACCGACACCCAAAGAACAATCTTTCCACACCCGTTTGACAGGTGCATATCATTGCAATTTTTGACAGAAAGACCAATTCTTGCTTTTGTCAAGAGTACCTCCATAGGATTATGTTGTGAAGGCGCCACCGACACCCAAAGAACAATCTTTCCACATCTGTTTGACAGTTGCGTATTATTGCATTTTTTGACAGCAAGTCCAATTCTTGCTTTCATCAAGAGTACCTCTATAGAGTTACGGTGTGAAGGCACCACCGACACCCATAGAATAATTTTTCCACTCCCTTTACAGAAGTAGAAATCCAAAGTCTGTGGTAGAGACACCAGAATGTATCCAAAAAATCTCTAATCTTGTTCCCAATGCACTACACTGTGGCCTCATCATACAGACTGGCTCCCCAAGCCATTTCTTACAAAATAAAGAAAGCTTGCAGGGAAAATGTCATTTTTGGGCTTTAAAAATGCAATTATTGCTTCAGTAGCTTCTATACACAGTACAGATGTGACACTTTACAGGTGGACTAAGGGGACCCCCCAGGCACTATATTAAAAGGAAAGTTACATTTTTATACTTTCACTTTAAGCATCAATAAATTACTGCTCATTTAAAAATGATGTTTTTTTACAAACTTTTTTTTCATTGATGCATGTCCCCCAAGGCAGTACGCAGACCCCCATAACCATTGTATGCCCAATTATTTGTATATAAGCCTTCAAAATGGGCACTGATTTCTCACGTTCGGGTCCCATAGACTTCAATGGGGTTTGATATTTGGTTCCAAACTTTCCCGATGTTCGAAAGTTCTGGTACGAACTGAACAGGGGGTCGTTCGGCCCATCCCTAATGGCTATGGCTATTAGACATGTGCAATTCATTTTGGTCCGCATACAAATTTGGACAAATTTTTGGTTATTCGGAAATTCAGATGTATCCGAATCTCCGAATGAAATAGTAACGAATAGTAACGAATTTCATTAAAATCCATTAAAACTTGTTTTGTTTATTCATTTTCTAACTAGTTCCAACTTTTCAGAATGATTAGATTTTGGATCGGTCAAAAAACGATCGACCGATTCAAATTCTGTGTGAGGAAATAGCTGGTTGTTAAGCAGTGGGCCGGGAAGCCAGCCGCTTGTGTCATTAACAACTATGAGTCATCATCTGTCAGCGGTCTTCCCCACTGACAGATGAATGTAAAGTTAAAGAATGACGGCAATTGCCTGGCAAAATTTTTTTTTTCAAAAGAAACAGCATGGGGTCCCCCCAGTCCATAACAGACCCTAAGGTACATCACCCGGTGGCACCACCCCCTTCTGACATCACATGGCGTCATGTGACATCACATAATGTCAAAAGAGGGCTATCTCACCAGGTGAGATAGCCAGGTGGCCCTGCCCCTTGCCTATATAAGAGCTGTCAAAGCGAAGAGAGGGCAGTAGCCACTTAGGAGGCGAAGCGTTCTTTGCAATTTTTCTATTTTTCGGGTCGGCGGGCGTTGTGATTGACGATGGATCTACATTGAGGGACACTACTTTTTTAATAAAGGTATTGTCAAAAACAATTTCCTGTGGTCTTTACTTTTTTGACACTTTTTTGGTGAATGGGTATCGGTACGATGTACCCGATACCCATTCACATGGGGGGGCGGGATCTGGGGGCCCCCTTATTTAAGGGGGCTCCATATTTCGATAAGCCCCCACCTGCAGACCCTGACAACCACAGCCCAGGGTTGTCGAGAAAAGGCCCTTGTCCCCATCAACATGAGGACAAGGTGCTTTGGGGTGGGGGAGCAGAGCCCCCCCTGCCCCAAAGCACCCACTCCCCCATGTTGGGGGCATGTAGCCCGGTATGCTTCGGGGGGCGCTCGCTCGTCCCCCCCTTCCTGACCTGCTGGACTGCATGCTTGAATAGGGGTCTGATATGGATTTTGGGGGGGACCCCACGCCTTTTTTTTCTATTTTTCTATTGCCGGCATTCTTTATCTTTACATTCATCTGTCAGTGGGAAAGCCCGCTGACAGATGATGACTCAGTTTTTAAGGGCTTCCCTGCCCTCTGCTTAACAACCAGCTATTTCTTCACATAGAATTCTAATTGTTCTGAAAAGTTAGAATTCGTTAGAAAATTTATAAATGAAATGATGTTTAACGAAAATGAAACTAAACGAAATATAACAAAAACAAGACGAAACTAAATGAATTCCGACACCAAACTTAACGAATTCCATAAGGAAACGAAATTAGTAACAATAACAAATCTATCTGAAACTAAACAAATTTTTCCATCATGCATATGTCTAATTATTGTTTTTTACACCAAGCATGTTACCCTTTAAAGTGTATTTCCACTTTCCACTAAAGGGTATCATATGAATTAAAATAAAAAATCCTTCATATAGCATGCATGAGAGATGCTTCAAACTGTATATGGTTTTACAGAACATTACGATTCTGTAAAACAGCATCAGCGACTCCGTATTCTGGCTTCACATAAATTGCATGTGCAATAATTTTGTTTACTCTTATATTATTCATTGGCTTTTATACAACAGCAGCAGCCCATTATGGTTAATTTCCAATAGAAAATGTAGATTTGGCAAAGCTAACTTTTTTTTTGTAGAAGCAATAAGTCATTATTGAGTGGTGGAAGCAGCAGACACAATCAAGCTAAAATCTATTGGAAGGTGTATACATAAAAAAAAAAAAAAATATATATATATATATATATATATATATATATATATATATATATATATATATATATATATATATATAGCTAAAACCATTAACTTCTTACAAATTAGCAAACAGTGGCAATAGCATAGCATAGCCTGTACTCTTTTCAGTATAACGTTGTACTGTATCAACACAGAGTGCAACAAAACACCTAAAAAAAAACACAAAAATGCAGAATTACAAAATTAAAAAGCAAAATAAAAAGAGTAAATAGAAGCTTAAATTAAAAAAGACCCCAGTAAATAAACAAAAAAGATAAATAAATAGGGAACAGCAGCATGCCTCCCAACCATCACAGATTCAGAGGGGGTGTCCCAAGATTTAAACGAAACCCCAGTGTCCTCTGAATCCAGGCTGAATCCCAGAGCTCAGTGCCGGAAAAAGTTCCAGTAATTGGCTCCACAAATGTGGTGGTATATAGTCTCTGTCAGGCTTTCCTACATACAAGCAAATCATTGAAACAAATGTTTCAGAGGTTACACAGCTGTAGGAGACATACTACACATATTATGGACCTATGGACAAGCTCCTAAAATCATAGCATTCTGCAAGGACCCCCTGCCAAGATCAGGAAGGAACAGTTCACTCTATTCCCTTGAGTTATATAAGTGTAAGTTAATACAATAATGCTTAAATTACTGCTGTCATTAAACTTTAAAAGACTCCATACTTTCTTATTTGTACAGTCCAAGCAGTTCTGGTACTTAGTGAAATTTATGGAGCATAAAAAAAATATAGACTTCATCACTTGGCAACCTTAACTACAGATTGCTATGGTAGGCTTTTTTGAAAAGATTTACATGCTTGTTGAAACGAGCATCCAAAACAATTATATTACACCTGGAAATAAACAGAACTGTGGATTATAATGCCAAAAATTTGGCAATCATTATTCAATAGTTCTTAGTGGTGGATCAGAATATCAGTGCCAAGGGTTGACGACTAGCAGTAGCAGATTGCTTCATCATGCATTGTTTTATTTTAACAATGACTATACAGTCTCGAGCAGCCAACCATGTTGATAACAAGCTCTGACTGCCCAGCTGGATGAAACCCCTGCAGATAGGTAACAGTCATCTCCAAGTTTTGCAAGAAGGAATCATTTGAAACACCACATTTTAAAGCAGCGGTGAAGTTTAAACACACAAAATTAAGAACATTATTTAGGAATAACAAACCTACAAAGGCATGCAAAACTCTTTTTCTAGTCATATAAAACCCTCATTAGATTGGGATTATTATGTAAAGCAATGGTACATATTGTAAATTAATACAGCTGGTATATATATATATATATATATATATATATATATATATATATATATATATATATGTATATATAGATTAAGTTTTCAAATGAAAGTGCAGAAATAGATGCAGAATGCATGTAACAATTAATACACATGAAGCAATCCTTAGTTATCCATGTGAAATCTTATACATCTTTTAAGAACAATACAAAATCCTAATAATAATACAGGGGGTTGGGGTAAGATGAAGCAAACGTGCTGCCAGGTTGTCATTGAGTTTAATGTCAGTGAGTGGATAAATCACTGAAAGAATATGAAACAGGAACCACTGCATTTATGGGCATTCCTGAAAGATATTTATTTAGAAATGACTTTCTGAATACAATGTTGAAACCATCTAAAACTGAACCTGGAAAGGTTTAATGGATTCTGAAGTATTGTTTGCAATTATTTTAATATCGTCAGCTATGACCATCAAAATCACTATGCATTTTACAAAGATTACTATCAAAAGAAGTCAAAAGCAAATGTGAACTACAAAATGCTAAGTGAAAACAGTGTTTTTTGTCTTTCTTTGCACAGTTTCTTAGTAGATAGCAACGTGGTCTTTCTGCCTTGAAGTCCCCCCCAGTTTACAAAGTTTGTCATTGTGAAGGTCTCTCTCTAAACTCCAGAGGAGCAGGGATCATTTTGACACAGTCAGCCAGCTTGCACACATATTGCAATATATGTAAACAAATCCCCTTTTTTTAAGCAAGAGTTTACTAAGAATATGTAAGGGTTAATAAGTCTTTACACCTCTTTAGTATCTCATGTTGTGTATTGTGTAAATGAAAGCTTTTTATGACCTGAACACCCATAGTGCATAGTGCAGGTCAATAATTAAAAAAAGCAGGGATTCCTGACATTGCTGTATTATTTTTTTAATGGAGCAATAAGTTAAAGTGTTAACACACATAATTTCTTTTGGTTTGGCGAAGGTTCGGTCTGTGGAGCGTACGCTAACCTAGAGCGCTTGTTGTTGCTTTTTAAGCTGGAGACTACCACGTATTTTTTGTTTTAAAGAAGATTCGTGTTTTAAAATCAATTTTTTTTTAATAAAAACGACTTTTCGGATTTACACTATGAGAGCCCATCTCTTTTCTGTATGAGGATACAATATCGGGGGTATAGAGAAGGAGACAACCACACTCTGACCCAGGATTAAAAGAACGTTCCAACGATCCTTTGGGGGGCTGGAAGCCTTGGATTTCCCAGGACATGTGGAAGGAGGGAGTGATCGGTCCAGCAACCACCACATACTCACTACATGCGGTTTACCCCTGCAGGGGTGCTAGGATCTGGTGAGTAGGGATTCAAAAGGGAAGCCCAAAAGTCACTCATCACTCTGCTCAAGGATTGGAAACAAATTCCAATCGAAGTCACTATGAATATTGCACAAGTCACTTGAAAATTGTGTTATCAGCGATCATATACGATTGTACTGTCTTTTAATATTTGATATATACATTGACTTTCCTCTTTTTTGGTTTTGTTTTTGCACTGTGTTTAGTTGAAGTTTTTTAAAAAAGTCACACTTACCACTTTGTGTGTAGCTAACAACACCTGCATGTGTTGTTTTCTATCAGTTTACAATTTATGTCTAAGAGGAGACTCTAGGAATATTGAATTTTGTTGTCAATAAATATAATGGGATTTTAATGAATGCACTTTTTTTTTTTTTTTTTTTTTACACAAGGCTCTATTTTCCTTAGAAGGTGGAGTATTTTAGCACACCCAATTCTCACACCTGGTGGTAATTCACTTGAGTGCACTCTCTATGAGAAGAAGAAGAGTGATTCACCAAGATCATTTCTTAACTTACAGGCAGCGCCACTCACCCCTAACTCACACGCTTTAATATTGCAATTGGAGTTCCTTAATTAGGGCCCACATGGGAGGCTGCAGCCTAATCTACACCTAAGCGCGGAACTATTACGATATATGCAATAAGTTAAAGTGTTTGTTAACCCAAAAAAAAAGAAAAAGATACTGTTCCTTTAAAGCATTATATAAAACACGGTGCTTGTGCTGTGTAATTTGGCCCCTCATAACACCTGAAATACCTTGCTGATCCTGCCAGTTTCTGCTCTCCCCTCTGTACACTGACCACGATATATCAGGGCTGCTGAGCCCTGACACCGTTGTCAGCGTACGTGCCTCCAGCCCTGCTCTGTGTCTTCTGTGTCCTCTCCTCCATCCTCTCCCCCCTCCCCTCTCTGACTGTCTGTCCCGTGTCTGTGCCGCCCCCTCCCATCCTACTGCTCAAATTAGGGTTAACGTTACATTCTCCTCTTTGTTGATTCATCTAATGTCCCCCTGTGACTGAGCGTTAAAAATGCAGCTATATACCTTGTTTACTGAGCGCCTCTCTCGTCGCATGACAGCTTCAGTCGGCGGGGCCGCCTCTCTCCTCCTCCCCTCCTGAATGACGTCAGCGGGGGATCATCGGCCCCGCTTACTGCACCTGTCAGGCCGAGAGAAGAGAGAGGCAGCATGTCACATGATCGGCAATCTGCGATCAGTAAACAAGGTATATAGCCACATTTTTAATAAAGCACAGTCACAGGGGACATTAGATGAATCAACAACGAGTATAATGTAAAGTTAACCCTGTGGGTTAACAAACACTTTAAGGTCAGTGTGCTGTAACCCTCTTGTATTACATTATTACATTATATATATATATATATATATATATATTTGTGTGCAGCCCTGGGCAGCATCTGACAGGGAGAGGAGCGGCGCCAGTTTAACTGTGCCTGCTGTTCTGTTGCTGCCCTTAAAGTATATGTGAACCCTCCCCTTGTAAAACAACATATTCAGTTTAAAATAGAAATGAAATGCAAAATATTTGTGTATAATAAACATTATAAATACATTTGTTCCCCCTTTTTTATAAGTGATCACAACCTCTATTTTTTTAGGAAAATAGGAAATAGGAATTATGCTGGAATTGTTTAGTGTAATCACCAAAAAACGAGGAGTTCCCCTTGCTGAAGAAAAAACTATGCTCCCCTCCACATCCATCGAATTCCTAGGCATAAAAATAGACAAGGAATTATTAGAATTCCAGCTGCCATTAAATAAAATTAACGATATTAAAATTACCATTTCTTGGATGTTAAGAAGGAAAAAGATTTTACTGAAAGAGCTCCAATCTTTATTAGGGAAGTTAGCATTTGCAACAAGAGTTATGCCGGTTGGTAGGATATTCTCTAGAAGGTTATATATAGCTATGTCAGGGCTTAAATGCCCGTTTTCAAACATTAGGTTAACAGCAGATCTTAAGGAGGACCTCGTGGTATGGATGAAATTTTTTTACTTATATAACGGCCATTCATTTTTTCAAACAGATTTTATATGCTCATCAGAGATGGAATTATACACCGATGCAGCTGGATCCTTCTGTTTTGCTGCAATATGGGGCAATCACTGGTGCTGTAGTGTATGGTCAGAAAGATGGATCCAAATAAAAGCCACCAAGAGCATATTTCTACTTGAACTATTCCCGTTGGTTGTAGCATTGGAAATATGGGGTTATAAATTTACTAATAAAAGAATTTTAATTAATTCTGATAATAAAGGAGTAATTCATACAGTAAATTGCCTGTCAACAAAATCCCTTTTGGTAGTCAAATTACTTAGGTATCTAGTATTTTTATGTTTACGTTTTAACATCTGGGTAAAAGCAAGACACGTTCCAGGTAAGGATAATCAAATTGCGGATGCATTATCTCGATTGCAGATACAAAGAGTCTGGCAGCTTCTGCCCAATGCGGACAAGGAAGGACAGGTATGTCCCAAACATCTTTGGGACCTGATCTAGGAATTCTGATACAGTCAATCAGGAATTCAGTGGCTAACAGTACATGGGCCGAATACACGGCTGCATGGCAGAGATGGAATAAATTCCTAAGGGAATTTGAGCTGCAGTTCAAGTCTCCTTCAGAAACAAACATTCAAATATTTTTATGCACACTGATGCAGGCGGAGCTATCCTATAGCCAGATCCCTATGATACTGGCAGGGGTGTCATTTTTCTTTAAATTGCAAGGTTTTCCTCAGTGTATATCTTTCTTCTCTATAAAACAAGCAATGATAGGTTAAAAAAAGAAGATTTTTTTTCCCAGACACAGGCCCATTTCTGTTTCATTGCTTAAAGAAATTTGTAGAGTTACAAAAATGGTATGCTTCTCCGGATTTAAATTACTATTTAAAAACGGCTTTTGTATTAGCATTTTTTGGCGTCATGAGAATATCGGAATTGTTACCCGGAAGCAAAAAAAAGCGGTGTCTGGCCTGTTGACACATCACGTATGGGTTCACAGGGCAGGACTTAAAGCGGGGGTCCACCCACACCGCCAAAAAAAAAAATATATTAAAAGCCAGCAGCTACAAATACTGCAGCTGCTAACTTTTAATACATGGCCACTTACCTGTCCCAGGGTCCAGCGATGTCGGCAGGTGACGCCGAGAACCCGCTCGGTTCTCGGCAGCTGCCACCGCCATCCTAGGTGAGAGAATCAGGAAGTGAAGCGTTGCGGCTTCACTTCCCGGTTCCCTACTGCGCATGCGCGAGTAGCGCTGCGCATCCCAAGTGATCCCCGCTCTCTCCTGGGAGCTGTGTGTTTCCCTGGAGACAGCGTGGTGGGGATGTGAAGAGGCGTAGACTCCCATGGGAGTCTATGCCGGAAGTGGGTGCAAATACCTGTCTTAGACAGGTATCTGCACCCCCCCCCCTGAAAGGTGCCAAATGTGACACCGGAGGGGGGGAGGGTTCCGAAAAGCGGAAGTTTCATTTTTGTGTGAAACTCCGCTTTAATATATTTATAGCACATTCAAAAACAGACAGATCAGAAAAGGGTGTGTGGATTACTCTTTATAGTTGCGGAGCAGTGGAAATTTGTCCATTAAGACGGTAAAGGAGTACCTAGCAATTAGACCACCCGGTGAAGGCCAATTTTTGGTTCATTTGAAAGGGTCACCCCTTACAGGATATCAATTTAACATGGTTCTCAAAAGATGCATGTTTTAGTTAGTGCTACAAGCATTTAATTTCACATCCTATTCATTTAGGATTGGTGCAGCAACCGAAGCTGCAAAAATGGGCCTTGAAGCAATAATTAAAACAATAGGAAGATGGGAATCGTAGCGTTTTAACATACATGTTAGACCTGATCTCTCTCTTAATTTCTCCTAAAGGTAATAGAAGAATGATTTGGATCCTGGGCCACTCCTTTATATTTTGGGCCAACAAAAGATCCAGGTTGCATTGTTATACACCTAATCTGTCAATGGATCCTCAGAAATTTCATGTTTTATGGAAAGGAATTCTTAGTCTGAAATGGTTAAATTTGTCTTTTTATCTCTCTAGATTGTTGGAATAATGGCCAGTCCCAGATATACTAATCGTCCACTTGTGAGAAAATGATATGGGTAGAACTAAAACCCTAGACCTTTTGTTTGCAATGAAACAGGATTTAAATACATTTAAATTGTCTGCCTCAAATACAACCATAATATTTTCAGAAATAGTCCCAAGACTAATATGGCTTCAAGACGCTCAGCTTAAAAATATGGAAAAAATCAGGCGTCGGATAAACAGGTCTATGGAAAAATTCCTGCCGCTTATCGGTGGTTTTTCATACACACATAGGGATCTAGAGGGAGGTTATGAAGGCTTATACAGGGCAGATGGAGTTCATCTGTCTGATATAGGTCTAGACAATTTCAATGTGGGATTTCAGAACAGCATAGAATTGGCCGTGGCGGTGGGGTAGGCTGGACTTGATCATTCAAGCCCGGCTGGTGGGGACTTGTTTTTTGATATACGGTATTGTTCGAGTATTGTAGGAGGGATAGGTGCAGCCTACATTTCCATGTCCTGAGAGGACATTTTATTCATAAAAAAAAAGGGTCATGTCACTGTAAGAAAAAGATACAGCAGGTCAGGCAGGGAAATAAGGGTCAGGTAACATTGGGGTATAGGTAGGGAATGTTATTATTCAACCAGGAAGGTTTAAAAGGTCACATGACCAGTGGGAACATTCTGGAAGCAGGGCAAGGCTATATAAAGGGGTCCTCTGAGGTAAGTTCCTCACAGCTGGTCAGATTACAGCAACAAGCTCCCCATCCCCCCACCCTTATCGCAGGCACGTTATGTAGTTTGTCACCCTTCAAAGTTAAAGGGGGGACTTGTTTTTTGATATACAGTATTGCTCGAGTCCTGAAGACTGAGCTGTTTATATTTATTATTTACAAGTGAGAATTTTATGAATTGACCTCCCTGGCGGTATTCCCGAGTGTGGCTCAGGGTGAATTTTCAGTACCAAAAGAGGTAACCCCGAGCCACACTCAGGATTGCATCGCAGGATCCAGGCAAAGTTATTTACCTTGTCCCTTGTCCCTTGCGATGTCTCCCCACTGTGTGTGCGAGCTGTCCTCCGCCAGATCTATCACTGTGCCGAGCTCCGTTCCCTGCGAGCGTTGCAACGCACGGGGACGGAGCACGGGGCCAAATTTTTAAAGTTAAAAACCCATAACACATACAATACACTGGAGAGTTTTGAGACTTTAAATGAGGTTAGACGGGCCGTTCAAGTCCCCACCTCCATCCCGGGTAATGTTATAAAAGTGTAAAATTGGCGGGACTTTAACGAAGCACACGGTAGCGAGATAAAGTTAATTAAAGAATGTTTTTAATTGGTTCAAATTGTCATAAATTTTCATAGCAAAATATTTAATGCATTTTGCTATATATACATATCTGTACATTTCATTACAATTCATCAGAACCAAATATTGCACATAGGTAAGCACTCCAACAATGAGTTGGAACAGATATATAGAATACATGAAATCGGACAAAATTGTGTAGGCAAAAATAGCTAAATACATCATAACAATGGAAATACCACCAAAATAAGGCTGGAATAGGAAACAGATTCAATTGAATAGGAATGGCCATACAGAATAATTCATGAATGTATACACATCGGTTGATGTTAGCTCTGTCTATGGGTAAAAAAATATAAAAAGAATTATAAAAAATAATGAAAAATAAAAGTTCAGAATAAAATGAAAAAATATATTTTAAGACTAAAAATATCTTAATGTAAATAGAAAGGGCAGATCCAGGACATGGAAGGACCCTCCATGAACTGGATTGTCCCACACACTTACATGTGAATCCTCGCAGTAGGTGGTGCAGGCACGGAACCCCCAGGACCGGCCAAACAAAGCCCCAACTGGGAGCTGAGGGGACGTGATGCTGCCAGCAAGGCCAAACACTAATACCGCCCCAAGTGGGTGTGGGTGTGTAGTGATGGTGTTGGTAGTGTTGATGGGGGTGACCACCTTGGTGGGAAACCTCTGTGATGAATATGAAAAGGATATGGTGTAAAGCAGTGGAGTGAAAAGAAATAAACAACAAAGAAAAACAAATGTGAAGTGAGTTGGATGTGTGTTAAAGTTACCTGAGTCAATATCTGTGGGAGGAATGAGGTGATGGCCTGTGTGCACGATCTATCCCGGATGGGAATGGTGTGAAGTGTCCAGAGTGTGAAACCCAAATGGGGAGGGAGCCCATATAGGCGATGCTGCAGCACAAACCACCCCAACGTCATACATTGGTCCAATGGGGGGAGGGAGAAGGAAGGTGTCACAAAGCAATGAGCCAAACCGCCACGGCCCGGTGATCTGAAGCGCCAACCAAGCCACTCCCCCAGTGGACCAACAGAAGGAAAACTCACAGCCGGCGGCGCTCCGTGTGACACGTCAGCACGCACGGCAGAGGGTGCATGATGTCGACGAGCAGTGGGGAAACCCCCGCCCACCCCGCATCACAGCCGGGCGGCGGGAGTGTCAGCAGTGCGCGTCGCAGCTCCCGATCGGGACAAGGGGAGGCCCTCCCGAACGGATAACCACAACCAGCACCACCACTGCGCACATACAGGGAAAAAAGAAAAAACAGGAAAAACATAATTGAATCAAATGAAAAGGGAAAAGAAACCAATGAATAACTGTGGTTAAATGTTACCAGCTAGTAGAGATTAAATTACAAAAGTAGTATGAACGGCTAGCAGGTAGTTATTGGGTAAATAGGAAAAAATTGTAAAATGGGAAAAAGTTGGTTGTTAGTGCCGCCGTGTGCCTCCATCCCTAATTGGGTAAAGAAATGGAGAGTTTTGGGACTTTAAATGAGGTTAGACAGGGCCGTTCAAGCCCCCACCTCCATCCCGTGTAATGTTATAAAAGTGAAAAATTGGCGGGACTTTAACGAAGCACACGGTGGCGAGATAAAGTTAATTAAAGAATGTTTTTAATTGGTTCAAATTGTCATAAATTTTCATATTAAAATATTTAATGCATTTTGCTATATATAAATATCTGTACATTTCATTACAATTCATCAGAACCAAATACTGCACATAGGTAAGCACTCCAACAATGATTTGGTACGAATATATAGAATACATGGAATCGGACAAAATTGTGTAGGCAAAAATAGCTAAATACATCATAACAATGGAAATACCACCAAAATAAGGCTGGAATAGGAAACAGATTAAATTGAATGGGAACGGCCATACAGAATAATTCATGAATGTATACACATCGGTTGATGTTAGCTCTACGCGTTTCAAGGCCTTATAGCCTATCATCAGGAGCGAAACCTTGGTACCGTATATACTCGAGTATAAGTCGAGTTTTTCAGCACATTTTATTGTGCTGAAAGTGCCCCCCTCGACTTTTACTCGAGTCAAGCACTTTTCTGCAGCAAAAAATTTCATTTTCCGAACTGAATTTGGGGCCTCGTATCTCAGGGCCACTTGGAGCTAGGAACCCCAAATTTGGTGTGCAAACCCAGTGAAACTGGTACCATAACATATCCAAAGCTGGGGTTCTTAGCAGCAAGTGGCCTCGAGATATGGGGCCCCAAAGTAGGTTCGGAAAATGTCATTCTCTGCTGCAGCAAAGTGCTTGACATTTTCTGAACCAATTTTTGGGGCACTGTATCTCGGGGCCACTTGGTGCTAGAAACCCCAGCCCATTCTTTAATTAACTTTATCTCGCTACCGTGTGCTTCGTTAAAGTCCCGCCAATTTTTCACTTTTATAACATACAATACACTGTAATCTTACAGATTACATAACTGTATCACATTATTTTACATTAGACATGTGCAATCCGTTTCATAACGAATTGAAATTCAGCTGAATTACTCAGTCATGCAACATTGTACCTATATTACATTTTTGTGAAAGTGATAACTCATGTGCTGTCAGAGAGGGCCTACGCTAAAGGACACTGCTGCAACACCTGTGTGACTGATCCAAACAGACAAATAAAGCGTATATATAAAAGGTGGTGATTGCGATGTGATGAAGGGAAAATAGGGAAAGGGAAAGGGGAAGGGACTAAATGAAGTGCATGGAGAGGTAAAACAGAGTGACCTGAATAAGTGAGCCAAACACACTTATGGGCTCTAGATGCTAAAAAACGTATATAAGTGGGAATGTAAGATTGCTGACGTCAAATAAAAAGTGCAAGCAAGAGATACGTTATGAATGTATATCACAATAGTGAGTCGATAAGTCAGTAGAAGTGGCTTCCTAAGCCAAGCAGGCCTTCTAAATGGATGAATGCTGACAAAGTGAAAAACGCTACAATCCAATAACACAAATGAATATATGAGAATAAATAAATATAACAATATAAAATAAATAAAACATTGAATAAGTCCAGAAGGAGTATGGGCTAGTATCACACTAGCACATGAGTGACAGCTCAGACGAGCTGTAAGTGACAAGTCCCCAGGAGTGGATAAATATCAGTCCCGCCACCAGGTAAAAAAAAACCTCCCACTTCTACTGACTTACCGACTCACTCGCTGTTTTTTTTTTTTTTTTTGTGCTATAATTTAAAAAAGACTGAAAATTTTGTAAAAAAATGCATTTTTTTTCACTTCTGTTATAAAATTTTGCAACTTAGTAATTTTTCTTCATAAATTTTGGTCAAAATTTATACTGCTACATATCTTTGGTAAAAATAACCCAAATAAGTGCCTATTATTTGGTATTTGTGAAAGCTATAGAGTCTACAATCTATGGTGCCAATCATTGAAAATTAATCACACCTGATGTACTGACAGCCTCTCATTTCTTGAAGCCCTAACAAACCAGGACAGTACAAATACCCCCCAAATGACACCTTTTTAGAAAGTGGTCAGTCCGAAGTATTTAGTAAGAGGCATGGTAAGTTTTTTGAAGTTTTTATTTTTTCCTACAATTCTTTGCAAAATGAAGATTTTATTTTTATTTATTTTTTCTCACATACAGCATAAGCATACCACAAATTACACCCTAAAATACATTCTACTACTCCTCTTAAATATGGCGATACCACATGTGTGAGACTTTTGCACAGCCTGGCCACATGCAGAGGCCCAACATGCAGGGAGCACCTCCAGGCATTCTAGGGAGTAGGACATAAATCACACATATAATTCCTAGACTACCTCTTACACTTTTGAGTCCCTGGAGCACCAGGACAATGGAAACGCCCAAAAAATTACCCCCAATGTATATTCTATAAAGCATAATGACTCTTTTGAACATGCCATTTTTTTCTACAAGTCTTTGGAAAATGTGTAAAGAAATTTTTTCTTTACACAAAGTTGTCCATTTATAAGATATTCTAACACATAGCATGTACATAAAAATTACGCCCCAAAATATATTCTGCTACTCCTCCTGATTATGGCGATACCACATGTGTGAGCCTGGCCACATACAGAGGCCCAACATGCAGGTGTTCTAGGGACATACATTTCAAATCTAATTTGACTACCTATTACACTTTTGTGAGGCACTGTAGTGGCATGGATGAGCACGGATGTGGCACTGATGAGAAATGATGTGGCATGGATGAGCACAGATGTGGCATGGATGAGCTCTGATGTGGCACGGATGAGAACTGACGTGGTATGGATGTGGCGCAGATGAGCACTGATGTGGCATGGATGTGGCACAGATGAGTACTGATGTGGCATGGATGAGGTACAAATGAGCACTGATGTGGCATAGTTGAGCACTGATGTGGCATGGATGTGGTATGGATTATCACTGATGTGGCACTGATGTGGCATGGATGAGCACTGATCTGGAACGGATGAGCATTGGTGTGGCACGGATGGTCACTGATGTGGCATGGGTGAGCACTGATGGGCAATGGATGTGGCATGAATGATCACTGATGTGGCATGGATGTGGCACAGATGATCACTGATGTGGCATGAATGTGGCACGGATGAGCACTGATGTGGCATGGATGAGCATGGATGAGGCATTAATGGGGATGGATGAGCATGGATGAGTCAGGAATGGAGCATTGATGTGCATGGATGAGCCAGGGATGGAGCATGGATGAGCATGGATGAGCCAGGGATGGAGCATGGGTGAGCTAGGGATGAGCCAGGGACGGACCATGGATGAGCATGAATGTGGATTGATGAACCAGCGATGGAGTATGAATGTGGATGGATGAGCCAGGGATGGAGCATGACTGTGGATAGATGAGCCAGGGATTGGAGCATGAATCTGGATGCATGAGCCAGGGATGGAGCATGAATGTGGATGTATGAGCCAGGGATGGAGCATGGATGTGGATGTATGAGCCAGGGATGAAGCATGGATGAGCATGAATGTGGATGGATGAGCAAGGGATGGAGCATGAATGTGGATGGATAAGCCAGGGGTGGAGTATGAATGAGGGTGGATGATCCAGGGATGGAGCATGAATGAACCAGGGATGGAGCATGAATGTGGATGGATGAGCCAGGGATGGAGCATGGCTGAGCATGAATGTGGATGGATGAGCCAGGGATGGAGCATGAATGAAAATGGATGAGCCAGGGATGAAGCATGGCTGAGCATGAATGTGGATGGATGAACCAGGGATGGATGGATAGATGAGCCAGGAATGGGCACAGATCAGCGCTGTGGGCACTTCAGATCCAGCCCACAGCGCTGCTGCATCGGCTGCCTCCTCTCCTCACATGCTGTACTGATTGGCATGAGTAGAGGGGAGGAGCCAAACAGGATATGCTCCAGTTTGTTTACAAGTGATCACTCCGTCATAGGACGGAGTGATCACGTGGTAAAGGGCAGCTGTCATTGGCCCTTTACCCCGATCCGTGACATGCCGGGTCTGGGAGACACAACGGTCACGGATATTCCTGGGTGCACGCCCCAGGAGACGAACGGGAGCGCGATTCTGGGAGGACGTTATAGTATGCCCTTGCAGAATTATCCGACCGTGCTGTAGCCGTTTTTTGGCCCGATCAGCAAGTGGTTAATAATACATTTTTATTAGAATACTCACAAAAACAGTAAAAGGTCAAGCTCATCAGTATCCAACTGTCCTAGACCACATGGTTCACTATGCAAATCACAACCATGAGAAGACCCTCAGCGATGGCTGATGGCTTCCTCATTGAGGAGGGGGGGGTCTCCCCTCCAAACGCATCAGCTATCGCTAAGGGTCTTCTCATGGTTGTGATTCGCTTAGTGGACCATGTGGTCTAGGACAGTTGGATACTGATGAGCTTGACTTTTTACTGTTTTTGTAAATTTTATTTTATTACTATTTTATTACTATTTTATTACTATTCTATTTTATTACTATTCTAATAAAATGTATTATAAGGGAGTGCGCAAGGCTGGTGTGACCTCTGTTCTTGTTTTTGTAATTCATCTTTTTGATCTGAAGTGCGCAATAATTGGATAGCTTCTGCCTCAGAAATTCTCCATATCTATCTATCTATCTATCTATCTATCTATCTATCTATCTATCTATCTATCTATCTATCTATCTATCTATCTATCTATCTATCTATCTATCTATCTATCTATCTATCTATCTATCTATCTATCTATCTATCTATCTATCTATCTATCTATCTGAATTTATCTTTAGCTTATATACTTTGAACCAGACAAGCTTGGATGATTCTAGTTTTAAAAATCACCTGTGTATATTTTTAGTCCGTGAGTGGTTATTCTGCTGTCCTTCATACTTTTGTATTTTTGAAGAATGCATTAGAGTTAATTGGCTCACTTACATCTGTTCTCTTCCATTACCGAAGCAGATCAATGTCATTTTTAAGCCATACAAAAAGAGGCACATTTCCTTAGAGATTCTATTAGTGACTTCATTAAATATGCATGTAATTGTGTGGGATTTTTAAAAATCATACATAGATTAACTCATAGGGAATCTATAACTCCTCTATTTTTTTCTGTTAGCTATGGAGGACAGTTTTAGTTCAAGAAAACAACACTTGAAAATGTAGGATAAAAACATAATTGTTTTAATTTCTGAAAAAGACTACAAATTATGACAGAGTGTTAAAATTAACTTTCTAGCTAGCACTACCTAGCAAGGTTTGTTTTTTAGTTTTTTTTTCTATGGACTAGAATGTTTTATTGCAATTAAAAAGTGCATAATTTTGTGTTAGTGTGCTAATTTAGTGCAAAAAAAAAAAAACTGTGGAGAGAAAAGGTTAGCAAATTTAAGCAAGATCCCAGGGAATGCCAGGTACCACAAATATCATAAAAACGCAATCCCTGGGATCTCGCCAAAGGATGGTGACTGCATTGTTCCCTGAATAATGCAGGTGGAAACCAGAGGTGTTCAGAGGAAAGGTAAGTATATTACGGTAATTTTCCACACAAAGCCTTTTTTTTTTTTGTTACCAAAGCATTTTGGCATGGGAGCATGGTGAAAAAAAGTAATTTTGCTTATCTAGTGCAAGGTCAACTTTTTTTTCTAGTGCAATGGCCACAAAATTTTTGTTTGTTTTTACATGTTATTAATTTGTGTTTTAATTATAGCACAGCAAATATAGATCATATGCTTTGCAGGAGGTGCCATGCTTTGCAATTGGTTTGCTGTCAGGGCCGCTGTTAGAAATCACGGGGCCCCATACAGCCTATCTGACAAGGACCCCCCGAAAATAACAAAACAATAATTTCACTATTTTCACTATAAATACACAAAAATTCCCTGACTATGCTCAGTTATCAATGGACACAGGAATGATCAGTACTGATAGCTTCTAGTGTCCATTAACCTCCCTGACGGTATGATTATTTCAGATTTTTGCTTCTCAAAGCGATACAATTATTTTGCATAGAAATTTGGCGGTTTATATTGCAGGCCTGTAATTCTTAGCAATAACACACTTAAATCTGTCCACCAAGAGTCTAAAAGATATCCCGGGTATGATGGAGTTTGAAACACAAAATCATAAATTATAATATAATAAATAAATATAAGTAATTAAAAATATTAGTAATAAAATACATTTCCCCACAAATCACTATCACTCATTTCTGCAAGTGTTCTAATTTACTATCGCTGTTTTCTAGCTGTTCTAAAGCCACTTTTGATGTAAAGGGACACTTTTTGGTTGCTATGGACAATCTCCAGTTTCCAGGCAGAAAGAACAGTATATATAATATAAAACTACATGCAGGGCATTGGACAAAGCACTGGGGACAAAAGGGGTGTGAAATAATTTCATACAGTACTGTAATCTGTAAGAATACAGTACTGTATGTGTTATGATTTTTACATTCTTTTAAATTTGCCGCCAGGCTCCGCCCCCGTGCGCCGCGACGCTCGCAGGGAACGGAGCCTGGCACAGAGAGGCTTGGGGAGGAGGACACAGCCCGCAGACACAGTGGGGGGGACATCGCAGAATCCTGGGGACAAGGTATGTATACCGCTCCAGGATCCTGCAATGCAATCCCGAATGTGGCTCGGGGTTACCGCTAATGGTGCTGAAATTTAACCCCGAGCCACACTCAGGAGTATCGTCAGGGAGGCTACGAAAAGGAAGGGGCCAGTAAATTACATATTTACCGGCTCTCAGTCCTGAAACATCTCCCTTGTGTACCCACAGCGCCTGGTGGGAGAAGAAAGCCAATACCTCTGCGGGGGGGAGTTATTACAGGAACTATGCACTGTGTGTGTCTCTCCCTCCAGCAGCTGAAAAAGGCCAGCAGGAGGGAGAAGGGGATAAACCTGTTTTCAGTTGGTGCAGGAAAAAGCAACACAGTGAATAGTTCCAATAAGTGTCCTGCCACACTGATCTTGTTTCTGTTCGAGCCCCCTGTGTGCCGGACCCCCTTCAGGGGCACCAGTGTTCCCCTTCCTATCGGCGGCCCTTATTGTTGTTGTTACTTTCTAGCAACATTTGCGGTATGAACAGTACAGTAATAAACCTGTGCAAATCCTGAATTAATTTTATAATTATGGGTCTGATTCAATAAAGTTTAAAGGCCATCAGTTTCAGGTGATGCTTTGGGGATACTGCAGTTTAAAAAAATTAACTGCAGTACAAATGGCAGGCCTGTTTTTGGCTTGGGACTATGGGCTCATGAATTTGTTGCTGAGCACACGGTGCCATGTTTGCATCTGTCTTGCCATAACAAGCGCACGCCTGTTTGTCTTAACCACTTGACAACTGGGCACTTAAACCCCCTTCCTAACCAGACCAATTTTCAGCTTTTGGTGCTCTCACACTTTGAATGACAATTACTCAGTCATGCAACACTGTACCCATATGAAATTTTTGTCCTTTTTTTCACACAAATAGAGCTTTCCTTTGGTGGTATTTAATCACCACTGAGTTTTTTATTTTTTTTGCTATAAATCAAAAAAGACTGAAAATTCAATTAAAAAAAAAAAAATCTTTGTTTCTGTAAAAATTTATTGCAGAGTATTGGCAAGTATTGGCGAGTATTGGCAGAGTATTGGCAAGTATTGGTAGAGTATTGGCGAGTATTGGTAGAGTATTGGTAGAGTATTGGCAGAGTATTGGCGAGTATTGGTAGAGTATTGGCGAGTATAGGCGAGTATTGGTAGAGTATTGGTGAGTATTGGCAGAGTATTGGCGAGTATTGGTAGAGTATTGGCGAGTATTGGCAGAGTATTGGCAAGTATTGACGAGTATTGGCGGAGTATTGGTGAGTATTGGTAGAGTATTGGCCAGTATTGGCGAGTATTGGCAGAGTATTGGCGAGTATTGGTAGAGTATTGGCGAGTATAGGCGAGTATTGGCAGAGTATTGGCGAGTATTGGCAGAGTTTTGCAGTGTTGCAGAGTATTGGCAGAGTGTTGCACAGTGTTGCAGAGTATTGCACAATGTTGCAGAGTATTGAACAGTGTTGCAGAGTATTGCACAGTGTTGCAGAGTATTGCAGTATTACAGTTTTGCAGAGTATTGCAGAGTATTGCAGTATTGCAGTTTTGCAGAGTATTGCAGAGTATTGCAGCATTGCAGTTTTGCAGAGTATTGCAGATTATTTACATTGAGCAGCGCTGTGGGCACTAAACATCCAGCCCACAGCGCTGCTGCCATCTCTCCCCCTCTCCCCTCGCACTGTACCGATTGGTACACAGAGGGGAGGGAGGAACCGGCGTCATGACGTGACGCCGGTTTGTTTACATGTGATTGCTCCGTCATTTGACAGAACGATCACGTGGTAAACGGCCGCGATTAGTGGCTATTTACCGTGATGTTCCCGGGTGCGCGCCCCAGGGGGCACGCAGGAGCAACATTCTGGAATGACGTCCCACGGATGTCCACCCAGAACTAGCCGACCGCGCTGTAGCCATCTTTTGGCTATGGCCCGGTCGGCAAGTGGTTAAAGGAACAGGGGTTTTAACCGCTTGCCTACCGCCTCACGACAATATACGTCGGCAACAGGGCTCGTACAGGCAGAATCACGTACCTGTATGTTCCACTTTGAGAGGCGGCCTGCGCGCGCGGCAAGCTCCTTGAGTCGGGTCGCGATCGCCTCACGGGGAGGAAGAGCGGGGAGATGCTAATGTAAACAAGCATCTCCCCGTTCTGCCTAGTGACAGTGTCACTGATCTCTGCTCGATGTCATCGGAGCAGAGATCAGTGACATGTCACACATAGCCATGCCCCTCACAGTTAGAAACACGCCCCTAGGACACTCTTAACCCCTACACTGCCACCTAGTGGTTAACCCCTTCACTGCCAGTGTCATTTACACAGGAATCAGTGCATTTGTATAGCACTGATTGCTGTATAAATGACAATGGTCCCAAAAATGTGTCAAAAATGTCCGATGTGTCCGCCATAATGTCGCAGTCACGATAAAAATCGCTGATCACCGCCATTTAAAAAAAAAAATATATTAATAAAATTGCCATTAAACTATCCCCTATTTTGTAAACGCTATAACTTTTGTGCAAACCAATCAATAATCGCTTATTGCGATTTTTTTAACCAAAAATATGTAGAAGAATACGTATCGGCCTAAACTGAGGAAAAAAATTGTTTTTTTTATATATTTTTGGGGGATATTTATTATAGCAAAAAGTAAGAAATAATGCGTTTTTTTCAAAACTGACGCTATTTTTTTGTTTATAGCGCAAAAAATAAAAACCGCAGAGGGGATCAAATACCACCAAAAGAAAGCTCTATTTGTGGGGAAAAAAGGACGTCAATTTTGTTTGGGAGCCACGTCGCACACCGCGCAATTGTCAGTTAAAGCGACGCAGTGCCGAATCGAAAAAAAACGCACTGGTCAGGAAGGGGGTAAATTCTTCCGGGGCTGAAGTGGTTTTAAAATCATTTAAATTATTTTTACAATGTTTCAATTAAATGTTATGTTACAGGTTTCCTAATTACTGTTACTAGTAATGTCTTTTTATGTGCATAAATGTGTCTATATACAATACAATAAAACATTAATAAGTATCACCTTCTCAAATTTCATACTAATTAATAAGTAAAGCAATGTGTTATTAATTTACTTATTTAACAATTACCATCTTTGTTAGTAATAACAGCATGTTTGCACTCAATGCACATTACAAAAAGTGGTCAATGTAACAATAATATTGTAAATGAAATAAGATTGAATAAACAAGTGCATTCCTTTTTTTGTTTTTAATATCTATTGATGGCCACAGAAGAGAGAGATCCACAGTGTTGGACCTTCATGAGTAAGGGCCATACACCATATGATTTTAGTAAAGATTCTGGAAAGTCCAGGTTTCTTAGGTCTAAGGCAGTGGTCTCCAAACTGTTACCTGGGGGCCAGATGTGGCCTTTCCTTGCTTTTATCTGGCCATAAATGAAGGGGCACAATTCCTTCTACTAATACCAATGATAGGGCACACTTTCTCCCAGAGACACTGACAATGGGGCCCAATGACACCCAATGATGGGGAACTATTCCTCCCTATGAGACCAACAATGGGCCCAATGACACCAAATGAGGGGGCACTATTCCCCCCAGTGGAACCAACAATGGGGCCCAATGATAGGGCACCATTCCTTCCTATGAAACCAATCATGGGGCCCAATGACACCAACAATGGGGTGCAATTCCTCCCACTGACACCAATGATGAGGCACAATTACTCAAACTGAAACATACAATGGGATATTATTTTTTTCCCACTGATTTCAGGACCTTTTCTACTCCCAATGACCACAGTCATGCCCCCCTAAATTCTGAAGGACAGTAAACTGGCCCTTTGTTTAGAAAGTTTGGAGACCCCTGGTCTAAGGAATGAAGAAAGAAGGTTGATCCTTAAAATATAAAATATGGTTTTTAAGTGCCTTGTAAGTCTACAGATAAGAATTAAATTGAATTCTCCATCTTATTGGCAGCCAGTGATGGGTGTAAATAACTAAAATAATGTTAGAATAGCGGAGTGCGTTTGCTAGTAGTACACAGACTTTTACTCTATATGTAATGTTTACAAGTCTTTTTCTGGTACATACAGTTTGTATACATTTTGTAATGTTTTGCAGGTCTTCAAGCAGAATAAGGCTCTTGATTTGTATTATATTCTTTGGGTGGAAAAATTAGTATTTCACAACAGCTGACACATGGGTTGATTTACTAAAGGCAAATATGCTGCTCACATTACAAGTGAATTTTCCCTTAGCTTAGTGAATGTGGTAAAAATGTACTTTGCAAAGAATGCCCTATCATGTGTAAGGGAAATAAAACAAAAACATTTTGCTTGCACATGACTGGATGGTGGAAATCAGCAAAGCTTCACTTTATTCAATAAGCTAAGGGAAATTCCATGTGAAAAGTGAATTTGCATTTAGTAAATTAACCCCTAAATGTAAAACTTCTCTCAGCCCTACCCACACCACCATTAGGGCAACAGGATGCCGCCAATCACCAGTTTTGCCAGAGTTTACTCTTTACTAGCAGGTACTCATCTAGTGTTACTACAAGAAAGCATAAATGGATGATGATATATTTTGTAGGTGGAGATTAAAGTGGGTGTAAATCCTAACTGAATGACTTTGTATCACAAAACAATTGTTTTTTTTACTGTTCTCACCTTTTTTGACGCCCTCTGTAGCATCTCAGTGCTGCTGATATTCTGCAGCTTTTTCCTGTTCATCTTTTAATGCGGTTTAAAGGGCAGCATTGAACATACACAAATCATTTAAAGTGGTAGTAAAGCCTGCTTTGTGATTTCTACCTACAGGTAAGCCTATAATAAGGCTTACCTGAAGGTAAAATGAATATCTCCTAAACGTGCACCGGTTTACAGCCACTTTAAAAAACATGCTTGAGAATGCCTTTAACGGACACGTGAATTTACAGAGCATTTACATAAATTGAAAAAGCTCTCCCGCCACAAAATGACAGATCCCCAGCCAGCTGGTGTTTGTAAACAATTCAACCAGGCATCCTAAGTTGAATCTTTGGCCAAATGTAGCCACAACTATATTTGGTCTATGACAACAACTAGGATCCTCAGCCAGTTTGTTTATAAGCACTGGACAGCAATCTGCGATCTGATTATTGGGTGGCAGGTCATCATGGTGGCAATGTAACATTGTCGGGTGGCATGTCATCGTGGTAATGGGTCATCATGATTGATGAATGATATTCATTTCTGGATCATGTGATTGATAGTGGATTTATAGTGAGGGACATTGTTTACTTTTTTAATGTCATTTTTATTAACCACTTGCCACAAAATCATGTACCTGTACGTCATTTTGCTCAAGTGGTTGTACCAGGGTGATGTCAGCAGCTGCAGGCATCACTCTCAGTACCGTTTCTTAGAGCCGACAGTCGACTTTCTTGTAATAACAACCAATGCACCTAAGCAGCCGCTCGGCTAAATTTACAAGGAGCCAAAGGGAATGTCCCCTCTACCACCCCCTTCTGCCGCACCGCCCGGGTCTCCTCTGCCGGCTGCCCGTAACCCAAACAAAGCCGTAATCGGCTTTGATCGGGTCTCTGATGTAGTAACCCGGAAGCGACATCACAACGTACCTTCCGGTTTACTTGGCAGCCAACGGCACCAGTTTTAAAAAATGCACAGAATTCAGAAACGAAGATCTTGGCGTTTTGAATGCTTTCAAGTGCAGAGGAGGGGTTTGGGGTCTTTTGATGCCAGATCCCTCCATAAAGAGTACCTGTCACTGCCTATTACTGTCACAAGGGATGTTTAAAAAAAAGTGAATTTTGAAAGGGACAGTGTAAAATAAATAAATAAAAATAAATTTAAAGCGCCCCATCCCTCCGTGCTCGTGTGCCAAAGCAAATGCATAAGTAAGTCGCGCATGCAAATGTAAACAGTGTTCAAACCACACATGTGAGGTATCACCGCGATTGTTAGAGCGTGAGCAATAATGCTAGTGCAAGACCTCCAACCAAAAAACCAACTTTTAAGTATTGTAGTTTGTCACCATTCCACGAGTGTGCGCAATTTTAAAGCATGACATGTTAGGTATCTATTTACCCAGCCTAACATCATCTTTCACATTATACAAAAAAATGGGCTCACTTTACTGTTTCTTATTTTTTAAATTCATTGAAGTGTATTTTTTCCCCAAAAAATTGCGTTTGAAATGCCACTACGCAAATACAGTGTGACATAAAATATTGCAACAAACGCCATTTTATTCTCTAGAATCTCTGCCAAATATATATATATATATATATATATATATATATATATATATATACATATATATATAAAATGGTTGGGGGCAATCTTCTAGCAAAAATACTGATTTTAACTTGTAAGCAACTAGCGTCAGAAATAGGCCTGGTGTTGAAGTGGTTAAAGGATTTTATCACATTTTATATTTATAGCTTGGGGGACAGAATAAATAATAATACTAATGTATCCCATATTCATTCTCCTGGGGGGGTATTTGTGGTCCCCTTTTTATAACGGGGTCTTCCAGATTCTGATAAATCCCTCAGAAACCCCCACATCTCTTCAGGAGGACAGGATGTGGGGATGATGTCCTTGTCCCCTCAACAAGGGGACAAGGTGCTTGCAAGAAGGGGGAATGGCATATGGCCTGGTATGGTTCAGGAAGAGGTGCTCAGTGCCCTCCCTTTCCTGGCCACCCAGGTTGCATGCCTGGATAAGGGTCTGGTATGATTCATTGGGGGACCCCATGCCAGTTTTTTCAAAGGGATAGTACGCATTCTTTGGAAAAAGGGTGGTGTGGGTGTTCCTTGTTCTTATTCATAGCAGGTCTTTTTTCCAGGCATGCAGCTTGGGTGGCTGTTGTATTCTCCCTTTCTGAAATATATCAGGCCCAATGCCTTTCAACATTGGGAGGGTAGCTTGCAGGGGGGGGGGGGTGAAGGGATGTTGAGGGGACAAGGCCCTCATCCCCACATCTGAGCCAAAAGAAGAGGCCCCCAGATATCAGGCCTTCCCTACCTGGTGCATGAGTACCCTTTATTACTCATTCCCAAAAAAGTGAAAAAAATATAAAGTCACCCATACCTTGAAAAGGTCCTTTATGAACCACCTGATGTCCAATGTATGTATATGTACAGTATATATTTATGTCCTAGACAGCAAGTTGTTATCAGCTTTCATGTGAAAGCGTTTTGAAAAGTGTTTGGTGTGGTTTTACAGCCACCCGATCACTTTTATAGCACTGCAGAGCTCTCCATAAAGAGTACCTGTCACTGCCTAAATTCATCACAAGGAGACGTTTTTACCCCTCCTGATAGTAATACAATTAAGTAAAAAAAAAATTAAGTATGGTCTGACAGGCATATGTAATTAAATAGGTTTGACATGCATATGTAAACAGTGATTGCACCACACATGTGAGGGAACACCATGAACGTCAGAGTGAGAGCAATAATTCTAGTGTCCTAGCCCACATTTAACTTTAAACTGATAAACTGTAAAGGCTTTTAAAACTTCACCTATGAAAAATTTTAAATAGCATAGCTTGTCATCATTTCACATGTGTGCACAATTTAAAATTTTGACATGTTTGGTATCTATTTACTCAACACAACATCATATTTTATATGTTACCAAAATGTGTATTATATTGTGTTTGTGTGCACTAGAATTCATTTAACTGTATTTTTTTCTGAAAATTTGTATTTAAAGCGGAAGTAAACCCATCCATAAAACAGTTTCATTTCCAGCACGTACCGGAAATGTAACACTACTATTGGTTGTGCTCTCAACCAAATTGTCAAGCCATCCAATGGCTGGTGTCTAAACTGATCACATGTGCAGCAGCATGGCAGTTGTAGATTAAAGATGGTAGCTTCCTTGGCTGAAAACGATAGGGAGGTTTACTTACGCTTTAACCGCTTCCAGGCCACCCACCACACATACACTGTGGCAGGGCGGCCCAACTGAGCGAAACAATGTACCTGTACATTGTTTCCTGTTGTTGGCTCTGGGGCGCGCATGTGCATCGCTCCTTCCTGTGATTGGACATCGGCGATCGTTCATGGGAGAGGCAGAATGGCGGTCTGCCTATGTAAACAAGGCAGACCGTTGTGCTGTCACACAGGAGAGAGAGATCTTGTGTTCCTGCTAATTAGAAACACAAATGTCTCTCTTCCTCCAGTCAGTCCATCCCACACACAGTTAGAAATCATTCCCTAAGAGCACACTTAACCCTTTGATCACCCCTGATGTTAACCCCTTCCCTGCCAGTGTCATTTATACAGTGACATTGCATTTTTTAGCACTGATCACTGTATTAGTGTCACTGGTCCCCAAAAAGTGTCACTTAGTGTCCAATTTGTCCACCACAATGTAGCAGTCCCGCTGAAAATCGCTGATAGCCTCCATTACTAGTAAAAATAAAAATGCCATAAAAATATCCCATTGTTTGTAAATGCGATAACTTTTGCACAAACCAATCAATATACGCTAATTGGTATTTTTTTACCAAAAATATGTAGCAGAATACATATTGTCCTAAATTGATGAAGAAATTTGATTTTTTACATATTTTCATTTGATGTGTTTTATAACAGAGTTAAAAATATTGTTTTTTTTTTTTTTCAAAATTTACCCTCTTTTTTTTTGTTTATAGCACATAAAATAAAAACCGCAGAGGTGTTTAAATACCACCAAAAGAAACCTCTATCTGTGGGAAAAAAGGACAAAAATATTATTTTATTTATTTATTATTTGGGCACAGCGTCGCACGACTGCACAATTGTCAGTTAAAGTAACGCAGTGCCGTATCGCATAAAATGGCCTGGTTATTAAGGGGGAAAACCTTCTGGGGCTGAACGGGTTAATAAATGGTTGCGTAAATATCATGCGACAGAAAAAAACAACAACAGCCACCCTTGTATTTTCCAGGGTCTCTGCTTTCAGAAAATATATAATGTTCAGGGGTTCTAAGTAATGTACTATCAAATAATGCTGATTTCAACAGGTATATGACAAATGTCAATATTGCCCCGGATGGCAAGCAGTTAAAAAGTCCACAATCCCAGAATGGAAATCCATTATTAATAATGTCATCCAGCGATTTAGATCCAGCATTAATCACAAACACCCATTGCCATGACAACCTACTAATAATGTTTCTCCACCATCATGATGATCCTCCATCCGAAGATGTTGACTGGCTGCATCACTGCCACAAAATAACAGATTCCTTACTGGAGATGCTGGTGACGTCATTGACCAAATATGGTCCATATTTGGTCAATAATATCACTCAGGACCACTGGCTGGCTTGTTAACAAACAGAAGCTGGCTAGGGATCAGTAGTGTTACCTGAGCAAAGTGATTCTAGACCGATTTGACCCAAACCTGGAGCTCACTTCTATCTATTAAGTATTTGATTTTAATTAGGGCACTCTTAAAGATTGAAAGCAGATGCCTATTTCACCTAAGGGCACACAATTAAGGACTGGCCTTCTAAAGTTGGGTATACACGGAAAGAGGAAAAACTAACAGATTCCCACATCCACACAAGTGATGAGGATGCTGGAATCTCCCCTGTTACACTTCCCCCCACGTCAGATTACACAGATCAGCACTGCAGCCATTGGCTGCATGTGCTAATCAAATGCTTGTTTTCAAGCAGGACTCTTCAACAGAAGCCGGTTCTTTAGTTAAACAGACATGGGTAAACACACATCGAATTCCTTCTGAACCATCTGAATTTTGATACATGTATACCTTATATTATATAACTTTCCGCATCCATACGCTATAACATTGTACTCAGGCAAGATGCCTCAATTTCTATGCTACAAGTTCTTCTGTGTTTCTACATATATTTTTATTATGTGTGAATCAGAGATGCAGAACTTAATTAATAATAACAACTACTAAAATCAAAACCTTTACGTTAAAGTTAATCAAACCTGTAAGTTAAGGTAAAATCAATCAGTGCAAAAGTTGTACAAGATATATTGCAACTGTGCTAATAAAAAAATCTATTTAATTTTATCGAAGAAGTATTGTCATTCTACAGGCCATGTTGTTACACTTGGGTGAAGATATTCTTTATTGACACCAAACATGGATATTTGATAAATTCTATGGATTTTAACATACAATATGGATATAAAAAAAAAATTACCTTGTGCTGTAATGGATAGCTATGCTCTTACTTTAGCCCAGGGGTCTCAAACTGGTGGCCCTCCAGCTGTTGCTAAAGTCCCATGAGGCATTGCAAGACTGACAGTTACAAGCATGACTCCCTCAGGCAGAGGCATGATGGGACTTGTAGTTTCGCAACAGCTGGAGGGCCGCCAGTTTGAGACCCCTGCTTTAGCCCCTAATGTTGGGGAATCTGTTGTAGGTTCCACCACTTGAATGACAGCAGTCATAGCCAATCAGATGGTGGTACTGAAGTGAAACTGTGTACCCTGCTATACTATTAATAAAGTATTTTAAGGTTCTATGGATACCACTAGTACTTAGGCAGGTTAGTGTACTCGTGGCTGAGTTGAGGCTAGTGGCCACAGGCTGAGACCTAGAACACTGTCCAGACGCAAGCAGTGTCGCACTGTCGCACTGTCGCAAGCAGTGACGCACTGTCCAGACGCAAAGATGCACAAACAAACAAATGTGATTTAATTACAAGGGACACTGAATTCTGCTTGTTCATACTGGCAAAAAGTATAGTATTGTTGCACACCCTTCATGTTTTGGTGATGGACAAGCATGTCTCAAAATATTGAATGGAAGTCACTGATCCAAGATGCAAAATGTGAGTTTATTGGTTATGACACCGGGGATTAATAAATTAACTCTGCATGTCACAATAAATTACATATATGTGTGCATGCAATAGAGAGAAATCACCATCTATGGCACTTGCTAAACTTATCCTTGGTTGTTTCCACCAAAACGACTTATTGCTTCTATTTTAAATTATTTCAGGCTTTGTTTTCCAAACCTCATTAATACACGAGCCTGCTATACTTTGCTCTTGGGCCTAAATGCTTGCAAAAGCTGACTGCTCACTTTAGTCTTTGAAAAAAACCACATCTTTAAACAAATGCCTTTAAAAATACAGCATAAGATAATAGAGACATCGGTTACTTTAGCTACTATATCAGCAAACGTCTATTGAACTGTAAGCCCATTGTCTCAATCTCCAGTGTATGGAAGAAGGCATATTTTTTTCTCCACAGGGCCCATGAAAAAGAATAAAATAATTATTGTCTGAGTATATATATAACATCTCTGTTCTATTAATGTACATACTGTATAAGGATCATTACATCATATTTTCATTCACATCTATCCATGGTACTTCAGTTTTCAGAAGGTGCTCTCTTTCTGAAAAAAATGAAGTACAAGAAAGGAAACCGCACACACAGGAATTCATTTTCTACATGAAAAGAAAATAAAATACATAAAGACGGACTGCACACAAACAAAGAAAATGTCTTGTACATAGATTGCCTCATGCCTCTCTACTGTCTTTACTACTGGCAGCCTCCCACATGTCTCTATTACAAGTATTGACCCCCTTTATCTCTGGATTACAATGCCTTGTGCTTCTCTAATAAAGTGTCTTGTCCCTCTTTATTGAATGCAATGCCCCACACCTCTCCATTTCACAGTGTATCACGCCTATGTACTATAATTATTGCTTCTATCCTCTATGTTATACACAGTTAGGGATGAGCTTCGAGTTTGAGTCGAACATCGGCTGTTCGATCGTTCGACGAAGATCGAACATTATGGGCCGTTCGCGACAAATTTGCTGGCTGATGATTGGCCAAGCATGTACTATGACCCGCATGCTTTGGCCAATCACAGCGCCGTAAGCAAACAGAGCCATAATTGGCCAAAGACAAGGTGCTTTTGGCCAATTATGGCTCAGGAGATTAAGTACACGCCCCACACTATATAAGGCCCCCTGCATGTCGGCCGTGTGGAGTGTGTTCCGGCGTTCAGAGAGAGAGAGAGAGATTGTCATTTAATTTGATTTAGATAGATTGAGCAGATAGATTGATTCAGTTAGCTCAAGTATATTTAATATATATATATATATATATATATATATATATATATTCCAGGCTTTATATATATATATATATATATATATATATATATATATATATATATATATATTGTATCCAGTTTAGCTAGATCTCGCTGCAGACCGTTCCTGTTGTTCTCTTCCTAATATACTACAGGCAGGCAGTTCATTCAGTTAGCTGCAGTATATTCAGTACTGTATCCTGTGCAGCTAGATCTCGCTGCAGACCGTTCCTGTTGTTCTCTTCTTAATATACTACAGGCAGGCAGTTCATTAAGTTAGCTGCAGTATATTCAGTACTGTATCCTGTGCAGCTAGATCTCGCTGCAGATCGTTCCTGTTGTTCTCTTCCTAATATACTACAGGCAGGCAGTTCATTCAGTTAGCTGCAGTATATTCAGTACTGTATCCTGTGCAGCTAGATCTCGCTGCAGACCGTTCCTGTTGTTCTCTTCTTAATATACTACAGGCAGGCAGTTCATTCAGTTAGCTTCAGTATATTCAGTACTGTATCCTGTGCAGCTAGATCTCGCTGCAGACCGTTCCTGTTGTCCTCTTCTTAATATACTACAGGCAGGCAGTTCATTCAGTTAGCTGCAGTATATTCAGTACTATATTCTGTGCAGCTAGATCTTGCTGCAGATCGTTCCTGTTGTTCTCTTCCTAATATACTACAGGCAGGCAGTTCATACAGTTAGCTGCAGTATATTCAGTACTGTATCCTGTGCAGCTAGATCTCGCTGCAGACCGTTCCTGTTGTTCTCTTCCTAATATACTACAGGCAGGCAGTTCATTCAGTTAACTGCAGTATATTCAGTACTGTATCCTGTGCAGCTAGATCTCGCTGCAGACCGTTCCTGTTGTTCTCTTCCTAATATACTACAGGCAGGCAGTTTATTCAGTTAGCTGCAGTATATTCAGTACTGTATCCTGTGCAGCTAGATCTCACTGCAGACCTTTCCTGTTGTTCTCTTCCTAATATACTACAGGCAGGCAGTTGATTCAGTTAACTGCAGTATATTCAGTATATATATATATATATACATCTCAGCTTTGTGCAGCTACATCTCATTGCAGGCCATTCCTGGTGTACCTATTCAAATACATTACAAATACATCAAATACAGTATGTCTGGAAGGCCAACAAGGAGAGGCAGATGCTCACAGGCCACTAAAAGAGGGCAAGCAGGCTCTGTGTCTACAGCCAACATTGCTGGTCATGGACATGGTGCATCCTCAACATGTGGCCGTGGGGCACGCTTGTCCTTTTTTTTCGGCAGCTGGCTCAGATTATGGTTCCCAGATTGAGGAAGGCAGTAACGCAAGCCCAGAGAGAGGGGGTGCCCAGGAAGGACAACAAACTGGCAGTCTTGTTCCCCCAGCTGCAGCATACTGCCAGGTTTGCTCCAGTGACGACGAGGGAGGGGATGAAGAAGTCACTGACTCATTCAGTATACTCATATTCAGTGCTGCTGGAGGCTTTGTAACCGATCACAGAGTGCGCCTGTCCACCGACTTGGTTGATCAGCTCACCTTCATAAAAATGAATCAGTCTTGGATGACCAGCTACCAAGCACCTAATGCTGATGTAACCGACTAATTTTTTTATGAATGTGAGATCCCTTGAAGACTGCCTATGCTGATGCTGAGTGACTATCCTGTTATGCTGAGTGACTATCCTATTCCTCCTCAATGTTCATGTTGATAGCTTGTAAGAACATTTTTGGTTCTGGGCACCACCACCAGTGGGCAGGGCCAAATTTTTCTGCTCCTGTTTAACAGGGTGTGTAATTACATTTTTTGCTGTAATATTTTGCATGCAGGGTTTGTTCCTGTGCTCAACTAGAGTATCTGTGAGGGGTTGCAGTGTTGTGGCACCACCACCAGTGCCTAAGGCCCAATTTTTCTGCCCCTGTTCAACAGGGGCATGTAATTACAATTTTTGCTGTAATATTTTGCAGCAGGGCTTGTTCCTGCGCTCAACTAGAGTATCTGTGAGGGGTTGCAGTGTTGTGGCACCACCACCAGTGCCTAAGGCCCAATTTTTCTGCCACTGTTCAACAGGGGTGTGTAATTACAATTTTTGCTGTAATATTTAGCAGCAGGGCTTGTTCCTGCGCTAAAGTAGCATATCTGTGAGGGGTTTCAGTGTTGTGGCACCAGTGCCTAAGGCCCAATTTTTCTGCCCCTGTTCAACAGGGGCGTGTAATTACAATTTTTGCTGTAATATTTTGCAGCAGGGTTTGTTCCTGCGCTCAACTACAGTATCTGTGAGGGGTTGCAGTGTTGTGGCACCACCACCAGTGCCTAAGGCCCAATTTTTCTGCCCCTGTTCAACAGGGGCGTGTAATTACAATTTTTGCTGTAATATTTTGCAGCAGGGCTTGTTCCTGCGCTCAACTAGAGTATCTGTGAGGGGTTGCAGTGTTGTGGCACCACCACCAGTGCCTAAGGCCCAATTTTTCTTCCACTGTTCAACAGGGGCGTGTAATTACAATTTTTGCTGTAATATTTTGCAGCAGGGCTTGTTCCTGCGCTAAAGTAGCGTATCTGTGAGGGGTTGCAGTGTTGTGGCACCAGTGCCTAAAGCCTAATTTTTCTGCCCCTGTTCAACAGGGGCGTGTAATTATAATTTTTGCAGTAATATTTTGAAGCAGGGCTTGTTGCTGCCCTCAACTAGAGTATCAGTGAGGGGTTGCAGTGTTGTGGCACCACCACCAGTGCCTAAGACCCAATTTTTCTGCCCCTGTTCAACAGGGGCGTGTAATTACAATTTTTGATCTAATATTTCACAGCAGGGCCCATTCTTGCTCCCACCAAGAGTAACTGTGAGGGCTTACAGTGTTGTGGCAACACCACCACCACACCACCGCCAAAGGCCCAATTTTTCTGACCCTGTTCAACAGGGGCATGTAATTACAATTCTTGATATAATATTTCACAGCAGGGCCCGTTCCAGCGCCCACCAAGAGTAAAAGTGAGGGCTTACAGTGTTCTGGTACCACCAAAACCTAAGGCCCAAATTTCTGCAGAGTATATAGGGCAGGCCCCTACTTTCAAACATCTGATTTACAAATGACTCCTACTTACAAACGGAGGGAGACAACAAGAAGTGAGAGGAAATCTACCCCTAGGAAGGGAAATTCTCTCCTGCAAGTTAATATGAGTTAATATGGGAAAAAGGTGTCTCCTCCACTGATGCTTTATCACCAATCCTTGTTTCCCTAAAAACCCCAAATTTTCAAAATCCAATTGTCATTGGGGCAGAGAGTGAGGTGAAATTTTCTGAATAGGGGCACAGACAGCAAAAAACATGTTACAGGGGTGATAACCCTTCTCTATGTTTTCCAAAAAGCTTAAAAATAGATTTTTTGACTGGAGCTATACTTACAAAATGTACCTGTTCCAAATTACAAACAGATTCAACTTAAGAACAAACCCACAGTCCCTGTCTTTCTTGGGACTGCCTGTATACTGGTGTTCAGAGTATATAGGGCCTGGAGGTCCCATGCCTTTTCTTTTTTTAATTTGGGTGCGGTGTTCCCCTTAATATCCATACAAGACCCAAAGGGCCTGGTAAAGGGCTGGGGGTTTACCCATGCCGTTTTTCTCAATAATTTTCATCCATATTGCCGGGACCCGACATTATATTACAGCCGCAAGCAGTTTTAGATTACTTTTATTCCTTTAGGTCATTTTGTGCAGGGACTGTTCAAAAAACGGGAAACACGTGCCACTTTACAGGCATACTATAGACACTCCCTAGGTACGATATTTAAAGGAATATTTCACTTTTATTTTTTCACTTTAAGCATCATTAAAATCATTAAAATCCCTGCTGCCGAAAAAACTGACGTTTTTATAACTTTTTTTGCATTGATACATGTCCCCTGGGGCAGGACTTGAGCTTGATAAGATAAGCTTTGACAATAAAATCTTAGAGCTGATTGATCACTATGTACAGCTGTACCATATTCTGCATGCTTCAGTTTTAGTAAATAACCTTCCCCATGCCTCCTCTATTTCTACTGCAGGCAGTGCCTCATATCGCTCTATAACATACGTGGGGGTTGATTTAAAAAAGGCAAATAGACAGTTCACTTTGCAAGGGAATTTTCCCAAAAGCTTAGTGAATTAGGTGAAGCTTTGCTTACTTCATTCATCTAATCACGTGCAAGCAAAAATGCTGTTTTTTTTTTTTTAACACGATTGGGTATTTCTTGCAAAGTGAAATTTCACGACATTCACTAAGCTCTGGGGAAAATTCCCCTGCAGAGTGCAACTTCACTTGAAAAGTGAACATCCAATATGCCTTTTGTAACTCAATCCCTCATGCCTCCATATAAAACCCAGTACATAATGTTGGAATTAACAAAGAGCGGTGCAAGTGCAAGCTTGCATCACTTCTCTAAACTGACAAAATGGAACAAACGCTGTTCCTAATAAACAAAAGAGGTACAAGTCTAAGTTAAACTGACAAAATGGAACAAATGCTGTTTCTAATAAACAAAAGGGGCACAAGTCCTAAGTTAATTAGGACTATACTGCTCTGTGATCTATGATGTGTTTGTCATAGCACAGGACAGTAGTTGGAGTTGCATGCTCCAGATTTCTCTGACCATACCCACCCTTATCCCCCCCCCCCCCCCCCCCTGCTGGGCGTGGGAGAGAGAAGGAGGGCCGTGCAGGCTCTGCTTGTATGAGCACTGGCGTGGGTGGTGCTGATAAACCTAAAACAAATCTATCTGCTTAGATGGTCTCCTACACCAGTTTTCTGGCATAGAAAGCTTAGTTAATTACCCAGAATTTCTCTCTATTACATACAGTGTATCACACCTCTTTACTAAAGGAAGAACTTTCATGCTTATCCATGACATACGTTGCCTTATACTTCCCATTACATACAAGGCCATCTTCGCAGCCACCACTGCATATATGCATCCAGCCACGTTAAAGGAGTTGTAAAGGCAGAATGCAATTGGATTTAAAAACCTTCTGTGTGTAGCAGCCCCCCAAGCACCCCCTAATTACTTACCTGAGCCCGACAGCTGTTAATCAAAGTCAGTTAGCCAATCAGGGAAGAAAGGGGGTGGGGCCGGGCTCCATGTCTGAATGAACACATTGAGCTGTGACTCGGCTCAGGTGCCCCCATAGCAAGCTACTTGCTGCGGGGGCAGGAGGCAGGGGCCAGGAGCGCTGGAGAGCGACCCGAGAAGAGGAGGACCTGGGCTGCTCTGTGCAAAACCAACTTCACAGAGGAGGTAAGTATAACATGTTTGTTATTATTTTTATTTTTTTAATGGGAAATTAACCAGATTTCTAGATTTTTTTTTTAAATTTTTTAATAAGCCATACATGAAACCGTTTTGGCTGTATAGTGCAGGTCAGTTAAAGCTTCTGTCTGTCTTCTCATTTGAACACCACTCTGTTGAAGAAGATGGTTTTCAAAAACCTGTAAGCAGGTGTTCACAGGGCCCAAAGGAGAATGGTTTATCTATGATGTACCATTACACCATGCTCTGGACTAATTATTACCTTATTACGCCTGCTGCTGGCCACACTGCGAGGGAGGTAGAGGTGCAGATTAGCAGCAGTTTTAGACATTCCATTCATTTCCGCATTTTGCACTCACCATCTGGTTGCTGTTGTGTACATTTGGCTGCCATCCCATCCTCCTTGTTCAGTTGCACATTTTTATTTTTATTTCATTACCCATCCTATTAGTTGTTTTTTTTTTTTTTTAATTTATGTACAAAAGATCAAGATTTTCAGGTAGTCTCTTGTTTTTTCTTTCTTTAGATGCTTGGATTACATCAATCTGTTTCCGGATGAACTTGACCAGACTGCTAATTGGTATGGTTTCATGTTCAACACCAGCACAAGCATTTTAGTTATCAAATGTATGCATTTACTAAAACAGGTCTGTTAGGTTTTTCTTTCATTATTGTTCTTTTGTTTATGAAATTTTTTTGTTATAAGAATTTTTTGGGGTAGTTGCAATTTTACTGTGCTGGTTTAAACCTTAGTGCAGGGGCACCTGGCAGGAATTAATTGCAGTTGCAGTTAATCAACAGTTTAATAACCTTTTAATCACTATAATAAAACTGCAGCAAGTTAACTTTAACTCCATTCTTCCATTCGCTGATGATCAATTCAGCTTCTGGGAACAGGAGAGGCCATCCTGTGTAAGACTAGCCACACACGTATAGATTATAAAGTAGGGTCACCCTGTGTAAGTCTAGCCATATACATATAGTTTTCTCCATTCACACTAAACAGTGTAAATCAAGGAATCTCCCCTGCAGGCTATTGTATTCTAATAACCGGCACCTACAGCTGTAAAAAAACAACTGATTGGATGCAGTCATTGTTCAGCTGACATATTTCCACCTTGAACAAAAGACAATTTAGCAAGATTCAGCCAAAAATTGGAGCTGTGTTTGTCAGGTTTAAGATACAAATCACTTAACTCACAACTTAAACAAGGCAGTGGTCTCGCTCGATATGACAATGTTGGTGCTTAATGATTGGTTCGGTGCTGTCCTATACAGTGAGTCATTCTCCCAGAATTACCTGGTATTTTCTTTGCTCCTGGAAACTTAAGAAAAAGCAAGAATGTACTTGCTTTTTCAATGGGGATTTGAACAAATCTGTCAATTTTCCTTGCATTAGCAAATCACAGGTTTACCTTAAGTTGATTGGTGTGTGTTATTGTTTATAGCTTGATATAGGATAGTAGGTTATATACAGTATTTTATTAAACCTGTGCCGTGCACTCCAAGAATATTCTGTGAAAATTTGCTAGTTTTTCTTTTTTAGAGAGGAACTATACTGTAGAAGCTGTGTCTAATAAAAAGGCAAGCAGAGACGAGAGGCCTAGACGCTAGAACTGCCTGTGGTCTCCCTGCAGCTGATATTTTATACTGACTTAACATGCCTTGTACCGCACTGTGTCCCTATGTGCAGGTGGCCGTCTTAGTAGAGGAGCAGGGAATATTCCAGTAACCTCTGTGTCTTAAGTTTCAGAAAGAAGAAGCAGGGAAATGCCTGCCTTAGAAGTCCCCAGGCACAGCTTCCTCTCTAGCAAGAACAGTGAGCAGTGCAGTAGTGATGTCATCCAATTTCCACTCCAAATCTTGCAGTCAGAGCTTGCATTGCATATACATAACTATGAGTCTAAAGGCACAAGAGGACCTAGGAACAGAAAGTGGACTGCTCTTTTTTAGAAAGAATTCAAAAGAAAAAGCTAATCTTTCTAGATACTGCTTAGGTCGAATAACATTTGTAGATGTTTCTTTTAACTAAGTATGGGCTTGGGTCCAGGTCGAAACCACGTTCGGTCGAACCTGGAAGAAAGTTGTCAGTGCCAGCCCAACCAGCTGCAGCTTTCCTCACCCTGCAACTGCATGTATCCAAAGGGGTGAGGACAGGCCCGCACCTACCATAGGGCAGATCGGGCACTTGCCCGGTGGGCCTGTTTGATGATAAGGCTGCACAGCGGGAGGTAAACAGCGACCGCGGGCTGAACATGGGCAACACAGGCCATGGCCACCACTTGCCTACCGCCAAGTGGCCATGCCTGTGTCATCTTTGGCAGCTGCATGGGCTGAGCTGTGTGTCTCTCTCACACACAGCTCAGCCTCAGAGCTGCGCATGTCGGCAGCAGGGGAAGAGAAGGCTTTCCTGTCTGTTTGTTTTCCCTCCCCATTGGCCACAGCGGAGGGCCAATCAGAAGCAACTAGAAGGGCATCATGGGAAATGTAGTCCCAGAGATAGGTGGCCCAATTGCTCTCAGCAGGGAGCAGACTACAGTCCCCAGCATGCACTCTGCTGGGGTGAAAGAGAAAACCCGGAAACAAGCTGAGGAGTGCTTGTAGCAGCTACTACAGGAGACATGGAAAACGAAAGAGAGGACTGTGCTGGGGGAACTAATAGCCCCAGCACCACCAGATAGAGCCACACTGTACCGCACCACCAGAGAGAGTGTCTCGCTGTACCCACACCACCAGAGAGAGCCATGCTGTACCACACAACCATAGACGGAGCCATGCTGTACCACACCACCAAAGAGGGAGCCATGCTGTACCCGCACCACCAGAGAGAGAGCCATGCTGTACCTGCACCACTAGAGAAAGAGCCACGCTGTACCCGCACCACCAGAGAGAGAGAGCCACGCTGTACCCACACCACCAGAGAGAGAGAGCCACGCTGTACCCACACCACCAGAGAGAGAGCCACGCTGTACCTGCACCACCAGAGAGAGAGAGCCACGCTGTACCCGCACCACCAAAGAGAGAGAGCCACGCTGTACCCACACCACCAGAGAGAGAGCCACGCTGTACCTGCACCACCAGAGAGAGAGAGCCACGCTGTACCCGCACCACCAAAGAGAGAGCCACGCTGTACCTGCACCACCAGAGAGAGAGAGCCACGCTGTACCGCACCACCAGAGAGTGAGCCACGCTGTACCACACCACCAGAGAGAGAGAGTCATTCTGTACCCCACCACCAGAGAGAGAGAGCCACGCTGTACTGCACTACCGGAGAGAGAGCCACACTGTACCGCACCACCAGAAAGAGAGCAGGTCAGTGTCACTGGGCCATGTGGGCACAATAGGGGACAGACAGTACTGGCATTGTATGGCCACAATAGGACCGGGACACTGTAATATAAAGGGGACTGCACTGTAATCATTGCAGTGCCCCTTTATAGTGCAGTTCCCTTTATATCACAGTGTCCCTGCACATTACAGTGTGGAGGACCGACACCAGCCATCCCCGCGAATGTCTACCGACCCCCCCGCCCCCCCCCCCCCCTGGACCCTGGAAAAGTTGGCTGCTCAGTCTAAAATGCCAGGGCCTATTTTTTGTCCCAGTCCGGGCCTGGGTGAGGATGTTCATGAGATCATTGACCTAATATGGCCACATTTCCATAATAAATCATATTAAATTAATGTCACCAGCATCCCCACCCCTTTGCAGGGTGGGAATGCCACAGCCACAGCTGATTGGGTAGGCACTGACAGCTTTCTTCTGGGTCTTTTGGTTGAATATGGGTTTGGTGTGAACCTGGCTAATCCTTACCTGGAACAATGCTGATTTTTACTTTCTGACTTCAGGCTTTCATATGTCCCATTAAAAATGAGCTAAAAACTTGAGCCTGTCGATGGAAAAACCATTTTAATACCAGTTATTATCATATAGGCTGCTGCATTCAAAAGACTTGACATCTTGGAGAGCACAGAAGTAAACGATCAAAGCTCAGCCATCTTTACCATTCATCATTTATCCACAGTTCCAGGTCTAAGACCAAAATGTACCTTATAAATAAAGCAATTTTGACAATCATATGATAATGCATACTGTCTATACAATCTATGCATAGAATATGAAAATAGATCTAAGACCCAGTGCAGTGAAAATAATGATTTAATGTGACTTTTAAAGCATAGATTATTTTTTTACATAATGAAACTTTGTTCATGGGAAGATATAAAAATATTATAACTTGGGGTTTTATTTTAATGTTAGCTGAAAGTCAAAGCCACTTAATGAAAACAAATTACTTCACACAACACTAAAGAAAAATGATTCTGCTCCTGAGGTAAAAACGTCATGCAAGACTGGATTTTTGCTAACACAAACATTCAAGCTGCTAAACTGTTCCTCACAATGAACTGTTGGCGGAAAATGTGCTCTGGCAGCATTGTTATCTGGTCTCCATCATACCGTCATGAAGTGATATTTCAGCCAACATCTGTAATTAATCTGAGGGAAGAACGTCCTGTTACATTTACACTAACTGAACATTTAAGGAAAGCTGATGACTATTTCATTATTTCCTTAAAGGACAACTCTCGTGAACAGAACACTCCATTTTATATTGTCTAATTAGATATTTTTTAATGTTACTCACTCTTTACTCATAAATACATAGTTACATAGTTAGTCTGGTTGAAAAAAGACTATCTAGTTCAATCAATAAAAAGGGGGGAAAAAAACACTCAATGTATTTAATAGGCACATTATTTTCCTCATTAAAAAAAATATATGTCTGGCATCTAGAAAGTTAACAGGTCTGGGGTACTTTAATATCTCACATTTATTTTGTAAAACCTTCTTTTTAAATATTTTTTTAATTTAAAGATGGCTTTCAGACAAGAGGTAAATATGGATTTGGAAAGCATATTTGGGAGTTGTCTTCACTACCAAAGGATTTGTATTTCTGTCCATCTCTTTCTTTTTTTATTATTTATTCTTTATTGAGGGAAAACGGCATTGCAAAAACAGTAGGCTTCCATTGTATCATGAAGTACTAATTGCAGCAAAGAAATACAACCATAGGGGTTGATTTACTAAAGGCAAATAGACTGTGCAATTTGCAGAGTGCAGTTGCCCTCTGCAAGTGCAATTGCTCCAGAGCTTAGTAAATGAGGTAAGGCTTGACTTTGCAAAAAGCCAATCCTGTGCAAGGAAAATTAAAAAAACAGCATTTTTGCTTGCACATGATTGGATGATGGAAGTCAGCAGAGCTTCTGCTCATTTACTAAGCTCTGGAGCAACTGCTCTTGCAGAGGGCAACTGCACTTTGCAAAGTGCACAGTCTTTTTCCCTCTAGTAAATCAACCCCATAGAGTCTGCCAATTCATGATAAGCTTCTTACAATATTGTGAGCTTCTTGACCTTGTCATAGTAACCTTAATCATAATTTCAACTTTTGCGACTACTGATTCTCTTATACTTTTTTTCTTACTGTCAATCCATTTCCGAGATTTACACAGCTTTTCCACACAGCAACGCCAGTCTGCTGTGTTAAGCAACACGGCTATGTCATCAGGAAATGCAGCAATGGGCAAGCAAACAGTTTATTAAAACATTTTTTATCACAACTCACATGTTAAAAGTACACAATATATCTTGCATGGCAAATCCAAAACCACGGCTGCTTTCGGTGCTCACAGGGCTGGAGGAGATGTATAGGCGGTCCACCCCAAGTTGGCATCACTTAGGTCCTATACCCACAGGGGTCCTGGAACCTCAAGCCCTGTAATCACCGCAAGTGACCATGGTTATACATTTGACATGAAAGATATATTATGTACTTTTAACATGTCAAACAGCCCAACTGGTACAATATTTCTTCATGTGCGCCTGTACTTTGTCCATAATATGCAAATTAACAGGTTCTCCATATGGCAAGCAGAGTAAGCATGCTATATTCACAGTTCCTAAATTCTCCTGCTACCTCAATCACCAGAGACCTGGTAACTACCCAGGACATCCATGTATAGAGGAACCTAGCACCAGAGATCAGGAAAACACATAGACAAGCCCATGTAAAGCTGGCCATTGACAGTTCGAAAGTCAGTTCCTGCTGAACCTGTCGACTTTTGAACCGCCAATGGCCAGCTCTAGATGAAGATTCAAAGCATGTATGGGCAAGCTGAATGTACCCAAGTTGATTGCTCCATCAACTTGGGTATAACCAGCCTGTACGATTTTATATGTGATTATCGCTAGTGGCTGTTCCCCACAGGGAGAACCCAATGGATCGACAGGAAGGATTCCCCTGTCAACACTGTCTGTGGTTGCAGGAAAGAAATTTGCTCGGTCTATGGCCAGTCTAAGTTTTATCTTTCTCAGGAAGTGAATGTTTTGGTAGTGGATCAGAATGGTGGGGTGGAGCACAGGGAATGTAAGTATGACATGCTTCCTAATATAAAGTGAACCTGGTACTTTAAAATAGGAAATGTATCATTTCAGTTTAAAGTGACGCTATATACTTCTATACTTTACAGCTAAAGATAGTGTCAATTTAGCCTCTATTTAAGGTGGGACTAAACTTAACTAGAGAAAAATTACAAGCAGGCAGTGTTTTATTACAGAAGAGGCATGCTATGCCTCCTCTGCGATAACAAACACTTGTTTGCCTGCTCACAATCTTCTTTTGAGTAAGAGAAAGAGAGAACTGCTGCCCCCACTGGTACACCCACCTGAGTGGAATGTAAATACAAATGTTAAATGAGGGGAGGTAGGTGTGGCACTGTTCTGGGGTGCAATATTACATGCCCCTATGTAACCCTCTATATATCCTATTGTTATGTTGATCAAAAAACAAAATTAAAGTGTCATGTGCTTAGTTCAAATCCAAAAGTGTGCAAGTGCTGGCAATGCACATAACAAGAAAAAATGTGTATGAATATAATAAGTGCTCTTCTAAATTGTACCTCAGTGTTAGGCTGGCCATACATGGTCGAAATTTGAAAATAATTTTCTTTTGAAAATCAGAAAATTTGTGCATTTTATGATCCGATGGTGTCGCCATTGATTTCGAAATTCGACCAACCAAGCCTTCAATTTCACCTCATGTTGCTACAGAAAAGAATTTTCGTGGCTGGGAATCTTCTTTTCTTTCCGGGAATTTTTGTTTCTTGCACATGTGCATTTCTTTTTCGACTACATTTCTCGAACGATTCTCCCATCACCGATTAGAAAATTGTTTGTTTTTCAAAAAATTTCCAAAATGTTCGATTACTCAAATTTGATGCCCGCATGAAAATCGGCTGTTGCTGCAGCCCACTAATGGTGCAAAATATTCTTAGATATTCATAGATAAAATTTTCGAAAGAAAATTCTTTAGAAATTCGACCCATGTATGGCCTGCCTTACTCATATGCATCAATTTTATACAAAAAGAGTGTATATATGTACTGTATTCAAAAATGATCCATAATACATTTACTGAGAATACATAAATAAACCTCTGCTTAAAGTGACTTGTGCTCTTGAAATTGTGCCTTAGTGATGTTCATATGCATCAAATTCATGCAAAGAAATACATATATATATATAAACACTGTAATCATAAATAGTCCATATGTCATTTCAAAGAAACATTAAAAAATAAAAATGAAAATACGAAGGAAAAAAGTGAAAAGTGACAGGTGCTCTTCAAATGTGTGCTCCGTGCTCCCTGTAGATCCCCTATAGGAATTGCACTCACCCGAACCACTAACCCCATGCAGGGGTTTTTCGCTTTCACAGTATCTGCCACTGTGCAGCAATCATGAGATCTTATTTCCGCTATGTTAGCTGTATGTTTCCGTGCTTGCGGTATAAAGTGTCTATTCCTCCTTTAGATCTCCCTCCGTATCTCCTGGATGGTGAGCAGGGAGTTCTTCTTGTCATATCCAGCACCAGTACCTTCTCCTCAGCAGAGAACACTCCTCCACATGTTCTCCATCCTAGGCCCAGGATGGAGAAGATGTGGAGGAGCGTTCTCTGCTGAGAAGGTACAGTTGGGGGGGGGGGGATCTAAAATAATAGCTAAAGCAGTGTTTCTCAACTCCAGTAATCAAGGCGCCCCAACAGGTCATGTTTTCAGGCCTCCCATTATTTTGCACAGGTCATTTGATCAGTTCCACTGCCTTAGTAATTACCACAGCTGTTTCATCTGAGGGAAATCCTGAAAACATGACCTGTTGGGGCGCCTGGAGGACTGGAGTTGAGAAACACTGAGCTAAGAGGAGAAGGGGAGGAAGGAGTTCATTAGCTATAAAGATCCACCAAAAGGGGGCTAGAGGTTGCCAATCCCAGATTCAATATAAAGGAGCAAATATCCCCCAGGTAAGTGATAAGGACTTTAAAGGCAACAAGCAAAAGGGGGTCTGAACAAAATTTGTATTAATAATAATTTATTTATTGATGTATAGAAAAAAATATAAAATCATTCAGGTGCAAACATCACCAAGAATAAAGTTAATAAAAACAACAAGTTTACAAGAACTTAATCGTTAGAACGTGGCAATTGTAGACATTCGGCCCGAAACGCGTCGGTCCGAATTTCTACAATTGCCACGCACTAACCATTTACAGTAGTTCTTGTAAACTTGATGTTTTTATTTTTTTTTTTTCTTGGTGATGTTTGCACCTGAATCATTTTATATTTTCTTCTATACATCAATAAATAAATTATTATTAATACAAATTTTGTTCAGACCCCCTTTTCCTTGTTGCTTTTAAAGTCCTTATCACTTACCTGGGGCATATTTGCTCCTTTATATGGTAGGAGTTCATTAGGACTGATTAGGTTTAACTAATGGTTAAGAGATTACATTATAAGGGTTAAATAGGAATACATTTGAAGCGTTTGTTACCCTTAAAAAATAGATCCTGTTCCCTTAAAGCATGTTATACAGCACAGTGCTTGTGCTATGTAATTTGGTCCCCTGTATCATCCAAAATACCTGGGTGATCCTGCCTGGCTCTGCCCTCCCCCTTGTAAACTGACCATGGTTTAGCATGGCTGCTGAGCCCTGACACCATGGTCAGTTTACGTGCCTCCCTCATCTGCAGCTCTTCTCTGTCCTCCTCTCCCTCGCCTCCCTGCCTGTCAGCTCGCGACAGTGCCTGCCCTTTCCCCTCCTGCTGCTATCATAGTTGTTATATATTATACCATCCCATCTGTTAAATATCAATATATGCCCCAGTGTCTGTTCTGTATAGAAAAGATGCCGGTTTCTACCTTATTTCACAGCGCTTCCCAGCGCTCACGTGACTGCTCGCCTTTCTCCTCCTCTCCTCCCTGGCTAAAGTCAGCAGGAGTTCTCAGTCCCTCCCGCTGTAGTTGTCAGCCAAGGAGAGGAGAGAGGGGAGCAGTCATGTGAGACTCTGTGAAATAAGGTAGAAGTCAGCATCTTTTTTATACAACACAAACACTGAGGCACATATTGTTATTAAACAGAGGGGATTGTAATTTCCTAAACAAGTGGCTTTACAACCACTTTAACTGACATAATATGTAGATCAAAGGTCCCACCCTTGATCTGCATATGCATTAAAAAGTAAATACACACAGTGTAACAGTATATTGTTACACTGTATTATGTAAAGCGGATCTTCACCCTCTGTGGTAACTTCCCTGCTCTTGACCCCTCCTCCCCTATAGCAATAGGGAAGTGCTTTTTTTACCTTTTGTTTCAAACAGATCCTGCCACCCTGCCCCTCCAAGCATGTCATTTGCCAAGCGAATTACATACATATTGCTCACTGGGCCACCTGGGATATGCACATTACATATCCCAGGAGACCTTTAGTCTTTTATTCAGCAAATGAGGAGGGCAGACTTACCTGATCATCATCATGAGGCCCTGCTGGCTGAACCCAGAACAGCTGATAGGCCTCTCGATGATGTCAGAAGTAAGATGGCGGCGTAGGAATGAGCGGTGTCTGTTGACAGAATGATGTCAACAGGACAACGCTGGATCCAATGGCTGGGTGAGTATTCAAATTGTGCAGACTATAGGTAAGTGGGGGTATATTAAAAAAAATGGAGGCTGAGCCTGAAGGTCCTCTTTAATGACACTTGCAGGAGATCTGCAAATTTCATTTTACTCAGGAGCAGTTGTATTTTGACAGCTTATTCTGCTATGTAACACATAGCAATTTCTGGATGTAATTTTGACAGCTGGTAATTGACAGCAATAGCAGTGGGTAGAGCAGTGGCAGGGGGAGATGAGCTAAATGTAGGAGATAAGTCTTAGAACCTTTGTTGAAGGTTTTTGTAACATATCTCATATGTTTAAATTCCTGAAGTGGTTAATACTGTGTAATTTACCCGAGAAGCTTATTTTTTTTTTTTAAAGTAGCATAATGGCATATTCACGTCTGTGATTGTCTGTGATGGATCACATTTGTTGTACTGCAGAAGATACAGGGACAGTTCAATCAGAATTCTTGTCTGTGTAGACTGTTCAGGTTTGTGTCCCTATTTGTGTTGTTGACATCCTCACTTACAATGTAGGGATTGGCAAAGAGAAGCAGCTTCAGGGGGCTGGTTGTGCAATGCCTGGCGGAGCTAGAAATAAGGTTTTACATTTTGTGAATTAATAAAAAATACACAATTAAAATATATATTTTTGAAAGCATTCTTACTTTGCAGCATTTCTTCACACCTGCCTAAAACTTTTTCACAGTACTGTACATCGACATATCTTGATGTTGAAATACAGACCTCCCAGGTCTATCTGACTTTTCCATCTTGGAGTACTACAAAATAGAGGTTTGTATTTTTCATTACTGTCCAACATTTTATACATTTTCATTTCTTTTCACAAATACTATATTTATTTTCATACCTTCCTTTTTGGCAGAACAATAGTTGTATTTACTTTTAATCTTCTGGTGTTATCTAGTAATTTATCTTCACTTTCTGACAATCCCATATTTCCTCTTCTTTGTAAATCTAATCTTTTTTCTCCCTTTATACAATACATGGTCTTTAATACATTTGAGACTGAATTTTTTTATAGAGCTTTCTAAGATAGATGCAATTATGACTTTTGTTTTTCCAAAATCTATCTATCTATCTATCTATCTATCTATCTATCTATCTATCTATCTATCTATCTATCTATCTATCTATCTATCTATCTATCTATCTATCTATCTATCTATCTATCTATCCTGTATATATATACACATATATATTTTATATAATGTTGGATTTAATCTGTGTCCTGGGAAGTAAGAAGCTTTCTTAGCTTATGCCCGCAATGAAACATCAATAAAATGAGACATCAATAAGAAAGGATCTCATTTAAGTTTTTTAGATTTTGCTGTAAAATAATTTTCTTTGAAAGGACCAGCAAAGCTCTAAAACTGTCTGTCTGAAGTTACATATAATGATTAATGTAGGTCCTAGGTTATCAAGGTTTGTGTTTCTGCAATCTCCAGTTATTTATCTAATTCAATTCTAATACCTTAATTTTTATGTATCAGAAAATGTTCCTTAAAAAAGGACCTGTAGTGTGGAAGTCATGCCCAAAAAAGGCAAGCAGAGGGAAAGGTACTAGTCACTATTATTGCCTGTAGGCTTCCTGCAGCTTATCTTCTCCTCTTTAGTGACATGTTTTGTTTCACACTGTGTTTCTGTGTAGAGGCAAGGCTTTGCTTCCTCACATTACAACTGCTCCCCTAACGACTGATGATCTGAGGACTGGTAGGGGAATAACCAGGAATTAGCAGCAAAGGTGCAGAAGGCACAGATCCAAAGAATGGATGAAGTAGAAACTTCTTGCACTGCAGGTCCTCGAGTACAGTTTTTTATCTGCCAAGGAGATCACCCAGAGTATTGTGAAACTAGCAGTCAGAGGCAGCAGTGCCTTAGATGATCTCACACTGCAGAAACACAGCTATAAGGCTCAATGCACAGGAAATGCACTGTATCTTCAAGAGGAATTTTAGTGCAATGCTTAATTAACATTTCTAAAAGTTTCCTATAAAATAGCACATCTTTACTTTTTGAGGTCAGGCCCACTATGACATTGGATAGATCTTAGAAATCTAATGCTGCCTACAGTGTTGTACTGCATGGGTTGACTCCTGGTTACTTTGGGGTTACTGTGGTTGGCGGTGTGTCAGCTTGAGTTTGGGTCACTTCCCTTTCTTTCCAAGGGAGTTGGAAGGAAGGACACAGAAGTCGCTGCTAAATGAAGGATAATTATCCAAACAAATGGGACCCCAACATGGGAAAAGGAGAGACAACTAGCCATTCATGTGGGAAGTGTCAAAGCTACAGGTATGCACACCACTTCCACAGCTTATATTTTATTAAAGTGTGGTTTGAGTAAGCGCTGACTTTAGCACCAAATGCGTTACCTTTTTTGTTCCTGTCATACCTGTGATGTGATTTTAATGCTTCAATAAACATACCAAGGAGTGCAGCAATATTCCGGATTTTGCATGTTACTGAGTCTCACAGATGTGCTGTGCAGCACCCTGGGTTCCAGTTCACAACATGTGAGAGTCAGTCACTCACCTAGAGCGGCATTTCTTTGGTTTCATTAAAGTGTGTTAACCATTGCTAATAAAAAAACTATACTAACAGTTAGGGATGAGCTTCGAGTTCGAGTCGAACTCACGTTCGACTCGAACATCGGCTGTTCGCAAGTTTGCCGAACAGCGAACAATTTTTTTAAAAGTCTATGGGAGAAATCAAAAGTGCTAATTTTAAAGGCTTATATGCAAGTTATTGTCATAAAAAGTGTTTTGGGACCTGGGTCCTGCCTCAGGGGACATGGATCAATGCAAAAAAAGTTTTAAAAATGGCAGTTTTTTCAGGAGCAGTGATTTTATTAATGCTTAAAGTCAAACAATAAAAGTGTAATATCCCTTTAAATTTCGTAGCTGGGGGGTGTCTATAGTATGCCTGTAAAGGGGTGCATGTTTCCCGTGTTTAGAACAGTCTGACAGCAAAATGACATTTCAAAGGAAAAAAAGTCATTTAAAACTACGCGGCTATTGCATTGTAGGTCCGACAATACACATAAAAGTTCATTGATAAAAATGGCATGGGAATTCCCCACAGGGGAACCCCGAACCAAAATTAAAAAAAATAAAAGACGTGGGGGTCCCCCTAAATTCCATACCAGGCCCTTCAGGTCTGGTATGGATATTAAGGGGAACCCCGGCCAAAATTTTTAAAAAAATGACGCGGGGGTCCCCCTAAATTCCATACCATGGTATGGATTTTAAGGTGAACCCCGCGCCAAAAATAAAAAAAACAAAACGGTGTGGGGTCCCCCCAAAAATCCATACCAGACCCTTATCTGAGCACGCAACCTGGCAGGCCGCAGGAAAAGAGGAGGGGACGAGAGAGCGCCCCCCCCTCCTACCGTACCAGGCCACATGCCCTGAACATTGGGAGGGTGCTTTGGGGTAGCCCCCCAAAACACCTTGTCCCCATGTTGATGAGGACAAGGGCCTCATCCCCACAACCCTGGCCGGTGATTGTGGGGGTCTGCGGGCGGGGGGCTTATCGGAGTCTGGAAGCTCCCTTTAACAAGGGAACCCCCAGATCCCGCCCCCCCGTGTAAAATGGTACCATTTCACTAAAAAACTGTCAAAAATGTTAAAAATGACAAGAGACAGTTTTTGACAATCCCTTTATTTAAATGCTTCTTCTTTCTTCTATCTTCCTTCTTCTTCTTCTTCTTCTGGTTCTTCAGGCTCTTCTGGTTCTTCCTCCGGTGTTCTCGTCCAGCATCTCCTCCGCAGTGTCTTCTATCTTCTTCTCCTCGGGCCGCTCCGCACCCATGGCATGGGGGGAGGCTCCTGCTCTTCTCTTCATCTTCTTCTCTTCTTCATCTTCTTCATCTTCTTCTCCGGGCCGCTCCGCACCCATGTCCCCTGGGGCAGGACCCAGGTCCCCAAACACTTTTTATGACAATAACTTACATATAAGCCTTTAAAATTAGCACTTTTGATTATTCATGTTCGTGTCCCATAGACTTTAACGGTGTTCGCATGTTCGAACAAACTTTTTTCCTGTTCGCATGTTCTGGTGAGAACCGAACAGGGGGGTGTTCGGCTCATCCCTACTAACAGTCACTGAATGTGTCTCAAATGCTGCATTATTGAACTGTATGGGACCTGTCATGACAAGATCTAACTTCAGTAAACAAGTTCAGTTATTCAACAAAGCCTTGTTGCTATTTGAAGGAACCAGTGTTGCCAACTGCCCGTGTTTTTACGGGCAGCCAATAAAAACCAGGCACTTTTTTCCTGCCCTAAAATGCCCATAACAGGAAAAATGTGCCAAATGGTTGTGGCAGTTCAGCCAGGAGCCAGCCTAGAGTCCAAGACCATCTGAGTGCCTGTGTGTTCGGGTCTGGCGGGTCTGGCAGAGGCGAGGCGGGTGCCTGAGTGAGTGTGATTGTTATCATCATGGTGCATTTCCCGCCACCACCGCCAGCCAGCCGCTAAAAAAAACAGTACTCAAGAGCCAAGTGGAGTGTGGCCTCATGAGTGCGGGATGGACCGGACCAAATGGGAGTTGGGTTTAGGGAGTTCAGCAAGGCACGACGGGATGGCCGAGCAGGACTGTGTCAATCAGTCACTCAGTGGCAGACTGGCAGTGCTGTTCTGCACTGGAGTCTTGACTCTGTTTGGAGGGACCAGTGACCACCTGTCCTGGCGTGGGAGACTAGACTGCATATACCAAGGGATGATGCAAGCAAGGTATGGCATTAAGACTTCTGGAGATGGCACAGAGTTACAGTGGAATTGTCTTTCACATTTAGATATAACGTATTCATCATGCCAATATACCTTTGTGCAAATAGTATTAGTGCCTGAGATATACCTAATTGGCAGTTGACCCATGTTGTGGGGATTTGTTCTTGTCCCATAACCCTGATGAATGCCACACTAAAAGGAATGACATGTTCTTTACTACTCACTCTGCTTTAGATAATGACCTGTCTGTTCTATACCCCACATGGCTTGGCTACTGTATAGTGTTCTGTGCATTCAATACTCAGGATGGCTCCACTCTGTATGGTCTGTTCTCTGACCCCTCCACTATAACTATACAATGTACATTGGATATGCCACACCACTCCTTTATACTGTACTGTACTTTGTATACAGAACACCACCACTCCACTCAGTTTACAGTGCTTATATTTTATACTGCACAGATACTCTACTCAGTGTACATAACTGGATGTTTTGCACTTCACACAGCTCCATTCTGCATATTGTGTATTATACTGTATACTCTTAATCCTGTACATTATGCTGCACATCATTTACTGCTAACCGCTACACTTTGTGCACTGAGCTTTACCCTATATACTTTAATGCTCCATAATATAACTCTGCTGTATGCTATACTGAATACTCCAAATTGCTCCACTCCATGTCATCCATCTGGAGGAGAGAGACAGTGTCACTGGAGGAAGGGGTGTGTGTGTCGCTCATGTTAGTCTGGTGAGGTCAGAGTGAGTAAGACTCATTTGTCATCATCATCTGTGCTGCTGCACATGAGGGTCAATTTCATGTGTGTGCCTGGCCTGCCTGCCCATTCTAATTTCTTGCCCTCCTGTCTGTCCCTGAGCCAGGGTTGGGGTGGTTTTGGGGCCTGCCTGGAGTGGACACTGTCACTGACATTATTTTCAAGCAGCGTTTTCCTGCCAGCAATCTGACATCCAGAAAGATTATTTGGAGCGTCCAGTGTGCATGGAGCCTAATTGCTAATGGGGAAACGTAAAACCATGATGATATTAAGGAAGCAATAGAATAGGATATCTGCATACAAAAGGAACAGTAGCCAGTTTGGGAGAGGGAGTGATGGTGGCCAGTGATGGAGGTTCTGTCAGAGGAGTGGATTTATATCCGGTTGATATGCTCTCCTCAGCGTTTGGGACCCTATCTTAGAGCCCACTGAGGAATGGATCTTCCCAAGGATCAGGCCTTGACTACGTATGTGTGAGGCCTTGCGAAGTGTTCGGTGGTTTCCCTCCATGCCCTTGGGTTGAAACAAGTATGTGGAAACTGTTGTAGGATAATTTGTGTTCTGCACATCCTCAAAATGTCTCTGGGGTTAATGTTGCAGCAGGTTTTTCTGGCAGGAAGACCAAGAAGACAACATGCTCCTTCTGAGGCCTGGTGTGGTGGTCTGATTTGTGGCCACAAGTGTGTAACATGTAGGCATACATAAAAATTTGTTGGTCAGCTTTATTTTTTTCATTCTGGCAACAAACTAGCCATGCATGCACAATCGGTCTTCCAGATAAATCATCTTTTTTCCAACATGCATGTTTGTGTTTGCTGAGGAAAGAGGTGGAAAATTACCATTCGGGGACAGAATAGTGTCCGGCAGGGGAATTCAATCTGTGCTAATCAACTGTCCCCAAGCAGGCCTCAACCAGAATTGTGAAAGAACATGCAAATATGAATGCTCTCTGATCTGACCACAAATGGTGGGATCAGGGGAACATTCTTTAATATCTGGATGCAACTTTAGCCTCAAGAACTTGACATAGGTTTTAAGTCTACAAAAAAAATGGGAATAAGAATACTTCCGTTGAAAAAAGAAAGAGAAAAAGCTAGATCATTCTACAAGAAGATTCCACTCATAACCATTTTATCCTCATAAAAACCAGCTCTCAAGCACTTTGTACAATAACAAGATCTACAGCAAAATGTATAAGTATCTTGATGACTAAATTTCCTGTGTTAAAAGTGTATATTACATTTTTAATAAGATATGAATTATTAAGGACTTTTAAGTGTAGGACACTGGCACTCATCAGAGACACATTATTGATCACATCTCTTGGAATTGCAACACATACAAAATTGACTTGGTTATTGCATCCTGGATTTCAGACAAAATCCATTACTACAATGGTTGCACTCTTAATTTTGTGCAGTCAGTTTGTGAACCCTTTTTCAAGGGGGTTTAAAATAAAATAAATGATATTGCATTACAGGAAACAACAAATAATACTTGTTTGGGTCAAATATATACAATTCTATAAAGATATCTGAATCTAAAAGTCTCATTATTGACCTGAGTTCTGATGCACCCACTCTAGAGGATGGTATGAATCCCAGGCTGCGCCCCTGCCCTGCTTTGAGAGAATAATTCAGACCCGTTGATCAGGTTTGGTTTTAATTTTTATTGCACTAAAATGCAAATAAAAATATGTACAATATATACCATCCCTTTTCACAGTCATTTTTCTTTGTGGTGATCGCTGGGAGAAAGATACTGTGGGTCAAGTAAGTATTTACTTCCCTTAGACATTGACATTTTTTTTCCCCCAAATATAAATTTCTATTGTTTTTAGAAAAAAGTCAGGGAGAGTACAGTGCAATGACAACCATAACAGAAAATATACATGGGTAGTTACTTAGATAAAAGCTGGCTATCTGTCCTGCGTTTTAAACACATGACTGTAATATCAATAAGGCTTGTGACAGCATTTTCAGCTACAGTGTTAGACACACGACACTAGTATCAAGAGTTATTGAGTGAGAAATGTCATATTGTCTCCTTAATTAGAGATCCAGTTGAACTGCCCGATCCCCAAACACTATTAAATCGGAAGAATCAGAAAAGATAAAGGAGAGGAAACACATAAGTGCCAGAGAAAGTATAGAGAAAGAGAGTTAGGAGGGGGGGGGGAGGGTGAGAGAAAAAAAAAGGAGGTGCTGACCCGGAAGCTGTGGGCGTGTCACCACTTTAACCTCCTTAGGGGTATTCCCGAGTGTGGCTTGGAGTGTATTTTCAGTACCAAAAGTGATAACCCCGAGCCACACTCGGGATTGCATCGCAGGATCCAGGCAAAGTTACTTACCTTGTCCCCAGGATCCTGCAATGTTTCCCCGCTGTGTATGTGAGCTGTGTCTCCGCTGGATTCATCACAGTGCCAAGCTCCGTTCCCTGCAAGCGTTGCATCGCACGGGGACAGAGCACGGCGCCAAATTCAAAAAGTTGAAAACACAGTACACTGTAATCTTACTGATTACATTACTGTATCGAATTATTTCACATCCCTTTTGTCCCTAGTGGTTTGTCCAGTGCCCTGCATGCAGTTTTATATGGTAAATACTGTTCTTTCTGCCTGGAAACTGGAGATTATCCATAGCAACCAAAAATCATCCCTTTACATCAAAAGCGGTTTTAGACCAGCTAGAAAACAGTGATAATAAATTAGAATCACTTGCAGAATTGAGCAATAGTGATTTGTGGGGAAATCCGTCATCAAACACTGAAAGTAAAGACAGCGACAATTCTGCAACTGAGCAAATGTCAGTGTTTTTAATTTGATTACATTATTGAATATTTATTATTATTATTATTATTATTATTATATTATTTGTTATAATTATTTATAGTTATTTATTATATTATAATTTACGATTTTGTGTTTCAAACTTTATCATACCCGGGATGTCTACTAGACTCTGGTTTGGACAGATTTAAGTGAGTTATTCCTAAGAATTACAGGCCCACAATATAAGACCCCAAATTTCCATGCAAAACATTGTACCAGCATCAAAAATCTAACATAATCATACCGCCAGGGAAGTTAAGCATCTGTCGGGCCTGTATCGATTTGCTTTTCAAGAGTTAAACAGGGACACACCTTCATCGGATAGAATAAACATATTCCAGAGCCTCCATGCTGTAGAATATTTTTCCTGTTTATTTTGTACCGTGAGGATTAGGTCTTCTAATTTTTTAATTTCCTCTACTCTGTGCAACCACAACCCAATAGACGGAGGTGTGCTTCTTTTCCACATAAGGGGAATGCAGAATTTAGCGGCATTCAATAAATGTTGCACTATTGATTTTTTGTAGCTCTGCGCCGGGATCGTGGTAACGTGGAGCAGAAGAAAAACTGGATCATTATGAATCGTATGATCTGTAAATTTATGAGTAACCCTCCTAACTGAAATGTTCCAGCAGAGAGCAAGACCAAAAGATATGGAGAAGCGTCCCCTTTTCCATCTGGCATCTCCAGCATTCGTCTGTGGTGGTTGGGAAGTACTTGTGTAATAACTGAGGTATATAGTACCACCTGGTCAAAATCTTATAGTTAGATTCTTGTATTTTCGTACAAATAGATGTTTTTAAGGAGAACCTGATAATAATTTGTTTTTGGGCGTCTGTAAAAGAGCGCTGTAAGTTAGTCTCCCATTTCTGTAGGAAAGACAGGTCAGGTTGTTACGATTAGGGAGTTGAGCAAAGCGTATGTTTTAGATAGCACTCGAGGTAGGTTCCCCTTGTCCCTTCAGTAATCCTCAAAGGGCATCAGGGTATGGTTAAATTGAGCTGGATTGTTGATTGAATGCACGAAATGGTGTAGTCGTATTGCTTTCCAGAGTGGAAGTTGAAAGTGACCAGTGTCACTTATTAGTGATTGAATGGAAGGCCACTGATTGCCATCTAAGAAGTGCGAGGCACAATCCCTACCTGTCGATAGAAGTGCCTCATACTCTGATTGTTCAAGTTCAGGGGGGAATGAAGGGTTACTCAGTATTGGGAAAAGAGGAGAGTTTCTAGTGGAGAGGGAAGTTGTACGTATGGTCATCGAGCCTATGCGGAGAGTAGTGCCTATTACAGGCTGGGATGTAAAAGTAGAAGGTAGCTGGTCATAGCACCATGCAGCCCCTTTCAGCGGAAGAACTGCCTGAGCTCGTTCTATTTGCGTCCAGAGTTTGGTCTTACCGTGTCGATTCCAGTCAATAATTCTCCCGAGGTGTACCGCCAAATAGTAATTCCGTAGGTCTGGGAGGGCTAACCCTCCATAGTGTTTAGGCAGTGTAAGGTAACATCTACGCACTGCAGGGTTAGTTAAGGAAAACAGGAGGTCGTCCGCATAAGCCGAGATCTTGTACTGGGCATTAGCTATAGTTGTTCCCTCTATGTCTGGGTTTGAGCGTATGGTACACAAAAAGGGTTCTAAGACTAGGGCAAAAAGGAGAGGAGAGAGCGGACATCCCTGTCTGGTGCCATTTGTAATGAGGAAGGGATCTAAAAGGACTCCATTAGCTTTAATTTGAGGCATTGGAAGCGAGGTAAGTATTGGAAATCCATTGCAACATTTTATGTCCCAGACCAATGTGTTTAAGGACAGAGGACAGACGCACAGTGTTTTAGTCATGGAGGCCACGTGAATAAGGTTGAGCACTTTGGTGGTGTTATCTCTCTCCTCTCGTGAGGGGATAAAGCCCCCCTGGTCTAGATGGACTATATCCGGCATGTGTTGAGTTAATCTGTTGGCCAATATCTTCGTAAAAAGCTTAAGCTCTATATTCAGAAGGGAGATGGGTCTATAGCTGCTGCATGTGGCTGTGTCCTTACCGTCTTTAGGGATAAGGGAGATGTGGACCCTCAGGGTATCTCTAGGAAAGTGTCCCCCTTTACTAAGGGCGTTGAACAGCTTCACCATATAAGGGCCTAGAAGTGGTAGGAGGCATTGGTAATACTGTAGGGTGAACCCATCGGGACCTGGTGCTTTGCCAGGTTTCATCCCTCCCACCACACGTTGCAGTTCGTCTAAGGTGATGGGATTGTCCATGTCTGCACCTACTTCTGCAGTGAGTTGGGGAATTCGGGATGAGGTAAAGTAGTCCTCCATTGCAGTTTCAATAGAAGACCGCATTGGGAGATTATATAAAGAAGAGTAGTAGTCCTTGAATTCCTGTGCAATCTGGGTAAGCATAACCCTTTTTTACCCTGAGGGTGCTATGATTTGGGGTACATATGTACAGTATTAAGTCTGTGATTTCTAACCGCTTTAGCCAATAGTTTCCCGCATTTATTGCCAGATTCGTAGGTAAGCTTCCGGCAGAATTGTAACGCCACTTTAGCTCTAAATCCACTGTTTGCCTTCTAAGGGACAACAGTTCCATTTCCAATGAGGCTACAGGTGTGCGTTTATGCTTGGATTCCACTTCATGTATCTTATGAAGAAGCTGAAGCAGTTGTTGTTCTAGTTCCCATTTGATGCGCGCAGCATGTTTAATTAGCACCCCTCTTATCACGGTCTTATGGGCTTCCCATAGGATACCCGCGTCACATGCTGCATTGACGTTTGTTTGGAAATAGTGCTTTAGCTTATTTGTGACATCAGTCAGAACTGCCGGTGTCAATAACAGGCTTTCGTTCAATCTCCAGAACTTAGTTCTGGTGGTCGAGATTGGTGAGAGGGTATAGCGCATGGTAATAGGCACAAGGTCTGACCATGTGATATTGCCTATCACAGGGTCATGCACTGCCTCCAACTGACCGCAGGGGGCTAAAAAATAATCAAGTCTCGAATATACTTTGTGTGGAGAAGAGTAGAAGGTATAATCCCTCTCCCCAGAGTGGTGTAGTCTCCAAACATCTATCAGTTGGGCGTTGTGTAGGTCCTTTGTTATGCATTTATGAATGCTAGAGCGGACTGAGAAGAGACCGGATGAGGTGTCCACCGAGGGGGCCAGTGGTATATTGAAATCACCTCCTACAATCAATTGACCCTCTTTGAATTCCATGAGCAAGTTCAATATACGGTGCAGAAAGGCATCTTGCCAGTCATTAGGAGCATAGATGGTGGCCAATGTTACATGTGTGTCCCCAAACAATCCTTTGATAAACACATAGCGGCCTTCAGTGTCTACCAGAGTATCATTACATGTCAAAGGTACTTTACCTGAAAGGTGTATAGACACTCCTGTGGATTTAGCTGCTACATTGGTGGCATGGTAAAACAAGGGGAAGTACTGATTTCTAAGGCATGGAGGATTACTCGTTCTGAAATGTGTTTCCTGTATAAACGCCACATCAGCGTGGGCTTTTTTAAGATCATTCAATAGCATACAACGTTTTTCAGGTACATTTAGACCCTTTGCATTCAATGAGAAAATGTTGATGGGGTCCATCATCTCCGGGTCTTAAGGAGGCGGGGTGGAGGAAAGTGGAGGTAGAGATGGGGGGGGGGGTAAAAGGAGAGGGAGAAGAAAGATTATAGAACAGAGAGAAACAGGAGAAAGAAGAGCAAGATCAGATCGGGAAGAATGAGAGTGGACAGTGTGAACTGTCCTTCCTACTAATAAATGCAAAAATTAATTTTTTTGCAAAGAAGCACACCCTGGTTGTCCCTGGGTGAGGTGCTTTGGCCTAATGGGGAAGAGGTTAGATCAGACCGAGAGGGGTCATCCCAGCCCTGTCCAGCCTCCCCAGCTTGAAAGCATGAAACAAACATTTACTCTATAACAGAAGAGTACTAAGCAAGAAGTGCAAATTCAGTGTCATATATAAAATTTGTAAACGAATAACCACAAACAGCTCTGTGAGAGTTAAGTAGCCACCCTGGCGGTATGATTATGTCAGATTTTTGCGTCTCAAAGCGGTACAATTGTTTTGCATAGAAATTTGGCATTTTATATTGAAGGCCTGTAATTCTTAGTAATAACACAGTTAAATCTGTCCAAACAAGAGTCTATTAGATATCCTGGGTATGATAAAGTTTGAAACACAAAATGCAAGAATAAGAACTTAGTGATTAGCCCAGCTGACAAAGGGGGGGTATCATTATTCTTGATAGAAAGGATTACCTTGCTGAGATGTCTAGAATCTTGGGAGATCGAGATACTTATACCCCTCTTAGGTCGGACCCTAAGGCCCAGTATAAGAAGGAATTAGAGGTATTAATACAGAATGGTTTCGAACAGGGCATTCTAAACAGCAAAGAGAGATTACACCTAGTACCCAAAGCTCCACACACTCCGGTGATTTATTATCTGCCGAAAATCCACAAACATTCTACCTGCCCCCGGGACGCCCCATCGTTAGTGGCATTGATTCCATCACATCCCGGGTGGGCAGGTATATAGATTTTTATTTACAACCACTGGTTACTCAAATGCCCTCACATTTGAAGGATTCTTGTCATGTAATCAATTTACTTGCCGATTATACCCCTAATCCAGGGTGGTGGCTAGTAACAGCTGATGTCACATCATTATATACAGTGATACCACATGATTTGGGGCTATTTGCAGTGGAGTATTTCCTGAGGCGAGATTCCAAACTGTTCGATGAACAAATTTGCTTCATTATGCAACTGCTTCATTTTGTGGTCACTCGGAACTACATTTGGTTTGGGGACCAATTTTATAGGCAGGATAGAGGGGTCGCCATGGGGGCTAAATATGCCCCCAGTCTGGCGAACCTCTTTATGGCACTATGGGAGGAGGATGTCATCTATGCCCACCGGAAGCCTCAGGTGGTGTTTTGGGCTAGGTATATAGATGACATCCTCCTCCTGTGGGATGGCGGTCGAGAGGACTTGGATTCTTTTGTGAGTGAGCTGAATGCTAATGATCATGGCATTCGGCTCTGCTATGAGGCCAGTCAAACTGAGATCAATTTTTTGGATTTAAAAATTGGGGTGAAGGATGGCCAGTTTACTACGGCTACTTTCTTTAAAAATATGGATCGGAATTTGTATATACCCACTGACAGTTGCCACCATGAGGCTTGGCTAAGATCGGTGCCAAAAAGCCAACTTATACGTCTGAAGCGTAACTGCTCTAATCATGGTGAGTTCTTACTTCAGGCTAACATTTTGATTAAACGCTTTCTTGAGAAAGGGTACCCTGAGGTTTCCCTTAAGAGCACGTTAGGCGAAGTTGCATCTTTGGATAGGAGTGTTTTGCTGAAGAGTAAAGCACCTAATCCGGATAGGATACCATCTATTCTCTTCATAACCACCTATTCTATACAGCATAGAGATGTGGCGAAACTCATTAAGAGGCACTGGCATGTTCTTACGAATGCTCACGTATTGGGTAATGTCCTTCCGACTAAGCCACAGGTGATCTATAAGGGTTCTCCCTCTCTTATAGGTAGAGTGGCCCCGAACGTCCTTGATCCCCCTGTAGCTAAGAAAGGGTTTTTTGAGTATTTGACTGGCTTCTTTCAATGTAGGAGGTGTAGGGTGTGCTCTCTTAGCGGTTGCACACAAAGAAGAAACCATTCATTACGTGCTCCACCGAACGGGTTGTCTACCTCCTCCAATGCCCTTGTGGGCTACAATACGTTGGGAGGACGAAGCGCCCCCTTTCCGTTAGGCTTAATGAGCAGGTAACCAACATTCTTACTGGCTTCCCTAAACATCCGGTTTCTAGGCACTATCTCGAGGTTCATAATCAAGATCCTGCCAAGACGATTTTTTTGGGGATTGATAAGTATACCCCCCATTGGAGGGGGGGTTCCCTAATACGTGGGATCTCTAGATTGGAGATGGCCTGGATATACAAATTAAAATGTTACACTCCCTTTGGCCTTAATGTTGAGGTAGATCTCAATGATTTTATAGATAATTCATGAGTAAACTATTTCTATTTTTGTACACTTGATGTGAACCTTTGGTGGCTATACCTCAATATCAATCTGGTTTAGATATATGGTCTTTTTATATTTAATCTTATTATGGCTAATTCTAGATTAGTTCAGCTTTAGTGATCGTTTCCATTTTCTATTTTTGTATTAATATTTCTTATTAATAATAATATTTTTTCACTGTTATTTTCCATTTTTTATATCATTTTTCATTTGTTTCGGTCTTTTTTTACATTTAATTTCTTGTCTGGCACTATGTTAATCTTAATGATTTATATTTAATATATTCCCTATTAGTGCCCTTATGACAATTTTTATTATTTACCTATTCTCATTCTAGTTATTTAATCTATATTCCTTACATATGTACCCCGCATCCATGTAATATTGTCATTCTAGGTAATTATTTCATTTTTTACTTGTTTACTCCTTACTCAGGTTGGTATTTAACTCCCCACTGGATGACGTATTGGGATATCATTCTAATTGTATGATTTCCGATGAACACCAATTTTTCATTTTTATTTTTATTTTATCCTATTTTATTTTTTAATTATATAAATATATATCTTTTTGACACATTTATTTTTTGATATTTCCGCTCGTTTGGGCTTTCATTTAGTCCTTATTTATGGTTTTTTAAGTCTGTTTCTTTGTTAGTTTATAACATACTTGCGATGCTTTCACCACTTCCTGCTTCAGACTAGGAGTTTTTGATGCTGCCACCTAAGTTTCACAACGAGGTGTGGTTTTTGTATGCTTATTTATATCGATGAGTCAGTGCGTCGCCCGTTCCCTAGACGACGTCTTTCTAAGACGAAACGTACGTCGGATGGTTGACACGCTGACATCATCGGTGTTGTCTCGTCTTGAACGGGTGTCTGCAGGCCGTCCGGCTACTGATTTACTTCGTTTATGCCTTTTATCTATTGAATTTGCGTAAGTGTAAACCCCCTTTTTTTAATAAAATCTTTGTTTACTGAGTTACACTATGGAGATCCGTTTTTGTATCTTTTTGGGTCCCCTGTGCTGATTGTCCTTATCCACTGGACGGAGCCTTCCTGCCTTCCCCCTCCCTCGTTGAGGTTGGATTAGGACGCCTCCATCGAACGGATACGTATTTTAATACAGGCTGTTTTACAGCTTGCCTCTGGTAAGCCTGCATCCCTTCTGGTGGTGAAATTTGCACTTGGTGATATTTGATGAACTTCATTGCTCTCATTATTGGATACCATCTGTGTTCTTTGGAACTTCTCATTCCTTCTTTGGGATTTAAAATATAATTTTTTCACTTTATTATATTTGAACTGTCAGGACTATTTTTTTTTATCACTTTTTTGTTATATGTGTGTACCTCAGGGATATCTGTCATTATAAATATATATTTAATTTTTTATTGCACAATATTTTCACTTATGGTTTAACGCAGTTCATTTTTCTTGTTTTAATATCTGTTATTTGTGTATGCCTCACAAATTGGGACTGCAGCTTTGGAATTTTTAAGTGTGAAGTGCAGTAATTTATTTTTTTCTGTTCCTTATTGTTAAATTGGCAGTAACACACACAGAACTATATGGCGTTTAACTGGCAATAACGCACACAGAAGTAAATGGCGTTAACCTCCCTGGCGGTATGATTATGTCAGATTTTTGATGCTCAAAGCGGTACAAGTTTTGCATGGAAATTTGGAGTTTTATATTGTAGGCCTGTAATTCTTAGTAATAACACACCTAAATCTGTCCAAACAAGAGTCTAGTAGACACCAGGGGTGGATCCAGGGGGGGAAACGGGGCAATTGCCACCCGAGAAATTTGTTGCCGGGCGGGTGAGATAGAGGGCGGACCGGGCGGCGTAGTTTGTGGCGGGCGGCGCGGTTTGTGAGCGGGCCGTGCTGCCAGGTGGATCAGTGTGTTGGCAGGTGAGAGTAAGAGAGCAGGCTCAGTGTGTCAGCTGGCCAATCAGTTCGCCAGGGGCGGCAGAGCAGAGAGATGAGATCATCATTCACCGCCAGCCCTGCATCCCCACAGTAACTTCCGCCCTCACTGTGCAGGCAGCAGAGAGATTACATTATCTCTCTGCTGCCTGACTCTGGGAGTCTGGGACACAGCAAGAGACAACCAAAACACCACCTTAGCAGGCAGGTGACATGGCAAGTGACAATCTGCATCTGGTGTCAGGCAAGTGACAATCCGCAAGGTGTGGCAAGTGACAATCCACAAGTAACGTACACAGAAGTAAATGGTGTTAAACTGGCAGTAACGCACACAAAACTATATGGCGTTAAACTGGCAGCAACGCACACAAAAATAAATGGCATTAAACTGGCAGTAACGTACACAGAAGTACATGTCGTTAAACTGGCAGTAACGCACACAAAACTATATGGCGTTAAACTGGCAGTAACGTACAAAGAACTATATGACGTTAAACTGGCAGTAATGCACACAGAACTATATGGCGTTAAACTGGCAGTAACGCACACAAAACTGTATGGCGTTAAACTGGCAGTAATGCACACAAAACTATATGGCGTTAAACTGGCAGTAACGCACACAAAACTTTATGGCGTTAAACTGGCCGTAATGCACACAGAACTATATGGCGTTAAACTGGCAGTAACGCACACAGAACTATATGGCGTTAAACTGGCAGTAATGCACACAGAAGAAAATGGCACTAAACTGGCAGTAACGCACAAAACTAAATGGTGTTAAACTGGCAGTAACGCACACAGAACTATATGGAGTTAAACTGGCAGTAACGCACACAGAACTATATGGCGTTAAACTGGCAGTAATGCACACAGAAGAAAATGGCACTAAACTGGCAGTAACGCACAAAACTAAATGGTGTTAAACTGGCAGTAACGCACACAGAACTATATGGAGTTAAACTGGCAGTAACGCACACAGAACTATATGGTGTTAAACTGGCAGTAATGCACACAGAAGTAAATGTCGTTAAACTGACAGTAACGCACAAAACTATATGGCATTAAACTGGCAGTAATGCACACAGAACTATATGGCGTTAAACTGGCAGTAACGCACAAAGAACTATATGGCATTAAACTGGTAGTAATGCACACAGAACTATATGGCGTTAAACTGGCAGTAATGCACACAGAAGAAAATGGCACTAAACTGGCAGTAACGCACAAAACTAAATGGTGTTAAACTGGCAGTAACACACACAGAACTATATGGAGTTAAACTGGCAGTAACGCACACAGAACTATATGGTGTTAAACTGGCAGTAACGCACACAGAAGTAAATGGCGTTAAACTGGCAGTAACGCACAAAACTATATGGCATTAAACTGGCAGTAATGCACACAGAACTATATGGCGTTAAACTGGCAGTAACGCACAAAGAACTATATGGCATTAAACTGGTAGTAATGCACACAGAACTATATGGCGTTAAACTGGCAATAACGAACACAGAAGTAAATGGCGTTAACCTCCCTGGCGGTATGATTATGTCAGATTTTTGATGCTCAAAGCGGTACAATGTTTTGCATGGAAATTTTCGGCGTTTTATATTGTAGGCCTGTAATTCTTAGTAATAACACACTCCAGTTTCCAGGCAGAAAGAACAGTATTTATAGTATAAAACTGCATGCAGGGCACTGCACAAACCACTAGGAAAAAAAGAGATGTGAAATAATGTGATACAATAATGTAATTTGTAAGATTACAGTGTACTATATGTGTATTGCATTTTGACCTTTTTGAATTTGGCTCCGTGCTCCGTCCCCGTGCGTCGCAACGCTCACAGGGAACGGAGCTTGGCACAGTGATAGAGGACAGCTCGCACACACAGCGGGGAGACATCACAGGATCCTAGGGACAAGGTAAGTAACTTTGCCTGGATCCTGCAATGCAAAAGTGTGGCTCGGGGTGACCTCTTTTGGTACTGAAAATTCACCCCCAGCCACACTCGAGAATACCGCTGAGGAGGTTAAACTGGCAGTAACGTACAAACCTATATGGCGTTAAACTGGCAGTAATGCACACAAAACTATATGGCATTAAAATGGCAGTAATGCACACAGAACTATATGGCATTAAACTGACAGTAACGCACACAAAACTATATGGCGTTAAACTGGCAGTAAAGCACACAGAACTATATGACGTTAAACTGGCACTAATGCACACAGAAGTAAATGGCGTTAAACTGGCAGTAACGCACAAAATTATATGGTGTTAAACTGGAAGTAACGCACACAGAACTATATGGCATTAAACTGGCAGTAACGCACACAGAATTAAATGGCGTAAAACTGGCAGTAACGCAATCAAATAGATGGTGTTCAACTGTCACTACACTGTCCCTACTCTAGCTATACACTAATGTAAAGATTACTGACACAGTCTCACTACACTACACTGAAACTATCTGAGCTGTCCCTACTCTACACTAATGTATGTATGAATGACACGGTCTCACTACACTACAGTGAAACTATCTGAGCTGTCCCTACTCTAGCTGCACACTATGAAAAAAAGCTGAATGATGGTCCTCCTCACTACACTATCACTAGACTGACACTAAACTAATATTGTACACTGACAATTGAAGCAAAATAGCACAGTATAGCACACTAACTAACTAAAAGCACTGAACAGAGCCCAGTTCTAACTCTCTCCACCCCAAAATCACACTGAAAATGGCTGCCATTGAAAGAATACTTTCATACTGTGGGGCGAAAATATTCCATGATTGGATAAAGTCATGATGACAGTGTCCAATCATTACTCTGACAGTGCTCTGTACCCTGATTGGCTGAAGCTTTTACTGCTTCAGCCAATCAGGGCTTGCAATGCACTGTTCAGTCAAATGGCCCGTTTGTTTGTCGAACGTCCGAACAACGAAAGTTCGGCCTGCACTTAAGCTTGGGCCGAACAGTTCGCCCATCCCTAGAGACGAGCAGGCTTTCCATCAAATACAGAAATTTGTGCAAAGGTCAAAAGGTTTTATTTTGACTTCATCACCAGCAAACATTTTTTCCACGTATTTGCTGGGTCTCTAACATGCATTTAACCTCCCTGGAGGTATGATTATGCCAGATTTTTGATGCTGAATGCGATACATTGTTTTGCATAGAAATTTGGGGTTTTATATTGTAGACCTTTAATTCTTAGTAATAACACACTTAAATCTGTCCAAACAAGAGTCTAGTAGACATCCTGGGTATGATAAAGTTTGAAACACGAAATTATAAATTATAATATAATAAATAACTTAAATAATTATAACAAATAATAATAATAAAATGTATACAATAATGTAATCAAATCAAAAACACTGGAATTTGCTCAGTTGCAGAATTGTCACTGTCGTTACTTTCAGTGTTTGATGACTAATAGCCCCACAAATCACTATCGCTCAATTCTGCAAGTCATTCTAATTTACTATCGCTAGCTGGTCTAAAACCGCTTTTGATGTAAAGGGACACTTTTTGGTTGCCATGGACATTCTCAAGTTCATGTAGGGTACTGGACAAAGCATTAGGGACAAAAGGGAAATTAAATCATTTGATACAGTAATGTAATCTGTAAGATTAAAGTGTACTGTATGTGTTTTGTGTTTTTCACTTTTTGAATTTGGTGTCGGGCTCCGTCCCCCTGCATCGCGACGCTCGCAGGGAACGGAGCCTGGCACTGTGATGAATCGAGTGGAGGACATCGCTGGATCCTGGAGACAAGGTAAGTAATTTTTCCTGGATCTTGTGATACAATCCCGAGTGTGGCTCGGGGTTACCACTTTTGGTAGTGAAAATTCCCCCCCTCGCCACACTCGGGAATACGGCCAGGGAGGTTAAATTAGACCATATGCTGTGTTTTACTTTTTTTTCTTCCGCATTGGCTTTTCTCAATTCTCCATGAAGCCTACCCATGGGTTTTAGTTGTTGATCAACTAAAACATTTTAAGAATGTTTATTTTTAAGCCTCAACTGAAAAAAAATATACAGCTCCTCCTGACCAGGCGCCCTTTCATCGCAATAGTGGAGATTTTCAGGGCAATGATGGGTGCCAGTTACTTTAGTATTTTTCAGGTTTATTGTTCCGAAGCACAGAGAGAGAGGGTTAGGACCTTTAGCCATAGGCCTCTAGACTCCATCACACTCCTGCTGTCATAGTGCATAATGAGAACAATGGTGTATTGCAAGAGAAGAACCTTCAGGCAATCACCGGCAGAACTGTCTTCAGAACTCCGCAGCCAAGCAGTGGAAATTTTCAAGTATCTTGCTTCCAAGGGAGTACCAGGATCTTCTGAGGGCAAACACCAATCCCCTCTAGCATGACTTCTTCCCTTGGGTGCTGTACCCTCCTCAACCAGGCAGGGCAGCTTGAAGAGTACTGTGATAGGCAACATACAGGTCCCGGGCCTACACAGCATAAACCTTTGCACGCACCTCCACCAGATCACAGTCTGAGGGGAAGAGAACTTATCAGGCTACTCTCCAAGCATTTATAGCCTCCCCCAGCATGCATGTGGGTAGGTGCAGTGTGGTGTGGCGGCAAAAAACACTCAGAGCCCAGTTTAAGAAAATAGAACTGTATTAAAATTGAACTTTGGCAATGCACAACAAGCCCGAAGGGAAGTCACCCGACTGGAACACTCACATGTGAAATGCATGCCAAACCCAGGAGCCAGGGTCTTAAATAGACTCGGCCTGACCCAAGATGGATGCCAAAGTCACAAGGGGTGCCAGCATCCAATCGGATGCTGTCTCTGTGAACAAGGAACTAGATTCCTCTCAACTTCCTTCTCCACCTTCATTCCCACTGAGGATGTGAGCCAACTGCAGTAGAGAAAATAGACTGCACCTGCCTACATGCACCACTGCCATGAACCTCCTAGAGGTTGCCAAGGGAGAAATAAATGTTCAATAGCAAAAGATTGTCACCACCACCATAACTATTGCCCCGAATGCCAGTGACACCCAGTTGTGGCAGTAGGGAACTACATCAATCGTAAACATAGGGGAGAGACCTAATGAGAAAAACAAAAAATTGGCCTTAACCTCCCTGGCGGGAAAACCATCAGGGAGGCTGCCAAACTACTGTGCAGGAAGACACAATTTACTAGACACCTGTGATGACAGGGTGGCTAAATAAATAAAAATAGAAATAATGTACAAAACCACTATTCATTATCGTTTAAGCAGGCCATAGATACGTTTCTCAAAACAAATGATGGCTGTTTAGAAATCTGCCCTTTAGTCTTCCTAAGTCCTATGTCAATGGACTTTTGTTTGCTTTAGGAATTTAAAAGCAGCTTGAAGCAGAAATTACAAAAGGCAAACTACAGGTCAAATGCATCTTCAATAAACTCTGAATGATGTCATACATGTTTCAAACTGATGTCAAAAGCATGCTCACTGAAGCCTGTTAACACTGGACAAAAAGTGAACCTTTTTTGCCCATGCAGTTACCTTCCCTTTGTTCCCCTGTCACTCTGTTAAAAGTATATTAAATGCCTGGAATTTATAATTTATAGGTGTGGAAAGAATGTGACAGTATGGTTTTTCCTACTGGGTATCTATGCAAATGCCAGACCTTAGCACTATCATATACTGTAATGGAGGGGATAAAGCCCTTAGCCCTGTTTAATGTTCAACCAGAGTGACTTGGAGCTTAGGCAGAACTTTTCTTCCTTGTTCTTCCAGATTGTGCAAACATCTTAGTTTTGGTTATTACATCAATTTTACACACGATTGTCCCTCTAATGCAGCTTAACAAAATTGTATAGCACCAGCTACTTTTGCTAGAGTTCATCTATGCGCCTTGTAGTATTAAGACACTTTTTGAATAAGCAAAAATTGAGTACCATACAACAGCAACATGTATGAAACCTGCACTAAACAGTTTATCAACTGCCTATTTACAGTGTGTACTACAAGCTTGAGGAATTTCTTACAGAGTACAACATGCTACAATGGCAAGTGCGATGTTACACAGCAGATTCAACCATGTACAGTATTTCCATTAACATGTTAAACGCTGGTATACAAATTAAATGCAGCGCTAGTAAACTTAGTGATCAACTAAACAAGTGATGTAAAAAATAAAACAAGATTCGATTGAAGAAAAAACGGGTGAAAAGAAAACTAGAGAAAAGTCCCATTGAAATTAAAGTCCATATATCAAACAATGAACACCCATCCATCAAAAGAGTGCAGTGGAAAAATCCGTGAAGAAATCCTCCATATAAGTGTATCCAACTTCACACCCAGGTGAGAAAGTAATCTGCTTACCAGATCGCAGTGACCACTAATCGGTGATCTCACCAAGCTTAGGGAATGATTAGGTCTCCCCAAGACCTTTAAAAGGCTGTCTGGAACTGTAGCTGGTGCCAATGGTACTCAGAAAACATAAAAAGAAAGTCTCCTATAGCGTAATCCTGAATAAAAACGGATTTAATAAAGCAAATGGATTTGCACTTACAAAGTAGAAGCCATTTGAAAGCGATAAAGCATTGTTGGTTAAAAATGGAACCGCAGCATCTCCAGAGACTTCTGTTCACTTCCTGTGTAATTCGCCCATCGAGAGGAAAAACGTGATGACATCACCGTCGTAGGCTCTTCCTGTACATTTGGGTCGCCTAAGTTTATATGTATGGGCGGCACAGTGGTGTAGTGGGTATCACTTTCGCCTAGCAGTAAGAAGGGTCGCTGGTTCAAATCCCAACCACCACACTACCTGCCTGGAGTTTGCATGTTCTCCCTGTGCCTGCGTGGGTTTCCTCCGGGTACTCTGGTTTCCTCCCACACTCCAAAGACATGCTGATAGGTTAATTGGATCCTGTCTAAATTGTCCCCTAGTATGTATGAATGTGAGTTAGGGACCTTAGATTGTAAGCTCCTTGAGGGTAGGGACTCATGTGAATGTACAATGTATGTGTAAAGCGCTGCGTAAAATGACGGTGCTATATAAGTACCTGAAATAAATAAATATGTAAATGCTGAACAAGGAAGAGGTATGATCAGAAATTACCAATTTCACCATATATCTCATGGTAATTCCTAGCAGTCACCTAATAAAAAAAATAGTTCCCCAATCTGTTCTGTATTTAAAGTCCCCAACCCTGCTGAATTTTTTTTTTTTTGGACATAAAATATACATTAATATCATTGCAAATTTTTTTCTGGGCCATGTCCATTAAGTGCCTTTGCTAAGCACTTTGAATGTTTGATATACAGAAAAAATGTACTTAGTACAGATGTAAGAACTTTTAAAACATATTTAAACCCAAAACAGCAATTAAATATATTGCAGCATTCCAGTCCTCCGGTGTGGTGGCTGCAATAGTTTTTTCAATTTTTTTACCACATTTTTTTACCTTGTAATCCTCCAGTGCATCTATGAAGGAAGCCCTGGTTGTCATACAGGCTGGACTTCAGATCTTCAGATGTGTTTGCTATTTTTAAGCTCCATTACATGGGGGGGGGGGGGGGATATTGGCAGTTTACAGACAGAAAGATAACTCTTCTAGGTCAGGTACAGGAATATGACAGGAGCATTGGATTTCTAGCAAGATCAACAGTATTTTCTGTATTTTCTGCGCTTACTAAAAATGTTCTTAGCCTAAGAAAAAAGGAAACAAATGCAGTCACCTATAAATACAGAACAAAGAGAAAGGTCTGGTGTCGCGACAGCGACACACCTCTATCCCTGAAATATGCATCAAAACAGAAAATTCACCCTGGCACTTTGAGTGAGGTGTGCACAGTTTAGCCAATAAACGTAGCAGCAGTAAATACAGTATAAACATTTATTCAAGTAGAAATAATGCATGCATTGATGTCACTAACAAATGCCAATTCATGAGGGATACATATAAATAAATAGTGGTACATAAATGTAACAGCAATCAAATAACACAAAGGCACCTAGTGTAACCGACGCGTTTCGCGAGACCCAGCTTGCTCTTCACGGGTGGATGCGTGTAAAATGTGCCTAGAATGAAAGAATATAAATTGGATGTATAGCGTAATATTGATTATATAGGCACAGGGTAAGAGGGGCCTTGATACAAGGAACCCCATACTCACCACTGAACAAGACCAAAACAGCGGATGTACAGCTCAAAGAAGGCGGCAGCAGGTGTCTCGCCAGGGAGCTGAGGAGGCTGATAAATACTGCTAAGCTGCAATATATAACAATTTTGTTCTTGGGTTAAGTAATTACTTTAAAAATTAGATTACATTACAAATCCAAACTTAAATTGGAAAAAAGTATATGGGTTTAAACAATGCCACTAGGTTAGGGTAAACTTCTAATGCCGCGTACACACGAACGGTTTTCTCGTTGGAAAAAGATATGATGGCTTTTCCGACGGGATTCCGCTCAAGTTTGCCTTGCATACACACGGTCACACAAAAGTTCGCTGTAATTACGACAGTCAAGAACGCGGTGACGTACAACACTACGACGAGCCGAGAAAATGACGTTTAATGCTTCCGAGCATGTATCGAATTGTTTCCGAGCATGCGTAGGGATTTTGCTCGTCGGAATTGCCACAGACGATCACATTTTCGGATAGGAACTTTTCCCAACCGAAAATTTGAGAGCAATCTTTTGCTGGCTGGAATTCTAAAAGCAAAAGACCGATGGAGCATAAACACGGTCGCATTTTCTGCCGAAAAAGTCTCATCTGTCTTTTGTGGGCCGAAATTCCGACCGTGTGTACGCGGCATAACAAATATATAGCATTTTGTTAAAATTTTTTCTAAACCCAGTGGTACTGTCACAGAGACATGCACATTATATAGGGACTTTGGGTACAAAAAAACAGTAGTTTAACTTCTGCTGTACAACGTCCCTGTTCATACATGGATCAAAAATTCATCCAGTCCCTGCTGAACAGTGGCAACTCTAAGAACAATATATAGTGTGGGGGGAGGGGACATAAGAAACCACAGTGAAAACTGGGGGGGGGGCACTAATAGTTTTCACCACTAAATCCTACCACTGAAAAAGACTAAATTGTTTTTTATTAAACAAGATTACAAAATACGAGAGTAATGCGGTATGCGGTGATACATTTTTATTGTACTAACCTAATACCTAAAAGACAAGCTTTCAAGAGTTTTCCTTTCTTCCTCACGTATTGTTTCAGAACTGAGAGAGGAAAACTCTCAAAAGCTTTTCTTTATAGTTTAAAGCAATTTCAGCAAACACCAGGGCTGTGTAAAAATTGGCCTAGGCAGGAAGGGGATGAAAGTGCACGGTATTAAACATGTCATACTTACCTGCTCTGTAATGGTTTTGCACAGAGCAGCTCAGATCGTCTTCTTCTCGGGTCCCCCACCGCTGTTCCTGGCTCCTCCCCCTGATCAGTACCCCCAGTAGCAAGCCACTTGCTATAGCGGCACTTGTGCATGCTCGTTCCTGAGCCCTGCTTTATGCATCGGTAAGACACACAGAGCTGTGGCTCAATGGCTCCCGCTGATGTGTGTCAGCCGATGAGGAGAGAGAGACCCAGGAGAGCCAAGGCTCCCGTGCACATCGCTGGATCTACAGGGGTCTCAGGTAAGTATTAGGGGTGGCTGCTGCACACAGACATGTTTTTACCTTCATGCATAGAATGCATGAAGGTAAAAAAGAACTTCAGCCTTTAGAACTACTTTAACTCTTTGGGGGGGAGGGGGTTAATTAATTTACAATGCTACTTGTAATATGCAGCATGGAGGGGGTTAATGTACGGCCACTGGTCACTGATGTATTAGTGACCAGTGGCAATTAATTAGCCCCTTTGTGCTGCATTAGTGGCACCAGTATCAGTATTTATAAACCCCTTTATGCTGCAGGATAAAGGGGTTAATTAACACTGACACTGGTACCACTGCCACTATTTCAGCATAATGGGGTTAATTAATTGCCACTGGTCACTAATATATATTGGTGACCACCAGTAGCAGTACATTAACCCCCTCCATGCTGCATATCACAAATAGCATTGTAAATTAAGTTACACCCCCCCCACCAAAAAAAAGAGTCAGCCACTTCACACAGTTAAATACACCGTGACACAACAATCTTATTAGCCTCTGCTGCTCACTCACTTGCACACGGGTTGACTTAACTTGCTCCTCGCAGGTCACAGCGGCAGCACTCCCTTCCACTTTTACATCCCACCTCCCAGCCTCTGAATGACGTCACGCTAGGCCAGGACTAGGAAACTCCTGTCAGGTGGAGATCACTCCACCTAACAGGGAAGTGCCTGTATTGCTACTGGAATAAATGTGTATAATTTTTGAGCACCAGAGCATTCAGGCATACCTTAAAAAAAAAAAAACTTAAATAAATTTTAGTGCATACAGACCAAATACAATAATATTTTTTAGTAAAATATAAAAGATGAGGTTGTGATGAATAAATAAACACCCAGGATGTTTCAGAAAGCTATTACAGCTCATTAATTAGGGGTTTCATTATTGTTCTCTCTCCGTTGTGTGCTACTATCCAATTTGACATCTGCCATGATGATTTGGGCATCCAGGAGCGAAACAGGTGAACCCGGGACAAGTGGCAAGGGGTAAGGAAGGGTAGGGGGAAACCTCCTGTGGAAGTAGAATTGATCAGGTGGCTTTATTCTAAACACGTCTAATAGAAACTCATTTGCTAAAATCTCATATAAGCTTTATGCTTTAAAGCCCATCTCTGGGAAAATATTTTCACCTGTTCATTAAAAATTAACATAACAAAACCCGCTTTGGCTGCAATAGTCCACTTTAGTCGAGAGCTTTCCCCTGCAGTACTTTTTTTCCCTACCTGTCCTCACTAATGACCTGCATCATTTAATCCACTTCCTCTGAGCTCATATCATCCTGGATCCAGCCTGCTACTAGTCAGTTAAAGTAGAAGTACTGTTACACAAGTAGTTTATTTACTTAGCATCATGTAATTACAATCATTAGAGTGGTCAGCTATGACTAAGGGCGGCCATAGATGGAGCGAGATCTTTCCTGCAACCATGATTCCTCCATCAACAGTCAGTGTTGATGGGGGAATTCCTACCGCAGAGCCATTGTGATCTCCCAGCAGGGGGGCGGGGAAAGCCATCCCTGCCAGGAGAACACAATGATTATAATAATAATAGCATGTAAAATACAGCAGGCTGGTTGTACACAAGTTGATTGATCGATCAACTTGAGTACATTCTGCCTGACCATACATGGTTTGAATCTCGGCCGGTTCCTGCTGAAGCGGCCAAGATTCAAACTGTCTATGACTGGCTTCAGGCCCTTGTGGGCTGAAATGCTTAGCCCTTTTGTTTGCACACCTCTTTTTAGAAGATAATAAAGATTGCTGTTTCCTGCAGAATCACCGATATGCTGGCTCTTCTATTTATCTTCAGTCTAGCAAAGAAACTTTAAAACAGTTATAAAAAAGTAAAATGGTGTGATGATTACACACTTAGGCCTGGTTCACACCTATGAATTTTTTAGCGCGTTTACAGTTTTGCAGAAACACACTACAGTCCTTTTAACATGGTTTACTATGGGGCACGTTCACATCTGTGCATTTTATGGAAAGAGCCAGGGACTTTTTTTCTGGTTTTTGGTTCCATAGACTTCATGGGATCAAAAGTGTGTATTGAAAAACGCAAAATGCACCTGCAATATGCAAACTGCAACCTGCATAGGTGTGAACCAGGCCTAAGCGTTACCCTCAGCTTAATCCTTTCCAGCCACAGCCAGACAGGAATGTAACAGCGTTTACACTGTTCTTTATGAACACTCAGAGATTTAGTGTAATGATTTTTAAGGCTCTATTAACATTGATGCGTTTTTGATGCATTTTGCATTTCGCAGAAATGCAGGGAAGTTTTTTAAGGAACATGTTCACATCAATGCATTTTTGTGCCTCTGCGTTTTTGAAAAGGGTCGGGGACTTTTTTCACGCAAAATGCAGCGTTTTGCATGTAATAGACTTCAATAGACCCGCATCCAAAACAAGTAATCTGGAGGCCCCGCCCCCTGTGACGTCACAGACCCATCATGCCCCGGGTGGTGATGTCACAAGAGGCAGGGCCTCCGTGTGACGTAATCCAATGGCCACGCCCCCATCATTATCTATGAAATGCTTGACATCGGCGCGGACAGATCAGCGGGATGCAGCATCGGAGGAGGGTCGGCGGCGGCAGAGGAAGAAGAAGACTGGACAAAGAAGACAGAAGAAAGAAGAAAAGCGGAAGAAGAAGCAGCGGGAAAAGGAGAAGCCCGGAGGAGGAAGATGCGAGAGAAGAAGGAGGAAGAAGCAGGGAAGAAGAAGATATTTTTAATTAAAGACTTATCAAAAACTGTCTACTGTATATTTTCACACTACACTACTTTTTTTGGGTGAATGGGTAGGGGTACAATGTACCCCTGCTCATTCACATAGAGGGGGCTTCCAGATTCCGATAAGCCCCCCGCCCTTGTCCCCATCAACATGGGGACAAGGTGCTTTGGGGTGGGGGGTGCAGAGCCCCCCCTGCTCCAAAGCACCCATGCCACCATGTTGAGGTCATGTGGCCTGGTATGGTTCGGGGGCACATGCTCGGATAAGGGTCTGGTACGAATTTTGGGGGGGACCCCACGCCATTTCTTTTAATTATGGCATGGGAGGGGTCCCCTCTCAATCCATACTAGACCCAAGGGCCTGGTATGGAGCTGGGGGGGGACCCCATGCTGTTTTTTCTCCGATTTTTTTTTTAGCTGGCAATTCTTTTTATTACATTCAGCGGGGAAGCCCGCTGACAGCTGATGACTCATCAGTTGTTAAGGATGGGGCGGCCGGCTTCCCAACACCTCCTTAGTAACCAGCTATATACAGTGTAAAAAAAACGCAAATCGCGTCAAAATCGCGGTAAGATCGTGGTAAGAACGTGTGTCCAAAAACGCGGCAAGCACCGCAAAAATCACTGCAGAAACGCTCAAAAGCAGCATGCATAGTGAATTGAGCCTAAATGTAATTTTAATGAGAAAAGAAAAAGTATGCAGGATAATAGATAGATATAACAAAATAGACATAATTAATGGTAAAATAAAAGGGTTTAAAAGTGAAAAATACTTAAAGCGGTATTAAATCCAAAACCAAAAATTTAATATATTGCCATTTACCAATCATTAGATGTGGTGGCTGCATCTTTTTCTTTTTCTATTGTTTTTTTCTCTCTGTTTTCCCTTTGTGATCTGGCCAGTAACATGCCCCCTGTATGGCTGCCTTCACTCTGGAAGAATGAGCACAGAGGGCACCTTTGGAAAGCAGCATTGCCAGTCTGAGAGGAGGGGATGTTCTAGCAGATTTAGATACACTTACAAACTGAAGCCAAACTCTGACTAATCCTTTATAATAAGTTACATCAAATGTTTTTTTTTTTCCTTTTGGGATAAGATTGTTCATACCTGAGCAATTTTCTGCTTGAAGCTTGAGGCTCTAAAACGCTCTACAAGCAAAAGTCCATTAATTTCCTGTCGCCTAAAGAAAAACACCTGTCGCTCAAAAAAGAACATGAGCTTTTTTGTTGGCAGATTACAAGCGTTTTTGGCCCCCCAAAAAATGCTGAATTTAAGCGTTTTACAAGCGTTTTTTCGCGCGTTTTCTGCTCAAACAGCAGCTCTCCACCCCTAATTTCCTTTCCCTCTCCCCCCCAGTGCTTTATATTGGCTAAACAAAAATGCCTGAAGCTGTAAACCGCTTGTAATACTCTTCTAAAAACGCTCTCAAATAAAAACGCCAGTACATCGCTACGTTCAGGTGTGAATGCAGCCTAAAGGTTTCACAGAGCAATTCCAGTCTGATATAACATAGTGACTCCCAGAAAAAAAACTCACGGTATCTTTTGTAGTTTTGTTGGTGAGCTAACCAACCAAACAGAGAAGCCCGTAGCAACAGCATGTAATGCATAGCGGAGGGCATACATGACTGTGGTAACAGGGGAGTTAATAGTTTAAGGGGTGGGTACAAAAAAAGTAACCGAGGGGGAGGTAGCAAACAGGGCTTTATAGGTTAACCCCGCCCAGGGGGGAGTAACAGAGGTTGGAGAAAGTTCATTGAAGATGGAGCTGGACGGACTCATGGAGCAGCTTAGGGAGGAGGCCGTGGTTCGTGGGGCAGCATGGCTGCAAGAGACTATAGCTGCGGCTTTGCAGAAAAGTCAGCCTGAGGCGCTGGGTAGGTCTAGCGGCGCCAGAACGCGGCGGTCCCGGCCGCCTGAGCGGTTCTCCCCCGACCAGCGGATTTCTGGACAGCGGCAACCCGGGACTCCTGCGGGTCCCGCGGTGGGCCCACCGCCAAAGAGAATGGCCGGAGCGGATGGCGGCAGAGCGGACGCCGACGGGACCCGGAGGAGCGATCGTTTGGAACGGATGGAAGTGGCGGCGCGGCCTAACAGAGCGGGCAGACTGAGGAGTGTGAGCCCCGCCCCCCGCAGGAGTCAGCCAGAAGCAAGGGAGAGGACACGTGCAGGGAGCCCTGGGCCGTCCGGTTCCACGGCAGGGGCACACAGGAGGATCGAGAGGGGTCGGCCCAGCGGGGCTTCACAGGTACCAGGCGGCAGGACTGAGGTCAGGCACACCGGTCCGGGCAAGGCAACCTGCAAGTCAGCGGGCAGAGGTGACACGCGGAGGCGGGGGCGTACTGCCACAGTCACGGCGGCAACCCCGGCGGCCAGGCCGGGCGGGCCTTCGTCTGAGGAAGAAGACGGGAGAAGTGGCGATCGAGCAGGTGGATGGTCCGGGTCGGAGGAAGAATCGGTACCCCAGCAAAGGAGAACGACAGCGGTGGAGATCCCTGTTCCGGCTGATGAGGCTACGCCTGTGCAGCCTGGTGAGTCCAGTACTTTATTCCTTAATTCCAGTCAGGCCAGAGTGGGGGGGATGGGGGTTCCAGTGGGGGGCGGGAGCAGCAGTGGATCGGGGGTGTCGGCCAGTGGGGGGGCTACAGCATTGGGGGGGTTTTTAGCAGGCATTAGGGAGCTCCTTCAGCGCTTTGAAGGAGCAGGGACGGTTCCCTCGGGCCCTGCAACAGCGTGGGCGCCTCCGGCTGGAGGCACCGGGGCGGTAGGGCTCACGGGAGGAACAACGGCGGTACCTCCGGTCACGGCGGCGGTGGCCACGCCTGTACCGGTAACGCCCGGGAGTACGGTGGCGCAGGGGACGGACAAGACAGCTGAGACTACAAGCAGGCAGGATATAATCAGATTGGCTGATGCAGCCAGGTGCGAGGTGTATGTATGCTATGAGGGACCGTTGGGCGCGCACCTGAAGCAAGAAGTGCGGGAAAAAACTGTGGAAGGGTGAATATGTTGAGATATTTTCCTTACTGCCGTTAGAGAAATTTAATCTGGATAGGGTGAAACCTGATGATTCAAAGAAGGAGGACGAGGAGAAGAGGAGGTACAGGCTGATCCCTAGAACATTTGCAAACTGGTTGCAGGCTTTTGCGATTATGGCAAGTGTGATAGGTGAGAAGCACCCGGAACATTGCTCAGCTCTATTTTGCTATCAAGATGCTATCGGAGAGGCGTACAGGGTTTATGGGGGCACGGCGTGGTTGAGGTATGATGAACAGTTCCGTCAACGGAGGGCAATCAGACCGGCGCTCCGTTGGGATCACAAGGACATCAGCCTATGGATGAGATTGATGACGACGACGACGAGGGCCCCCAACCAGTTTTTTCCAGGAGGGACCGGTGGACCTTCCACCCAGGGACATACGGTCGGAAACAAAAAGGGGGTTTGTTGGCAATACAACACCGGGACCTGCAGGTTCGGAACCTCATGTAAGTACAAACACGAGTGTTCAGGATGTGGGGGATCTCACCCGGGGTCAAGATGTTTCAAACAAGGAAAGGGTAGGCAAGGAGAAACTGCAAACAAAAGGGAGGACCCCGGTGAGAGTGGAAAAGATGCGGCCGTTTCTAGGTAGGTACCCAGACAGGAAAGCAGCGCAATTGTTGGATGAAGGTTTCTCAGTGGGATTTAGGATACCGTGCAATCTGTCGGTTATCCCGCCTGTGTCACCCAATTTAAAGTCAGCTATGCAACACCCGGAGGTAGTTTCTGAGAAACTAAGGAAGGAGGTTGCGTTGGGTCGGATGGGGGGCCCTTTTTCGGTGTCGCCGTTGGATAATTTGGTGGTGTCACCTCTGGGTGTGGTCCCAAAGAAGGAGCCAGGAAAATTCAGGCTAATCCATCATTTATCGTTCCCAAAAGGGGGATCGGTCAATGATGCGATCGACCAGGGTGAGTGTTCCGTGACCTATACATCTTTTGATGCGGCAGTGGGATGGGTGCGACGGTATGGAAAGGGGGCTCTCATGGCGAAGGCAGATGTGGAATCAGCTTTCCGACTGCTGCCAGTACACCCGGACAGCTTTCGGTTGTTGGGATGTCATTGGAACAACGAATTTTATGTCGACCAATGCTTACCAATGGGCTGCTCCATATCGTGCGCGATATTTGAGCAGTTCAGCTCGTTTGTGGAGTGGGTTGTTAGGGAGGTGTCAGGTGTGAATTCTATAATTCATTACCTGGATGACTTTCTCTGCATGGGCCCAGCTGATTCAAGGATCTGCGCGGTGCTTTTGGCTACGCTGGAACATATCGCAGACAAATTCGGCATTCCATTGGCGGCTGACAAAACGGAGGGACCGAGCACGGTCATCACGTTCTTGGGCATTGTGCTAGACACGGAGGCAATGGAATGCCGATTGCCAGACGATAAACTGGAGGACCTGAAGAGGGAAATTGCGGGGCTCATGGGTTTGCGGAAAGTGCAACTGAAGACGCTACAATCGGTATTGGGTAAGCTTAATTTTGCATGCCGCATATTACCAATGGGGAGGGTTTTCTGTCGCAGGTTGTCGGCCAGCACGAGCGGCGTAAAGTCGCCAAGGCATTTCGTTCGATTAAAAGAAACACATAGAGCGGACTTAAGGGTGTGGCACACCTTTTTGGAAGCTTTTAACGGGAGGGCTTTTTGGATGGCTGGTCCAGTCAGCAATTTTGACTTGGAACTGTTCACTGATGCCGCAGGTTCCACCGGTTTTGGGGCATTTTTTCAGGGGCAATGGAGCGCTGGGCCTTGGCCTCAGTCGTGGTTGGAAGCAGGATTTACAAAAAACCTGGTGCTGCTGGAGTTGTTTCCGGTGGTGCTGGCGGTGGAGTTATGGGGAGCATCATTCAGGGACCTGAAGGTGCGTTTCCACGGGGACAACCTAGGCGTGGTACAGGTAATTAATAGGAACACGGCATCATCTCCGCCAGTGATTAGGCTATTACAACATCTGGTACTACGTTGTTTGCAACTGAATGTTTTCATTCATGCGGTCCATTTGCCAGGGGTAGAAAATGTTATAGCTGATGCGTTGTCTCGCTTCCAGTGGGAAAGGTTCCGGGAGTTGGCGCCGGAGGCGGAGCAACATGGGGTTCCTTGTCCCGACTGGCTGTGGGGGATAGCATTGGCCTCATCGCCGGATGGATAAAGAACTCGGTAAGTGGGTCCACGTGGGCGGCTTACACCAGGGTATGGCAGGAATGGATGGATTTTGTGAATGAAATCGGGGAAGAGCCGGTGGGTGGAGAGGTGCGGTTGCTCTTGATATACTACATTGCCAGGAAGATGGAGGAGGGTGTGTCTGCAGCTGTAGTGAATAAGAATGTATCTGGGTTGGCCTTTCTTTTTAAGTTGCAGGGTCAGATGGATTTTACGAAAGACTTCTGGGTTCGGCAGGCAATGAAGGGTTACAGAAAGGCGTGGGTTAGGAAGGATGAGAGAAGGCCGGTGACATTCGAAATTTTGCAGGGCGTTATAGCGCAACTGGAGAGGGTGTGCTCTTCAGGTTATGAAGTGCTGTTGTTCAAGGTAGCCTTTTTATTAGCGTTTTTTGGGGCCTTTAGAATAGGGGAGTTGGTTAGCCCTTCTAAGAGGGTACAGGGAGGGCTGAGTTATCAGGATGTGAAGTGTGAGACGGAAGTCTTACAGTTGTATTTGAGAAAATCAAAGACCGATCAACTGGAAAGGGGCAGAATCGTTAGGGTGTATCCGGTTGTGGGTTCGGTGTTGTGCCCAGTTGGGGCTGTGCGGGAGTTTTTGAGTTTGCGCCCGGCGGGAATGGGCCCCCTTTTGGTACATTCCGGTGGAGAATGTTTATCCAGATTCCAATTTGGGGCAGTCTTTTCAAAATGTATCCGGGGTTTAGGACTGACCGAGAAGGATTTCTCATCACATTCCTTCAGGATAGGAGCAGCCACGGAAGCAGCCAGGAATGGATTGGGGGAGGAGATGGTAAAAAAGATTGGTAGATGGGAATCCAGGAGGTTTCAATCTTATGTGCGGCCCAATTTGGTGGTTAGTTTGTAGGTTAAGTATTTGACGTGTAATAGAGACATGGGTTTGGGTCGGTAAGTGTTAACAGGGTTGTTGGTTATAGTGTGGTTTCCTGTGTTTTTTTGTCTATTTCAGATTCGCTGCCTGGGATGGTCTGGATCATGGGTCATTCCTATGTGGCGTGGGGGGCCCGGAGAGGGGACGCCCGACATGAGGGTAGGCAATTGGGCTTTGGCAGGAGGGAAGCGTGCATAAAGTGGCTGGGGATCCCAGGCATGTTGTGGGTCAGATTGGTGCCGGAGGTGCATCGTTATGCACAGCGCGATAGGCCGCCGGATGTATTGGTAATACATGCTGGCGGTAATGACCTGGGTATTAGATCTATGGTGGACCTGAAGCGCGACATCAAGTTGGATGTTTTGCGGTTGAGAGAAGCCTTTCCGAAAATGGTGATTGTTTGGTCAGACATGGTGGCCCGGACTTCCTGGAGGATGGCGAGATCGGTTGAGGGGGTCAACAGGGCACGTAAAAAAATAAATAGGGAAGTTAGCAAGTTTGTAGTAAATAACGGTGGGCTGGCGGTTAGGCATTTGGAACTCGAGTTCGAAACATGGCGATATTTAAGAGCGGATGGAGTGCATTTGAATGAGGTTGGAATTGATTTGTGGGCCTTGGGGCTACAAGATGGCATACAGAGAGCACTTCGGGTGTGGAGGGGCACCCAAGATTAAGGTGTTATTCTTGGGTGCTGTGGCGGGCGTTGGTCTGGGCAAAAGAAGGTGGATGATAAAAAGTAAGAGTCTTTTTGGGAGCCTAGCGTTGCTATGGCTCAGGATTGTGGTTCCCGGTTAACGGAGGTTAACCGGGAAGTGATAATGGGGCACTGCGGTCATTGCTAGTCTCTGAGCCAGCTTGTCGGCTTGAGGCCTATTTTGGATAGATTTGATGGGACCGCAGTGCTAGTCCTGTTATGGACACGGAGGATTTTTAAGATATTGCTCAGACCAACGCTTGATGATCAAACAGGTTGTTTTAACAAATGTTGTTGTTTGTTGTTGATGTTTTTCTATTTATGATTGATAATGTTTTATATGTTATATTTTTATATAAAATTATTTGTTAAATAAATTAGGCCACTACGGCCTTTTATACTCCAAGCTCGGTGTGTTTTGAGTTATTGGGGTAAAAATGGAGGCGGTTTGGTATTAGGGGAATAATGACATCTGTATCCGTCAGTCAAGAGAAGCCCGTAGCAACAGCATGTAATGCATAGCGGAGGGCATACATGACTGTGGTAACAGGGGAGTTAATAGTTTAAGGGGTGGGTACAAAAAAAGTAACCGAGGGGGAGGTAGCAAACAGGGCTTTATAGGTTAACCCCGCCCAGGGGGGAGTAACAGAGGTTGGAGAAAGTTCCCGCCCACCCTCCCCTTTTTTGATATATTACGGTTGAGTAGATCTGGGTAAGGTTTTGATTTAAAAATAAAAAAAAAAAAAAAAAAAAAAAGAAAAGAGATGGCGGGCGTTGGTCTGGGCAAAAGAAGGTGGATGATAAAAAGTAAGAGTCTTTTTGGGAGCCTAGCGTTGCTATGGCTCAGGATTGTGGTTCCCGGTTAACGGAGGTTAACCGGGAAGTGATAATGGGGCACTGCGGTCATTGCTAGTCTCTGAGCCAGCTTGTCGGCTTGAGGCCTATTTTGGATAGATTTGATGGGACCGCAGTGCTAGTCCTGTTATGGACACGGAGGATTTTTAAGATATTGCTCAGACCAACGCTTGATGATCAAACAGGTTGTTTTAACAAATGTTGTTGTTTGTTGTTGATGTTTTTCTATTTATGATTGATAATGTTTTATATGTTATATTTTTATATAAAATTATTTGTTAAATAAATTAGGCCACTACGGCCTTTTATACTCCAAGCTCGGTGTGTTTTGAGTTATTGGGGTAAAAATGGAGGCGGTTTGGTATTAGGGGAATAATGACATCTGTATCCGTCAGTCAAGTCTAAGATATGGCAGCCTCAGCTTCCACTGAAATCCTCCCAAGTGCTGAGAGCCCTAGACAGAGGCTTGCTTGCAAAGCAGCTGCCACCTTGCTGGCTGCGCTGTTGGGCAGTCATGCACTGTGTGCAAAGCCCTGTATGTTATTGCAGCTAACATTACATGGCAGATGGGACTATATGTACATTGTCCCATCGGGCACTGAATACGGTATAAAAATATAATACTTTTTCATTTAAGCTTGTGGGCAAGGTGTAGTTAGTGCTGCCCTAGTACCTGAAGTTGGGAGTTAATTGTGTTTCCTGCGCCTTTCTTGGTGGGTTTTTTCTAGGTCCGACCCCCGGGTCCTGTGTGCTATAGAGGCGACAGAGGCGCAGACCCTGGGGGTTCTTGTTGCTGTTCTGTCGGTTTGGTTCTGGCCGGTCCATTCTGACATGCCGTGGGGGGAGTTCCCACTACCTAGGAGGATTGCTGGGACTTGCAGTCCTTCCTGAAGATACCATCTATGGACTGTGCCAAGAATGAACTCTTTCCTATGCAGGTATGCTGGGGCAACCACAAGCCTGAGTTAGGGACTAGGGATGTTTGGGGTATTACGGCACTTCATTTTGGACTGTTTCTGTATTTGTCATCATATTAATTTATTCAAGTAAAGCATTTTAAACTTGGCCTTTTCCTGGTCTGAAGTTACGCAGGGGGTGTAATGCAAGTAAACAGCACATATAGTCTACAGCCCAAGTGACTAAACACATTGGGGTATGAAGATAATGGTAAAGGAGTTCATACAGTGTGAAGGTAAAGTGGTTACCAAGGGTGACGAAAGGTCTCTCTAACAGCCTGTTGTAAGAGTGTACATGTGGCAGATGAGATAGCCTCTCACAGTGGGAGAGATGTTGTTAGCACTCCTTCAGCAGCAATCTATCTCTCTTTGTAACGGGGGCAGATTTGCACTGCCAGAGCCCTCATCCTCTACACAGGTACAGAAGAGGAAGAGTTAAGTGAAGTGCGCACATGAAGTCCACACTAGGTGCACTGCGGGGCCCCATACTATTACTGGGAATGAGGTAGCGGTGATACGCTGGACAAGTGGACAGGGCAAGGGCCCTGTTTGTTCCTCCTAATTGTACAAGTGACAGTGGTGATGCACAGTAACACTGAAACAGTTTATTAGAGATCAGTCAGCTGTTCCAGTAAAGGTGAAAATGAATTTTGACTGAAACTAAAATCTTTATAGGGTTATAATTATTACATGTAAATTTCTTTTAGTGTTAATATATCACTAGGGAGGAGAACGTGGCTAATACCCAAGCATTCAGCAACAAGCCTAGAGTAGACAGCACCATGGAGATGGCTTGTATATAGTAATATGTAGGAGTAATCTTTATTCAATATCAGCAGATGAACAGGAAAAATACATTTGGACAACCATCAAAATTTTAATGAAGTCCTGTTATTTTCAACAAATTAGTAAATACTGGCATGTAGATTTTATAGCACTAGCTGTTTGCTCTTTCTATTAGATATTTTTTAGAGTTATATTTGTTTGTATATGTATTTTATATGAACAAGACTCTTCCTAGCCATCTTTTGAATTTATAAAGGTGTATGACAAACATTTTTTGTCTGCAAGATAATAGAATTAATGCCCCAGTATGTAACACTGTAACCTGATATTGATTGATGTGTTTGGGAAAAATGGTTGAAACATTAATGTTAAAATTTAAGCCCTAAAACTGTTATATGATGTGAGGTCATGTTGTTTGCAAAGTGGGTGTCAAATGATTAATGAGAGACTGTCCATATTACCAGAGACAAAGGGATATGGAAACTTGATGTTATCATGAATGTTGCAGTTTGCCCAAGAGAAAACTATTATGCTATGTACACACGATCAGACTTTCCGACAACAAAACTGTGGATTTTTTTCCGACGGATGTTGGCTCAAACTTGTCTTGAATACACATGGTCACACAAATGTTGTCGGAAATTCCGATCAGCAAGAACGAGCTGACGTACAACACGTACGACGGCACTATAAAAAGGAAGTTCAATAGCCAGTGCGCCACCCTTTGGGCTCCTTCTGCTAATCTTGTGTTAGTAGAAGTTTGGTGAGAGATGATTTGCACTTTTCAGCCTCTGGCTTTTCAGTTCGTATCTGTTCTTCAGTTTGTGCTTGTGACTTTGTTTTTGTCTTTCAGTGCGTGTTGTCAGTTCCTATCTGTTTTTCAGTGCGTTCTTGTCCGCTCGTTTCTGATTTTCAGATCGTTATTCTCAGGTTCTTTCTGATTTTCAGTGCGTTCTGTTAGTTCGTTCTGACCAGCCGACCGTTTTCTAGACATGTTGCGGGTACGTACTCGTCGTAGAGTTTGTGCTGTGCAGGGGCTTGGTGTTGGAGTTCTTTCTTTGACCCAAGTCCAGTCCATGAACAGGGCGAGGAAGAGTTCATGGACAAAGAATTGGTTGCTCCAGCATGACCAATTCTCGTACATGCCTTTGTTGCGGGAGATCTAGGAGAATAATCCTGATAAATTCAGGAATTATCTCCGGATGACTGACCCCGTTTTCCACCAACTGTTGGCTTTGCTGTCCCCTTAAATTACCAAGCAGAACACCTGCATGTGGCAAGCCATCACTCCCGAGCAGAGGCTCGTCGCCACTTTGCGGTACTCGGCGACGGGGAGAAGTCTGCAGGACATCAAGTTCTCGACAGGTATCTCCCCCCAGGTGTAACAGAGGAAATAGGGAGTCTGCGCTAATGGGTGTAATTAGAAGTCTAGGTGGGAAGTATATTCCTAAATTGATAGACTGCTGCCCTCACATACGCTGACTCCACAGGGGGTGGAATGAGCGGAAAAAGCGAAAAAAGAAAAGTGTGTGAGTGTGGCGCTGTCCCAAAGTTGCAGAAGAAATGTCTGCATATATACAGTTTTATCAAAAGTGTCACGTGTGTATTCCTTTAAGTGAAATATGTATGGCAGTTATTACCACTCCTGTGGGTTAAAGTGACTGGTGATTTAAACATGAGAAGCATAATGAGTGCAATAAATCGCATCCAAGATGTCTAGTGCTATATTCCCTCAAAAGGAAAAAACAGTATTAACCACTGCTAAGAGCATGAAGCGGTCTGTGTCTAAACACTAGAAAACACAAAGTTGCAAAAAATTCTAAAGTGTCTAGTGCTAAATAAATAAATATTAAAATGTTGTTCTACAAACGTTGCAAATAACAAAGTGACAAGTGCCCTATGAAGAGGTCATTCTGAAAAGTGCTAAACACACGTGCCATGCAAATGGTTCTATGATAGTAAACAGTTCATATGGGTATGTCCCCGGTGCACTATAAGTGAAAAAAGGCGTCCTTTGTGGGATTCCTCAAAGCATACAACAGGTGTTAATCCAGTGCTGGTGTCTCGCGTTGTGATTGTGCAGAGACTCACCAGCTGTATATCCCCTGCAGGGGTAACGAGTAGTCACAGTATGTGCCACTGTGCAGCAGTGCTTGGCGAGACCAGGACCAGGATGATATCATAAGGACATAAGAAGAAAGGATTCGATAGTGTGAAACCGTTTAAAACCACTATTTATTAGGTCAGATAAAAAGGGTACTCACATTGTAATGGAAAAAATGAGTGGTGTACAATGCTTACAAAGATGTTCCTAAGCGTCAGCTTTGCAGGGAGATGTCAGCAAGGCGTTCAGTCAAAGGCCACGCCCTACGTACGTTTCGTCACACGGACTTCTACGGGAGTCATTATTCCAGAGACCTGTACTGCCATTATTCTGGTCCTGCAGAAGGGCTATATTAAGCTAAGTTTTCTCCTTTAACATCACATAGCAAATTAATGTTTGCTAATGTATTGTATTTATTTCATCATTCCCTAATTACCCTGATTGTAATATGCTGTGAATGCCCTCTTTGTCCTCATGCATGCTGGAAGCTTTTAAAGTTCCTTTTTTGTCCTTCATGAATATTTGCCTTTACTAACCTCCCCAGCATGCTATACTGGGCCCATACACACCTAGCCTAGTCACTTAACAATGTATTTTATAACCTGTCCAGTGGGCTGCCAATAGTGTAATAAGGAGAGGCTGACCAAAGTAATCCACATTATTTATGCATTCAGCTCTCAATAAAGTGGAGAGGGTTACCTGTCCAAAACATCCCCCCCCCCTAAAATTTTTACAATGGGTCGTCAGAGGGGGTGAGGAATCTGATAAGTGTACCTTATACTTTTGTCTTTAAATACTCATTTCAATAAATGTTATACTTATGTTGGCCAAGAATGTTTGTGTCTAATCTGCTTGCAATGTTATGTGCAAAAGTACTATTTTTTTTTTCTTGTTTGACTCCACAGTTTCCTTCAAACCCACAGGAATGGCAGACTGTGGCATCCCAGTTTGGTCAGCAGTGAAATTTCCCTAACTGCGGAGGGGCAATCGTTGGGAAGCACGTCCACATTGTCCCACCCCCCAACTGGGGGTCATACTATTATAATTATATGGGGTTTATTAGTATTGTGCTGTTGACGGTGGTGTCGGCGACATACGAGTTTTTGTATGTGGACGTGGGGAAGAATGGCCGGATGTCGGATGGTGGAGTCATCGCCCAGACGGAGTCCTACAGACGGCTCCAGAATGGCAGCTTGGGCTTGCCACCTGCGGAAGACAATGTGGCTGGTCTTCCTTTTGTGTTCGTCGCTGATGAAGCGTTTGGGCTGGGAGACCACCTGATGCGTCCGTTCCCCATGAGGACCATCACCCAGGACCAGAGGGTTTTTAACTACCGGCTGGCCAGAGCCAAAAGAGTCGTGGAGAATGTGTTCGGAATAATGGCTAGCCGGTTCCGCCTATTTCTGACAGCAATACACATGGAGGAATATAAACTGAACCATATTGTACTTGCCTGCTGCATTTTACACAATTACCTCAGAAAAAATGCAACAAACTATGTGGCCTCAGTTGGGGCTGAGGCCGGATTTCAAAATACAACTCTGATGGCACTTGAACCTGGCTGTCCTGGCTTGCCCCCCAAAGCGCCCGCGAAGTTAGACAGAAGTATGTTGAGTACTTTGCGGGTAGGGGGGCCATTGATATGGCAGCCAATGTGTGAAACATTTTTTAAATAAATATTTTTTGATACACTGAACTGATATTTCATTAGATTTACTGCTTGTGTTTCTTTTAGCTGTCTCCTAGGTTCTCCAATGTTATTTTTTTTGTCCAATTCTTCAATAGTGCAAACATAATTTCTTTGATACATGAGGTTACAATCTCATCTTCAGCTAACTATTATTATGTTGTGGGTCTGCTACACACACACATTGTTTTTGTTGTTAATGTATGTAATGCATCAATGATAAAAATAATCATCCTTTTCAGCTCCATGAATTAATTGCTTTAAGTCCCTTAAGTGGCGTGATTGTGGCAAATTTTACAGTACTGTGGGGGTTATTTATGTAGCGCTGGTAGATTTCTAATCTACTGCTGATAGGTAAATCTAGTGGGTTACTTGGTAGGTGAAGTTAGATTTGCCTCTGTTCCAGCTTGGCTGAGTTGCGTGTAGTTTCACACTGCGCGTGGGTGTCGTTGTCACCATGGGCCGGTTTTGGAAAGGCAACGTGTTGAAGCGTATGAGTGCTCCTCTGACCCGGAGACAACTCGGTGGAGGTGGTCCTCCGAGTTGCATTCTTGGAGAGGGTATTTATGGGACGGACGCCATGTTTTGGGGTTCGTTTTCAGCCACCTGCTGGCCCTCCTGGCCGACAGGTATGCGTTAGGAGTACCACCCCATGGTCCTCTGATCCGGAGGCCCACGTCGCTGCAGCATGTGGGTGGGCCCAGAAGCCTGTCTGGGGCCTACCACAGCGGCAGAGGAATGGTCCTGGGCTGTCTATCCTGAGTGAAGAAGCTGGTCAACTGAGGAGATCCCAGGGGAGGACCCGTCATGGAAGGATCATGCAGAGTGCTGGTCTGGAGAGGGGCCTGGTGACTCAGTTGGAGGACGTATCCTGAAGTAATCTTACTGCATAGTACTGCCGGGTTAGCTTAAAGGTTCAAGTGCTGTGTCTGATATTCACCGTAAACCATTACATCCTGTGACAGAGGATCGTACGGGTTTTTATATATGACCAAAAAACTGCGCTGGCAATAGAAAATTATGTGATAAAAATGTCAAGCCAAATATAGGTCCAACATGTGTGAAAACTGAAAATACACAAGAAAAATAAGTGGGATATATACCTAGCACACCACACTATGCATATAATAAAACATGACTTCCAATAGCATATATCGAGTGTACATAGCATACATGTGCAACAGTGAAGTGAAAAGGATTTACCTATCACTGCACAAAAACCAAAAATTTACATATAGGTATAGGTGCTCTCCTATTTTTGCAAACACCAATATAAATGACACTGATGGGATCTCATGAGAAGATGCTATATGAATAAATAAAAAAATATAAAAGTCACCAATAACAAAGGTTGCAAACTAGAGGTATTAGGTTGGATGGAAAACTTCCATAGCAGGAACACGAAGCTCACTCCCAGCCAACCACTCCGTATAGTATGCAAAGCAAACGATGAGCTGATGCTGGAAAAACCCGGAAGAAACCTTTGGGGGACCTCAGAAGCTTGCGTTCCGCACAGAAAGGGAGAAAAGAAAAGTATATGGTGTAAAACCTTAGGGTACCAAGGGTCACCTGCGCATATCATGCGCTACTCACGGGACCACGATGTAAAACAGGCAATCAGATGCTAGGTCGGTTTCGCCGCTAGCCAGCGTGCGTTCCACCTGCTCCAGGAAGTCTTCGCGCAGGTGACCCTTGGTACCCTAAGGTTTTACACCATATACTTTTCTTTTCTCCCTTTCTGTGCGGAACGCAAGCTTCTGAGGTCCCCCAAAGGTTTCTTCCAGGTTTTTCCAGCATCAGCTCATCGTTTGCTTTGCATACTATACGGAGTGGTTGGCTGGGAGTGAGCTTCGTGTTCCTGCTATGGAAGTTTTCCATCCAACCTAATACCTCTAGTTTGCAACCTTTGTTATTGGTGACTTTTATATTTTTTTATTTATTCATACAGCATCTTCTCATGAGATCCCATCAGTGTCATTTATATTGGTGTTTGCAAAAATAGGAGAGCACTTATACCTATATGTAAATTTTTGGTTTTTGTGCAGTGATAGGTAAATCCTTTTCACTTCACTGTTGCACATGTATGCTATGTACACTCGATATATGCTATTGGAAGTCATGTTTTATTATATGCATAGTGTGGTGTGCTAGGTATATATCCCACTTATTTTTCTTGTGTATTTTCAGTTTTCACACATGTTGGACCTATATTTGGCTTGACATTTTTATCACATAATTTTCTATTGCCAGCGCAGTTTTTTGGTCATATATATCACTAAAAGTTTAGCACTTTTTCTTTCTGCTGCTGCAATAGGCTAGTCCAATCAATATTTTACTATTCACTAATTGCGAGCGCTGGTTTTTATGTACACATCGTACGGGTTTTTGCTTCAAACAAGTCTGTAGCAGAGACTTTTGTTCGTGCTACGTACTGACTGCTAGGCGAGTGAGAGAAACCTATCCACCTATCCAGGCGGGCAAAGATTGAATCCCACAAGCGGAGTTTATTCAGTTACAAGTGTTTACTTCCCAATGATGTACCAAAGAATACTAAGAAAAGGTATTTGAGCTTCCCTGCAGTTTTCCTTCTGCCTCTTTCCTGCTACTTCCTTTTTTACCTGTTCATTAAAGCATTGGAAAAAGATATTCAAGTGTTTGGTGCCTACATTTTCTGGAGGTAAACTCAACAGGACCCTAGACCCGGTGCCGGTGAAATAGAGGTGGCGAAAGTGAAGGTAACAGCCCGCTTTAAAACCAACAGCTCCACCGAGAGTTATTGCTACATTTACTAAAGGCAAATCCACTTTGCACTACAAGTGCACTTGCCTTTAGTAAATACCCCCATTGTCACTGTAAACTACACCAACGTACTACAAAAACTGGTATTGTGCATTGAAAGAAGAAGCCACACATTGTTGAGTATAAAACATTTAACTCAAAGCACATTTACATGTGCGTTAGAAAAGGGTTTTTAACAAACCAACATCTTTGGTGTATAACATTTTTATGTTTGACGAAGAAATATCCTTTTTTTTGGGTTAAACAGGCATGTTTAAAACCATAACATACACAACTCAGGAACTTACAAAGTTCAACTTGGATAAAATGAGGGCAATATGTGACATTAGTATGTCATAACTATGTTGATTTTGCCTTCATCACATGGGGTGATGTCACCCCTGTAAAAGCCAAATTTTGAAGATGCACACACATTGGGAGTGAAAATGTGGATTTCCCTCCTGAAAAGTATGTTTGGTGTTGGGGTAGATGGCGCTGCCCTCCAATTAGATAATAATGTGGGTAGAGATGTATTTATGTCCTACTATATTTTAACTTGTGATACTGTGATTATTAGTTAGAATACACTCCCTATTGGGTGATTTAAAATCCTCTCCCTATTGGGTAATTTTATCCAAAGTGATAGTGAACCTTCCAAAGTGGTAAAATTGTATTTGATAATTGTGTCAGGTTGAACCCGTTGCTTTATGCCACCTATGAAGAGCGAATCACATTTGGGTTTCTCTTCCCAGGGGTCAGCAAACAGGGGATGTGTGTACAATAAGTAATTACTGCTTGGTCAAACCTCCCAATACCCTGAAAAGAACCCTGAAAAGTGATCCTAACTGCTGTCACCCTTCTATGGGAAAGTTTGCAAATTTGTGGTAAATAACCTAAAAAAGTGATCCAAACTAGTGTCACCTTAAAATGGGTGATTTATATCCTAGGGTTAATTATGCATCCTAAAGTGCACTTGAGGCCAGGTGTCATCTGTAATGGGTGCTATTAACCCTAAAGTGCATTAAATGGTATCCAATACTGCAACCCAATAGTTAAACATCACGGAGTTTCATGCATGAGCAGTGTTGATAAAGCGTAACATGCTTGTGTCGCACGTACGATCTGTGAGCGGAGGACGGGGTAGCGAAGGTACCATTTTAACTTGGGGCATCAGTGGTTAGTAGCCTATACTGCTTATAGATTGAGGCCTATATTGGGACAAAATTAGGAGAGTTTAGCCTGACATTAGGGTTTGTCTTGTGTTGTGTCTTGCAGAGAAAATGGATACATTTATTGACCATGACTTCCTCCCTAACTTTATTGATAAGTACAGAGAGCTGCCCTGTCTGTGGCAAGTGAAACACCTATTTTATAATAACAAAATAAAGAGGAAGGTAGCGCTGGATCAACTGTTGGAATTGGTGAAGCCGGTGATTCCCACGGCAGACATCACCTATTTGAAGTGCAAAATTGGTGGCCTGAGGAGCACATATAATAGGGAGTGCAAGAAGGTCCAGGATTCCATGAGATCCGGAGCAGCAACAGATGACATTTATGTCCCCAGGCTCTGGTACTATGACAGACTGCAGTTTTTGTCAGACCAGAGTAAACCCAGGCCATCACTCTCAATCCTTCCTTCCACTCTTCCTTCCACTCTTCCTTCCACCTCAGATGAGGCTTCAGACGTACAACCTGGGCCTTCAACCCAGGAAGATGTGGAGAAGCCCAGCTTGAGCCAGGTATAGCATTGTTCAACATATTTCTTGTCAAAAATGTTAACTAGATGCTATTATTGATCACTCATTTCTGATTTAACAAAGTGGTTTACATATCAATAGACAGTAGTAGCCAAAAATGATTGGGACAAGAATGAAAAATGCTGGGGTCAGAATGATAGTCTTTTCTATTTGTTAACATTCAATTTGCAACAGTCATGAGCTCAAAATTGTGTGTGATTGATGACCAAAAAACTAAAACTATTTCCCATTTTCATACAAAGGAAAGTCTCAGCCAGGAGGAGGCCTTGGAAAGTGGCAGCCAGGAGGTGGCCGTGGAAAGTGGCAGCCAGGAGGTGGTCGTGCCCAGTAGCCTGGCCGAATCACAGGTTCCTCCCTTCCACCTTCCAGCAAAAAGGCCCAGGAAGGGGAGGAACGCACTTGGTTTGATTTGACAGGCTACTGTGGTCTTCACAAACACCCCTAATGTCCAGGAGGCCTTTGCGTGTATGGTGGCCAGTAAGATGCAGGAAATGGAGGTGGGCCAACGCCTCATCTGTGAGGAGGTCATCTTTCAGGCCCTAAATAAGGGGGTGAGGGGCCAACTCACAAACACCACAGCCACAGCCTGGAAGGAAGCGTGCAAGGAAGTTTTTAGAGTGATGGCCTGGGTTCTGTCTGATCTGGCAAAAGACGCAGGCTGTTGTAAGACCACAGCCTGGGGACATATATGTCATCTGCTGCTGCTCCCGAACTCTCGGAGTCCTGGACCGGATTGTGCTCCCTATTAAACGGACTCCTCAGGTTAACAATTTTGCCTGTAAAATAATTGATGTCTGCCCAACAATTTCAACAGTTTATCCAGTGTTCCCTTCCTCTTTATTTTGTTATGACCCCTAATAAATTACTATTTTTTTTTTAACAAATGCTTGGCTATGTGTTTTAGTTCAAAAAGGACAGTTTGTTTGTGAGTAGGCATGTACATTTCAAAAATACAATGTCAAATTAACAAGGGACGCTAACACCGACAAACCTCTTTGAGGTTAAAAAAAACAAGATATTAATGGTGTTGTGGTAACTTGACACACAAAATGACAAAAAATATTATGGAGATCACTATAAAAAAAAAAAAATTAAGGAGATCTTGATAAAAAAAAAAAGTAGATCACTCTTAACAAAAAAAAAAACATTATTCTGGAGATCTGGCGAAAAAAAAAAAAAAAAGATTATTCAGGAGATCACAAGAAATAATAACTGTGTGTGAATATCAGCAGCAAAGCAACTTCATTATTTTAGCATTATAAAGAAGAAGAGAATGCGCTGCACTGAAATATTTAAAAATTTGCAGCGTGACAAATGTGCTATCTCCATTACGAATGCTAGTTTTACCAGACCGAGCCCTTCCATCTTGTACTTAATTCTGAGCATGCATGAAATTTTGTGCCTCGGACTTGTGGACACACGCTCGGAATTTCCAACAACAAAGTTTTTTGTCGGAAAATTTGAGAACCTGCTCTCAAACAGTTGTTGTCGGAAATTCCGACAGCAAATGTCCGATGGAGCATATACACGGTCACATCAAACATTTCCCGTCAGAAAATCCAGTCGTGTGCACGGCCCATAAGACATACACATTGCTTAGAGTGAGTGTTGTAAGAGCCACATATTACCCAAGAGAGTGCTATAAGGGTTGCACATAACCCAAGAGAATGCTATGAGTGCAGACCTTTTTTTTCAAGAGGATGCTGTAAAATCTACATATTACTTTAGTGTGCTTTGAGCATTATAATGTCATGTTATCAGGGAAAATGCTGTTTTGCCAAGTAGAATGCAATGTTACCAGAGAGGTTGTTTAATTCAATAGTTTCCCTTTACAGTTCTGCAACAAGTTTAGAATGACATAACTGCTTTGGGTAGTGGTAACATTATGCCACTGAGACCACTGAGACTCCTTATGCCGCGTACACATGACCGGACTTTCCGGCAGAAAAGGTCAGACGGAATCATTCCATCGGACATTCCAATCGTGTGTGGGCTTCATCTGACTTTTTCTTTCTAAAATTCTGATGGACCTAGAAATAGAACATGTTTCAAATCTTTCCGACGGAATCAGTTCCTATCGGGAAAACCGCTCGTCTGTATGCTATTCCGACGAACCAAAAACGACGCAAGGGCAGCTATTGGCTGCCCTTGGGTCGTACGTCATCGCGTTCATCGTACGTCATCGACGTCCCGTCGTACGTCATCGCAGTCTAAACGATCGGACTTTGGTGTGATCATGTGTAGGCAAGTCCGTTTCAGCGGAACTCCGTCGGAACGACCGTCAGAGTCTATTCTGACGGAAAGTCAGGTCGTGTGTACGCGGCATTAGTGGTTTTGTTGCCTCTGCAGATCTCAAAATGTGGACTGATGCAGACATTTACCTTCCACTGAATACAGTTATGCTGGCTGGTGTAATAGTTTAGAATAACATCATGAAAGCTACATCTATTGGATGTGAGAGAAATTCTACATGCCTACATTCAAGAAACATCTAAGCTCTCTCTCTCTCAGATCAACTTTTTGTATTTCCCTACAGGAAGAGAGGCCTTTATTCAACCCATTGCTCCCTGGATAGGCAAGATTATTTAAACAGCTCAGAGGGCTGGAGATTTGGCACTACCCAAAGAAACATTCTTCTAGGAGTGTCGTCACTTCCTGGGCATATTTCGCTAAAGTTTCACTGGAAACAATCTGCAAGGCTGCAATATGGTAGTTTCTGAATATGTTCATTATTGTTTGATATGTATGGAGAGGGTATTTTTAAGGTGCCGAATACATTAATCCCACATATGTAAAATCAAGAATTTTTATTAATGCATTATAAAATCATTATTAAGCAAAACAAGACAATACTGTTTCTGTAAAACCAAGTACAGTTTTATACAGTCATCATGTAAGTACCGTGGTTTCCGCTCTACATGTTTCACCAAGACAAAGTTCTTCAGGAGACTTATGAAGCCATGTACGTTACTGTCACTATGGATTAATAAGAAACATATACAAATTATAGAATCAATTTCACAAGATATAAATCTCTCTCTCTCTCTCTCTCTCTCTCTCTCTCTCTCTCTCTCTCTCTCTCTCTCTCTCTCTCGCTCTCTCTCTGGATTAATAAGAAACATATACAAATTATAGAATCAATTTCACAAGATATGAATCTATATTTATTTTCATACATTTACCAGATTCAGGTGGATGTGAAAAGGCATGAGGATATGACCTTTGGGTGCAGTGTGCTGCAGGCAGCACTATAGGTCCTCAGGTCTGATGGTGCCCTACTTTTGTATGTGTCTCCCTCCCCTCAGATAGCATTTCTCTGGGACATCCCACATAGTAACTACTATTGCTCTGTGTCCCGTGATGTACGATAAGGAAAATAGGATTTTTATAACAGTTTACCTGTAAAATCCTTTTCTTGCAGTACATCACGGGACACAGAGGTTTCTCCCCTCTTTTGATACACGTATATTGCTTTGCTACAAAAACTGAGGTACTCCCAGTAATGGGAGGGGTTATATAGGGAGTGAACTTCATGTCTTAGGGTGTGTCAGTGTCCATCACCTAAAGGTGGCCTATATAACCCACATAGTAACTACTATGGCTTTGTGCCCAGTGATGTAATGAAAAGGATTTTACAGGTAAGCTGTTATAAAAATCCTATTTTTGCATGCAGATATCTGTTGCTTAGCAAGCATTTTGGAGGTGAATCTGAATGTAGATGCAGCAATAACTCACCGTGGAGCTGCTGGTTTAAGCGGGCCTCTCCTCTTTGCTCTACACCCTTCTTAAATTGTTCACTCCCCTTGACACAACTGTAGTGCAGTGTTGAAACAATATGAGCATTAACTTTAACCCACAATATACACTTACAATTAGGGTTACCTCTACCTGGGTGCTGGTAGCTCCACCTGTAGGAGAAATGACAACACTGCACACAAACTTCAATAATGACCAAAAATAACTTCTTTCTTTGAGTAATATATTTATATAAAGAGTTATTTCAAAGAATATACTATCACACCAACGTAGTGTGATAGTATAAGAAATGATTATGACAATCAATAACAATCACAGAAATGTATATATTGGTATGAATCTATACCTGGGAGCTCCCCCTGCTCTAGACCTTAAAGTCACTATACTAAAATGCAGGGCCCTGCAATGAAAAGGTAGTCCTGACATCTTCAGTCTTCGCTAGCTTTTATAAATGTAATCCACAAAGGGGTTCCTCCTGGGTGTTGCGCAGTGTAATATAACACACTAAAACAATTGTAATCCAACAGAGTGACTAGGTGTCTTTATATGAAGAAACAAACATCTAAAATCCGCTCTTGAACACTGAAGTCTATTCGGATGTAATGCTCTCTGACTTAACTTGTTCCGTGGGACTATCAGTCCCAGCCACATTCTGTACAGTTCCAAAGAGGTGTGTGTAATACTCAAATAAACTTCTGAGTGTCAACCCTCTCACCACACAGAATCCAAGCAGGTGGATGTCTCCGGCTCAGCAGTTCTCAGTTCCCTATGGAGGCACCACCACGCCGTCACAGTGTTCCGTTCACAAACGACCAGGAGTCCTCGGTTATCTCCCCACAGGTCTTCTGGAACAGTCACGTCTCTTGTCCAGCTCACTGCGATGCAATGGCAGGATACTACAGCTGCTCTGCTCCTTCGCCAGGTAGGCCGCAACCCTGTGGGACACACACCCACAGAGTTCTGCTGGCAGGCCACGCGTCCCAGGAACAAGAGACCTAAAATGGCCGCTGCTTACCCTTTTATATCCCCCCACAATGCAGTTCAGGAGCAGGAGCATTGTGAGTGGGTCAGAGCTACAGTTCCAAAGTAAACAATGAATCACTTCCGTGTGACTAAATCCTGAGACATAAACTTATTGTACTTTATCAATTGTCCACAAGATGGCACTAACACGACTATTATACACATAGAGCTAGAAACAACAGTTGTCAGCACTGCATAGATATCATATGCAGCAGTAAAATCTTCCTATCTGTTCCCGCTAGTTTCCTTATAACTAGGTGGGTATTAACATCAAGACATACAAATGTGTGTACCAATGATGAGGGTGGTTGTTTTGAGTCCTTTTCTATGTTTCATTTATGCTATGTTTATTGCCTAGGCCCCACAGTTGGGTGTACTTCTTCTATGACACACCAGTGCTCCACAGTGCATAGCAAAAGAGTCTTTTCCATTTGAATTAAACTGTACCTCTATCCAGTTTGAGACTATGCCTACCAGATGATCTGTTTCAATTGTAATGTTTTGTAAATGTAATATAATATATGTATATATATATATATATATGTAGCGCTGGTAGATTTACAATCTACCGCAGGTTAGGTAAATTTAGAAAATTGTGTGTTAGGAAGGTTAAAAGTTCGCCTCTGTTCCAGCTTGGCTGACATTGTGTGTGCTTTCGTGCTGACCGGTGAGTGTCGCTGTTACCACTGGTTAGTGTTGGAAAGGCAACGTGTCAAAGTGTATAGATGCTCCTCTGCCTCGGAGGCAAGCTCGGTGGAGGTGGTCCTCCGAGTTGCATTCTGGGAAGAGGGTATTTATGGGACAGACGCCATGTTCTAGGGTTCGTTTTACAGCCACCTGCTGGCCCTCCTGGCCGACAGGTATGCGTTAAGGAGCTACCTCGTGGTCCCCTGATCGGGAGGCCCACGATACAGCGGCGCTGGGGTGGGTCCAGAGGCTTGTCTGGGGCCTACCACCGCGGCCGAGGAATGGTCCTGAGCTGTCGGTCCCGTGTGATGAAGCTGGACGGCCGAGGAGATCCCAGGGGAGGACCCGTCTTGGAGAGATCATGCAGCGTGCTGTCTGTAGAGGGGCCTGGTGACTCGGTCGAAGGACGTATCCAAAAGAAGTAACTATACAGCATAGTGTTGCCGGTTCGGCTTAAAGGTTCAGGCACTGTGACTGACTTTCACTGCAGAAAAATCTGATACATCCTGTGGCAGTGGATCCTGCGGATTTACCCCCTGGGCAGGTCTGTGGCAGAGACTTTTAGTTCGTGCTGCGTGCTGGCTGCTAGACCTGTGAGAGAGGCCTATCCAGATGAGAAAGGAGTGTGTCCCACAAGGGAAGCGCATTCCACCTAATTATCTGAATTCTACCAGGATATTTGTCGCTAAGATTCTGCAAGAAGATATTTGAGTTTCTCCTGAAAGTTTCCTTTTCCGCCTCTTTCCTGCTACTTCCTAAAGTTTGTTTGTTCAATAAAGCATTGAAAACGTACTCCAGTGTTGGTGCGTGTGTCGTCCAGAAGTAAACTCAACGGAACCCCTAGACTCGGTGCCGGTGAAACCAAGGGAAGCAAGGTGAAGGTAACAGACCTGCTTAAACCAGCAGCTCCACCGTGAGTTAGTGCTATATATATATAGATATATATATATATATATATATATATCTATATATATATATATATATATATAGATATATAGATATATATATATATATATATATATATATATATATATATATATATATAATCTCACAAAAGTGAGTACACCCTTCACATTTTTGTAAATATTTTATTATATCTTTCCATGTGACAACATTGAAGAAATGACACTTTGCTACAATGTAAAGTAGTGAGTGTACAGCTTGTAAAACAGTATAATTTTGCTGTCCCCTCAAAATAACTCAACACACAGCCAATAATGTCTAAACTGCTGGCAACAAAAGTGAGTACACCCCTAAGTAAAAATGTCCAAATTGGGCCCAATTAGCCATTTTCCCTCCCTGGTGTCATGTGACTCGTTAGTGTTACAAGGTCTCAGGTGGGAATGGGGAGCAGGTGTGATAAATTTGGTGTTATCGCTTTCACTCTCTCATACTGGTCGCTGGAATTTCAACATGGCACCTCATGGCAAAGAACTCTCTGAGAAAATGAAAAAAAAATTGTTGCTCTACATAAAGATGGCCTAGGCTATAAGAAGATTGCCAAGACCCTGAAACTGAGCTGCAGCACTGTGGTCAAGACCATACAGTGGTTTAACAGGACAGGTTCCATTCAGAACAGGCCTCGCCATGGTCGACCAAAGAAGTTGAGTGCACGTGCTCAGCATCATATCCAGAGATTGTCTTTGGGAAATAGACGTATGAGTGCTGCCAGCGTTGCTGCAGAGGTTGAAGGGGAAGGGGGGTTAGCCTGTCAGTGCTCAGACCATACATCGCATACTGCATCAAATTGGTCTGCATGGCTGTCCTCCCAGAAAAAAAAAAAGCCTTTACTAAAGATGATGCACAAGAAAGCCGGCAAACTAGTACTAGAACCATGTCCTGTGGTCTGACCAAGATGAACTTATTTGGTTCAGATGGTGTCAAGCGTGTGTGGCGGCAACCAGGTGAGGAGTACAAAGGCAAGTATGTCTTGCCTACAGTCAAGCATGGTGGTGGGAGTATCATGGTCTGGGGCTGCATGAGTGCTGACCTGCATCGATCTGACCTTCGCGGTGATACCTCACATGCATGGTGCAATTGCTGTTTACATATGACGCCAGACCGATGCTTGCGTTCACTTTTGCACGAGAGCAAGGGGGGACGGGGGTGCTTTTTTTTTTTTTTAATTATTTATTTTGATATTTTTATTTTATTTTTAAACTGTTCCTTTCATTTTTTTTAATCATTTTTATTGTTATCTCAGGGAATGTAAATATCCCCTATGATAGCAATAGGTAGTGACAGGTACTCTTTTTTGAAATAATTGGGGTCTATTAGACCTTAGATCTCTCCTCTGCCTTCAAAGCATCTGACCACACTAAAGCTGGCCATACACTATACAATTTTCCTGTTCAAATTTCCTTTAGATTTACCAAAACCATATAATATGAGGTCAAACCTAAACCCTTTCAATTTGTATGCAATCAGACAGGCCCTTGCACTACATAGTTGAAGGTAAATCTAAAGGAAATTGAATCAGAAAATTGTATAGTGTATGGCCAGCCTTAGATTGGTGTGATAAAATGCTTTCCCAATTTCCCAATGGCGCTGTTTATATCTGGAAAAATCTAAGTCATGAAATGCTTGTAGCTTCCGGTTTCTTAGGCCATAGAGATGATTGGAGCCATTCTGGTCTCTGATCAGCTCTATGGTCAGCTGGCGGAACCACCGGCTGCATTCTCAGGTTCCCTGTTGGGACAGAAGAGCCAGATAAAACCATGGAAGATGGTGGGAGGGGGGAACATTCCCTCCCACTGCTTGTAAAAGCAGTCTAGAGGCTAATTAGCTGATAGGATTGCTTTTACATGAAAGCCGACTGCTGGCTGAAAAGAATGATACCAAGATGATACCTAAACCCGCAGGCATCATTCTGTATAACCACTCAAAGTCCAGCTACATACCAGTACGTTGCTGGTCCTTGTTGGGCATATATTGTAATCTTTTTTTCATGCAGCCTGTGGGCTGCATGAAAAAAAGAGATTGATCGGTGGGTATGCCCACCATTAGAATACCTCCCTTCATCCACCCACTTCTAATGATGGGCATACATGCACCATTTTGTTTTTAACTGTGGTGGTGAAATCACCTCCTACAGCGTTGGAGTCACGGCTTTATGTATCGTGGGAGCAAACGCTGTTGCTGTCAAAATAAATAAATCTGCGCTGCAGCCGAATGGCGTACCTGCTAAGCAAATGATGGTTAACAATAAAACAAAGTAACATTACAGTATAACAGTAAGACTTACCATACCTGCAAAGCAAATACAAAAAAACCCAGTAAAAAATAAAACATTTTTTATCACAACCTGTGCCTAAAATATATATATATGCCGAAGCATGGGGGCATCCGCCGCAAAAGTTAGGAGCAAATCGCTCCTCCACCCCTGCTGCCCCCATGCTTCGGCATATAAACTCTTTTTTTGTGGTGATAAAATCACGTCTGACAGCGCTGGAGTCACGGCTTTATGTATCGTGGGAGCAAACGCTGTTGCTGTCAAGATAAATAAATCTGCGCTGCAGCTGAATGGCGTACCTGAAAACAAATAAATGGTTAACAATAAAACACAATAAAACATTGCAGAATAGAATACAGTAAAAAAGAGCAGAACAATAGAGAGAGAATAGAGAATGAGAGAACAAAAAAACGACAACTATTTTTGTTTTTTTATTTTATTTTATATTTTTTTTGTGTTTATTTTATTTTTTACTTTTTTCTACAATTTTATAAGGGTTTTTTCTACACTGTAACGGTTCGGTTCCAGGTTCGGGTCTTTCAAAATGCGATGGCATCTTGGGAGACCCTGTGAAAGTGTGCCTAATCTGTGCAATGCTGTACCCTACGCTAATACTCAACTAGTGTATGGTAGCGTTCAAAACATTGACCAATGCAAAGACCAGGATTGTCAGGACAGGAGGGACAAAAATAGCAGGTGTCACGCCTATATCCGCGCTTTCTACAGACACAACATTTTCTTTGGGGGGCTCGTTGGGTAGGGGTACTCGGGAGGACATACGAAAAATGCCTCTCATGCAGCCGGCTTACTGCTTTTTGATTGGGAAGGTGAGGTGGAGCACCGTCTAGATGTGATGGATCTCAAATTATAGAGATCGGATAGGCACACAAAGGAAGGATCACTTGGCTCAGAAATAAATGTATTCACTGATTCGTCCAGAAACAGGATCCTTCCTCCTGTAGAAGCTTTTCTCTACTGCAATGCTCCTCACAGAGCCTTTAGCAAGATAAACTCCTCAAGGGTTTTATTATGAAATGGAAAGAAGAGGCTTCATGGTGCAGTACTCCAATTAAAAGATATTTATTCTTAGACGTAGACACCCAAACAAAACGGCATTCAAACCAGCGGTGGCTCAGGCCAGCCAGCTGGTGCGTAGTGACGTCAAGACCCGTGGCTCCACAGTTGATTAATAATAAATGGCTTCAGCAACACTAACTATAAGTGAAAGAAAATAAAAGTTTTTTTGTTGTCATTCATATTCTCTGAAAAATGGCCAAGAAATCTGAGAGAGAGAGAGAGAGAGAGAGAGAGAGAGAGAGAGAGAGAGAGAGAGAGAGAGAGAGAGAGAGAGAGAGAGAGAGAGAGAGAGAGAGAGAGAGATTTATATCTTGTGAAATTGATTCTATAATTTGTATATGTTTCTTATTTATCCATATTGACAGTAACGTACATGGCTTCATAAGTCTCCTGAAGGAGCCACTTTGTCTTGGTGAAACATGTAGAGCGGAAACCACTGTACTTACATGATGACTGTATGGAACTGTACTTGATTTTACAAAAACATTATTGTCTTGTTTTGGTAAATTAATGATTTTATAATGTATTAATAAAAATTCCTGATTTTACTTATGTGGCATTAATTTCTTTGGCACCTTAAAAACCCCCTCTCCATACCTATCAAAAAATACTTAAATAATAGGGATGTGGTGCGATATATCCTCGTGTCTCCAGACATTATCTTTCTAAATGTTCATTATTGTGTTGAGCATGTCTGAAAAAAGAGTACTGGCAAAACTGAAGAAACATATGTACTTTTCAAATTCCCATGCATGTGCTGCCATGAGAAAATTTAAAAAAACACTTACTACCCAACCCAGAAAGAGTAGCAACGTTTCGGGGGCCGCTCAAGACCCCTTCTTTCAGAATGAGGTCACCTGCCTAAAGAACTGGGCCCTGCGTGGCCCCCAAAAGTCATCAGTTTATGCTGTAATGTGATTGTTTCAATAAACTTCTGTAAACAATTTCTAAGGTCCTTGGTGTGCTGGCTGTACAGTATATTCCATTAACCTTGTGGCTCTCACTTACCAAATAACCACTTCCAGGAATGTGTACACTGAGAACATTTTAGTGTACCAGTTAAGGAACAGGGGGCATATGGGTGGTGGGCTTCAGTTTATTGGTGTGCGGTCCTGTGGGAGCTCATGGGATGGTAACCAACCCAATGTGTATGCTCCGAACTCCGCGGTGCCATATTTAAAAATACATGCTATGTGTATGTCGGCGGCGATCTTTCAAGCGATCTGTGCAAGGCTGCACTGACCACTGGTGCAAGGCTGCACTGACCACTGGGGCAAGGCTGCACTGACCACTGGGGCAAAGCTGCACTGACATGGCTGCACTGACAAGGCTGCACTGGGGCAAAGCTGCACTGACAATTCTGCAATGAGGCAAAGCTGCACTGACAAGGCTGCAGTGGACACTGGGCAAGGCTGCAGATGGACACTGATGAGGCTGCATTGATGGGCATTTTAATGTAATTTTTTTTCCTAAAACTTCCCTCCTAAAAGTTTTTTTCCTTAAAATTCCCTCCTAAACTTGGGGTGCGTGTTATACGCCGGCACGTGTTATACGCCGACGCGTGTTATACGCCGATAAATACAGTAATAACATACATTAAAGACCTAATGTCAGTAAGATATTGCGTTTTTAATAGTGATGCCAACTTAGATTACTTGTGGGCCTCAACTACAAAAAAAGTTCTTTAACCACTTGCCGACCGCCTCACGCCTATATACGTGAGCAGAGCGGCACGGGCAGGCAAAATCACGTACCTAGTACGTGATTGCCTTCCCGCGGGTGGGGGGTCCGATCGGACCCCCCCCCTGTGCCAGCTGCGGTCGGCATTTGGTTGGGAGCGATTACAGACGAGGGGGAGACCATCCGATCGTGGCCCCCCCCTCGCGATCGCTCCCAGCCACTGACAAACATCCCCTGCCTCTGTATAGTACACAGAGGCAGAGGATGTGATGTCATCTCTCCTCGGCTGTCAGTTTCCGTTCCAGCGCCGAGGAGAGATGACATGTAAGTAAGTGCACAACACAAACACACACAGTAGAACATGCCAGGCATACATTACACCCCCGATCCCCCCCCGATCGCCCCCCGATCCCCCCCCAATCACCCCCCCCCCCCCTGTCACAAACTGACACCAAGCAGGTTTTTTTTTTTTTTTTTTTTTTTTCCTGATTACTGCATAGTGTCAGTTTGTGACAGTTAGCAGTGTTAGGACAGTTACTGTAACCCCCCTGTAGGTCTAGGGTACCCCCCTTACCCCCCCTAATAAAGTTTTAACCCCTTGATCACCCCCCCTCACCAGTGTCGCTAAGCGATCATTTTTCTGATCGCTGTATTAGTGTCGCTGGTGACGGTAGTTAGGGACGTAAATATTTAGGTTCGCCGTCAGTGTTTTATAGCGACAGGGACCCCCATATACTATCTAATAAATGTTTTAACCCCTTGATTGCCCCCTAGTTAACCCTTTCACCACTGATCACCGTATAACCGTTACGGTTGACGCTGGTTAGTTAGTTTATTTTTTATAGTGTCAGGGCACCCGCCGTTTATTACCGAATAAAGGTTTAGCCCCCTGATCGCCCGGCGGTGATATGCGTCGCCCCAGGCAGCGTCAGATTAGCGCCAGTACCCCCCCTAATAAAGTTTTAACCCCTTGATCACCCCCTGTCGCCAGTGTCGCTAAGCGATCATTTTTCTGATCGCTGTATTAGTGTCGCTGGTGACGCTAGTTAGGAACGTAAATATTTAGGTTCGCCGTCAGTGTTTTATAGCGACAGGGACCCCCATATACTATCTAATAAATGTTTTAACCCCTTGATTGCCCCCTAGTTAACCCTTTCACCACTGATCACCGTATAACTGTTACGGGTGACGCTGGTTAGTTAGTTTATTTTTTATAGTGTCAGGGCACCCGCCGTTTATTACCGAATAAAGGTTTAGCCCCCCGATCGCCTGGCGGTGATATGCGTTGCCCCAGGCAGCGTCAGATTAGCGCCAGTACCGCGAACACCCACGCACGCACCGTACACGCACCATACACCTCCCTTAGTGGTATAGTATCTGATCGGATCAATATCTGATCCGATCAGATCTATACTAGCGTCCCCAGCAGTTTAGGGTTCCCAAAAACGCAGTGTTAGCGGGATCAGCCCAGATACCTGCTAGCACCTGCGTTTTGCCCCTCCGCCCGGCCCAGCCCAGCCCACCCAAGTGCAGTATCGATCGATCACTGTCACTTACAAAACACTAAACGCATAACTGCAGCGTTCGCAGAGTCAGGCCTGATCCCTGCGATCGCTAACAGTTTTTTTGGTAGCATTTTGGTGAACTGGCAAGCACCAGCCCCAGGCAGCGTCAGGTTAGCGCCAGTACCGCTAACACCCACGCACGCAGCGTACACCTCCCTTAGTGGTATAGTATCTGAACAGATCAATATCTGATCCGATCAGATCTATACTAGCGTCCCCAGCAGTTTAGGGTTCCCAAAAACGCAGTGTTAGCGGGATCAGCCCAGATACCTGCTAGCACCTGCGTTTTGCCCCTCCGCCCGGCCCGGCCCAGCCCACCCAAGTGCAGTATCGATCGATCACTGTCACTTACAAAACTCTAAACGCATAACTGCAGCGTTCGCAGAGTCAGGCCTGATCCCTGCGATCGCTAACAGTTTTTTTTGTAGCGTCTTGGTGAACTGGCAAGCACCAGCGGCCTAGTACACCCCGGTCGTAGTCAAACCAGCACTGCAGTAACACTTGGTGACGTGGCAAGTCCCGTAAGTGCAGTTCAAGCTGGTGAGGTGGCAAGCACAAGTAGTGTCCCGCTGCCACCAAAAAGACAAACACAGGCCCGTCATGCCCATAGTGCCCTTCCTGCTGCATTCGCCAATCCTAATTGGGAACCCACCGCTTCTGCAGCGCCCGTACTTCCCCCATTCACATCCCCAACCAAATGCAGTCGGCTGCATGAGAGGCATTTTCTTTATGTCCTCCCGAGTACCCCTACCCAGCGAACCCCCCCAAAAAAGATGTCGTGTCTGCAGCAAGCGCGGATATAGGCGTGACACCCGCTATTATTGTCCCTCCTGTCCTGACAATCCTGGTCTTTGCATTGGTGAATGTTTTGAACGCTACCATTCACTAGTTGAGTATTAGCGTAGGGTACAGCATTGCACAGACTAGGCACACTTTCACAGGGTCTCCCGAGATGCCATCGCATTTTGAGAGACCCGAACCTGGAACCGGTTACAGTTATTATAGTTAGTTACAAAAAAAAGTGTAAAAAAAAAAAAAACACAAACAAAAATATAAAATAAAAATAGTTGTCGTTTTATTGTTCTCTCTCTCTCTATTCTCTCTCTATTGTTCTGCTCTTTTTTACTGTATTCTATTCTGCAATGTTTTATTGTTATTATGTTTTATCATGTTTGCTTTTCAGGTATGCAATTTTTTATACCTTACCGTTTACTGTGCTTTATTGTTAACCATTTTTTTGTCTTCAGGTATGCCATTCACGACTTTGAGTGGTTATACCAGAATGATGCCTGCAGGTTTAGGTATCATCTTGGTATCATTCTTTTCAGCCAGCGGTCGGCTTTCATGTAAAAGCAATCCTAGTGGCTAATTAGCCTCTAGACTGCTTTTACAAGCAGTGGGAGGGAATGCCCCCCCCCCCCAACATCTTCCGTGTTTTTCTCTGGCTCTCCTGTCTCAACAGGGAACCTGAAAATGCAGCCGGTGATTCAGCCAGCTGACCATAGAGCTGATCAGAGACCAGAGTGGCTCCAAACATCTCTATGGCCTAAGAAACCGGAAGCTACGAGCATTTTATGACTTAGATTTCGCCGGATGTAAACAGCGCCATTGGGAAATTGGGAAAGCATTTTATCACACCGATCTTGGTGTGATCAGATGCTTTGAGGGCAGAGGAGAAATCTAGGGTCTAATAGACCCCAATTTTTGCAAAAAAGAGTACCTGTCACTACCTATTGCTATCATAGGGGATATTTACATTCCCTGAGATAACAATAAAAATGATTTAAAAAAAAAAAAAATGAAAGGAACAGTTTAAAAATAAGATAAAAAAATAATAATAATAAAGAAAAAAAAAAAAAAAAAAAAAAAAAAGCACCCCTGTCCCCCCTGCTCTCGCGCTAAGGTGAACGCAAGCGTTGGTCTGGCGTCAAATGTAAACAGCAATTGCACCATGCATGTGAGGTATCGCCGCGAAGGTCAGATCGAGGGCAGTAATTTTAGCAGTAGACCTCCTCTGTAAATCTAAAGTGGTAACCTGTAAAGGCTTTTAAAGGCTTTTAAAAATGTATTTAGTTTGTCGCCACTGCACGTTTGTGCGCAATTTTAAAGCATGTCATGTTTGGTATCTATGTACTCGGCCTAAGATCATCTTTTTTATTTCATCAAACATTTGGGCAATATAGTGTGTTTTAGTGCATTAAAATGTAAAAAAGTGTGTTTTTTCCCCAAAAAATGCGTTTGAAAAATCGCTGCGCAAATACTGTGTGAAAAAAAAAAATGAAACACCCACCATTTTAATCTGTAGGGCATTTGCTTTAAAAAAAATATATAATGTTTGGGGGTTCAAAGTAATTTTCTTGCAAAAAAAAATTATTTTTTTATGTAAACAATAAGTGTCAGAAAGGGCTTTGTCTTCAAGTGGTTAGAAGAGTGGGTGATGTGTGACATAAGCTTCTAGATGTTGTGCATAAAATGCCAGGACAATTCAAACCCCCCCCAAATGACCCCATTTTGGAAAGTAGACACCCCAAGCTATTTGCTGAGAGTCATGTTGAGTCCATGGAATAATTTATATTGTGACACAAGTTGCGGGAAAGAGACAATTTTTTATTTTTTTTATTTTTTTTTGCGCAAAGTTGTCACTAAATGATATATTGCTCAAACATGCCATGGGAATATGTGAAATTACACCCCAAAATACATTCTGTTGCTTCTCCTGAGTACGGGGATACCACATGTGTGAGACTTTTTGGGAGCCTAGCCGCGTACGGGACCCCGAAAACCAAGCACCGCCTTCAGGCTTTCTAAGGCCGTAAATTTTTGATTTCACTCTTCACCGCCTTTCACAGTTTCGGGGGCCATGGAATGCCCAGGTGGCAAAAAAACCCCCCAAATGACCCCATTTTGGAAAGTAGACACCCCAAGCTATTTGATGAGAGGTATAGTGAGTATTTTGCAGACCTCACTTTTTGTCACAAAGTTTTGAAAATTGAAAAAAGAAAAAAAAAATTTTTTTTTCTCGTCTTTCTTTATTTTCAAAAACAAATGAGAGCTGCAAAATACTCACCATGCCTCTCAGCAAATAGCTTGGGGTGTCTACTTTCCAAAATGGGGTCATTTGGGGGGGGTTTGTGCCACCTGGGCATTCCATGGCCTCCGAAACTGTGATAGGCAGTGAGGAGTAAAATCAAAAATGTACGCCCTTAGAAATCCTGAAGGCGGTGCTTGGTTTTCGGGGTCCCGTACGCGGCTAGGCTCCTAAAAAGTCCCACACATGTGGTATCCCCGTACTCAGGAGAAGCAGCTAAATGTATTTTGGGGTGCAATTCCACATATGCCCATGGCCTGTGTGAGCAATATATCATTTAGTGACAACTTTGTGCAAAGAAAAAAAAAAAAAAAAAAAAATTGTCACTTTCCCGCAACTTGTGTCAAAATATAAAACATTCCATGGACTCAACATGCCTCAAAGCAAATAGCTTGGGGTGTCTACTTTCCAAAATGGGGTCATTTGGGGGGGGTTTATGTCATCTGGGCATTTTATGGCCTTCAAAACCGTGATAGGTAGTGAGGAGTAAAATCAAAAATGTACGCCCTTAGAAATCCTGAAGGCGGTGCTTGGTTTTCGGGGCCCCGTACGCGGCTAGGCTCCCAAAAAGTCCCACACATGTGGTATCCCCGTACTCAGGAGAAGCAGCTAAATGTATTTTGGGGTGCAATTCCACATATGCCCATGGCCTGTGTGAGCAATATATCATTTAGTGACAACTTTTTGTAATTTTTTTTTTTTTTTTTTTTTTTTGTCATTATTCAATCACTTGGGACAAAAAAAATGAATATTCAATGGGCTCAACATGCCTCTCAGCAAATTCCTTGGGGTGTCTACTTTCCAAAATGGGGTCATTTGTGGGGGTTTTGTACTGCCCTGCCATTTTAGCACCTCAAGAATCGACATAGGCAGTCATAAATTAAAGGCTGTGTAAATTCCAGAAAATGTACCCTAGTTTGTAGACGCTATAACTTTTGCGCAAACCAATAAATATACACTTATTGACATTTTTTTTACCAAAGACATGTGGCCGAATACATTTTGGCCTAAATGTATGACTAAAATTGAGTTTATTGGATTTTTTTTAGAACAAAAAGTAGAAAATATCATTTTTTTTCAAAATTTTCGGTCTTTTTCCGTGTATAGCGCAAAAAATAAAAACGGCAGAGGTGATCAAATACCATCAAAAGAAAGCTCTATTTGTGGGAAGAAAAGGACGCAAATTTCGTTTGGGTACAGCATTGCATGACCGCGCAATTAGCAGTTAAAGCGACGCAGTGCCGAATTGTAAAAAGTGCTCTGGTCAGGAAGGGGGTAAATCCTTCCGGGGCTGAAGTGGTTAAAAAATAAACACAATAAATGAAAAAATATATGCCAGTCTAAACATGAACTTTTTGGCATATTAGTTCTCCTATACAATATATTTTTGTGCTAACAATAACAGGCTCAAAGTGTAAAGTCATTTCCAATTGGCTATTTTGTATTTCCTGCTAATTCATTATTTTCTACAAGAGCAACACAATAAAAAGCCTTGCTGTTTCAGAGCTGCTTCTACAAAGAGCCACAGACAGGTTTAGATGGTGTGACCAAGAATGCTTCTAAAAATACAATATTTACAGGCGCATGAAAAATCAATGCACTAACAGAAAAAATCCTAGTTGATCCAAAGCATAATAGAGCAAACACAATTGTTGCTAGTCCAGTGGATTTGACAGACAGCACATGGAATGGGCAAACTGTGTAGTTGTATGGGATCTTGCATACTTCCTATAGAGGACATATATATGGTTTAAATCTGACAGACTTATTCTCTGCTGCAAGTTAAAGAGGAAGTAAACCCTCAGCAAAAAAACGAAAAAACAAAAAACCCTGCAAGACAAAGGCATAATTAGCTAGTATGCATAGCATACAAGCTAATTATGTATTACTTACCTCAGATCGAAGCCCCCGCATCGGTCCACGTCTCCCCCTCTGACTGCCGACATGTTGTCCCGGAGTGACTTTCGGGTATCGCGGCTCCGGCGCTGTGATTAGCTGGACCTGCGATGACGTCACTCCGCGCATGCGCGCGGCAACGGCACAGTACAACTGAAGCAACGGCATATAGCGCTATTGCTTCAGTTGTCTTAAGTGCGCATGTGCCGCATGACGTCGGCACATGCAAATACAGGGATATGTCCTAAACCGTGCAGGTTTAGAAGATATCCTTGTTAGCTACAGGTAAGCCTTAATATAGGCTTACCTGTAACATAAAGTTGTAAACGAGGGTTTACAACCACTTTAAAGTAAACTTTATTGTATATTAGGGGTGAATAAAGCTTTAAAGGTCTGAGTCAACAATTATCTTGCACAATCTAATAATTTTCTCCTAAGTTTCAAATCCACTCAGTATTTATTGTACCTGAATGCTCACTAATTCACTACCATGGAAAAGTATTTTGGTACAAACACAGAAAACACAGTTCTAGCACAATACATATTATTATTATTATGATTAGTATTATTATTCAGGATGCATATAGCGCCCACAGTTTGCACAGCGCTTTACAATATAAAGGGAGACAGTACAGTTACATAACAATAAAATATTAGGGAGTTAAGGGTGCCCTGCTCATAGAAGCTGATGGAAGAGTTAAAATTTTATTTGTTAGTTGGAGGCAGGATAGGCTTTCCTGAAAAGACACATTTTCAGGGATTGCCTAAAGGTGGCCAGAGTAGGAGATAGCAAACAGATTGAAATAGAGAGTTCCCGAAGATGGGAGAGGCTCTGAAGAAGTCCTGGAGATGAGAATGGGAGGGGAAGACAAGAGAGCTAGAGAGCAAGAGGTCTTAGGAGCAGAAGAGAGGACAGTTTGGGTGATATTTGGAGACAAGATTGGTGATGTAGCTTGGGACAGAGTTGTGAATGGATGTGTATGCTGTTAGAATTTTGAATTTAATTTGCAGGGCAATCAAACTAAGTTTAAACCTTAAAGTGATTGTAAAGGCTAGTTTTTTCTTTTTTTTTTAATAACATACATGTTATATTTACCTCCTCTGTGCATTTGGTTTTGCACAGAGCAGCCAGGATCCTCATCTTCTCAGGTCCCTCTTCGCTGCTCCTAGCCCCTCCCTCTTTTAAGTGCCCCTCAGCTAGCAGCTTGCTACAGGGGGCGCCCAAGCCGAATCAGAGCTCTGTGTGTCCATTCAGACATGGAGCCCCTACCTGGCCCCACCCCCCCTCTCCCCTGATTGGCTGGCTGACTTGATTGACAGCCGTGGTGCTGCTGCTCTCTCTCAGCCAATCAGGAGGAGTGTCCTGGATGGCTGAGGGGATTGTGGACATCGCTGGAGAGAGAAGGGGCTCAGGTAGGTCATTAGGGGGGTGCATGGGGGGGGCTGCTACACACAGAAGGTTTTTTATCCTAATTCATAGAATGTATTAGGATAAAAAACCTTCTACCTTTACAACTCCTTTAAATACTTGAGGACCAGCATATTTGCGGCGGGTTGGCTCCCCTTGGCGAGCCATCGTAGCTGTACGTCAGGCATGCGGCCGACTAGGGGACCGGGCGCACCTGCGGCAATCGGATTTGTTTCAGAACCGATCAGTATCCATGCCCAGGCCAAAGATTTCTGGCCTGGACCTGATGATTGGTTCTGATGAATAAGAGACTGTCCCCTGCCTGTGTAATGTAAACACAGGCAGGGGAAGTGATGTCATCTTCCCTCATGGAATCCTTTTCGGTTCCAGAGAGAGGAGAGAGGACATCCAAACGTGAGTTGCACCAACACTACACTGACACAGTACACGTAGGCACACTTTTCATCCGATTGCCCCCCCAGTTAACCCCTTCACTTCCTGTCACAGTGTCACCAAGTGCAGTGTTCATATTTTTCACTGATCACTGTGCTGGTGTCATTAGAGACACTAATCAGGGTTAGGGTAGTTAGTAGTAGGCCCAGGTATCTTTAGGGTGCCCCCCCTAAACCCCCTAATAATCGATAATAATAATTGATCACCCCCCAGTTAACCCTTTCACCCCCTGTCACCAGTGTCACTAATATAGTGTACAGATCTCTTTTCTGATCACTGTATTTAGTGTCATGGGTGACGCTAGTTAGCCACTTAGCTAGTTACTGTCACCGTTAGGTTTTTATAGCGTCTGGGTGACTGTCAGGTGCAGGTATGGAGATCGAGATGCTAAGAGGGCTCCCCTTGTGGCTAAGTGCAGCGTGCCCCTGGAGTTGGGAACAGGGAGCGAGGTGCTCAAAGAAGCACGGTTTGCCAGGTGCTTGCTTGTAGTCTGATGACATGGCAAAGGAAAAAACTGTGCTGGAATAAATCTAACAAAAAGCAGCAACACAACGTAAGATACACACAAATGCAAATGTAAAAACAAAAATAGCTGCGCTCTATACCATAAAACCCTTATACTTAATAGTGACTGAATAGCCTGTAAAAATTAGTTCCCAGAAAAACAGGGAATGTTATAAGTGTTAAGTGATTGTTATAAATGTTAAGTGATAAAAAATGGAAAAACCAAAATTGTTCAAGCAAATTTCAAATAGAACAGTCTTTATCAAATTGATGCAGATATCGACTTGTGATCAATTCCAAAAAAGTGTGACTTTTCTTGCAAACCACATGTGGCTTTTATTGTAAACCCACCACCGTATAGATTGTGCACTTACCAGCTAACAGACAAATAATGCCTGTGACTAACACCCAGCCAGGGCCTTTTCCTCAATGGAGTTCCAGTCTCAATCCAATCACCGTGTCTGTGGAGGGATCTCCCGGACCAAACGACAGCAGACCGGAACCTCCGATGTAAGCTTGTATGCAGCTCGGTATATGGTGGATTAGGCGTGGCTTGGAAGAAAATAGCAATGGACAGCCATAGATAATACCCGCTGGGTATTTATTTAAAATTGTTAAAACATTTTACGCCTATTCAGCGCTTTGTACTTTTAACAATTTTACATAAATACCCAGATAATAAAAAGACTGTTCTATTTGAAAATTGCTTGAATCATTTTGGTTTTTCCATTTTTTATCACTTAACATTTATAACAATCACTTAACACTTATAACATTCACTGTGTTTCTGGGAACTCATTTTTACAGGCTATTCAGTCACTATTAAGTTTAAGGGTTTATGGTATAGAGCGCAGCTATTGTAGTCAGATGAGCTTGGCCACTGAGGGATGACTGTAGCAGGCTGAGCTGAACTTGCTGTGTTTGGTAAGCGGAGGAACCAGGAGCCAGGCCAGAGGTCATACACGGATAAGTCAGTCCAGAGCATAAACAGGGGCAAGCCAAGGTCATACACGGAAAACAAAGCAAAGTCCAGATACAAGCCGAAGATCAAACCGGATGATCAGGAACAGAAGCAGGGTCCAGATGCAAGCCAAAAGTCAAAACCGAGATATCAGGAAGCGAGGTTAAGGCAAAATGAGTCAACAATGAGTAATCCACAGATCAGGAAACAGGGTCACAAGGCACACAGGGAAGCTGAGATAATCCAGCAATGTCCTGTTGTTAATGGCTGGCTTAAATAGGGCCGTTGGCGCCAGTGTCTGTCACACCATTTGCACACCGCCGCGCATGCGCCGTATTGCGCATGTGTGTTTGCCAATGCGCACCAGTGTGCACCAGTGCGCGCTGATGCACGACACGCGTTCCTGCACGTCTAAGAACCCTCTGTGGGCGTCCATGTTGGTTCTGGGCAACATTGCCAGTTCTGTGACGGCCATGTCCCTGACAGTGCCCCCCCCAAGGGGCAGACCCAGATACCCAAACTAGACCATCTCCCTGGGTACCTGTTGCGGAAGTTCCGCAACAGTCTGGGAGCATGAATGTTATCTGCTGGCTCCCAAGAATTTTCTTCTGTAGAATACCCCTTCCACTTAACAAGAAATTGAGTTTGCCTACCTCTTTTCCGGCAGTCCAGGATGGCTTCCACTTTGTATTCCGTGTCATTACCTATAGTAACTGGTGGAGGTGGCAACTCTTCTCTCCCTGGAAATGGACTTGGCATGGCTGATTTTAATAGGGAGACATTGAACACTGGATGAATCTTGTAGAAGGCAGGCAAAACAAGTTCGAAAAGCCACAGGGTTCACTTCCCTTTTGATCTCGAATGGACCCACAATTCTTGGACCTAGCTTCCTGGAAGGACGAGCAAGTTTAGGTTAATAGAGGACAGCCGTACCTCGTCTCCCACCTTGTAGATGGGGTTCCCTCTTCTCCTCTTGTCATATTGCCTCTTGAAGTGTTCTTGAGCCTTTCGCATGGTTTCCTGGAGGACTTGGTAGTTTGTTTGAAAGAAGCTTATTCTGTCTTGAAAAGCTGGTACAGGAGATTCCGGAATGGTGTTGGGTAGGAAGGAAGGGTGAAAGCCATAGTTCGCCTAAAAGCGTGACTGATTGGTGGCCGTGTGTACGGAGTTGTATGCAAACTTAGAGCAAGGCAGCAAGGAGGCCCAGTCATCTTGGGAAAATTAGAAGAAGCATCGCAGATATTGCTCCAAAGTTTGGTTTGTCCTCTCCGTCTGGCCGTTACTCTGAGGATGATAAGCAGAAGAGAGACTTACCTCAATTAACAGGATCTTGCAAAGGTTCCTCCAGAAACCAGAGGTGAATTGTACCCCTCTATCGGAGACAATATTATCAGGTAGTCAGTGTAATCTGACTATTTCCTTGATACAGATTCTTGCCGTGTCCATGGCGGAAGGTGTACCAAGCATGGGTAAAAAGTGAGCCATTTTTGATAGTCGGTCCACTACCACCAGGATCGTTTTGAAATTTTCTGATGGGGGGAGATCAACTATAAAGTCCATAGAGATATTTTTCCAGGGTTGCTCTGGGCCTGGAAGGGCCTTAACAGACCCCAAGACTTGGTATTGGAACCTTTGTTACGCTGGCAAATCAGACATGAATTAACATACTTCTTGCAGTCCGATTTTAGGGAAGGCCACCACAGGTATCGCTGGACAAGGTCGATCATCTTCCGAGCCTCGAAATGCCCAGCAAGTTGGTGGTCATGAAATTTTTTTAAAGTTTACAATCTGACTTCCTGGGGAATAAAAATGTTGTCCTGATGCCACAGGAACACTTCGTGACTCCTTAAGGTTGAAATTCCTGGCTCTGTGCATTGGAGGGAGGCTTGTACAATAGATGCCCTTAGGTCTGGTTGAATTAATAGAAAGTTTTGTGTAGACAGGATTGTGCCAGGAGTGGTTTCTTCTGGGGTGTCTGGGAACATCCAAGACAGAGCATCAGCCTTTCCATTCTTGGATCCAGGACGATAAGTAATATTGAATAATATTGAATCTCGAAAAGAATAATGCCCACCGCATTTGACGCGGTTTCAGATGTCTGGCAGTCCTTAGATACTCTAAATTTTTATGACCAGTAAAGATCAGGATGGGATGTGCTGCACCTTCAAGCAAGTATCTCCATTCCTCCAAAGCTGTTTTAATGCCCAAAAGCTCCTGATCTCTGACATCGTAATTTCTTTCCGGTTAAGTAATTTTTCGTGAAGAAAAGGCTACAGGATGTAACAATGATTTGGGGCCCTGTCGTAGGGAAAGGACAACCCCTGTGGCCACTTCCGATGCATCGACTTCCAGAACATAGGACAATGCAGGGTCAGGGTGCTGAAGAAGTGTTGCCGTAACAAATACAGCTTTAAGTCTGTCAAAAGCTGCCTGAGCCTCCGGGGACCACTGGAATCTAGAATGTAAACGGGTTAATTGGGTAATGGGTGCTATAATGCCTAAAAAGTTCTTAATAAATCTTCTGTAGAAATTTGAAAAACCGACAAATCTTTGAACACCCTTTTTGTCCAAAGGGGCAGACTAATCCAGGATCGCTTTCACTTTTTGGGGATCCATGGGCACTCCCTTAGTAGAGATAACAAGTTCCAAGAACTGGATTGACTCCTTTTCAAAGTCGCAATTTTCAGCTTTCACATATAATCCATGCGTTCTTAGGATAGTTAGTACCTTCGTCATGTGGACTCTATGGATTTCCACGGTAGCTGAGAAGACAAGGATATCATCCAGATATACAAAGATGAAGTTGTCAAGATAGTCTCGAAAACGATCGTTCAAAAAGTGCTGGAACGTGGCTGGAGCGTTACAGAGTCCAAACAGCATCACCAAATATTTAAAGTGTCCGAAATGTGTTCGGATTGCCTTCTTCCACTCATCCCCCTCACAACTGCGAACCAGATTGTAAGCACCCTGTAGGTCCAGTTTAGAGAAGACTTGAGCAGAACGGAATCGTTGGAAGAGTTCCCGGATAAGGGGAAGTGGGTAGCGATTTTTGATGGTAATTTTATTCAGCTCTCTGTAGTCTACACAAGGTCTTATACGATTTATACTTTTTCTCTACAAAGAAAATGCCAGCATCTTCAGGGAATGGAGAAGCTCGAATAAACCCCTTTTCCAGGTTTTTTCTAGTTTTTCATCAGTTTCTGACAGAGGAAAAATACGACCAAAGGGAATTTTGGAGCCTGGAAGCAATTCAATAGGGCAGTTGTAGGAATGATGAGGTGGAAGGGAGTCCGCTTCTTTCTTGTCGAATACATCCAGAAATTCTTGATAGGCAAAGGGTATATGTGGATTGGTACTAGGGGGTCATCGTATAACTGGGCCATAGCCCCGAAGAAAGTGTCAACAGAGTCAATGAGGGGACTCTTTTGTTCTAACAGTCCATGGGCCCAGACCTGGGGATCGTCCAAGAGTAAGGATATAATGAATCCAACTTTAATGTTCTCTAGGGAGAAAGTTCTTGGTTGGAGAGCCAGGTATAGCAGACAGGCATTTTAAAAGGCCCTAAACTTTCTTCGGTCCCCCGAGAACCATTCAGGGGTCGGCACTCATGGTTCAGGAGGCAGGATCAACACTGTGTGGGTGGAGGTGGTGTATTCCTGAGGTGGCACAGTTAAAGAAGCACAGGCTGAGGTGGGTCTTGGATCAGGAGACAGGGGATCCAGGGATAAGTGTTGTAGATGACTCTCTAGTTGAACATAGGCATCTTGTAGTTTCTGCACCGCTTGGGTAAGTGCAGTGACCTGTTAATAGATGGCCTCTACAGGGGAAGCACCTCTGTTGAACACCGACATGGCTGGATTATACTGTCAGGTGCGGGTATGGAGATCGAGATGCTAAGAGGGCTCCCCTTGAGGCTAAGTGCAGCGCGCCCCTGAAGTTGGAAACGGGGAGCGCGGTGCTCAAAGAAGCGCGGTTTGCCAGGTGCATGCTTGTCGTCAGATGAGCGTGACCAATGAGGGATGACTGTAGCAGGCTGAGCTGAACTTGCTGTGTTTGGTAAGCAGAGGAACCAGGAGCCAGGCCAAAGGACATACACGGATAAGTTAGTAGCGAGCATAAACAGTGACAGGTCATACACAGAAGACAGGAACAAAGCAAAGTCCAGATGCAAGCCAAAGGTCAAACCGGGTGATCAGGAACAGAAGCAGGGTCCAGATGCAAGCCAAAGGTCAAAACCGGGAGATCAGGAATTGAGGTCAAGGCAAGCCGGGTCAACAACGGGTAATCCACAGATCAGGAAACAGGGTCACAAGGCATACAGGGAAGCTGAGATAATCCAACAATGTCCTGTCAATGGCTGGCTTAAATAGAGCCGTTGGTGCCAGCGTCTGTCACACCATTTGCGCTCTGCTGCGCACGCTCTACATTGCGCATGCTTGTGCGCTGATGCGTGCCAGTATGAGCCAGTGTGTGCTGATGCGCAGCACGTGTTCCTGCATGTCTCAGAACCCTCTGTGGGTGTCCATGTTGGTTCTGGGCAACATTTCCAGTTCTGTGACAGCCCTGTCCCTGACAGTACCCGCCATATGTTACTGAATAAAGGTTTAACCCTCTGATCGCCCCCCAGTACAGATTTAAGTGTCAGTTAGGGTCAATCCCAGGCAGTGTCAGATTAGTGCCAGTAGCGCTCACACCCACACACACACTATACACCTCCCTTACGAGTATAGTATGAACAGATCAATATATTTGCTCGGATGAGATCTATACTAGCGTCTCCAATAGTTTAGTGTTCCCAAAAACGCAGAGTTAGCAGGGTCAACCGAGACACCTGCTAACACCTAAGTTTAGCCCCTCCGCCTGCCCAGCCCACCCAAGTGCAGTGTCAATCGATCACTGTCACTTACAAAACACAACACATAACTGCATCGTTCGCAGAGTCAGGCCTGATTCCTGTGAACACTAACAGTCTTTTTAGTAGTGATTGAATCAGTCGCATGGAGCAGAGAGCCAGTACTAGTGCCGCTCATCCTTCTGGTAAGCACCAGCCGCCTAGTACATCCTGGTTGTAGTCAAACCAGCACTGCAGTAACACGTGGTGACGTGGCGAGCCCCATAAGTGCAGTTTAAGCTGGTGCGGTGGCTGGCAAAAGTAGTGCCCCGCAGCCACCAAGAAGACAAACACAGGCCCATTAGTGTGCCCACGTGTCCCGGATTGCCCGGGATTGTCCCTTATTTCAGATTTTTGTCCCGTGTCCCAGGCACCTTCATTCCGGGACAATACAGTGTCCCGGAATGAAAAAAAAAACACACCGCCGGCACCAGTCCGACTCCGCCACCCTTATAATCATTATACACAAGTGAGTAACACATGACGCACATCATATGCCTATTGCCTAACTGGTTGCTAGGCTAGGGCCGCCCGCCCCGCATCTAGCAACCAGTGATGTCAGCTGACATCGCCCGTCACGTGGGCAGTCAGCGCAGTGGGCACCCTACGGGCTACGGCTGAGCATTGCGCCTCCGAGAGACAGAGAGAGCAGCCGCCAGCCTGGCCCAGGCAGCCATACTTACTTACTTACAAGCCTATGCCCAGTCAGCTCAGCTGTGCCCACTGCCCAGTCAGTGCTAGTCCCGGGGCTGCCGACTACTCCAGCAGCCGCCAGCCAGTGCAGCAGCAGCACATTGCCAGCAGCGCAGCCCGACTCTGAGCTGCCCGACTTCGACTTCTCCAGTCTCAACTTCTCTCCTGACTCTCGTCCGAGTCCTCCCTCCCTCTAGCCCACGAGGTCCATGAGTTTGCCTCCCGCCAGACAAACTTCCAGGTTAGTGTAACTTACACTTCTTTGTTAAAGTGAGCACTGAGCAATGCATGCTCCCCCTCCGTTCTGCTGCTGTCCCCCACCCCCCTCAGATCTGCTGCTGTCCCCCACCCCCCTCCATTCTGCTGCTGTCCCCCACCCCCCTCAGATCTGCTGCTGTCCCCCACCCCCCTCCGTTATGCTGCTGTCCCCCACCCCCCTCAGTTCTGCTGCTGTCTCCCACCCCCTTCAGTTCTGCTGCTGTCCCCCACCCCCCTCAGTTCTGCTGCTGTCCCCCAACCCCCTCCGTTCTGCTGCTGTCCCCCAACCCCCTCCGTTCTGCTGCTGTCCCCCACCCCCCTCAGTTCTGCTGCTGTCCCCCCCACTCCCCCTTAGATCTGCTGCTGTCCCCCCCATTCCCCCTCAGTTCTGCTGCTTTCCCCCTCCGTTCTTCCTCCATGTCCCCCTCCGTTCTGCTGTCCCCCTCCAATTTTTTCTCTGTGTCACCCTCCGTCCTGCTGTCCTCCTTCATTCTTCCTCCGTGTCCCCCTCCATTCTGCTGTCCCCCTCCATCCTGCTGTCCCTCTCCGTTCTTCCTCCGTGTCCCCGTCCGGTCTGCCGCTGTCCCTCTCTGTCCTGTGTCCCCCTCCATTGTTCCTCTGTGTGCCCCTCAGTTCTGCTGCTGTCCCCCTCCATTCTGCTGTCCCCCTCCATTCTGCTGTCCCCCTCCGTCCTGCTGTCCCCCTCCGTTCTTCCTCCGTGTCCCCCTTCATTCTGCTGCTGTCCCCCTCCGTCCTGCTGTCCCCCTCCATTCTTCCTCGTGTCCCCCTTCGTTATGCTGCTGTCTAAGTGACTTAGTTAAAGCAGGTGCACATTGCATACCACCTGTCTAAACTGGTTACCACTGTTTGCTTTTTTTCCCCCAAAAAATTGGCAAAAAAAGTATCAAAACCCATCTTTTTTGGGTGGGTACGGGAGGGGGGTTGTCCCTGAATGGCAGTTTGGAAATGTGGTCACCCTAAGGCCCATAGAGACCACAGTGCCCTTCCTGCTTCATTTGCCAATCCTAATTGGGAGCCCACCACTTCTGCAATGCCCATGCTTCCCCCATTCACTGGCCAACCCAGAATTCAGGTGGAAACAATTTAATTTAGATCACTTGATTTTTATTCACTGTTTTTCAATGAAGATCCCTACAGATCTATTGTGGACCAAAGCAATGTGTATGCTGGTCAATTCATCGCCTCTAATTCCCAGTTGAAAGTCAGAAACCATGAAATCAGACCGAGACAGAAGTACAGTTAAATCAGACTCGTTTAATAATAAAAGTAAAAAGAACAAATGTAGTCAAAACATAGCCAAGGTTCAGTAACCGGAACGGATCATCAGCCAAGCCAGGAGTCAGGGATCAAATTAGTGGAACAGCAAGCAGGATCTGGAGCCAGAAGGGATGTCAGCAAAGCAAGTCTTTAAACAGGAAGGCAGGAGATTCTTCTGATGTGACCAAGGCAAAGGCAGAGCTCCTCTGGACTGGACGGCTTAAGTAGGCAGGACTGATGAGTAGGATCATCAACAGCTGGGTACCTGTGGAGAGAGATGAGAGCTGGCAATTAGCCGACAGCTGAGTGGCCAGCTCAGAGAAGGAAGGGCTGAGCCCAGCCCTGACATTATCTATCTAATATATACAGTAGTGAGGGACCTAAAAGGTAAGCATTGCTATCCACGTTGATTCACTGTCTCTCCTTGTCCAAGGAAGATGCAATAGGTGCAGGAACACCTGAAAGAGAAAAATGGACAGAAAAAAATGCATCCTATCCCTGTGATAACACAGTGCAATATATACATCAATGAATCTTGAGTAAATGTTAATTACCCTCAGCTGAAAGCAGCAAAGCAGGGTAAATACCTAAGCTACAATGATCTCTATATCTAAACACAAATACAGGTGAATTTGGGCCCCACCCTCATCTGAGGGTGCCACCTCTTTTCATTACTATATTACAGAAAACCTTCTTAGCATTTCCTATAAGATAAGTGCATAATACGAACAAGGGCTCACTTAACTTGGACAACTCACACCACCTGGTGGCCAGCATATGAAAAACAATCCTGGTACACTTGACAATCCATCATTCAATTTGTAAGGTGAGAACTTACCTCTTTGCCACAGCTTATTCTACCTAACTAACTAAACACCCCAGTGTCTTTGAAGCCCCAAAGTCCATCAAATTGTTTTCACTCGGGGTAGAACAACATTTCCCAGCAGTTTCCCTTCTTCTCAGGGACATCACCTGAAGGAAGCATGGCTGCAATAAGACAACAAGCAGCCAGGCCATGGTGTTACTTTTCCAAGGGAGGCACACTGGCAATTCCAGAGCACCAGCTAGCATGACTCAGTTGGGCACTCCCTGTATCTGCTGGCAGAACCCAGTTCAACACAGTCTCAGCAATACAGCCAACAGGAATGTTTCCCACTAGCAACATGTTATGTACAAGAGGTGGAGTGGCTTTTAGCATAGCGTCTTAACTCCACAAAGTACACATTTGTAATCTGTATGGTGTCAGTGAAAAACACGATTTGGTAGCATTTACCAGTAGTATCTGGGATCTGGTAACTTTAGGGTCTCTCATTTGGCATTTAGCGTAGTAATGTAATGGTGAATGTCTTTCTTGTTTGGCCTGCGGATAATCACATGATCTGGGTTAATTTTGCACCATAGCCCCAGCTTTGCAATACTGAAGTATACCTCTCAGCTATCTTGGTGACAACTTTTGGAAATCCACCCGCAAAGGGATACGAAGGAAACTCTGCATAGCTTCATCTACCCATTGTGTTTCCTTGTCCTGGATCTCTTCCTCTAGATGGGCCAGTATATAGTGATACAGATAACCATACTCTTCAGCCACTTTCTTAATAATTATGCGCTGTGTCTTGGATAGCCTGGGCAGTGTTTTAGGGTCTCCATACCCGGTTAGGACCTGTGCATCTGGTGCACGTTGAACTGGGTATCTGGCAACAATATCTGCCTTGCAATCAGACTTAATCAACGGAATGGGTTTGTTCAATGCAACTTCAGGAACCCAACTTGCTCCTCCTCAAAGGACTTAGTAATGCATACGAAGGGAGCTGCACTGGTAGACAATTCAACTTTGACTCTTGCCCCTGGCACAGAGGGAATTTCATCCTCCTCTAAATCACACAATTGCTCCTCATCACTATCAGTCCACTTCCCAGTCCATGATAAAGTGTCTGAAAACAGTCCAGAGACCTGATCAGGTGAGATATCCAAATTGGAGATAGTGGAGCATACTTCGGCCGGGAGAGAGTTGCGCGTGAAGCTGGCTTTATTTGGCACAAGCGCATTGTCTCCCTTAATGGCCACAGGTATCACCCCCCACCCCCACCCCACTGGGACACTACCTTCACCCTTTGAAGGATTACCAAACTCTGGTGTCTTTTTCCTTGGTGGTTCCCCCATCAAGGAGAGCAGGTGGGCCCGACCCCAGCCTTGAGGGATAACCGGAGCACTGGGTCCTGGAGCACCTACAGAAACAAGAGGAGCAGCTTCTCTCACAAGCTGGGTGATAGCAGGTAGACTCTCAATGCCGCTCCCAGCCGGGACAGTGACATTCTTGTTCCAATCAGCTTGCAGTGTCCACGAAGGTTGGGCTGGTGAGACTACCTCAAGCAGCGGTTCCCCACAGCATCCACAGACGATCCAAGACCTCTGATGCATGGCCAAGCCGAAACACTTCCTGCAGATCAGTCCCAAGGCCTCATAGCCTCCAGGGCAAGACTACCCTTAGGTGTATACCGCACTCCAGTGTCAGTCAGAGAGCCCTTGGACTCGCTCAGACCAAGGACAACACCCAGAGCATACAACTTCCAATCCACCATAGTAATTCCAAACTGTGCCATCTTCTCCATCCTACAACCAGGCACACGTAGCAGCACTTCCTTATCCTCCTCTGCAGAGCAGAGGCTCCTCCCCCTGCCAAGGATTGGTACAGATACTTTCTGGGAACTTCAGCGACTGCCTCTTTCCTTTTGTTGCGCGCTAAAACTGTAATGGAGTCTGTTTTAACCCTTACAGCACTGGCGTAAAGTGTCAAAAGACCAGGCTGATACTCTCCCATGAGTTATGAGACATGCTGGTTCTATAGTCTATACAGCCTATACAGTCTATACAGTCTATACGAAGTAAAGCTGTTACTTGCCACTTTCCCATGGAGCCAGATGAAATCCCAATGTAGCTGTAGCCGGTTGCTATGGGCAACTGCTGTAGGAATAACACCTTTGCCTCACGCGCCAAATGTAGCAAAGTCCCGGGTCCCTTGAGGCCTAAACGTGACCTCCAGAGTTAGGGACAGCTGACATCCTTCTGTGTAGAGTGGGTTACAAGGCATGGTGGGTGTACTGCAAGATGAAATGGTGAGCACCGTCCGGATGGCACAGAGCCCCCGATCACCAGACTCCACCTAAATAAATAGGCTCTCCCAGCAGACCAAGGGACCAAAGAAAATTCCTGCCCATTGGCTGAGACACCGCATTTATTCATGTCTGAGTTTGCAAAACCCCTGTCTTATCTAATGTCACTAGCATAGTGCCACCTAGTGACAGAAGAGAAAGGGTGCAACAAGTCCAGATTTAGAGAGGAATCAATTGATCTCCTAACAATTGGCCAAGGCAACTATCGCCTGGCAACTAGACTTGATAGCAACCCTAACTGAACATTAGGGTGCTACACATGTGTCCTTTCTTTCAACACTGTTCTAACGATTCTGTTTGCATTTACATCCCCAGGCACACGTAAATCTCCTGCCACGAACCAATCACATGAAGAAACAAATTCCTATATCATAAGAAAGCCCTCTCATCCCCCTAATGAACATCTATAAATAGACCTGTAACCTTTTTTATATAAGCAAGCAATAACATTTCTTTCACTATATGTCAATTACACAGTCATGCATAATTATTCTTTGCCATAGTTCATTTAAATGTTGCAATATTCCATTTGTACTGCACATTAATGTCAAGAAATGTTAGTTTCAGTCAGTTCTGAGTGCACTGTTTACTCTTTCTCTCCTGTTCCATACTATCCCTGGCTCCTATGAACAAAGCCACTTTCTGCAAAGTATTGATTTATTGTGCAGAGGGAGGTCATTTAACTGGCCACTGAGTTTCACATATAGTTAGTGCAAATATAGAATGAGGACAGAACAAGATTACTTCATGGAATATGCTTACAATAAGAAAAAGAAAGAAAGGAAATAAAAAACTATAATAACCACTATCAGCAAAAGAATATTTCCCAGCAGAGGAAGTGCAATCATTTTTTTCCCAGTGACAAATTAAAGGTCATTTTCAGAACTTGTATAAGAGTTTAGGCAGTACTGAAATGCTAATCACTCACACCATTTTAAAGCTCAATTATGGATTTGAAAGTCTGAGAAGTATAAAAAGAAAAATAAGGGGAAGGAGCTTGTTTTATCCATGTTAGCTGCTCAGGCAGTCTTGTGTGTATATTTCCCTTCTAGGTAACATAAACTGTTTTGTTAATACTGGCCTTAAGCAAAGAACATTTGTTAATTTCTATAAGACGAATATTTACAGGTGGATTAATGTATTTCATTCTCTGGCCCATATTTTCCAGCTCGTTTGTTGAGTAATAATGTTGGCAGGCAGAACTGTATAAAGCTTTGGTCGACATAATGATAGTTGTTAAAAAAGGTTTACTGTATTAGACCTTGAAAAATTATATGGAAGACTTTGCTTTCCTCCAGCATTTAAAGACAATCAGAACAAATTAAAAAAGCTGGTCAAAGACATTAGTCCTTTTATAAAAATGCATTCTTTTGAGGAGGATACAATAGTGGTCAGCTGCAAAAACTAAACATGACTGATCCACTGTTTCCATTTAAATTGGTTTGCCAGCATTGTATACAGCTGCCTGCTGATACACATAGGTGAAAAGACTATCGTGCTACCTACCCCAAAATCAGCAAACTGTGAAGAAGTCATCCCATGTCAGAAGCGTAAGTAAAGCTGCAAATGTTTGGACTAGGGCCCCCAGCTGCTTCACTGCCTACTAGACACAGTTACATAAAAGAAACGTATGGCTAAAGTTTTTTTGCTTTTTCTGCTGCTGGCACTGAAACACTAAGCATAAAGCGTGCCATTACACCTTGTGGAATAGCTAACTCTTTAGCTTTGTAGGCCAATGCTATAGTCTTCACCATGCAGAATGTGAAGCATCTGCTGAAAGCCATGGTTCCCTTATTTGCACCCAATAGAATAACAATGAGATCTGCTGATCTCAAATTGGCTCACCTGGTGATCTTGATTTAAATAGAGATTCATGGTAACCTTGGGGGTGTACCCATTTATATGTATCAGTGCCACTTCATCTATAAAGATCATGAAGGATTCTTTTTGAACCTAAAGTGACCAGAAAAACTGTCTTAAAGGTAAGATGCTAGCTACGTCTATATCAAAAATCTCAGAAGCTAGAATGTCTAGGTCTAACAGAAGATCCAATATAGGGAAAGTAACTTCCTTGGTGGTCTCAGTCTTATGACACCTCTGAGGATCTACACCACTAGGTCATTAGAAGATCCCTGAATTTTGGAAATGGCTAAAATAGCTGAATTGTGTCCTTCCAGTTCACTGAGACTAATGTCCAGTTCACTCTGCAGGAGTCTAAGGGCTGATTGAAACCAGCACTGCGCTACAATGTGTGGCTGCTGATGTGCATTGTGTAGGAGCAGTGAAGGATAGTGTGGTGCATTGTACTGGCGCATTACACCATTAACATTTTTCTTTTAACTTTATTCAAATTTTTATAAAATGACACACTGCAATGCAGTGACATACAGTAATGTGTGATTATCTAATATAAAATTGTCTGTTTTTGTGTTGTGCCTGCGTTGGACAAAAGTGCTCAATCCAGCACAAAATCTCTGGTGTGAACTCATCCAAAGACATTGTGGACTTATTGATCTTAAAGTGGGTGTAAACACGATTCATGAAATTTGAGCTGGGCACATACAGTATATCTGCAGTGTTTTGTTATCTCTCTTCAAAGCACTATGTCGCGTAGCTGCCTCCTGCTCCGTTCTTCTGTTATCAGCCTGATAACTCCTGACAAGTTCTCGTCACATATGATAAAAGCAGTCAGAGTTTTGTATTGGGGAGGGTGCTATAAATAGATTAGCAGAGCCCTGAATGATTCAAGGGACAGAGCTGAAAGTCTCTACCTATGAGGAGAGGGGTGTGTGCCTTTCCTTCAATCAGCTGTCTTGGCTGTATGCCCAGGCTTCACTGCTAACCAGGAAGAGAAAATCTCCTAACATGATGTGCACTTTCTAAACAGTATATAAAGCTGAAGACAGCAGATATACATGTAAAATGTATGTAGGGAGATTTGTTTCATCCCTGTGTATCATCTGGGGCTGTTCTCTTCACTGGGTATATGTGATGATTTACATCCACTTTACAGGAGGAAATCTTGGGGAGAGGAAAATGCTTGAAAGGTTTGCCAAACTTTTTTGTAAGTACTGTTGGTACTATATTTCTTGTATTTTAACAGGGTGCTGACTACTTTTTCAGACCATCTCAGGCAAATTAGCCTTTTTCTTTCAGTTTTTCAGCTGCCTGATGAACTAGATGATCTATGGGCCCCTGGGAAAGAAGGTTTGGAAATAGTTGCATATGAAGTGTTTTTTTGTGTTCAGCTTTAGCAGGAGAGGATACCATGGGTGCCTAGGCCAGTTGGGAATGATTGTCAGAACTTTAATGCCGCATACACACGAGCGGACTTTACGGCAGACTTTGCCCGGCGGACTTTTCGACGGACTTTACGACGGACTTTCTGAATGAACGGACTTGCCTACACACAATCAACCAAAGTCCGTCGAATTCGTACGTGATGACGTACGACCAGACTAAAATAAGGAAGTTCATAGCCAGTAGCCAATAGCTGCCCTAGCGTGGCTTTTTGTCCGTCGAACTAGCATACAGACGAGCGGACTTTTCGACCGGACTCAAGTCCGTCGGATAGATTTGAAACATGTTTCAAATCTAAGTCCGTCCAACTTTTGAGAAAACAAAGTCCGCTGGAGCCCACACACGATCGAATTGTCCGACGAAATCCCGTCCGCCGGGCAAAGTCTGCCGTAAAGTCCGCTCGTGTGTACGCGGCATAAAGCTTTCTCCCCGTAGTCTTTTCAAGAATATGAATGTCATTGCTATTGTGAAAAGGCATACGCCACCTGAATTGTCCAGTTTGTGGTCAGGGCATCTGTCCATTGTATTTGCGAACAGGGAAGTCTTCAATAAAATTTCTTCATTTAACATTTGCTTAAGTTGCAGATCTACCTGAGGAAGAAAATTCCATTCTGTTAACTCAGGAACATCTCTGGGAGTAATGACCATTTGCTGTTGTCCAAGGGGACCTCGATAGATAATCTAATTAGTGACAACTTTGGACTGTGCGCACCACATAATCGACACCACTTTTGTTTGTAGTACCACTTCTTTTTGTAGTGACCGGCTATGAGTGCCCCTCTGCAATTGCCCCTCTGACTCTTGATGTATACCATTACCGTGGTGTTGTCCATTCTCAATAATACCAACCTTCCCTGAAGGTGATGTTGGAAGGCATGAAGGGTTTGGAAGGCTGCACTCAGTTCCTGGATGTACTGTATAGTGATGTAGGTGTCTTTCAAATCAATGTAAAGAAGCTAATCTCCTGGCTGTATGACCTGCATGATCATCTGTAGTGACTCCATCTGGAATCATTCTTTTAAAATAAATCTGACTGGGAACTTTAAATTTACAACTGATCTCCAGTCCCCTGTCATTTTCTGAACTAAGAAATATGAAGATAAGGCGAGTACATCCCAATTAATCGCTTGTGATGTAGTACTGCTACTATTCCACCCTGCTCCAGGAGGGTTTTTACTTGATCTCACTTGATCTTGGAGAGTTGAAAATTCCAGGAGTGAACTTCCTCAATTGTTCTCAGGACCCAGCAGTCTTTTTTGTTGTCTGCTCAAAGTTAACAGAAATAGCCTGAAACCTACCTGGAAAATTTGAGCAGGCAAAACCTCAAAAAGGCTTTCAGGATTTCTGCCTGGAAGAAGCATTTTTCATAAGGAACAATTAGGCAGATGTATTTTTTAAAGACCTGCAGAATTCCTGCTAGGTTTGTATGTCCTTTCTTCTCTACGTCTATTTTTAGAGGGTCTTTTAAATTTTTTTCTGCCTTAGAAAAGTTTTGTCTTGGGGAATGAATCCAGATTTACCCCATTTGCTTTGTTGATGGCTGTGTAGCAGTACCCCCAGAGGAGCTGCTGAATTGTCAGACACACTTTAATATAGTTCAAAGAATTTATCAGGCTAAGTGTAGCTTAAGACCCCTTTCACACTGCAGCGCCCGGCCTTCAGTGCTAAAGCGACACTCGTTTTTGCAGCTTTTTAGCGCTGTTTTAGCAGCGCTTTTGCAGCACTTTTTGGCCGCTAGTGGGCTGTTTTTTACCTTAAAGACAGGGTAAAAAGTCCCATTTTGCGGGGCATTTAAGGAGTTTTGGAAGCGCTGCCCATTCATTGCAACAGGCAGGGTGTTTTGGGAGCGCTCCCAACCTGCCACAAGCACACCGCCCCAGTGTGAAAAGTCACACTGCAATGAATGAGAGGCTATTTCTAGCACTAAAGCACATGAAAACTGCCTCAGTGTGAAAGGGGTCTTAATGAAGAAAGGATTAGTAGGTATACTTATACAAATAATCAGTGAGACAATAACATTGTGTAAAACACCTGCAATATTCTGACTATCAGTAATTAACAGAGCTGGATTGCTTTTACCTACTGTAGCAACAGTATATAAAGACAGCCCTAATTTGCTAAAACAGTCCCTGTTTTATTCCAATAGCCACTGAATGATAAAATAGAAAAAAAAAGTTGGCAAAGTTAGGGCCCTTGAAGAAACACAATTCCCAGCAGAGATAAGTTCAAGGCCCTAGACAGAAATAGGAGTTTCTGTGATTTCTCTCCTTCAGTCTTGCAATTTTTATCGGGACTGCAACAATGCAGCGGATAGATCGGACACTTTTGACACTTTTTTTGGACCAATGACATTTATACAGCGATCAGTGATAAAAATAGCCACTGATTACTGTCATTGGCTGGGAAGGAGTTAACACTTGGGGGCGATCAAGGAGTTAAATGTGTTACCTAGGGAGTGTTTCTAACTAGGGGGGATGGGACTGCCTGGGGGAGGAGACCGATCATTGTTCCTAAGATGTAGGTACGACTGATCCGTCTCCTCACCCCTGACAGAACGAAGATCTGTCTGTTTACATTGACAGACCTCTGTTCTGTCTCTCTCAGGAGCTATCGCTGGTGCGCAGAGGACATCCCGACCGCCGAGCAAGCACATCGGCTCCGTCGTCCCCTAGTGCTACTACGACTCGCCCAGGGGAGCCAACCTGCGCAATATAACTGCTGTGGCTGGTCCTCAAGCAGTTAATAAAATCGATTGATAAAATCACTGCTCCTGAAAAAACGGGCATTTTAAAAACTTGTTTTTGCATTGATACATGTCCCCTGGGGCAGTACCCGGGTCCCCATACACTTTTTATGGCAATAATTTGCAAATAAGCCTTTAAAATGAACACTTTTGATTTTTCACGTTTGTGTCCCGTAGACTTTAATGGTGTTCGCATGATCGCACAAATTTTTTGTCTGTTCGCATGTTCTGGTGCGAACAGAACCAGGGGGGTGTTCGGCTCATCCCTACTCCTGGAGTATAAAGCTTTGAAAAGTGATTGCAGGAAAAATACTTTTTGCCCAATTGCAGCCACTCCTCTGAGATAATCTGTTTCTTGCCTTAGTGGCCTTAATAAAGCCACTTTTATATACTGTCTTTCCTGGTAGGGCTACAATCGGGCAGGCCCAGCATCCATCTAGGTGAACATGAGGATGGTGATGCCTAGTGATGCCTACTACTGGCCAGAGATTTACCCCAAGGTAGGTAGTCCTGCCATAACTAATCAATGCAGGAAGAAAAGAAAGAAGTGCCAAGACTTTTGCGGGGTCTCAGATTTATAAGTTAACAGTAATGTCAGGGTATTGAGAGGTGGTGCTTAACCCTTTAATAGGCTGACATGGAGCTGTCAGGGAAAAAGTAGTTGGCATTATACATAGTTGCTAACATTGCAACAAGATTTATAGGGAAACTTTTTTGTCTGTAGGCGGAGTCTTGCTATAATTAGGGGGCGGGGCATTCATTTGAAGGCAGGACGCAGCAAGGAAAGAAGAATGCGGCATGGTTTAAATGAAATGGGCGTGGTTTAAAGGGGGCATGGTATAAAGGGGGTGTGGTTAGAGTCTGAGATGAACGAGGGATGGAGAGAGAAAGTAAGGGAGAAAGAAAGAAAGAAAGAAAGAAAGAAAGAAAGAAAGAAAGAAAGAAAGAAAGAAAGAAAGAAAGAAAGAAAGAAAGAAAGAAAGAAAGAGGGAGGGAAGCAAGGAGAGAGAAAGAAGGAAAGAAGGAGGGATGGCGGCACAGCAGGCCCAGATCCTACACCACAATAGAAATATGTGTATTCCAGACAGTTTAACAATCAGCAGATAAAGCTACTCCAAACACCTGGTGTTGGTGCTTCAATCATCACGGCACCATGGTTAGTATGGTGTCAGGATGATTGAAGCGCATTATTTCTATTATTACATTGTAATATCAAATTAAATACTCACCATAATGCAGAATCAGTGGGAGCCCTGAGTGTGTCATTTGCCATGTCGCCTGCCACCAGATGCCATCAGGTGTCCCCAGTAGAGTCCCTCCTTACACCAGGCATTCCCAGAACAGTCCTTCCTCAAACTAGGCATTTCTAGTGGAGTCCCTCCTTACATCAGGTGCCCCAGCAAAGCCCCTCCTTATATCAGGTGCCCCCAGCAGAGTCCCTCCTTACATCAGGTGTCCCCAGTAGAGTCCCTCCTTACATCAGGTGTCCCCAGTGGAGTCCCTCCTTACACCAGGTGCCCCCAGCAGAGTCCCTCCTTACATCAGGTGCCTCCAGTAGAGTCCCTCCTTACATCAGGTGCCCCCAGCAGAGTCCCTCCTTACATCAGGTGCCCCCAGCAAAGTCCCTCCTTACATCAGGTGCCACCAGTGAAGTCTCTCCTTACATCAGGTGCCACCAGCGGAGTCTCTCTTTACATCAGGTGTCCCCAGCAGAGTCCTTCCTTACATCAGTTGTCCTCAGCGGAGTCCCTCCTTACATCAGGTGCCCCCAGCAGAGTCCCTCCTTACATCAGGTGTCCCCAGCAAAGTCCCTCCTTACATCAGGTGTCCCTATCGGAGTCCCACCTTATACCAGGTGTCCCCAGCAGAGTCCCACCCTACATCAGGTGTCACCATCAGAGTCCCACCTTACATCAGTTATCCCCAGTGGAGTCCTTCCTTACACCAGGTGCCCCAGCGGAGTCCCTCCTTACACCCAGTGCCCCCAGCGGAGTCCCCCCCTTACACCAGGTACCCCTAGCGGAGTCCCACCTTACACCAGGTGCCCCCAGTGTAGTCCCTCCTTACATCAGGTGCCACCAGCCATCGGCATCCCTCCTTACATCAGGTGTCCCCAGTCAGCAGAGCCCCACCTTACATCAGGTGTCCCCAGCCAGCGGAGTCCCTCCTTATATCAGGTATCCCCAGCCAGCGGTGTCCCTCCTTACATCAGGTGTCCTCAGCCAACAGAGTCCCTCTTTACGTCAGGTGTCCCCTCTTCACCTGGGTGAGGGCCACTGGTGATTTGGCCTCCACGCCATTACAGAAGACCAGCTCCGGGCTCGTGGAGGCCGAAGGGAAGAACCAAGAGGCAGAGCCTGGGTTCTGCCTCTTCTTTCTGCCTCATGATAGCTGGTCTTCAGTAAAATGGTGGCCAGTGGAGACATTTTCCCAGTGTCGGCCGCGGAAAACAGCGATTCTCTGGGACATTTACTGGGAAACGGTAAGACCATTGTCAAAAAGTGGAGCAAGAGAGGAATTGACTTTTGTTTTCCATTTAGTGTCTTTTTTATTTTTGTTATTTTTATTTTTTTGCACATTTGATTGTTATTTGTGTACTGTTTTATTTTTATATTTTCCTACCCCCTTTTCACACTTTTTTTTCACACTTTTTTTCTCTGTTTGAAAAAAAAAACACTTAAAGCAGAACTTGACTTTTTTTATGCAAACACTGTGAAATTGCTAGTTGAAAATTTTGCATGCATGCTTGTAAAATGATCCATCTTGAGCATTTCTCATTAGGTACACAAGCAACAGGACCCGGGATTCCCTATGATCTCTGCTTTGTTTTCTTGTTTTTTTTTCACAGAACTTTATTGAAATGTCACAAGTGATGTTTCAATACAGATCTTTTCACTGCAGCAGCTCTGCAATGAGGTGGTTCATGATGCAACCCACTGCACTAAAAAAAAGTATTGCATGCTGTACTTTTTTTCAGCGCACACCATGGCGATGCTGTGGTGTGAACTGACAACAGGACTCAATTTTGCAATGTATATAGGGCTGTGCTGGAAATAGCTGCTAGTGTAGCCTCAACACATCCGGTATGAATAAGTCCTTAATTTGCCAATATGCTCCTATATTTGCATAGCGCGATGATGTCACGGGCTCTACCCCGTTGAGTTACATCATGGTCACGTGACTGTTTTAAGTCCTAAGGGATTTAAAGACAGCCTTGACTGGACAGCCGTACAGGCTGCCATTTCTGGGTGAAGGGAGAAAAGGACATCCGGAAAATCATTTGGTGAGTGTGTTAATGTTACAAGCGCTGATTGAGGCTATAGCTCTGTGACAAAAACCACATTCATAGGCGCAGAGTACTAGCTAAAAAAGAGGCTGTATTTGTTTTATTGAGATATATACTCTGAGGACCTTGATTGGGGTTGCATATCGGAGAGACTCCTCTGCATGATTATCTGGATCTGGAAGGAACCCCATTTGACGGGTTAGCTGAGGAAGGGGATCGTGTTTGGAGCTGCTTGGAGATTACTAATGTGTGTGTTTGACCCTCTGTAATAGGGTGGTCAACTACATAACTACATTTGGTAAGAGGCTATGTGTGTTAATGGAGGAGGTGGCAGTTAATACTCAGGATCTCAGTTCCTGCTAACCTCTTTCAATGACTGTGTGTTTTTCCTTCAAAGGAAAATTGACTTTATGTGCACTTTAGTCTATTAAGGAAAGTTCTGCATTTTTATATTTTCTATTTGTGACCAGCAAATGTGTTAGTGGCTTTCCACATCATTCAGTCAGTCTGAGTGCAGATATTTTCGTATTGTTTTCTTAGGTCTGTTAGATTGACTGACAGCTCTCCCCTTGTTTCTGAGAAGGTTTGATGCGCTGCTCTGCCAACAAAGTGTTGTCCTGTTGAGTGTAAATGAATTGTGATTCACAAAGCACTTGCTCAGATCCAGCTTGAAAGGAACATATAGGCCTTCACAGTGCTTGTCTATAAAGCAGAGCAGATTTGCCTCTACTAGGAGGGACAGAAATTGCTAATAAAGTAGTAGTGTTCCAAAAAACATAGGATAAGTAGCATGCAGAAAAGACAAGTCAGTGCACAGTTCTGCTGACACAGAAGATCCAGAGGCAGTTTTCAAAAGTAATATGAAAAGCAATATTTAGCATTCTGTAGGCAGACAGCTTCCTTCTTTTGTACATTTAGCTGCATGTGTATTGGTTCATGCTGGCTTAGTCTGATGTGATCTCCCTTAGAAAATAAGGTTTTCAAGGTTAGACAATTTGTATTTATGACTAACTCATATGTATTTTGTCAGTTCTGTTTTCAGCTGCTGTGCCCTGTGGCAGTTCTCCTAGACTGTATTAATTCTATATTGAAATGGTTGTACTTGGTTAATGGGTAACTTTCATGGGAAAAAAAAATATTGCAAATGAAAAAAAAGCATAGCATATACAATTGCTACACAAGCCAAGATGTAATTTATAAGAAAAGTATGGCCAAAGCTTTTTTTGCCATACTTCTCTTCCTGGTCACAGGAGTACTCTTGTGCTCTCCTGCAACGCGGAATCAGCTGACAGGGCTGCAGAGCCACTCCAGACTTTGGAAGGATCCCGACAATAATGTTGGGAACCACCCAGATGCCTAATCAGCAGCTGGCTCAGTCTCTCTGAGAGCCTGTTCTAGCCGCTCCCATCCCCTCCCCAGCCCAGTGCACCAGTGAGCACAGGAGGGGCAGAGCAGAGAGCCAGTGACTGACAGTCACTGCTCCCTGTTAAGAGCGGAGCTGAAAAATGAGTGATTGCTCAGTTCTCAGTCTTATAGCCGGTGCGGGACAGCTGCAGCATCAGAATGATCCTACAGCATGGAGGTGAGTATGCATTTTTTGGGGGGGGGGGTTTCAATCCCTTCTCCTTTAATGTTATTAAAAATTACCCTTCCATTTCAATTTGCAGTACTGTAATTTTCTGTAAAATCCAATGCAACATGGCAACCAAGAGGCATTATGTACACATTTTGTTTACAGAAAGCCTCCAAAAAATGTAATTCCCTCTTGTGTGATTGGCTCACTGATTTTAGGCTTTCTCTGCAACAAAAATGTAGGTTTTGGTGAGATACCCATGTAGCCAGGTGCTGAACTACAGAAACATGGAAAAGGAGACATTTCCTCCTGTAAATTGATTAATTTACTTTCACCTTCAGCTGAGATACTGATGTTATGTTGCATCATTCTCCTCTGCCTAGTAGAGGGAGAGCCAAAGCCAAGCAAGCCTATAGACCTCTATGCAGAGTGCTGAGAATCCTGGGAATTGTGATTTGGGGTGGCAGCCATATATTGGGACCCATAGACTATTTAGATAACAGTCGACACTGTACAGGGGGAGGAGTGGAGAGAGGATTTCTATTAAACTGCCCAGGGAAGTTCTCTTTCATGGCGCAGAGAAGAGAGAGATTGCAAAGCGCTTCTGTCTGAGTATTCACCTGTCGGTGGGGATGCGAGCCTGAGAGCAGCGCAGCTGAGCACCACCTGCATCACAGATACATCACAGAACAACCTAAAGGACTGCCCCTCCAGCAAAATCATCCTATGAGTTCCTTATGATTCCTTCTTTCCTTTCTTTCATTTTTAAGGACAGTGCACAGCCTAGGCCTAGCATAGTCGCCATTAATGCACTTTGGTAGTATAGTCTCCTGTATTCGGAAAATCAAAGTTTATTACTTTCCACTGCTGCACTTTAGGTGACCTTGTGTTGGAAGGCAACATGTTATATTTCATAATGTAAGATGTTTTTGAATATGAAATCCGGTTACACCTAGCCTCGTCACCACTGGGGGCAGCCTGGAATGCCATTCAGCAGGTTACCCATCAGAGCGATGTAACTGAAGAATGCATATCAGAATCTTCATTTAGAAGAAAAGGGTCACTCGAATCCCCTGGCAAGGGAGTATGGGATATGAAAGCTTGGCTTCAAATTACCTGGTGTAATAAAGATTGAAGAGCCTGATTATCATGACTGCAAACAAAAGTTTCACAAATAAACTGCTGCTAAGATGACTGATTACCTACAGTTACAGAGTTACAGAAGATCAAAGACTGGCTGTCACTGAAGATTTGACCTGGGTCAAATAGCGGTGATTCATTGACAAATGCTGCCCCTAGTGGTCAATACAGCATGCTTCCTAGAGGATGGACTGAAGATTATTATATTAAGAAGGACTGCCTCTTATCGATTTTGATTTGTCAGAATCCTTGATATGCTGGCAGTGAGTGTTGTGTGGGTGGTGTCTGAGTGGGCTTTAAAAGTACTGACCGGCTGGAATTACTTCCTCTCTTGCCATTGAGCCCAGCTGAAGATACTGAACACAGAGGACACAGAGGACTCCCTAACGTAAAGTATCATTGATGTTCTTTTGTTTCATATGCTTTGAAATATTTTCTTTTAGATTTTTATGCTAGCATTCCTATTTTCTTGGGAAATAAATTAAACTCTTGCTTATTTAAACAGTGTATTTATTATTTATAGCTAACTTTGGTTTTGTATCATCACCATTAACTTTATCAGAGCTTTGCTAGACTAGCTAATTATAGGAATAGACAAGTTAATACATATAATAAATAGGTGGAAACCATAATTACCCAATATTTTTTTCATTTGGCACCCCATTAGCAGGAGTGTGGAAAGAAATTCCTCATAGAGTCCAAACCTAATGTATTTTTGCCTTGAGTTCCTATAAGCTGAGAAGTCCTCTACGAGACCCAGAATTGAAAGCATTCTTCTACAGTGGACAAGATTCGTGCTGGTTCGTGAATTCTGAAGGCCTGCTTGAGTGGTCCTGAAAGTTCTGTGAAATATTCCATCAGTGAGCGGACACGCAGATCTGGTGAGAATTTTGGCTGGTATATGTGTATGTGTTAATGTTTATTGTATTGTTTATGCAAATTGTTTTAGTCCTGTTAGCTGTTCAGTTGTGCAAGCGAGAAGGGCTAATCACCCTTGGTTAACCGATGAAACCTGCAGATTTATAGGATAAACCATACATCTTTGAGGAGAAAGTGGGATAAATATAGATTATATTTTATATATTTTTTTGTATCCACGTGAGAGTGAAGTAGCTTTCTGCTCCAATAGAATTTCCATGTTTCCTAAGATCTGAGAGGGCTAAAGTCAGTGTAAGGAGAGAGCTTCTTGTAGAACTACAAGTCCATATTACCTTTGGAACAGCTGCATCTGTGTGTTTGTCTCTGCTGGTGTATATGTGCATGCTGGTAACTGCTGCTGCACAGTACACTGGTTCAGTGTGAACTTAACATCAATGGAGGTCATTGGAATGTTCCTTAAAAAGTATCCCTCTGCTAATTTTAACACTTCTGCAGCAACCACTTTGACCCACCAATTTAATGATTTTTTAAAACAATGTGCTATTCAAAATGAGAATATGAAAAATAAACCGTCATCTAAGAAAGGCAAAAAAAAGGGAGAATGGTGAATGTGCATGCTATTAAGAATGAAGGAGATTGCTACACAAAAAGAAGTGCAGTGGCATACTGAGAGAAAGCAGTTAATAGATCAGATAGAAAGTGTAAGTAAAAATATATTGGCGCTAGCTGCAAAAGCAGATGCAAACGTTTGTGATCAGATTGAACAATTGGTGACTGAGAAGTGTGTATTGAAACAGAAAATTGAGGAATTAGAAGAAACATGTAAACTAAGAGACAGTTGTATTGCCTCTTTAAATCAAAGAGAGGCTGAGAATGAGCGTATTATAATACTGCTTAGGAAGGAGTTACTTGGTGCCCAGGCATTCATAACCGAGTTATCCTACAAACATGCAAAGGCTGAGCAGTCTCAGTGCTCAGCACAGATAGAGGCTCTAGAGTAATGCCCTGTACACGGTCGGACATTGATCGGACATTCCAACAACAAAATCCATGGATTTTTTCCAACGGATGTTGGCTCAAACTTGTCTTGCATACACACGGTCGCACAAAGTTGTCAGAATTTCTGAACGCCAAGAATGCAGTGACGTAGACCACGTATGACAAGACTATAAAAGGGCAGTTCAGTACCAAGCGCGCCACCCTTTGGGCTCCTTTTGCTAATCTGGTGTTAGTAAAAGTTTGGTGAGAGACGATTTGCGCTTTTTCAGACTCGTGGTTTTCAGATCGTAATTCTGCTGTTCAGTTTGTGCTTGTGGGTTTGTATCTGGTCTTCAGTGCGTGCAGCGAGTACCATTGATTTATCATTGTGTTCTTGTCCGTTCGTTACTGATTTTCAGGTCGCTCTTCACAGGCCTTGCTGTTCTTCAGTGCGTTCTGTTACTTCGTTCTGACCAGCCGACCATTTTCTAGCCATGTTGCGTGTACGTACTCATCGTAGAGTTCATGCTGTGCCGAAGGCTTTTAGAGTGGATTCAGATTTAGGGGAATGATGACTAGCTATCAATCTATCTTTAAGTGACGATGATCGTCGGTAAGTGATATCTGAGTAAGGTTTAATATATTTTTTGATGGTAGTGTCAGCCGTAAGTAATGGCCAAAATTTATTGAGGATGTCTCTTACTTGATTATGATGATGTGAGAACTGATTAATGAGACGAACGGGTTGAAAAGTATCCCGATTTTTAGTAGAAAAAATAATTTTTTTCCGGTCTAGTTTTTTGACCGTATTGAAGGTACGCTTCAATATTGTGTGACTGTATCCTCTGTTTTTGAGTCTGTAGTACAGATCATGGGAAGCTGTGAAAAATCAGTTTCATGCGAGCAATTACGCTTAATACGGAGATACTGACTGTAGGGAATACTATTCAAAAGTAGTTTTGGGTGGGCACTACCTGCGTGGAGAATAGTATTTCTGGATGTTCCCTTCCGGGACAGTGATGAGAAGAGATTTCCATTAGAGTCTAACTGAATCTCCAAATCCAAAAAAGTCATTTTGATCTGGCTGCAATCCATCGTGAATTTCAAGTTAAAAGTGTTAATAGCCAGAAGGTCAACAAATTGGGATAGTTGTTCCCGAGTGCAAGGCCAAAAGAAAAGCACATCGTCTATATATCTGTGCCAAGACACAACATGGCACAAAAGATGAGTTAGGTTAGGGTTGGCGAACAATTCTCTTTCCCACCCCCCCAGGTACAGATTTGCGTAGGATGGGGCACATTTAGTGCCCATAGCTACACCCTGTACCTGGAGGAAGTGGGAAGAGCCAAACATAAAGTGGTTTCGTGTTAAAATAAACCGTAAAAGTTTGATAACGAATTGACCATATGCTTCAAATTTGGGACCTCTTTCTTGTAATAGTTTAGTGACCACATCAATGCCATTATTGTGGGGAATGGTATTATAAAGGCTCTCTACATCTAGAGCAACCAACCATACATTGCGGGGCAGGTGTAGATCTTCAAGGATACGAAGAAGGTGTATCGTGTCTTTGACATATGAGGGGAGTGATATGACATGTGGACTGAGGTACTTGTCAACAAGTGCACTTGCGTTTTCAGTAAAGCATTGGCACCCGGACACAATAGGACGGCTGGGCGGAGACTCTAAGGATTTATGCAGTTTTTGTAAGGCGTAAAAGGTTGGTATTTTAGGGTCTTTCACATAAAAAAATTTCCAAGTGTTAATATCTAATATCTGTTAATATTGACCCCAGGGGACAATTATGTGTTCAACATATTTTTCAAAGTAGGTTTTATGCCAGTATGTATGAACTTTCTTTTCCAAGAGGCGTTGAAGCCTTACAAAAGATTTATCGAGTTACAATACATTAAACCAGCTGACAAGGGCGGAAACGTGGTTGTTATGGATGTTGCGGCCTATGAATCCATGTGCCGCAACATCCTAGACAACAAGGATTGGTATCGACCCATCTCCAGGCTACTCATCGACAACTTTGCTACGGAATATTACAAACTTATTTTTTCTGCTTACCAACAAGGTGTTATAGATATTAACACTTGGAAATTTTTGAATGTGAAAGACCCTAAAATACCAACCTTTTATGCCTTACCAAAACTGCATAAATCCTTAGAGTTTCTCAACTCCAGTCCTCAAGGCACCCCAACAGGTCATCATCAGAGACTGCTGAGCTCTGATGAAGAAGGGACGTGCCCTTCTAAACGCGTTAGCTAGTAGTGATGCCTGTATGTTCCTCTAAGACCTTTGTAAGGCTTAGCTCATCACTATAACTACTTGCTGCTTGTAGCTGCTCGTGTTTTTTGGCACCTAACTGTACAACTGCTTGTGAGTAATTTCTTTTACTATTTTATTCAATAAATGTTTTACAAAAGATAATGCACATGGCCGGTGCGCCCCTCTCTCTTTTTATGTCTTTGTTTGCTAGGATTCCCCATCCTTGAGGGCAGCAAGGCCTGTGTCATTTTTCCATATATCTGGTTGACCACTTGTGCGCAGGAGTCATTTTCTTTTTTCTAGATCGTTTGATCACGTTACATCCTCTGGTATGACTGTAGTGCCGTCGTTTTGACCGGCTCTACAGTTTATTGCAATATCCGCTCCGTGTACCACACACGCAGTGTCAGATATTCCCGCAAAGCTCCCTCGACCTTGTAGGCCCAGGGAGTCTCGGCACATGCGCAGTGGCGCTTTTTGTCCACTCACACGTCTAGCGACGTCAGACGCTGCACGTGTGTGGGGGGTATAAGAGGCCATACCATATGCCAGGGACTCCAGGGAACCTACGTTTATGCTGCTATACACTATGGTAAGTCTTTAAGTCTCCCGCTACTCATTTGTCTTGATCTTTACCTAACTCCAGCCCTATATACCTAGCTTTTCCTTCATGCTTCCCCTGCAGGACAATGCTTTTTTGAGCTACTCACACCACTTTCATCTATGGTAAACGTCTAGCTCAGATCACTTCAATACCCATCTTGAACCCTTGGGTAAGTTTGCTTACCCCCAGCATTTTCAATACACTATACCCCTTGTAATTTTTGCCCTACAACGTATTCTCCTATTCCCTATGAATTCCGTAACACTTTGCATGGATTTTCCATTTACTGGATCCCATTTCAATAATAATAATTTTTTTGTTTTACTTTATCCTTAGATCTTCCCTACCCATTTTTTGTCATTACCTAACCGCCATTCTTGGTGATACTAACTCAGCATACTGGGTGTCCTGCCTCTTCTTCTTTTTTGTCAATTGTACACATTGTAAGTATTTTTGAGGCTATGATAGCCTGACCCTGTTTTTGGTTTGTAGACCCAGATTGTTTCTGGACTCTATCCAAACCTTCTAATTTATTTTATATATTGTTTGCTATTCGCCAGGTCCCCTTATTTGCCCTCTGCAGCCTCCTATTGAGCATTCAGACCTTGGATGTGCCCCGGGATCCCCCACGCCTGCCCCTTGTGACCCGCTGGTAGGTACCATGCCATCTCGTCTTTAGGCTCTCTGGGACACCCTCTGGATTGTGGGGTTGACTTTCTGGTTGACTCTCATGGCCCATGAGAGGGGGGGGGTCTGATAGGTGGACCTTATACATTTGTCTTTAAATATTCCCTAAAATAAATGTCATACTGATGCTGGCCAAGAATGTTTGTGTCTAATCTGCTTTCCATGTTTATGTGCAAAATGATTAATTTATTTTTCTTGTTTGACTCCACAGTTTCCTTCCAACCCACAGAAATGGCAGACTGTGGCCTCCCACTTTGCCCAGCAGTGGGACTTTCCTAACTGCGGAGGGGCAATTGATGGGAAACACGTCCACATCGTCCCACCACCCAACTCTGGGTCATACTATTACAACTACAAGGGGTTCAATAGTATTGTGATGTTGGTGGTGGTGTTGGCTACATACGAGTTCCTGTATGTGGACGTGAGGAAGAATGGCCGGATGTCAGATGGTGGAGTCATCGCCCACACGGAGTGCTACAAGCGTCTCCAGAATGGCAGCTTGGACTTGCCACCTCCAGATAACAATGCGGACCATGGGGGACCATCTTATGCGGCCATTCCCTATGAGGACCCTCACCCCGGACCAGAGGGTTTTTAATTACCGGCTGGCCAGAGCCAGAAGAGTGGTGGAGAACACGTTTGGAATAATGGCCAGCCGGTTCCGCCTATTTCTTACACCGATACACATGGCGGAATATAAACTCAATCACATCATCCTGGCTTGCTGTGTTCTCCACAACTTTTTAAGGAGAAATTCTGTGAACTATGCTGGCTCAGTTGGGCCTGAAGCCGGAATTAATCTAAATAAATCAACCCTGACGGCGCTGGAAGCTGGCCGTCCTGGCTTGCCCCCCCAGGGTGCCCGCGAGCTCCGTCCAAGATATATGGAATACTTTGCGGGTATAGGGACCATCAATATGCCAGACAATGTCTGAGATATTTTTTAAATAAAAAATTATTTTAAACTGAACAAATATTTGCTTAGATTTACTGCTTGGCTTTCTTTTAGCTGACCCTGACTGAAATTTGGGGAGTCCTGAAAATGACGTGATTGTGTAAAATTAGAAAGCACTGTTGGTTGTTATTTACTAAAGGAAAATACACTTTGCACTACAAGTGCACTTGAGACTGCACTGAAACTGCACTTGTAGTGCAAAGTGGATTTGCCTTTACTAATTAACCCCCATTGTCACTTAAAACACCAACTTTACAACAAAAAAATGCTTTTGAGCATTGAAAGAAGAAGCCACATATTGTTGATTCTCAATCTTTTTAATCCAAGCACAATCACATGTGCATTTATAAAAGGTTTTTAAAACAAACCAACATGTTTGTTGTATAACAATATTTTAGGTGACATTAAAAGTATAAATTTCCTTTTAGGGTAAAACAGGCATGTTTCAAACCAACAAGAAATACAAAACTCTGGAACTTACAAAGTTCAACTTTAGTAGAAATTAAAGGCAATATCAGACATGAGTACCGTATTTATCGGCATATAACACGCACTTTTTTCCCTGAAAATCAGGGGGAAATCGTGGGTGCGTGTTATAGGCTGATCCCGTCACTTTTTGTTCGGATCAGAGCGATCGCGGCTTTTGCCGCGATCCCTGCCGATATACACAGCCGTGTGTAAATTCAAATATGGCGCCGAGACTGCAGAGACTCGGCGGAGCGGAGATACACATACCCGAGAGTCCTCGGCTTTTCTCGGCCCCACTCACAGTCCCGCCCAGTCCCGCCATTGGACCTGTGTTGTGTCCATCATAGGGCGGGACTGCACTGCAGTCTGCATATTTGAATTTACACACGGCTGTGTATGTCGGCAGGGATCGCGGCGAGCACTGGGGCAAGGCTGCACTGGGGCAAGGCTGCACTGGGGCAAAGCTGCACTGACATGGCTGCACTGACATGGCTGCACTGACATGGCTGCACTGACAAGGCTGCACTGGGGCAAAGCTGCACTGAAAAGGCTGCACTGGGGCAAAGCTGCACTGAAAAGGCTGCCCTGGGGCAAAGCTGCACTGAAAAGGCTGCACTGGGGCAAAGCTGCACTGAAAAGGCTGCAATGGACACTGGGGCAAGGCTGCACTGACACTGACAAGGCTGCAGATGGGCACCGATAATGCTGCATTGATGGGCATTTTTATGTAAGTTTTTCTTCCTTAAATTTACTCCTAAAAGTTTTTTTCCTTAAAATTCCCTCCTAAACTTGGGGTGCGTGTTATACGCCGATAAATACAGTATTTATAAACTGTGTTTGATATTGCGTACAGCAGATGGGGTGAAGTCACCCCTGGAAAAGCCAAATTTTGAAGATGCATACAAATTGCCGAATGTCAACATGTGCTAGCTGCCTTCATGGGGGATCAATGGACGTGTTTTGTGGGTGCAACCCCTTCCTCTCAGCTACTTTATTATTGAGGAAGGGGTTGCACCCTCAAAACGCGTACATTGATCTCCCGTGATGGCAGATAGCACATGTTGACACAGTGTGTGCATCTTCAAAATTTGGCTTTTCTAGAATATGTCAAAAAATGTTCAAAAAATTGTCTGAAAAACAAAGCAGAAATAAGTAAGGGATTTCGAGGGGTTTTAAACTCTCCCTAAAACATCAATGATGTTCTTCATTTTGTTTTGAACATCATTGATGTTTTGCTTGATGTTTTCCAAGTCCCTATTACACCCCATTATCTCCCCGATCGGGATCTGGGCACTTTCACTGGTGAAATGACCTTCATCCACAACATCACAATCACCTAAAAATATATAAAAGAAAAAACACCATGTATTATAAATATGCCAGCATCCGTCAATTACCAGAGCCTGTGGTCGCAGACACTCACCTGTTGTGGTGACAATTTCCACAACGTCTCCCTCCTCCTCCTCCTGTTGGGTTTCTGGGATTTCCCCTTCTTCCTGAGGTGGGGGGTCTGTTGTCTCCTCTGATGAGTGGTGTCCTCTGAGTCTTTTCTCCCCTATGTAAAAAAAAAAAGGTATACTTAGCACACAGATATTTGATGGCAGAAATAGGAATATGAAACATTGCTTGGAAGTGGGGTACAATTGTCTATTTTGTCAGAGTTCCAAGATGAAGAAATATTTTTGTTGTTTGTCAAGCTTGAATACTTACCTGTTTTGTACAAGCTTCACAGATGGAGTGACCCCTATAGTATACACTGGAGCACCTGTGTGGGACCCCTAATAAAAATGGTGTTCTTGTGTCCCACACTAGTGCTCCAGCGTCCAGATGTGTAAACAGCTGCTGAGTGTCCTCTCCTTACACAGAATCTAGTTTGCATTTCATTCTAGTTACAAACCCATATAAACAACAAAATTATTTTAATAGAAGTAGGCCAGAAAAAATGTATTGAACTGCATCTGGACAAAACATGGTGTTTTATTGGCCGAACGAACAATGTTTCCTATGAACGAATAATGTGTCCATGAACGTGAAAGTTACCATTTTAAACTGTACAACAGTAAAGAAAAGCACATGGAGCAGCACGAACGTAATAAAAATAAAGAATAGGAACACAGGACAACTACTTACTTTTTTGCAGCACTCTCCTGATCCTTCTATTGTGCTCCCTAATTTGAGGTCCGACCACCGTTTCCTGAGTTGATCCTTGGATTGACATACCCCAAAATTATGGTGCAGACTCTTCACAACTTTAGTCATGATCTTGGCCTTTCTGACGTTGGGGTTGGGGTAAGGTCCCCGCTTCCCGTCATAGTCGGCCCTCTTCAAGATGTCCACCATCTCCACCATCTCTACAAAGGACATATTTGAGGCCTTAAATCGTCTCCTCCAGGATTGTGACATTTCTGGCTTCGGGCTTTCCTCCTCCTCGTTGCTGTAATTAGCACGCACCTGCTCTGTCTCCGCCATGTGCTCTTCCCCACTGCGCAGAATGAGAAGGGGCGGGGAATAGACTAGAAAGAACGTCAGCGGCGGGCGAACTTTCACGCATGCACAGTGTATATAAAGCGTAACACTCGTGCGTAGTACGTACGATCTGTGAGCGGAGGAAGGAGTATAGGAAGCGCCGATCGTGATAACGAAGGTAACATTTAAACTTGGGCCTATACTGCTTATAGATTGAGGCCTATATTAGGACAAGATTAGGAGACTTTAGCCTGACATTATGGTTTGTCTTGTGTATTGCAGATAAAATGGATGGCTTCAATGACCACAACTTCCTCCCCCTGTTCATAGACAAGTACAGGGAGCTGCCCTGTCTGTGGCAGGTGAAATACCTGCAATATAATCATTAGACATGTGCATTCGTTTTCGTCCGAATGCATTTTCGTCCGAATTTCAGGTATTTTCGTTATCATTTTAACAAGCGATAACGAAAGTGCAGAATCCAAAAAACGAAAGATCCAATATAAACAAATGCTTTATTTTCGTTTTCGTTGCGACAACAGTTCGATATGGATAGGAGATTCGACATGATGATGACAATAACAATCTGTGTCCATCAAACCTGTGGTCGAATGTGCCTAACCTTAACTCTATTAGTCCAAGATTATTCTACATAGAGAGAAAAGATTCGTCATAGAGAGAAAAGATTCGACGTAGGGGAGAAAAGATTCGACGTAGGGGAGAAAAGATAGATAAAAATAATGATGATGATGAATGTTATTGGCTGATTGTAACCAAAGAGGAGGAGCAGTAATATAGCTAGAACTAGGTACACGCGTACTTTGGCTTATGGTGTCTGTTGAAAGTTCTAAGAAGATTCGACGGAGCAGCTAAACTATACGGCGTCGTACTGTTTAGCTGCTCCGTCGAATCTCCTTTAAACATTCGACAGACACCATAAGCCTTCAATGACAGATTCGACCTTAATTTGGATTTTCAGACGAATGCAATTTTTAACGAAAAACGAAATAAATAAAAACGAATTTCGGGAGTAACTAAATAAATTTATTTTTCGGACAAAAACGAAATTCCGAAACGTAATATTTCAGTAGGCACATGTCTAATAATCATAAACAAAAGAGGCAGGCAGCGCTGGAGAAACTGCTGGAGTTGGTGAAGCCGGTGGTCCCCACGGCAACCATCCCCTATTTAAAAGCTAAAATTGGTGGCCTGAGGAGCACTTATCTTAGGGAGCGCAAGAAGGTCCAGGATTCCCAGAGATCTGGAGCTGCAGCAGATAACGTTTATGTCCCCAGGCTGTGGTACTATGAGAGACTCCCATTTCTGTCAGACCAGACTGAAATCGGGGAATCTCTCTCCACTCTTCCTTCCACTCTTCCTTCCACCCTATCTTCCACCCCTGCTGAGGCTTCCGATGTCCAACCTGGGACTTCCAGCCAGGAAGAAGTGGAGGAGCCCAGCTTGAGCCAGGTATAGCATTCTTCTACAGATTTCTGGTCAATAAATAAATGATGTTTACTAGATGTTATTATTGATCACTAATCGCAGATTAGATAAAGTGTTTTACATATCAATAGACAGTAGTGGGCAAAAATAATTGGGACAAGAATGAAAAATGCTGGGCTCAGAATGATAGTCTGTTATATTTGTTAACATTCAATTTGCAACAGTCATGGGATGTAAATTGTGTGTGATTGATGAAGAAAAAACTAAAACTATGTCCCTTTTTCATACACAGGAAGACCTCAGCCAGGAGGAGGCTGTGGAATGTGGCACACAGGAGGAGGCTGTGGAATGTAGCAGCCAGGAGGAGGCGGGGGTTAGTGGCAGCCATGAGAAGGCCGGTGCCCAGTAGGAGCCCCACAGAATCCCAGGTCCCTCCCCTCCGCCTTCCAAACAAAAGACCTAGGAGGGGAAGAAACGTGTAGGATTCAGCACTCAGGCTGATTCAGGAGGCTTCTGCGTCCCTCAGAGCCACCCCCACTCGTGAAGAGCCTTTTGCCTGCATGGCTGCCACCAAACTGCAGGAAATGCAGGAGGGCCAATGCCTCATGTGTGAGGACATCCTTTATAAAACATTAACTAAGGGGGTGAGGGGCGAAATCACACCCAATATCCACCTGTGTGAGTTGCATCATCCTCCTCCTCCTGCCACAACTCCACCACCACAGACACAGCATGTAAGGAGCGTGGAAGGAAAACAAGAGAGTGATGACCTGGGTTCAGTCTGGTCTGACAAAAGATGCAGGCTCTTGTATGACCACAGCCTGGGGACATACATGTCATCTGCTGCTGTTCATGATCTCTTGGACTTCTCGACCAGATTGTGCTCCCTTATATAAGGACTCCTCAGGCCACCAATATTGCAGTAAAATAATTGATGTGTGCCCTGGGGGCCATAGGCTTCGACAATTTCTGCTATTTCTCCAGCGTTGCCTCCCTCTTTTTTTGGTTAGGACCCCTTAATAAATTTTTGCTTTGTTTTATTATACTCGCCTATGTGTGTTTTCCTTCAAAAAGGACAGTTTGTTTGTGAGGAGGCAGGTACATTTCAAAAATACAATGTGAAATTACCAAGGGACACCAACACTAACCAATCTCCACACACCAAAACTATTCTGGAGTTAAAAAAGAAAAAAAAACAAGATCAGGATTTAAAAAAAACAAAAAAGTTTTTTCTAAAAACATCAAAAACAGAATTTTTTTTCGGTAGATGTGACAAATAAGAATATTATATTGATGAAATCACGATAAATAATAAAGAAAGAAATTTGTCAGAACTCTGTGTGAATATGAGCAGCAAAACAACTTCATTCATCTAGCATTATAAAGAACAAGAGAGTGCGCTGCATTAAACAATTTAAAACATTGCAGCATGACGAAAGTGCTAGATCCATTTTGAACACTAATTTTACCAGACCGAGCAGTTCCGTCTCTGAATTTATTCTGAGCATGCGTGGCACTTTGTGCGTCGGAATTGGCCACACACGGTCGGAATTGACGCGATCGGATTTTGTTGTCGGAAAATTTTATAGCCTGCTCTCAAACTTTGTGTGTCGGAAATTCCGATGGAAAAAGTCTGATGGAGCCCACACACGGTCGGAATTTCCGACAACAAGCTCCAATCGCACATTTTCCGACCGTGTGTACAGGGCATAAGAGTTATGGAAACCTGATGCTCTTGGTGCTGCAAGTGATGTTGCTTTGGTTGGAATCAATGTTGGTAATGTGGAGGAGGAGTATTTAAACAAGTGTTGTAACTGATCTTGAAATTGATTCAGGAGTTGAAATGGAAAATGGGCCTGATCTTTTCAAGAATAGTGACACGGTGACAGTGAAGACTTCTGATGAGTCAATTGCTAGTGACTACTCCTCAAACAATGAAAGTGTATAGTCTGTTGATTCCAATTATAGTAATGTTATGCAGCAATGTGAGTCTCCATTACCATATGCTCAGAGAAGGGCCTAGGCAGGGAGACCAGCTCTCAAATCCTTTGTTTGCAAAAAGGGGAGCCACATTGCCAGGTATTGTTTGTGGGCTAATAATAATATGCAAAGGAAATCGCACTACCCTAAAACTATAACCAAGGCATTATGAAGTTTATTCTGAGAGATGGGGTAATCAAACCCGGGTCCCTTTTAAAACCCAAATGCTGAGACTACAAACTGAAAATAGTCAGTTAAGGCAGGAAAGGCATCAGTATTTAGAACAGCTGAATAAACGCAACATGGAGGTAACCTTATGCTTACTAAGTTATACAGTAGCACTGGGGGAAACAAATCTTTTGTTAACAGCCCTTAATGAGTCGCATGTATGGTAAGAACTTTCTGGTTAATGGTTCTTTGCTATGAAAAAGGTTTAGATGTAAGTTTCAGAGATTTGGCCTTCATTTTTGGAGTATTATAGAGGACCTTGATGTATTTTTAGTATTTTCAAGGGTAAGCCTCTGGATTTTTTTCCCCTCTCTTGTTTTGGGTATTTTTGTTATTTGTTTATACATTTATTTTATTTTTGTTTTTTGTTTATACATTTATTTTATTTTTGTTTTGTTCAGGTGGAAAAATTCCAAATTGTCAGGTTTAGTCCACCTGAAAGGGGGATCATTGAGTATGCCCTAAATTAACATCGGAATGCATTTTGTTTAAGACAAGCTTTGGTAGAAAGCCATTTTAGCTTTCCCCAGCAGGGTTATTGTTTTTTTTTTTTTTTTCAGGTGGAAAAAAATTATCAATAAAAATGCCATAAAACCATCCCCTATTTTGTAGAAGTTATAACTTTTGCGCAAACCAATCAATAAATGCTTATTGCGATTTTTTTTTCCAAAAATATGTAGAAGAATACGTATCAGCCTAAACTGAGGGGAAAAAAAAGGTTTTTTTATATATTTTTTGGGGATATTTATTATAGCAAAAAATAAAAAATAATGCATTTTTTTCTAAATTGTCGCTATTTTTTTGTTTATAGAGAAAAAAATAAACCGCAGAGGTGATCAAATACCACCAAAAGAAAGCTCAATTTGTGGGAAAAAAAGGACGCCAATTTTGTTTGGGAGCCACGTCGCACGACCGTGCAATTGTCAGTTAAGGTGACGCAGTGCAGAATCGCAAAAAGTGCTCTGGTCAGGAAGGGGGTAAAATCTTCCGGGGCTGAAGTGGTTAAAATTTGAATTTTGAGTAGCAACATTCTCGTTCATTTTTTTTTTTTTGCTCTTATCATGGGGATCAATTTTAGAGTGGTTTCAGCCTAAAGAAAATGTGGTTGTTTTGATGATTTGTTCAGAATTGCAGAAGGCAGGAAAACTAAGTCCCTGGTTTCCAAGGGAGGAACTATAAGCAAATAGCAAGCAAGTAGATATTGTGAATAAGAATTTGATTCTGCTCTTGTTTTTCATTTTCAGAGACCTGATGGAGCGAGAGTTTAGAGAGGTCTCTGGAACATGGATGAAAGATGTTCATCTTGTTGGCAGTTTGTCTGTGCCATGCCACATCGCAAATTTGTTCTGACAAACATTCAGGGTAGAAGGGACAAACTAAAAGATTCAGATTAATACTTGCAATATAAGGTTTATTTTCCTTGAGGACAAGTGCTAGTGCTGCATCTGAAAGACTTTGCCCATCAACAAGGCTTGGGAAACATCTTGCCGGAGTCTCTCCTGACATTTATGAATGTAAACATACTGTAAATACAAGTGCAATGGGTTGCAGGTTAGGAAAGGAATATAACCTATCCAATCTTTCAAAACAAGAAATGTAAACTATGTTTTTTTTTTACGGGGGGGGGGGGGGGTTGAAAGGAGGAAAATTTTTTTTTAAATAAATGTATGACATGTATTGGCATAACTGAATTAATATGGTGCAGGTACCCAGGAGGCTGGCACTTAGGCATAGTAAGGTGTCTGTTGGCCAAAATAGGCAGCTCCAGATGCCACATCAATGGGGTGGAAATTTCCTTGTGGGGTCAGTATCTCAGTCTTATCAATCCTACAGAGAGGTTCTCGGTTACTGGAAATGTGGGACACCAGAACTGGACATGGGGAAGATACGCCTGATTGATGTCTCACCTGAGAGGTTGGAACCTTGCACAGGTAATGCCAGGGACTACACACAAAGACATGCTCCGTTGGAGAAATGGAAACCACTACATACAGATCCAAGCTCTTCCCAAATGCTGGCTACCAGGGTACAGTATGCCTTCACCGCATGGCACTTCAACGTCTCACAGTTGTTGATAAAACCTATTATCCCATATGTGCTGAATATGTACTGAATCGAGTGCGGTCATTGTACCAATGGCTTGCTCCCAGAGATGTGCGGACAGAGAATGAGGTTCATTCAGGACGCCTATTTCTGAGGAGTAACCGAAAGAGGAGGGATGTATTCAGCACTATATTGGGGGTAATAGGAGCTGGGATGGGTGTTATTAATGAAGTGGACATCAGTATCCTGAGGAACAAACTCTCAGCCATTGCTTCAGACAGTAAGCGGGGCTTTATTACTCAGAGAGAGACTAATGACATCCTTAACCTGTTCCCATCCGCACTATAGCCGAATGATGGCTACAGCGCGGACCTACATTGCTGGGAGGCCATCAATAGACGTCCTCCCCTTTGCACGCTCCCCGCGCCCCCCCCCCCCGCAGGGCACGTGCGGCGTGCGCTGTGATCAACGAGTCAATGAGACTCGAGTGATCACAGATCGGGGTAAAGGGGCGATCCCGGCCCCTTACCACTTGATCAGCTGACAGCTGATCATGTGATGTAAACAGAGGATTGGTAATCGTTTTTTTTTCTCCGCACGCTGAGGATAAAAAAATTATAAAAATTTAATTTGGGTACAGTGTAGCATGGCCCCGCAATTGTCATTCAAAGTGTGACAGCACTGAAAGCTAAAAATTGGTCTGGGCAGGAGGGGGTTTAAGTGCCCAGTAAGCAAGTGGTTGGTGGAGAGTGTGGTAGTACAGGGCAAAAATGTGTCATGGGCTCTGGCGTGCACGCAGGTGCAGGCGGAATTATTAACCAACATTAAGCTGATTGTACAGTCTGTGAAAGAAGAGCAGTGGCCTTATGAGTTAGCATCACAGCTCAGTAAGATTTTGCCCAAACACATCGCTTACACTAAACCAAAGTGGCAGTTGAATACCTGGATGGGCTGTGCTATTTTGGATTATGAAAAGTGTTATGTGTCCTCGTTGATCCCAAATACAGAAGTGCAGACTCGGTCTGCATATTCGGTGGTATCAATGGGCTTAATGACTGGGGATTCTACCTTGTTGCATCTGAGGCTAAATTACCCACATGTGATCAGAGAGGATGGAAGCTGCAGGCAGGTAGCTGCAGGCAGGTATTTCCCTCTGTCGGAGACATGACCATGATGTCCTTTGTATGCCAGATCAGTACACGGTGGTAAACTATAAATGTTGGGAAGATGCTTTACTCTGTGTTCTGGATGGGAAGAACATTGCAGGGAAGGAACCTGTGTATTTTTTGGGGCATAGAAGACTTTGTTTCTTTGTTCTAAAGGATACCAATGTACAGTAACGTTGGTCATGGAACTAGGATATACCGTGAACCTAACCATAGCTAGAGGTGCATGGTGTACCCTGGGAAATGTCTCTGAAATCCAGGCACAGGGGTGAAATTATGTAGTACCGCATATTGGCAATCTGTCTGTGGATGTCAACTATAACTGCCCTGTTAGTCTGTGAGCCCTGAGTCTGGGTATGGGAAGGAAGATACAGGAATGGCTGACAGATTGGGATAGGGATGAGAACCTTATGAGGATACTACAGCAAGAGAGAGCTAATGCTACTATAGTCAACTACTATGATCAGAATTAAAAAAAAGGAGGTAGTGAATGATGCTAGAGGGCTAGGGGGTATTGGTGGGAGGTAATATTCCAGTAAGGCCAACGGTATTTTGAATAATTTGATACATCCTGTTGTGGTATTACTCATTATTTGCTGCAGTTTCTTCATTGGTTCAGGTTGGTATGTGTTGTTGGACCCGACATTAATATAGGAGTGTCTCGCATTTATCTATGCAAGTTGAGGGACGAATTGACGGTAAGGTCTCTTCATACAAGTTAGAGGCTTTTCTGCCAATTCAGAATTCCGAAGTACCGCACACATGCCAAAATTGCAGTAGAAAAGGGGTATATACAATGAAGGGTTATAGGAGGTTGGAAGTGGGACGCTTCATTTGGTGGGTCGAATGTATATGTATATATTATGGTAATGGGTTGATTTGTGTGCTAGTATAGTTTGACATATATGTATTAGGTTAGTAATAGGGGTGAGTAAGGCCCTCCTCGAGGTTCTTTATCTGAAAGCTGGTTGATATGTGGCTCTGTGTGTTTGTTGGTGAATGGCAAGTGAATGGACACTCCTTGCCTGTAGTGCACCCCATCGTGAAGATACCAAAAAGGAGAAGACACAAAATGGTGCCCTGGACGCCGTCACTGGAGGATGGTGGTGATGTATCAATCAGGGGTAAAGCGACACGTGTTGGGAAGCACCACACGCTAAGACAGCTATGGACTGTTCCATAGGAGCTGTTTCTGAGGAAGGGAGATGTGTGCCCTTTAGGCACAAAGCGGAATATGTTGGAAGGCAACATGTTTTATTTCATAAAGTAAGATGTTTTTGAATATGAAATCTGGTTACACCTAGCCTCGTCACTCTTGGGAACAGCCATTCAGCAGATTACCCATCAGAGCAATGTAACCGAAGAATGCATATCAGAATCTTCATCTGGAAGAAAAGGGTCACACATATCCCCCGGCAAGGCAGTACGGATACGAAAGCTTGGCTTCAACCACCTGGTGTAATAAAGATTGAAGTGCCTGATTATCTTGACTACAAAAAAAAGCTTAAAAAATCAACTGCTGCTAAGATGACTGATTGCCTGAGTTACAGAAGATCAAAGGCCAGCTGTCACTGAAGATTTGACCTGGGGTCATGGACAAATGCTGCCCCTAGTGGTCAATACAGCATGCTTCCTAGAGGACGGACAGAAGAATAATATATTAAGAAGGACTGCCTCTTATGGATTTTGATTTGTCAGAATCCTTGATAGGCTGGCAGTGGGTGTTGTGTGGGTGGTGTCTGAGTGGGCTTTAAAAGTACTGACCAGCTGGAATTACTTCATCTCTTGCCATTGAGCCCAGCTGAAGGTACTGAACACAGAGGACGACCTTACGTAAAGTATCATTGATGCTCTTTTGTTTCATATGCTCTGTACTATTTTCTTTTAGTGTATTATGTTAGCATTCCTATTTTCTTGGGAAATAAATGAGACTCTTGCTTATTTAAACAGTGAATTTATTTTTTATAGCTAACCTTGTTATTGTACCATCACCATTAACTATATCAGAGCTTTGCTAGACCAGCTAATTATAGGAATAGACAAGTTAATACATATTTATAATAAATGGGGGGAATCCATAACCACCCAATATTTATTTCACCGTACTATTGTTTATGCTGATTTGGAAGCCAGGTGTCATCTTATGCCTAGTCCTTATTACCAATCACTCTGTATGCTAAATTGTGTTGCTGCTTTTATTAATCCATTGTCATGCTTGTTTCTTTACCTACCATATCGGATGACAATATATTAAAGTGATTGTATAGCTTCATGTTTTTTTTTTTTTTAAATAACAAACATGTTATACTTACCTCCACTGTGCAGTTCGTTTTGCACAGTGTGGCCCCGATCATCCTCTTCTGGGGTCCCTCGCCGGCTCTCGTGGCTCCTCCTCGCATCAGATAACCCCCTAGGAGAAGTGCACTTCCGGGGGGTTACCTTGCGGGCGTGCTCCTAAGTCCAGCATTTGCGTCCATAGACACGAATGCCGGACTTGGCCCCGCCACCCAGCGCCCGCATCATTGGATTTGATTGACAGCAGCAGGAGCCAATGGCTGCACTGCTATCAATCTATCCAATAAAGAGCCGGGATCCTGTGCAAAGAGGGAGAGAGTGTCTCCGCCGAGGGGATGAAGGGGCTCAGGTAAGTAAAATGGGGGGGCTAGGGGGTCGGTCACTGCCTGAAGTTTTTTTCACCTTAATGCATAGGATGCATTGAGGTGAAAAAACACAAGCGTTTACAACCCCTTTAAGTTTGAATTTATTGCCTGTTGCCTGTTTATTGGACATGGCATTATTACTGGTTACCAGATATTACTTTCAGTGATTTTCTGGGGTATTGCATGCAAGTGGAGCAGAACAAAATTACTTATTTATCCCTATATTACATGAAATGTAAATATACCTACACCTACTCATATTTAACCACTTGACCACTGGGCACTTAAACCCCCTTTCTAACCAGACCAATTTTCAGCTGTCGGTGCTCTCACATTTAGAACAACAATTACTCAGTCATGCAACACTGTACCTATATGAAATTTTTGTCTTCTTTTCACACAAATAGAGAAGGGCAACCAAACTGATAAGAGGCATGGAGGAGCTCAGCTATGAGGAAAGATTAGAGGAACTTAATTTATTCACTCTTGAGAAGAGGAGAATAAGGGGGGATAAGGGGGGGGGTGTTGAGTTATTCTCTTTACGGTCAACCCAGAGGACAAGGGGGAGCCTTCTTTTGGTGGTATTTAATCACCGCTGGGTTTTTTATTTTTTGCGCTATAAAAGAAAAAAGACCGAAAATTCTGTAAAAAAAATGCATTTTTCTTCGTTTCTGTTATAAAATGTTGTAAATTCGTAATTTTTCTTCATAAATTTTGGCCAAAATTTATACTGCTACATATCTTTGGTAAAAATAACCCAATTTGGTGTATATTATTTGGTCTTTGTGAAAGTTATAGAGACCACAAGCTATGGTGCCAATCTTTGAAAATTGATCACACCTGATTTTTTTTTTTTTTTTGCCACTCAGAAAAAAAAAATTTGTTTGGGAGATATTATTTCAACTTTACAGTCAATCTCTTCCCTTCATAATTTTACATCATAGTGGCGTACTCTTTTTTTTTTTTCTCCGGTTATTAAGTGATGATAATTCCAGTCATGAATACAAATATCTTCCAAAAAATAAACATTTTATACCCCAAAGTCCTACCCCCCCCCCATACTAGGAACTTACCCCTTGTACCCCCCCCCCAGACCTAACCCCTTAGCTCCTCCCAAAATGGTCAAGATCTGTACCATATCGCTTACAATCTCCTATCTTTAATAAGTAAGTACCATATAACTCAAACTGCTATTAGGATTTCTATTTGATGGACTATTTAATGGACTGTCCGGTTCTGCCTCCCACGCCCCAGCCGCTTGCGGGGAAGACCTATATTTTACCCAATCTTTCCACACCTCTTCATACTCTTCCATATCTGTTCCTTCACTATATCTCAAGTATTCTAGGCAGTGAATTTCCTCAATTTTATTGAACCACTCCCGCATTGAGGGTTTCTTACTATCCAGCCAGTGTCTAGGAATATGACTCTTAGCCGCATTAAGAAGGTGCGGCAGCAGTGATTTCAGATACTTCTTTGTGGGCATATTACTCTCATGATGTAAGTACTCCCAAGGGTCATCTGCAATCCTCTTACTGGTGATCTCAAATATGATTCTCCTTATCTCCCCCCAATATAATTTCATTACCGGACACTGCCACCATATGTGTGCCATGGTCCCATTCTCCCCGCAACCCCTCCAACAAGTTTGCGGTGTTTATTTCCGGATTCTGTGAGCTCTGTCTGGGGTGATGTACATTCGTACCAAGACTCTGTAGTTCAGCTCAGAAACCCTGTAGTTTACTGAAGTGGCATTCACCCTACCCAGGACCTTCCCCACCACCCCATCACTGATCCTAATTCCTAATTCCTCCTCCCATTTCCTCAGAAACGTCGGATGCTCGGCCTCTCCCATTTTATCCAAACTTCTGTAAATCCCGGACACTCCCCCCTTCCCTTTTTTCCCTGAAAACACTTTTTCAAGGGGGCGAAAATCCTTCACAGACCTCATTGGTTGCGGGAGCGATTGAAAAAAGTGTTTCAACTGCCTATACCTCCACTTATCAATAATAAACCAGTTATCTTTTGCTTTTAACTCCTGATAGGAACACAGTTTATCCTCATTCATAATGTCCTTTAATTGGGCTTCTTCCTTCAGTATCCATCTCCCGAACAAGTCTTCCCTCCCCGGAAGAAAGTAATCTGTATCCTTAAGCGGGATTAACAGCGAATTATACCCCCATTTCTCCTTATCATGTATTTTATCCCGTACATTTAACGCGTGTATAGTGATATCCAATGTGTTAGTGCTTAATTTTCTAAACTGGGGTGGTATCCACACATTTTTACTCAAATCCACCCCACTCATTTTACTCTCTATTTTCACCCATTGTTTTTCTTTATTGTTTTTTACCCAATCTAAAATACGTGAGATAATTATGGCAACATAATATTTTTTTGCATCAGGTGCCCCCCACCCCCCCTCCTCTTATCGTTAACTAATTGTGCATACCTAATTCGTGGTTTTTTACCCCTCCATATAAACATTAGAAACAAAGTATGTAATTTATTCAAAAAATTCTGTGAAATTGGGATTGGAAGCATCTGTATTTTATAGATAATTTTTGGGAGAACTGACATTTTCAGTAGATTGATCCTGCCTCCCCATGAGAGCTGGTTGCATGGGAATTTATTCAGATCTGTCTTAATCTCATTGAGGAGTGCCATATAATTAGTTTGGAACAAAGTTTCCTTCACTGGGGAGATTTTGACCCCTAGATAATTAAGCTCTTTTACCCCCCACATAAATGGCAGACTCTTTTTATAAGCCTTCTCCCTTTCTTTGTCCTCCACTATTTTCAGTATTTCTGACTTAGTTGAATTGACCCGGAAATTTGACAGTCTGCCGTAACTCCTGATGGTCTCTAAAAAGTTCGGGAGGGAAATCCTCGGGCGTGTGACATACAATAAGATGTCATCCGCAAAAGCGGCGATTTTATACTCTTCTTCACTGATTTTTACCCCACTGATATCCGGGCTGAGTCTGATCCTAGCCAGAAGGGGTTCAAGCATCAGCACAAACAGCAGTGGGGAGAGAGGACACCCCTGTCTAGTGCCGTTATACATCTTAAAAGGTTCGGAAAGTGTACCATTGACCTTGACTCTTGCAGACGGGGAAGCGTATAGACTTTTTATCCTTCTAAGCATGTTATTGCCTATCCCGATCTCCTCGAGCGTATCCCACATGAAGCCCCAGTCTACCCTGTCGAAGGCTTTCTCAGCGTCCATCGACAGGAGTAGACCTGGGGCCCCCCTGTTCTTCATTATCTGGGTCACCATTAATGTTTTAATCCCATTATCTCTTCCTTCCCTACCCGGTACGGAACCCACTTGGTCAGAGTGGATGACCTCGTTGATGATCCTCTTCAGTCGGTCCGCCAAAATCTTTGCGAACAGTTTCGTGTCAACATTCAGGAGGGAGATGGGTCTATAGCTGGAACACAAAGTACTATCCTTTCCTTCTTTCCTAATAATGGCAATACTTGCTTCTAGTGCTTCCTTCCTCATCTCCCACTTTTCACCTATCCCATTCATATAGGAGCACATTATAGGAATCAGTATTTCCTGATATTTTTTATAATAAAGGACAGTCAGTCCATCGGGGCCTGGGCTTTTCCCATTTGGGGTATCTTGTAGGGCTTTCTTAAGTTCCTGCTCGGTTATAGGGGTTTCTAACATGACTTTGTCCTCTGCAGTAATTTTTGTCAATTTCGCCTCTTCCAAAAAGTTTTTATTATCTTTTCGCTTGTGTCTGCTTACTTCTTGTGGGATATCAGCATTAATTGCGTATAACTCACTATAAAAATCTCTAAATGCTTTCGCAATATCGCAAGTATTATGTTTGATTTCACCCGATTTGGACCTAATTTTTTCTATAAAGTTACTCATTTTCTTTTTTTTCAAAGCCCTAGCTAGGAGTTTACCTGGTTTGTTTCCATTGATGTATCTATCTTTTTTGACCAGGTTGTAAATTATTCGCATTTCCTGTTCTGTACTGGCCATCAACTTTTCTCTCCTTTTTTGTAAGTTAATCCATATCTCCTTCCCTCCCGTTATTTTATGTTGTTGCTCTAAATCTTGGATCTCTTTTACCAGTACTTCCCTTTCTTTTTTCCAACTCTTTTTTTTTCCCCTCCTATCATCATAAATATGCCCCTAATGTACACTTTGTGGGCTTCCCAGACTGTGGCCTCATTTACCTCCCCGGGCGTATTGATTTTAAAATACCAATCCAGCTCTTCCTTAATTCTATTTGAGGTTTCTAGATCTTGTAATAGGTCTTCATTCAATCTCCACCCGATGCCCTGAGTGCGAGGACCCCCTATTTTTATCAGTGGCTCACTGGAGCGTGGTCAGAGAACGTCATGTTACCAATGGCTGTCTCGCCAACCTCCTCCAGCAGCCTATGTTCCACCAGGAAAAAATCTAGCCTCGAATAGGTCCCATGCACGGGGGAATAGAAGGTATAGTATCTTAAGTCGCCATGCTGAATCCTCCAGACATCGACCAGCTGGAGCAATTGCAGCTTTTTTTTAAGTTTACCTGCCCAGACTCCCCCCATCCCCCGAGCATGGGACGTACTATCTCTCCCGAGGTCCAAACATAAATTAAAATCTCCCGCAACTATCGCTTTTCCTGTCTTAAATTCTTCGAATTTTGCCAGAATTCCCAGAACTTTTCTGTGAGTGTTTCTATTTGGCCCATAGATGTTTGCCAAGGAGAACTTCTGGCCGTTGATTTTACCATTTAGGAAGAGAAACCGACCATCCGGGTCGGCTAATCCCTCCTCCAAATCAAACCTAGTCTCCCTGGCAAACCCTATGGCAACTCCTCTGGCCTCTTTTATTGGTGAGTCCCCATAGTACCAAACTGGAAAGTTGCTAGAATAAATTTTTTGAATCTTACAAATGCTTAGATGTGTTTCTTGTAGCATCACAACGTCGGCATCCAATAAACTTCAATCCACACAGAATATTTGAACGTTTTACATGGGAGATCAAGCCCCGGACATTATAGGATATAACTTTTATACTAGACATCCTCTCACGTTCTTGTTAATATACTTTTCTTTGTGGTACAGACTCATGTTCCATTTGGTAATAGCATTCCTTCCTTTTCCCACTCCTTCCCTCCTCCCCCCACCTACTCCTCCCCCACTCACCCCCCCTCCACCACCCCACCACCCCCAAGGCCCCCCTTCTCCCGACGCCCCTCCCTCCTTCCCCATCCCCAGACATTAGGGGCAAAAGCAGGCCTCCCATGGGCCCAGAACAAATCGTGGCCCTCTATCTCCACCCGGCCACCCGGTTAACCCCTAGAGGTGTAGCTCGGTGTGGGAATAAGTCAAACCCGAAGCCTTCCCCCTGGGTAGGAAAAGATGACATTCCCGGTCGTCCCTCCCACACACACACCCCCCACCCCACCCCCCATGTCTCCCCACCACCCCGACAAAGAGGGCATGACAATGCACTGCCTCAGTTCTGGCCTTTTTACGCCCTATCCAAACTGGTGTCAGATTTAACCCCTATTCTCTTTATAGTAAGCTTTGCGATTCTAGGTGATAAGTTCCCCTGCATACTCCTGGTTGGCAGTTTTTTCCTACCAACCAGGAATCTCTATTGTTGGAATTCCTAGGCGCTGACAAAATTTTTGAGTGTCCTCCGGAAATCTCAACGTGGCTGATCGGCCCTCCTTACGTCCGGTTAAGCAGGCAGGGAAGCCCCAGGAGTATTGTATCTCATGCGTTTTTAAGGTTGCAAGTAGGGGTTTCAGAGTTCTTCTCCTGATCAAGGTTACCGCCGACAAGTCTTGAAAGATTTGTAATGTTGTTTCCCCAAACTTTGCTGGCGGTTTTTTCCTTAGATTCATACTAATCTCCTCCTTATCTAGGTAATTGTGAAATCGCACAATAACATCCCGTGGGATTTCTCCCCTGATTTCCGCAGGTTTTCTAATCCTGTGCACCCTGTCTAATTTTAATTTACCGCAGGCTTCATTAGAGGCCCTCAGATCTTTGAAGATAGCCTCCATTTTATCCTGTAGATTCTCCTTTTCGCCTTGTGCTTCTGGAAGGCCTCTTATCCGGAGGTTCTTTCTTCTTCAGTTCTCTTGGTCCTCCATTTTATACCTGATATTTTCTGATATTTCTGATATTTCTCTGTTCGATCTGTAATGCTTCCATCTGCTGTTTCATTTTTTTGATTTCTGCTTCTTGCTTATCCATGATATTTTCGGCTTCTTCCACCCTTTTTAGAATATGACTCATATTCTCATGTACAGTACTAATCTCTTCTTTAATTGAGGCCTCAAGTTTCGCAAACATTTCCGCTATTTCCCCTTTTGTGGGGAGATCCTGTTGGGTTGCCATTTGCACTTCAACCTCAGTCTCTCTACCCAAGGGTCTTATAACCATTTCAGCTACTTGGCTTCTTGTCCCAACTTTTACCGAACGTTCGTGAGTTTTATTTTTAACTACTATTGATTGGTCCAAGCTTGTTTTGCTGGGCTCGTTCACCATGTATTTCCTGATGGCCCCGGGACTTGCACTTGTTCTTGGCGGGTTTTCAGTGGCTCCTCTTGTAGTTTTGCCTCTCATTTCTTCCTCTTTTTTTTTTTGTTATATAAGGGCGCGCGCTAAAATGGAAATGCAAACGATATGTGGTGCAGCTCTCTCCTTCAGCCCCCCTACCCACTCAACATTAGACCCTTATGATCGTTTCTCTTAAGAGAGTAAAAGGGCCTTATTTCCACAGAGTATAATGGTGGTTTAATAGCCATTTGATTACCGCAGTAGGACTATTTGGGTATTTACTCTATGGAGGTGGGCCTCTGCTCCTTCCCTGTATCACACTGTCAGGGGGTCTCACCACTCCTTCACTTCCTCCTCCTGTGTATTACCACCCCTCCAGGGGCACCTTTTCTCCCACTCAAAGTCTTCCCACTTAGCCCACTGTTACAGTTCATACCCCGACAGTCCCAGCTTTAGACAATTCAACTCTAATACTTTTAAGGAAGAGTAAGCATATATACATTTACACCAAGAGTCCCATGGGGGATATATACCAAGTAGTCCTAATGTTGCACAAAATCACTTACCCTCCTTGTTAGTTAGAAGTGAACCAAGACCTTACCCTACTGCCCGTTGCTTACACGTCTCCTATGAGGCTCCTGGGGCTTTCACCTGCACTTCCCAGATCCACACTTCACGTGTTGTTTCACCGTTTTCAGCTTTTTTTTTTTTCTCTTTTTCTTCTGGCAGCCTCTGCCTGGCCCTCTCAGTCCTGGCTGATGTCTGTCATCCTCCTTGCTCCCTTCTCACGAGACCCGGCATGCACAGGGAGGCACGACACCCCCACCGAACTCCAAGCGGCAGCGATGACAGGCCGCAAGCTCAGTCACGGCGCGCCGCTCCCTCCGCCTCCACAGGCACGTTCAGGAGACTGGATGGGGAGACCTCCGGTACGGATGGCTAAGCTCGACACTCCGGGGGGGGGCGCATACCGTGAGCCGCTCGTAGCGCGCATCCCAGCAGGAGGGACGCCGATCTTCAGCCACGGCTGCAAGACCTAACCCACATCCGGCTCCTCCCTCATCCTGTCCTCTACCGAAAATTGATCACACCTGATGTACTGACGGCCTATCTCATTTCTTGAGACCCTAACAAGCCAGGAAAGTACAAATACCCCCCAAATGACCCCTTTTTGGAAAGTAGACATTCAAAGGTATTTAGTAAAAGGCATAGTGAGTTTTTTGAAGTTGAAATTTTTTCCCACAATTCTTTGCAAAATCAAGATTTTTTTCTTTTTTTTTTCTTTCACAAAATTGTTATATTAGCAGGTTATTTCTCACACACAGCATATGCATAGCACAAATTACACCCCAAAACACATTCTACTACTTTTACACAGCATGGCCACATACAGAGGCGCAACATGCAGGGAGCACCATCAGGCGTTCTTGGAGCATAAATTACACATAATTTCTTGACTACCTCTTACACTTTTGAAGGCTCTGGAGCACCAGGACAATGAAAACGCCCCAAAAATGGACCCATTTTGGAAAGAAAACAACCCAATGTATAATCTATGAGGCATAATGAGTCTTTTAAACATGTCATTTTTTTCTACAAATTTTTGAAAAATGTGTAAAGAAAGTGAAAATGCATTTTTTTTACACAAAGTTGTCCATTTATACAATATTTCTAACAAATAGCATGTACATACCAAAAATTACACCCCAAAACAGATTCTCCTACTCCTCCTGAGTACATCAACACCACATGTGGGAGACTTTTACACAGCCTGGCCACATAGAGAGGCCCAACATGCAGGGAGCACCATCAGGTGTTCTAGGGGCATAAGTTTCAAATCTAATTTGACTACCTATTACACTTTTGTGAGGCACTCTAGTGGCATGGATGAGAACTGATGTGGCGTCAATGAGGATGGATGAGCCATGGATGGGGATGGCTGAGTATAGATGGGATGACTGAGCGTGAATGAGTATGACTGAGTACGGCCGGATGCGGCTGAGTACGGCTGGGTATGGCTGAGTATGGCTGAGTATGGCTGGGTACGGCTGAGTACGACTGAGTATGGATGGGATGGCTGGGTATGACTGAGTATGGCTGGGTATGGCTGAGTATGGTTGAGTATGACTGGGTATGGCTGGGTATGGCTGAGTATGGCTGGGCATGGATGGGGGTGGCTGAGTATGGCTGGCTATGGATGAGGGTGGATGGGATGGCTAAGCATGGATGGATAGATGAGTATTGCTGAGTATGGATGGATGGCTGAGCATGGATGGATGAGTATTGCTGAGTATGGATGGATGGATGAGTATTGCTGAGTATGGATGGATGGATGAGCATGGATGACTATTGCTGATTAGGGATGGATGGCAGAGCATGGATGACTATTGCTGATCAGGGATAGATGGATGGCTGGATGAGGCTGGAGTTGTCACATATCAGCGCTGTGGGCACTACAGATGCAGCCCACAGCGCTGCAGCACCTGATCTCTCCCCTCTCCGCTCACACTGTACCAATCGGTACAGAGAGGGGAGAGAGGAACCGGACATGACGCCGGTTTGTTTACAAGTGATCGCTCCGTCATTTGACAGAGCGATCACGTGGTAAATGGCTGCTATCCTCCGGACCCAGCGGTCACGGATATTCCCAGGTGCGTGCCCCAGGGGGGCACGCGGGAGCGTGATTCTGGGAGGGCACCAATGTATGCCCTCCCAGAGTTATCGAGCCATGCTGTAGCCATCATTCGACTATGGCGCGGTCGTTAAGTGATTAATAAATGTAATAATGGTCAATCAAAACATCACCAAACAGTGCAGTTCCTAAAAGGCAAGTAAATCCAAATAAGTGTACAAAAGGTCCCAATAACAGTGGAAAAAATTTTTTTTCACAAATCATTTTATTGTACATGCTAAAAAATCCATTCTTGACATCCCAATCTTTTTACTCTACACACGTGAATTCAGCATTTGTAGAATTAATCTCTAAAACACCCCTTCAAGAACGAAACTCACTCTTAATTTGGGACCTTTACAGTGCCTTGAAAAAGTATTCACACCCCTTGACATTTTCTACATTTTGTCATGTTACAACCAAAAACGTAAAAAGTATTTTATTGGGATTTTTTGTGATAGACCAATACAAAGTGGCACATAATTGTGAAGTGGAAGGAAAATGATAAATGGTTTTCAAACTGTTTTATAAATAAATATTGGAAAAGTGTGGCATGCATTTGTATTCAGCCCCCTTTACTCTGATACCCCTAACTAAAATCTAGTGGAACTAATTGCCTTCATAAGTCACCTAATTAGTAAATAGAGTCCAAATGTGTGCAGGTTAATCTCAGTATAAATACAGCTGTTCTGTGCAGCCCTCAGAGGTTTGTTAGAGAACCTTAGTAAACAAACAGCATCATGAAGGCCAAGGAACACACCAGACAGGTCAGGGATAAAGGTGTGGAGAAGTTTAAAGCAGGGTTAGGTTATATAAGAATATCCTAAGCTTTGAAGCTTTGAACATCTCACAGAGAACTGTTAAATTCATCATCCGGAAACGGAAAGACAAAACCTGCAAACCTAACAAGACATGGCCGTTCACCTAAACTGACAGACCGGGCAAGGAGAGCATTAATCAGAGAAGCAGTCAAGAGGCCCATGGTAACTCTGGAGGAGCTGCAGTGATCCACAGCTCAGGTGGGAGAATCTGTCCACAGGACAACTATTAGTCATGCACTCCACAAATCTGGCCTTTATGGAAGAGTGGCAAGAAAGCCATTGTTGAAAAAAAGCCACAAGAATTCCTGTTCGCTGTTTTCCAGAAGCCATGTGAGGGACACAGCAAACATGTGGAAGAACGTGCACCTCCTGTGCACCTACGCTGGTTGAACTGGATGGACTAATGTATTTATTCAACCTTACCTACTATGTAACTATGTAAGGTGCTCTGGTCAGATGAGACCAAAATTGAACTTTTTGGCCTAAAAGCAAAATGCTATGTGTTGTGGAAAACTAACATTGCACATCACCCTGAACACACCATCCCCACCGTCAAACATGGCGGTGGCAGCATCATGTGGGGATGCTTTTCTTCAGCAGGGACAGGGAAGCTGGTCAGATTTGATGGGAAGATTGAAGGAGCCAAATACAGGGCAATCTTATGCCCCGTACACACGGTCGGATTTTCCACGGAAAATGTGTGATAGGACCTTGTTGTCGGAAATTCCAACCGTGTGTGGGCTCCATCACACATTTTCCATCGAAATTTCCAACACACAAAGTTTGAGAGCTTGCTATAAAATTGTACACAAATCTGACGCACAAAGTGCCACGCATGCTCAGAATAAATAAAGAGACGAAAGCTATTGGCTACTGCCCCGTTTATAGTCCCGACGTACGTGTTTTACGTCACCGCGTTCAAAGCATTCGGATTTTCCGATAACTTTGTGTGACCGTGTGTATGCAAGACAAGTTTGAGCCAACATCCGTCGGAAAAAATCCTAGGATTTTGTTGTCGGAATGTCTGATCAATGTCCGACTGTGTGTACAGGGTATTAGAAGAAAACCTGTTAGAGTCTGCAAAAGACTTGAGACTGGGGCAGAGGTTCACCTTCCAGCATGACAAATAAAAATACATGTGTGCTAAGACATATTTTCTTGAATGTATGACATCATTTTGAACTGACATGCCACCAGTGATTTAAAAAACCCATTAATGGTTAATATGTTAAATTAATTACTGAAATAATAGGTTTCTTAATTTTCTTATGAGCTTTGGATGATGTGAATTATACTGACTCAGATGACAATTTAATTTTTAGGTATTTAACTGTTTTCTCGGTTCATTGACCTTCATTTAATAACCCTGTCAGTTTATTTGACTGAAAGAACAGGGTCATTGTCTGGCATTTTATATCAATTAAACTTGCGAACTGAACTTGTAATAAGTTTCTTTAAGTATGTATAAATGTAATTAGTTTATGCTTTAATTTTATGTTTTGTTATTTCTGTTATCAAGGCACATTCCTGCACTGCTGGACTGCATATACATACTTGCCAATAGTCCCGAATTTTCCGGGACATGCACGAATTCGGGAGCCTCGTCCCGATTTTATTATTTCCCGGGATTTGTCCCGAATTTCCTTGCTTGTCCCGGAGGATCGTAAATTTTTTTGGGCAATAAAAGGGTTAATTAGCATCGCCGCAGCCTCGGTATCCTCCCCCCTGCCTCATTTTGTCCTCCTTGTCCTCTATTGGACAATAGGGTGACCACATTTCCAAACTGCCATTCAGGGACACCCCCCCTCCCGTACCCACCCAAAAAAGATGGGTTTTGATACTTTTTTTGCCAATTTTTTTGGGGGAAAAAAAGCAAACAGTGGTAACCAGTTTAGACAGGTGGTATGCAATGTGCACCGGCTTTAACTAAGTCACTTAGACAGCAGCAGAACGAAGGGGGACACGAGGAAGAATGGAGGGGGACAGCAGGACGGAGGGGGACAGCAGCAGAATGAAGGGGGACACGGAGGAAGAACGGAGGGGGACAGCAGGACGGAGGGGGACAGCAGAATTGAGGGGGACAGCAGAATGGAGGGGGACAGCAGCAGAACTGAGGGGGACACGGAGGAAAAATGGAGGGGGACACAGGACAGAGAGGGACAGCGGCAGACCGGACGGGGACACGGAGGAAGAACGGAGAGGGACAGCAGGACGGAGGGGGACAGCAGAATGGAGGGGGACACGGAGGAAGAATGAAGGGGGACAGCAGGACGGAGGGTGACACAGAGAAATAATTGGAGGGGGACAGCAGAACGGAGGGGGACATGGAGGAAGAACGGAGGGGGAAAGCAGCAGAACTGAGGGGGAATGGGGGGGACAGCAGCAGATCTAAGGGGGAGTGGGGGGGACAGCAGCAGAACTGAGGGGGGTGGGGGACAGTAGCAGAACGGAGGGGGTTGGGGGACAGCAGCAGAACTAAGGGGGGTGGGGGACAGCAGCAAAACTGAAGGGGGTGGGAGACAGCAGCAGAACTGAGGGGGGTGGGGGACAGCAGCATAACGGAGGGGGGTGGGGGACAGCAGCAGATCTGAGGGGGGTGGGGGACAGCAGCAGAACGGAGGGGGGTGGGGGACAGCAGCAGATCTGAGGGGGGTGGGGGACAGCAGCAGAACGGAGGGGGAGCATGCATTGCTCAGTGCTCACTTTAACAAAGAAGTGTAAGTTACACTAACCTGGAAGTTTGTCTGGCGGGAGGCAAACTCATGGACCTCGGGGGCTGGAGGGAGGGAGGACTCGGACGAGAGTCAGGAGAGAAGTTGAGACTGGAGAAGTCGAAGTCGGGCAGCTCAGAGTCGGGCTGCGCTGCTGGCAATGTGCTGCTGCTGCACTGGCTGGCGGCTGCTGGAGTAGTCGGCAGCCCCGGGACTAGCACTGACTGGGCAGTGGGCACAGCTGAGCTGACTGGGCACAGGCTTGTAAGTAAGTAAGTATGGCTGCCTGGGCCAGGCTGGCGGCTGCTCTCTCTGTCTCTCGGAGGCGCAATGCTCAGCCGTAGCCCGTAGGGTGCCACTGCGCTGACTGCCCACGTGACGGGTGATGTCAGCTGACATCACTGGTTGCTAGATGCGGGGCGGGCGGCCCTAGCCTAGCAACCAGTTAGGCAATAGGCATATGATGTGCGTCATGTGTTACTCACTTGTGTATAATGATTATAAGGGTGGCGGAGTCGGACTGGTGCCGGCGGTGTGTTTTTTTTTTCATTCCGGGACACTGTATTGTCCCGGAATGAAGGTGCCTGGGACACGGGACAAAAATCTGAAATAAGGGACAATCCCGGGCAATCCGGAACACGTGGGCACACTATTGGACAAGGAGGACACCTGCTCCTTCTGCCTGCCTTGATTTGCCAAGTATGGCAAACAGGGGCGTGGCTAAGTCGCAGTCGGAGCACATGGATGGATGGGGAGGAGGTGCGCACCGCTGTGTCACGCTGACTGCTGCTGTGTCAGTGCCAGGACTCTCACTCGGAGGAGGAAGAAGTTTGCCTCCTCCTGTTTACACAGCACCAAGATGGAGAACGTGAAAGGTCCGGGGGAGCCCGAGGCCGGAACCACCAGGGAGCAGTCGACGCCACGTGGGGGGAGCTAGTGTGTCACTCGGTAAGTCAAAGTGCTCCCAGCTTCTGTTTGAGGGAGAAAAAAAAATTCTCCCTCCCCTCCGCTGCAATGTCTGATGTAAGGGGGGCTTTGCTGGCAATGTCTGATGTAAGGGGAGACTCCGCTGGCAATGTCTGATGTAAGGGGGGACTCCGCTGGCAATGTCTGATGTAAGGGGGGACTCCGCTGCAATGTCTGATGTAAGGGGGGCTTTGCTGGCAATGTCTGATGTAAGGGGGGACTCCACTGGCAATGTCTGATGTAAGGGGGGACTCCGCTGCAATGTCTGATGTAAGGGGGGACTCTGCTGCAATGTCTAATGTAAGGGGGGCTTTACTGGCAATGTCTGATGTAAGGGGGCTTTGCTGGCAATGTCTGATGTAAGGGGGGCCCGCTGGCAATGTCTGATGTAAGGGGGGACTCTGCTGGCAATGTCTGATGTAAGGGGGGACTCCGCTGGCAATGTCTGATGTAAGGGGGGACTCTGCTGGCAATGTCAGATGTAAGGGGGGACTCCGCTGGCAATGTCTGATGTAAGGGGGGACTCCGCTGCAATGTCTGATGTAAGGGGGGCTTTGCTGGCAATGTCTGATGTAAGGGGGGCTTTGCTGGCAATGTCTGATGTAAGGGGGGACTCCGCTGCAATGTCTGATGTAAGGGGGGCTTTACTGGCAATGTCTGATGTAAGGGGGGGCTTTGCTGGCAATGTCTGATGTAAGGGGGGACTCTGCTGGCAATGTCTGATATAAGGGGGGACTCTGCTGGCAATGTCTGATGTAAGGGGGGACTCTGCTGGCAATGTCTGATGTAAGGGGGGACTCTGCTGGCAATGTCTGATGTAAGGGGGGACTCTGCTGGCAATGCCTGATGTAAGGGAGGACTCCGCTGGGGACACCTGATGGCATCTGATGGCAGGTGACACGCTCAGGGTTCCCACTGATTTCTGCATTATGGTGAGTTAAATAATTTCATTTTATATTACAATGTAATAATAGAAATAATCCACTCCAATCATCCTGACACCATACCAACCATGGTGCCAGGATGATTGAAGTGCTAACACCAGGTGTTTGGAGTATCTTTATCTGCTGATTGTTAAACTTTCTAGAATACACATATTTTTATTGTGTAGGATCTGGGGCTGCTGTCCCGTCATTCCCCTCTCCCCCTCTCCCCCTCTCCCCCTTTCCCTCTCCATCCCTCATTCATCTCAGACTCTAACCACACCCTCTTGAGCCACGCCCATTTAAGCCACACCCACTAATTCGCGTAAACCACGCCCATTCTTTGGCAAAGCGCGCCGCACTTGTATTTTTGCTAAACCACGCCTACAAATTAATGCCCCGCCCCCTAATTATTGTACAGCTCCGCCTACAGCCAAAAAAGTGTCCCACATTTTTTTTTTCGCAATGTTGGCAACTAAGCATATATATGGGATATGGGTACAGGTCTATGTGTATCTATGATACCTTAAAAATAAACCCTACTCACTGGGTGATTTTCAGAAGATTAAAGCAAATTTTGATTTCCTACTGTTATAGTTATCCAGGACCCTAGTGTGGAGATATACCAAAATCAAACCTATTTGTGACAGGAGGATCTTGCCTTTTCATTTATAGCTGAACTCTAGCATAAGCAGATATTGTCTAAATACAAGAGGCATGTTTATTACAATAAACTCCAAGTAATCTTTATTGCATACGTACATTGGTCCAGCTTGGCACAATGTAAGTATACATTTCTCAAACCTGAGGGGTCATTGGGGAAGCTGACAATCACTGTAGTAGTCGCAATTACTATAGTGATAGCCAGGATATTCTGGGTCCTGCTGTTGTCCTGTGGAAGCAGCTTAGCTTCTGCACACTGACCATGTGGAGTCACTTGCTTGCTGCTGTGGCCATTCAAAGATTTTTTCCGTAAATTCAAGGCGTTCTTTGATTGGACTGGGAGGAGAGGAGGGGGTGGTGACGTCACGGTCATCAACTTGTCCAATCAGAGAACACTTTGTGTTCACTGAAAAGAATACAAGGCATTCTATGAATGGCAACAGTGCTGAGCAAGTGGCTGCCCTGTGGTCAGTGTGAGCTGGGAATGAAACTGTACCTTGAAGAGTGACAGCAGCTCTTGCCATAATGTCTGTCAGATTTTTATTGTTCTCTTTGTTCTCATTGGGAACTGGTCCTTGTTCTGAATAAACCCCGTTTACAACCACACTTTGATATCTCTCCTTTAGCCAACTGCATATCAACTGGACTGCCCAAGGGTTCCAACTAGGGATGGGCTTTATGTTTGGGTCGAACATGAGTTTGACTCGAACATCGGCTGTTCGCCAAATAGCGAACAAATTGGGGTGTTCGCGGCAAATTTGAAAGCCGCGGAACACCCTTTAAAAGTCTATGGGAGAAATCAAAAGAGCTAATTCTAAAGGTTAATATGCAATTTATTGTCATAAAAAGTTTTTGGGGACCTGGGTCCTGCCCCAGGGGACATGTATCGATGCAAAAAAAAGTTTTAAAAACGGTCGTTTTTTTAGGAGCAGTGATTTTAATTTTTTTTTTTTTTTTTTATTTTGGTTCGGGGTTCCCCTGTGGGGGAATCCCATGCCGTTTTTATCAATGAAGTTTTATGTGTATTGCCGAATCGACAATTCATTATAGCCGCGAGTAGTTTTAAATGACTTTTTTTCCTTTAGAAATGTAATTTTGCTGTCAGACTGTTCTAAACACTAAAAACACTAAAAACTATAGACACCGCCCAGGTACGAAATTTAAAGGAATATTACACTTTTATTGTTTCACTTTAAGCATGATTAAAATCAATGCTCCCGAAAAAACTGACGTTTTCAAACTTTTTTTTGCATTAATACATGTCCCCTGGGGCAGGACCCAGGTCCCCAAACACTTTTTAAGACAATACCATGCATATAAGCCTTTAAAATTAGCACACAGTGTTCGCCTGTTTGAACAAATTTTTTGCCTGTTGGCATGTTCTGGTACGAACCGAACGGGGGGGTGTTCGGCCCATCCCTAGTCCTAGCTTGTACAACTTTATTATGACATCATTATGTGGGGCTGTATAAAATGCTTTGATGCAATCAAGAAAGGCCATATGCACAGCACCACCCTGGTACAAAACATTTGTAACATAGCTAAATACACAATCTGAAATATCTGCCCTCAATAAAGCCATGCTGCTTTGGGCCCATCAATTTATGTGTTTTTAAATGATCATTGTGTTTTTAAATGATCATTGACACTTCTTTTTTAGGAGTAATCTCATTAGTTTTACTACTGCAGATGCTAAAGTCTTTGGCCTTCTACTTCTACTTACTACTCCTCTTTTGAGACATTGAGGTATATGCATGGTTATATATATATATATATACATATATATATATATATATATATCATAAACATAAAGACATAATCATACACAAATTAGATTACATATTTGTTATCTGTATTAAAAATCAGAAATGCCCAAACAGTAGGACAGATCAACACATAAGAAATAACTTAAGCAGGCCATAGGGTTGCAGGACACAAAATTGCTTGATTCCCCCATCAACGCAATCAGTGCTGATTGGGGAATCCCTCCCATGGAGCTATTGTGTTCTCCCAGCAAGAAGGGAAGGGCACGGATAGCTGTCCCTGCCTGAACAACACAGTGATTACTGCTAGTGGCTATAGCAGCTGGCAATAGTCGCATGCTGAAAATCTGACATTCTGGACCGATGGATCGACTTGTGTACATTCAGCCTGCCCATAGATTAACTTTTACCAGAAGCTTTAGTTTGGGCTTTAAATCTCTAAGTGCAACCACCTAAGTACCCCTAAACCACAGCTGTCAATAATGGAAATCAGCTTTGGAAGACTGAAATGTTGCATTGCTTTTACAGTACATGTACAATAGAGGCAAAATGGGGGTGAAATCCACAAATACCTGGAAATCCATGCTTAAATTGTTAGCTCACCTGTACAGAAAACATGTTAAGGTGAACTAACACAGTACTGATGAAATCCCCGATTTTATCAGTAATTCTAATTGGTCAGCGCCATCACAGAGCATCGCTTCCGTCCCAGATACACTGCACAAAGAACAGGGAGAAGAGCATGGATTTCAAATCACCAAACAGCTGGATCGTCTACATAGACACTGATAGCTCATCACCCATTAAGGTAAGTACCCTATTCCCTATTCACACCTTTCTTTACTTTTTTGAATAGCAGACCCCAACAAACTTGCTGTACCCTGCTTTTCCTCTTTCCCTGGTTATACTTAACTTGTCTACCCTATGTGCTATTGCACATGTCCACTCTTTATAATAAAAATAGCATTGGACACAACATACTGTAGAAACAACCTTGGATCTTCTGCGGTGAAATCTCACCAGCAAGCTACTTTACCTAACATACACAAAACTTTTATACGTTGACTACTAAAATAAAGGTACTACATTTTCAGACACAGGTTTAATGCTATCTGCTTCCATATTTATTTTATTCATATTGTAATATACAGTACATGTTGAAATTATATGTTTACTGTCAACCACTGAGGTTCCAATTTGCCATTTGTTTAAAAAAAAAAGAATATGGAAAAAAAGGTAATAAAAAACAAATCATATAAAAATATGTATGTCTCCCTTAGCAAGCAGTCAGGGTTAGCTTTTATTCTGTAAACCAGCATTTTTTAACCTTTCTTCAGTCATGGCACCCTTTAAAAGTGTGTAAAATCTCAAGGCACCCTAATCTAAAAGGTAAAAAAGTAAATGTTGCTTATCAATGTGAAACCTGAGCCTGGGTCGATGCACACAACCACCTCAATGAAATTATTTTTACAACAGAAGCCCCCCTTCACATCAAATGTGCTCCCATCACATTAAAGGTCCCCCGTCATGTCAGAGGTGTCTTGTCACATCAAAGTACCCCTATACATGAGAGTCCCCCATCACATCAAAGTTGCCTCTATACATCAAAGGCCCCCCATACATTAGTCCTCCCATCACATAAGAGTCTCTTCATCATATCAGAGCCCCCATCACCACAGAACTCCCCCCAACAAAAGTCCCCATATACCACAACCCCCCAGTCACATAGCCCCCACTTTCATCACAGAGCCCTCCAATCAGACAGCTCCCCCATGATAGAGCCATTGGTTGGTATAGTGCTAGCAGCTGGCTCCCCTGCACCCTGCCAACTCATGACACTGATCTAGGGCAAGCTGGGTGCCATGCTTGCGGCACCTGTGGAAACCCAGAACAGAACACTGCTCTAAACCTTGCTGGCAATGAAGTCACATGACAGTGACGTAACACATAGGGCGTGGCAGGGGCAGTCCCGAACAGGAAGTGAAGTGGGAGGGTTTTATCCGGACTCTTTTATACTGTTTTGAAGGCACTTTTATATATTTTATCCTGTAAGTGTATTTTGTGGCACATAAAACTAGCTTATTTTACATAAAACACTATGGGAGGCTTTATTACCCTTCTTTTCTCCATGTATAAACCCACATGAGTATTTGAGATCTTAAAGTGACCAGAACCTTTGAGCTTGGAAGTATCAGTGACAACTGGAGGGTCCCTGGTGGACGGGAGGTCAATAATATCTACTACAGTTGCAAGCAAATGGAAGATGGTTATACTGTGCATATTATATGCAGGAAGGTGAGAGTCTAGAGAGCTCTAGAGAGGTGACACGTGTGGATATATGCAGAAGCACTGTATTTGTTTTAGAGGTGTGGGACTTTAAGAACAGAGAAACCACTTTTTTGTGTGATGGACATTTGATAATAGACTGATTACACTTTATTTAAGCGTTTAGTGTATGTTAAACATTTGCAGATGTATTGAGCACATATATGGTGGATGCATTTATTTTTTATATAGGAGTGGTGTTAACACACAGGTACAGCATCCTTATTGTTTGTTTGGAGTGGATTGGTGCACTTTATATATATTTTTGCGGTTACATAATAAAGGACTTTACTGGCACAGCGCATGCAGCAACGGACATGAATAAAGTTATTCTAAAGAATGACACTTCCTTTATAGGAATTGTTTAGAGCCATATGCTTACCTGAATTGAAAATGTTTACAACACATGGAATAAAGCCTTACCAATAATTCAGCTATACATTTTCTTTAATGTTGAATAAATGCCACTGGCATAACAAGTAAATTATTAAAAAGCTACAGCTGATAAAATAGAAATACTGTTTTGTTCAATTTACATCATATCGGCATAAAGATTGTAATGTTTTATAAATATGTATGTTTTCTGCTACTTTACATTGATTCCACGCTGTCTGAAAGGTCTATCAGTGCGCTCATTTATACCTTTCATTTTGTCTGAAGCTGTCATTGCTATATGTTATGTACAAAGTCAATTTAGCTACATCGGGCCTTAATATTTGATCAAGGTTCATTGGGCGTCAGAAACAATAAACCTGCATAGCAGGTTAATAAGTCTTTTGTACGCAGGGGGAATACAACCGATTTGAATTAAACTTAGTCATAATTTCAAAGACATACTCTGAGATCACTTTAGAGTTGAGTGCCTTTTGTAGCTGTGTTGGAAGCTATTCACACTACCCCAAGGGAGTCTCCCCTGGTGGTTTAATGCAGCATTAGCATTCTCTGTCCCTCATAGTCTATTTCACTCCTTAATGTACTCAGCATTATTGTTCTTCTTTTTTCTAGTTTTTCCTATAGATCGGAAACTCAGAGAATACTGTCACGAACATTCACACAGCATGTTGTCTGGATCAATAAATAAAATCTTCCTTTGTCCTAAATCTGTGTGAAGTCAATTTATTGGATTGTAGATAATGAATATTTACAGCTATTCATTTGTTATGGAATTATTTCTGATTGGGACTCTAAAACAAAAGTTAATACTGCAGCAGGAACAGATTCACAGGACTCAATCACTGTGCTTAAAATGTCCGTTCAGTCAAAATGTATTATTACATGTTATTTTATACATAGATAAGAAAGGGGTGGTGTGAGATGTTATTAAAAACTAACAAGTAGAAATATGTTATTAAAAGCTAACAAATAGAACAATTGCAAAAGTAAAACATTGAGAAGGGAGGGGGGAGTAGAGAGCGTTTAGTAGGAGAAGTGTCTGTGTGTTAGGTGAAGGTTACAGAACACATTTCAACAGTGAGAACAAAATGGATTCTCTTGTGCTTAAATGAACAGTACAGTGAATGTCCATGTCATTTCCCTCCTTTTGTTTATTTGACACCATTCTTCTCCGCGTTACATTCAGCCGATTGCTGGTAACTCCTGTTACATTGGCACAGAGAGACGGCGTCCTGTTGAGCTCTCTCCTAGCTTTCTCACAATAATGGGTTCATCAGGGCTGGTGGACCATTTGTTGGTACAGCGGGTAGTCACACAGAGGCATAGCCTGATGAGGAAGTAAATAACAAATATGAGAAATAGGAACATCACAATGTAAGCGCCTAGTTTCTGTAACCATGTTGCTATGCCATATAAAAAGTCACCAAAACCTTCTAAACCCTGAAAAGGGTTCCATCCATCTTTAGCAATATCTCTGGCCTTATTCTGTAGTTCTCTTAGAGAGGCATTGCTATCATGGGTATTATACCTGTTTGGGGATATAAGTGAGAACACACCCAGCAGTTACTAGCGTTGCTATGGGTTGCATACAATTTTAACATTTGCATGAAAGGGTTATTTTTCCACGTCTCAGTTCACACAAACAACAAAAAGAAAAGAAACATCATCATCATTTTTTCAAAGGATGTCATCACTTCAGGATTTTCTCGCAGTGACTGGAGTGAATCCAGGTGGGCTTTCCTTCCAACTTGACAGTGGAACCGGTTGTCAAAAGCACCAAATGTGGTCCATCAAATTTTGGTTCTAGCGGCTTTCTGACGTGTCGCTTGATCACTACCCATCCTTTTCCTGTATCTGCTTTAATTTTTGCACTGTTTTTCAAAATTCCATTAGGTCTCTCAACTTTACCACTACTTTGTGGATGACAAGGTGTATGGAAAGCTTGCTGTATGTGAAGGGCTTCCATTACCTCTTTCATTACTTCCCCAGTAAAATGGGTTCCTCTGTCACTCTCAATAGTTTCAGGAACTCCATATCTACAAACTATTTCATTCAAAATTTTCCTTGCTGTTGTTTTTGCATTTTCTTTAGCTACTGGCCAGCTCTCGGGCCAACCTGAGAACATGTCAATACAAACTAAAGCGAATTCATAGGTGCCTATTCTGGGCATCTGAATGTAGTCTATTTGAATTATTTGAAAAGGGAATTCTGGCTTAGGAGAATGCCTTTGGGGAACATGGACAGGCCTCCCTGCATTGTACAGACCACAAGTGAGACATGAAGCACAAAACCTGGCTGCAAATGCACTAAATCCAGGTGCTATCCAATAGCAGTCAGTAAGTGCCACCATCGCACCCTTAGCAAAATGACTGATGCCATGTGCCAGTTGTGCTAAAACTGGGTACAAACTCCTGGGTAGACACCACCTGTTGTCAGCACTTCACAGGCCCTGCTGATTTAGGGTAGCATTACATTTGATCCACTTATCCTTCTCTTCATCAGGGGCCTGGTTGTGCAACTGAATTAGAGTTTCTACATCCCACTGCTCTTGATGAGGGGAATCTGTCCCCGCTACCTGGGCGACCCCTACAGTGGGTGTGACTCCAAATGCCATAAGGGAAGAATCCTTTGCCGCTTGGTCTGCTAAAGCATTTGCTCTGGCTGTCATGTCATTTCCCCTTGCATGCCCTTTTACCTTCAAGATGGCAACTTCTGCTGGTTTCTGAAAAGCCTCAAATAGCCGCTCTATGAGTTTTGCATGTCTCACTGGCTTACCTGCACTAATCAGAAAGTTCTGTGCTTTCCAGATAGGCCCAAAATCGTGAGCTATTCCAAACGCATATCTGCTGTCAGTGTAAACGTTTCCCCTTTGATTCTCTAGGAGATGACATGCTTTGACTACAGCACACAACTCCGCTTCCTGTGATGACACCTGGGGCGTCAATGCTTCCTGATGTAAAATGGTGTCTGTAGTGGTTACAGCAAACCCTGTGTGTGCCTGACCATCATCAGTGTAAAATCTGGAACCATCTACGAATAAGTGTGTGTCACAATCTGATAAAGGGTCATCTTTTGCTGGTGTGACAGAGGCCCTTTCTACTTCCATCAGAGCCATACAATCTTGAGAAAAACTCTCAGGTTCTACATCAGTACCATTTGTTGCATCTTCCTCATCAATTATAGGAAGAAGAGTAGCCAGATTTAAAGTAACACATCGTTTGATTGTTAAATTCGATGGAGCAAAAAGAGCAGACTGGTACTTGTCAAATCTACTGGCAGACACATATCTGGTATTTACTTGATTCATGATTTCCTGTACTGCATGTGGCACATACAGGATCAGAGCAGAATCTAGTACAAGCTCAGTTACTTTGTCTAGCAGCAAAATGCAGGCTGCTATGGCTCGCATACAACTGGGGGAGCCTTTAATGACAGGGTCTAATGAGGCTGATTCATACATCACAGGCCTCTGTTTGTCTCCATGTAGCTGGGTGAGTACACCTGCAGCAAATCCATTGACTTCATGACAGAACAACGAGAAAGTCTTAGTATAGTCAGGAAGTCCAATGGCGGGAGCTTCAGACAAAATTTTAATAAGCTCCTTCATCTGCAATTCATTGTCCCATGTGAGCTTGAAAGGGTTTCTATTGGTAGCCTCATATAGAGGAGCCATAAGTTCTGATGCATTTGGAATCCAGTCCCTACAATATCCCACTAACCCCAGGAAGGCAAGTAGTTGCCGTACATTTCTTGGCTTTTCAAAGTTTTGTAGAGTTTTAACTCGATCTGGGGTTAGGTGACGGATTCCATGTGAAATGCAGTGACCCAGGAAGATCACTTTCTCTTGGCGGTATTGTAGCTTATGTTTGCTAACTTTGTTGTTACTGTTATAGAGAAATGCACCATGCGGTATGTCACCTGCCCACCCTTCTTGTCTGGCTTCTTTGCAATTGGGAACAGGGGTGTATTGACTTGGGACTTAATTGGTACAACAACCTGTGCTGCTTTCATTTGAGTGATTTGATCCTTTATCCCCTCAGTCTGAACAATACTCAGTGGGTACTGTTTAATCTGTGGGAGATGGGCTCCTGGTTTAATTTTTATCATGACTGGGGTGCAATCCAGCAGACCTACATCATATTTGCTGGTGGCCCATAATTCAGCGGGAATTACTTTCAATTCTGGTGGAAATGGCGGAGTGGAGTCTTGGATTAAAAATACTCCACAGGCAGAATTTAAAGCTTCTTCTGACAGACTACTGACCACTTGGACTCCTGTAGGAGTGTAGTCTATGTTTGCTAAAATTTGGTTCAAAATGTCAGCTCCCAAAAGATTGGTAGGAACTGTGTCTGAAACTAACACTTTAGTGACAATTTCTGTTTGCTGTCCTAGCCTGAGTTTAAGTGGCTTGGACTCAACCAAATCAGTAGAGGTCCCGGTTAGGCCAATGCCAGAGATAACATTTGTAGATAATAATCCTGGAGGTAAGTCCTCTATATTAAAAACACTTCGGCTTGCACCAGTATCGATTAAACAGGTTAATTTTGTTTCTCCTCCAGGATAGGGGAGTTCTTTTAAAAATACTTTTACCCTGGCCTCGGGACTATTGTCTCCCCTATTTAACATGATTGATACTGGCATGCCATTTTCTATGCCTGATCCACTGCTTTTGGCAGAGAACTGGGATCAGCATGAGGTGCCTCTAAGCTCTTTTCCAGTCTATGGTCAGGAAGATGGCAGAATTTGGCTATGTGCCCTTCCCCATCACAATTGTAGCATATAATTGGTCCCCGATTGCCATGATTTCTGAAATTGCCTTTGCCTCTTCCTCTCCCTCTCTGCTTCCCCATGTACATAACCTTGGGTTTGCTTGTCTTTTTGGTTAATCCTGTTTTCTATGGATAACAGAATAGGCAGGACGTCTCGAATAGACATATTGCCTGCCTCAGGCCTTGCTGTGAACAAGTTTTCTTTCAACTGGGGTATTAAACCATCAAGAAACCTTTGTTTCACCAGTTGTGTAGATGGACTTGCAGTTTCTCCCGCCTTCTCTTCATCTTGCTGCCACAATTTGGAAATTATGGTTTGCTAAATCAAAAGTCCCTTCAGATTTTAAAGGTTTAGCTGTTCCCTTTGTCCATTCTACCCATTTATCTAGGGGCCCAGTATAGACGAACCGTACCTTCGGTTCATATATTCTCTAGCCACGGGCATTTTCTGAAGGCCTCTCTCCCTTCGTTCCCTTAATTAATTTAACGCCCATAATGACTGGCCAGTCTTCTCTACTTGTGCCTATACCCTCTTGCCTCTAAAACAAATAGTACAGCAAATCTGCAGATTTACAAGAATAGTTTCCACTTATCTAAGTGGATAGAAGGGGTTTATGACAATAGACAAAACACTCATTAAGAGACCCTCCTCTTCTCTTCTCTGTGAGTTTTATCTGACCCTACCATGCGCCTCTGACTCAGGTCGCCCACAAGGAGTCAACACAGGGAACTGCAGAGGATTTTCCCTATCCACACACAGTCCAAACCGTGAAGGGGGACACATACACATTCACACACACACGTTACCCAACCAGAAAGGTCCGAGAATAGTCTGGTTTCCTTGAAAACCGACAGATAGGATACATAGGAAAAGGCAGAAATATAGCAAGCTTAAGGGCAGCTTACCTAGCCGGCATTTGAGGTCTGCGTTTCCCAGGGACCCCGATCGAAGCGCGGTTCCTTCTGGAAACTCTGCCAATCTCCTGGTATTTGACTAGCCAAGATTGTTATGGAATTATTTCTGATTGGGGCTCTAAAACAAAATACTGCAGCTGCAGGAACAGATTTACAGGACTCAATCACTGTGCTTAAAATGTCCGTTCAGTCAAAATTTATTATTACATGTTATTTTATACATAGATAAGAAAGGGGTGGTGTGAGATGTTGTTAAAAGCTAACAAATAGAACAATTGCAAAGTAAAACATTGAGAAGGGAGGGGGGAGTAGAGAGCGTTTAGTAGGAGAAGTGTCTGTGTGTTAGGTGAAGGTTACAGAACACATTTCAACAGTGAGAACAAAATGGAGTCTCTTGTGCTTAAATGAACAGTACAGTGAATGTCCATGTCATTTTCATTAACAAGTAAGGTGAATGGAACTGCATTAGTTCATTATCATGTTTCATATTTTTTTGCTGTTTGGATCTGCAGCAGTTTGGATTATTCCTGCTCTTCTGGTTACAAACTGCATCCTGCAAAATTTTCAATTTAACTTTTGCCTATAGTTTGGTCTATACCCATCTGCATCCTATGTCAGTACAACACTGCACATAATCACAGTGGGGGAGATTTACTAAAACTGGTGGACTCAGAATCCAGTGCAATTTTTTAATGGCGGCTAATCAGCTTTTAACCTCAGCTTGTTCAACTAAGCTTTGGCAATAAAACCTGGAAGCTGATTGGTTTCTATGCAGAGCTCCAACAGATTTTGTACTCTCCAGTTTTAGTAAATAACCTCCAGTATTTCTGATTTGTTAAACCACTCCTTTTATAAATGTTGTGTAGAACCTACAAGATCAATAGTTGGAATACCTTTATTATAACATATTTTGTCTTTATAGCTGAACTTCAAGCAAACATTTAAAGCGTAACTTCACTTTTGTTGAGAAAAAAACATTCCCCTCTGGGTGATCTATGTACATTGCAAGAATTATAACAAACTTTGTTGCAGAATCCGACCTTTTGTTATTCTGAAGAAATTCATGTGTGTTTGTCTGTGCCTCTGTTCTAAGTGAGTCTAATGGCAGTGGTTTCATAATAATCAGTCAACTGTGGCAGCTGCACAAAACTAATGAGGAAATCTGCTGGGCCTGCATCCCTTTAGACGTGTTCCTATTGAAAATATCTCTCAAAAAATTACATTTTTGTTGCAAGGGACGCCTGAAATCTGACTTGTATCTTAGGCAGACTTCTGGGAAAATTGGTGAGCCAATCACAGAAGCATGAAATGATGTTTCTAAAGAGTGGTCAGTACACACTCTGTGTACAGAACAACTCCAGGTAGCCATATTGCAATGTATTCTCAGAAAATTACATTGGCTGCAGATTGAAAAGAAAGGTAATTTTTAATAACATTCAATTACAATTCGATTAGTGTCGCAAATATGCACTATATTATTTTTTCTTTATTTGCTATTTTTCCCCCACGAAAGTGGAGTTACCCTTTAAATATACAGATGAAATAAATACAAGGGAACTCTTCTACCTGCCAAAAGATTTGCATTTCCTTTTATTAATTTACATTATTTTATATTGCCCTTATACAGTTTACATAAATATTTAAAGAAAAATAAATAGATAACTTTCACTAATTAAAAATGTGTATCACATAAAAATATACGTACATCATAAATCCTATAACCTAAAATTTACAAGAATTTGCATTACTTTCCATCTAGTCTTGAGATTTACACAGCCCTTCCACATAGCACGTAGCACATTTACCAATAAAGCTAAACTCCAGGCAGATTATTCATTAATTGCTTACCGATCTTATACTGCACATATATACGGCTCTCCGCTGGATCATGTATCTAGTATGTGATCCAGCACTTCCGGGTGGGGGGGGGCGTGCAGGCGTGCCACCAGCGGCCCACTCCCACTGTGAATACACTCCCACTGTGAATATTCACAGTGGGAGCCCATCAGCCGATACCGCAAATTTGATGTCCGCTGGCATCCGCCAATTGTTCGTTACACAGGCAGAACGGCAGTCTGCCTCTGTAAACAAGGCAGGTTGCGTTCTGTTAGCGGGGAAGGCATTGATCCTGTGTTCCTGTAAAGCAGGGGTACAGATCTATGCCTTCCCCTAGTACAAGCACCTCCCACAGTTTAGTAAATTACTGGCTAAGAACACATTTAACTCTTTGATCACCCCTGTTGTTATCCCCTTCTGAGTCAGTGTCGTTAGTACAGTGACCGTGAATATTTTTTTTAGCACTAATCACTGTATTTGTGTCACTGGTCCCCAAAAAGTGACAGTTAGTGTCCCGAATGTCCGCCGCAATATTGCAGTCCCACTATAAGTCGCTGATCTCCGCTATTACTAGTAAAAATAAATACCGTATTTATCGGCGTATAACACGCACTTTTTTCCCCTTAAAATCAGGGGAAAGTTGCAGGTGCGTGTTATACGCCGATCCCCCTGCGATCCGAGCTGTCACTTGTTCAAAATCGCGGACCGCGATTTGAAAATGGCGCCGCCGGCGCCGAAGTACACAGAGCCGGTCCTCGGCTCTTTCCGGCGGCTCTCGTTTACTTTCGGTTTCACTCGTAGTCCGGAGCGGAGCTATCCGAGTAGGTTCGGATAGCTCCGCTCGGGACTACGAGTGGAGCCGAAAGTAAACGAGAGCCGCCGGAAAGAGCCGAGGACCGGCTCTGTGTACTTCGGCGCCGGCGGCGCCATTTTCAAATCGCGGTCCGCGATTTTGAAGATGTGACAGCAGGGACAGGGGATCCCAGGCTGCACTGGGGCAAGGCTGCACTGGGGAAGGCTCCACTGGGGAAGGCTCCACTGGGGAAGGCTGCACTGGAGAAGGCTGCACTGACAAGGCTGCACTGGGGAAGGCTGCACTGACAAGGCTGCACTGACAAGGCTGCACTGACATGGCTGCACTGACAAGGCTCCACTGGGTAAAGCTGCACTGGGGAAGGCTGCACTGGGGAAGGCTGCACTGACAAGGCTGCACTGACATGGCTGCACTGACATGGCTGCACTGACAAGGCTGCACTGACAAGGCTGCACTGACAAGGCTGCACTGACATGGCTGCACTGACATGGCTGCACTGACAAGGCTGCACTGGGGAAGGCTGCACTGACAAGGCTGCACTGACAAGGCTGCACTGACAAGGCTGCAATGAAGGACATTTAAATGTAAGTTTTTTTCCCTTCAACTTCCCTCCTAAAAGTTTTTTTTCCTTAAAATTCCCTCCTAAATTGGGGTGCGTGTTATACGCCGGTGCGTGTTATACGCCGATAAATACGGTAAATACAAATTCCATAAAAATTTCCCATAGTTTGTAGATGCTATAACTTTCACGCAAACCAATCAATATACGCTTATTGAGATTTTTGTTACCAAAAATATGTAGCAGAATACAAATTGGCCTAAATTGATGAAGAGATTTGATTTTTTACATATTTTTATTGGGTGTGTTTTATAGCAAAAAGTAAAAAATATTGTTTGTTTGTTTTTCAAAATTGTCGGTATTTTTTGTTTATAGCGAAAAAAATAAAAACCGCAGAGGTGATAAAATACCACCAAAAAAAGCTCTATTTGTGGGAAAAAGGAATACAATTAAAATTTTATTTGGATGCAGCGTCGCATGACCGCGCAATTGTCAGTTAAAGTGACGTAGTGCCGCATCGCAAAAAAAATGGCCTGGTCATGAAGGGGGGTAATGCTAGCTGCAATAAAATATACACTTGACAAGCTAATAAATACACAACTGCCTTAATTTGGGTCCTTTTGATCTGCCTCCAGTTTATACTTTAAATGTCTTTAGGAAAATAAGAACAGTTTAAGTATCTTATATGTCATCTGTCCTAATACTGTTTTTCTGTGACACTGGGTAAAATAAACCATTTCAATTTTAAGTTTCAGCTCATTTACTTGCTTTCAGTATTACACTTTTAGTGTGTTCTTTACAAATGTATCTGCAACATGAAAAACATTAAAAATAAAATAGGGTATTCTAACCCAGAATATTTCGCCTAAAATTACATTGTAAACTGTTCTAAATTGTCTCCCTGTATTGTCACTACTATTGAAACAACCCTTCTTCAAGGGTTTCCCGTATGTCTACATTCTATTCTTTCCTAAGTCCATCCTTGTGTGTGTATTGCTCCAGGCTAAGCTCTTAGAACTTCTTGGCAGGGTAATTTTCATCTAGTTGGATGGCATGACCTGTCTACCCGAGACCGCTTTACATAATGGATTTCATAGCATCATAGTCACCAAGCATCTGAAAAAATCTAATTGTGAGTTCTGCAGAACCACCTTTCTCCTTCATACACTGGGCATTACGTTTTTCAGAGAAATTTTGACTCAAAGTACGGAAGCAGTGCAGCATCTTATTTTAAAAGTGCCCAGGTCTAAATAACCTATAAGTACTGGCCTATCAGACCAAAAAGGTGCAAGGATTTTCAGTTTTTGTATGGTTCATTAGGCCATAAAAGCATCTACTAAACAAAGAAAACTGAGCATTCAGTTCTATGGATCTTTTCTTGTCCTTGTTAGCAAATATTGGAAGACAGCGATCCTTTAGAACAGGGGTTCTTAACCTGCAATCTATGGACCCCTAAGTGGTCTGCGAGGTTCAGATAAAAAAAAATAGCATTTAAATCACGGCTAAAGCCCTCCCTCTTGTCCCAGTCAATGGTTTCCTATTGAAACAAATAAAAGAAAACTCACCCTGCCACTGCTTATAGCACTGACTGCTAACTTCTTCTGACTCGTTGTTGGCCCATGTTTATTATTCGTTTTTGCATGAAAAGGAGTGAGTTTTTTGTTAAGCTTGTTTACTTGATTCAAACTTTGTGTATGTCATATATGTTTGAGGCAATCACATTTCAATAAAATAAAGTATATGTATCCATTGCATGCAAAGCTATGTTTTTTTTATATATATATTTCAGGGGAAGGGTTCCATAGCTTTCATCAGATTCTTAAAGGGGTCTGTGACTCAAATAGGTTAACCGCTTGCCGCCCGCCGTCCGTCATATGACGGCCAGGCAGCGCGGCTCTCGTTCTGGGAGGGCGTCATATGACGCCCTGCGCTTTAAACAGGGAATGCGCGCGATCGTGCGCACGCATCCCTGTACCCTCGGTGGCGGCGTGTCACGGAGGGGGGTAAACAGCCATTGGGCATGGCTGTTTACCACGTGATCGGCGGTGATGAAGCCACGGCCGATGACAGATGGTACCGTCCCCATTGTGCACAGTGCATGCGCGCGATTGGGAGTGCGCCTCGCGTGCACGTCGGTGGCGGCATGTTCCCAGGAACACTGCTCGTCACCGACGATGGTAAACAGTCATTAGCCAGTGGCTGTTTACCACGTGATCGGCTGTGATCCTTTCACAGCCGATCACTAAATGTAAACACAGAGCAGTAACTAGCTGTTACCAGCTCTTCTCTCCTCACACACCGTTTCCAGTGTGAGCAGAGAAGAGCCAGGAGCAGTGAGTTACCGATCTGTGTCTGTATTGTACTGCACTAAGCACAACACTTGTCCTATTGCCCCCCCATTGTCATCTGTCACCCAACAGTCACCACAGTCACCCCATAAAATGCACCTGTCACATAAGACCGCCTTCAGTGACCGTCAGCGGTGCACCTGTCAGCCATCACCCGTCACCCATCAGTGACCATCAGCCGTCACCTGTCAGCCATCACCCGTCACCCATCAGTGACCATCAGCCATCACCCATCAGTGACGTCAGCCATTACCCGTCACCCATCAGTGACCGTCAGCCATTACCCGTCACCCATCAGTGACCGTCAGCCATCACCCGTCAGCCATCAGTGACCGTCAGCCGTCACCCGTCACCCATCACCCGTCACCCATCAGTGACCATCAGCCATCACCTGTCACCCATCAGTGACATCAGCCATTACCCGTCACCCATCAGTGACCATCAGCCATTACCCGTCACCCATCAGTGACATCAGCCGTCACTCGTTAGCCATCACCCGTCACCCATCAGTGACCATCAGCCATCACCCGTCACACATCAGTGACGTCAGCGATTACCCGTCACCCATCAGTGATGTCAGCCATTACCTGTCACCCATCATTGATGTCAGCCATTACCCGTCACCCATCAGTGACCATCAGCAGTGCACCCATCAACCATCAGTGACCGTGGCCTGTCACCCGTCTGTGACCATCATCCATCAGTGACCATCACCCGTCACCGTCCGTGGCCTGTCACCCATCAGTGACCATCACCTGTCACACTGTCATCACCTATCAGTGAACGTCACCTGCCACCCATCTCACAGCCCATCAGTGACCGTCACCTGCCACCTAATACACAGCCATCAGAGTCATGTCCAAAAGATTATACACCAGTGAGGAGGCGTTCCAGATCCTCTCCATGACTGATGAGAGCAACGGGGAGTTCTCATCAGATTCCAATTCTGATTCCGAATCAAATTCGGCATTTGAACCCAATAGTGAATCAGCAAATGATTCGGAGGAAGAATGGGTCCCTCCTAAAAGGGCACAGCACTCTGGAAACCAGGATTATATTCCAAGGCCCAGTACCAGCGCTGCCGCCAGCAATAGGCCCCAAGAACAAATTCCCAGGCCCAGTACCAGTGCTGCCGCCAGCGATAGGCCCAGGGAACAAATGCCCAGTACCATCACTGTCACCGGCGATAGGCCCCAGGAACAAATGCCCAGACCCAGTACCAGTGCTGCCACATCACGCCTGAGTACCAGCACAGGAAATTCAAATCTCCCAACTACTGGAGTGTCACGTCCCCCAAGAGCCAAGGCCTCTACATATATTGCAGATAATCTTGCCAACCCAACATGGCTGACATCCCACTCGGGATCACCAATTATTCCCCCTTTCACAGCACAGCCAGGTGTGCAGGCCAACAACCAAAATTTCACAGCGATTGATTTTTTTAACTGTTTTTGCCCGATACTTTGCTGCAATTCATTGTGGACCAGACAAATTTATATGCCCAGCAGTATATTGCCAACAACCCCCAATCATCCTATGCCCGTCCATTTGAGTGGAGAGATCTGAATTCGGAGGAGTTCAAATTGTTTATGGGCCTCACCCTAAACATGGGGCTTACAAAAAAAATAAAGGACGTGCCTATTGGTCCACCAACCCCATCCACAACATGCCCATTTATTCTGCCGTAATGGCCAGGTCCCGATATGAAATGATAATGCGCTTTCTTCATTTTAGCGACAACACCCAGTGCCCTCCCCGCAATCATCCAAATTACGACAAATTATAAAAACGTTGCCCACTGATAAATTAATTTTCCCAACAGCTTGCAGAACTCTATGTCCCTGATCAGAATATATGTGTCGATCAGTCCCCGGTACCCTTTTCAGGCCGGCTAGGAATAAAGCAATATATTCCTAGCAAAAGGGTCAGATACAGAGTAAAATTATACAAGCTCTGTGAGAGAGCCAAGGGATATTTGTATGTGTTCCGCATATATGAAGGAAAAGATTCCCAGCTCCAGCCCCCTGAGTGCCCGGCCTACATGGGCACAACTGGAAAGATTGTATGGGACTTGGCATACCCACTTCTGAACAAAGGATATCACATATACCTTGACAATTTCTACACTGGCCCGCCCCTTTTCAAACACCTATACATTGCAAAAACCCTGGCCTGCGGAACCTCCAGGAAAAATAGGAAGGGCTTCCCACAATCTCTAGCAAACAAAAAGCTGCGAAGGGGGGAAAGAGCAGCATTGAGATGCAACGAAGTGCTGGCCTTGAGGTGGAAGGATAAAAGGGACGTGCACATGATGTCCACCATCCATGACGACACGACAATTGAGGTTCAAAGAAGATGAGGTCCCATTGAAAAGTCAGTATGTGTCCAAGATTATAATCTCTACATGGGGGGTAGATTTCAATGATCAAATGATTCAGCCCTATTTGTCGATAAGGAGGTCCCATTTCTAGTACAAGAAGGTAGCAATTTATCTCATCCATTTGGCCGTTTATAATTGCTATGTAGTCTACACCAAATCCACAGAAAGCCCCGCCCCCTTCCTACAATTCATAGAAGAAGTTGTTACGTCCCTCATCTATCACCAAAGACCCCCCCAGAAGACCTTCGCTCTGAGGCTGTTTGCCGACTTATTGAGCGCCACTTCCCCTTCAACATTCCACCATCTGAAGCAGGCCAAAGACGGCAAAAAAAATGTTGCGTGTGCACCAAAAGAGGATTTCGAAAAGATACCAGCTACCATTGTCCCCAGTGTCCCTCCCAACCTGGCCTTTGCATTGGTGAATGCTTCCAACGTTATTATACATCCCTAAAATATTAGCCCATATTTTTAACCATTTCATCATCTGTGCTGACCATTTTCCATGCTTCCCCAAATAACCATGCCACTGCCTTCCATGTTAACTGACCCTGGCCTGTTTTTTGACTATGCCTCTGCCTACCGTTTTCTGCTTCCACGTGAACTGACCCTGGCCTGTTTTTTGACTATGCCCCTGCCTACCGTTTGGACTGCTTCCATGTGAACTGACCCTGGCCTGTTTTGTGACTATGCCTCTGCCTACCGTTTGGACTGCCTCCAGTGAACTGACCCTGGCCTGTTTTATCAACTACGCTACTGCCTACCGCTTGGACTGCTTGCACGTGAACTGACCCTGGCCTGTTTTATGGACTATTCTTTTTGCCTACCGCTTGGACTGATCTGTTGCCTTGCTACTGTAGTACACAGGGGTCTCACATATGTGAGGAGCTCCAGAATTGTTTTTCCGGATGGAGAAATTTTTTTTTTTTGTTTTCTCTGGGTTTGGAATTTCCGGATTAGGGTCTGGAGTCCGGAGGCTTCATAGAGATTTGGGTGGGTTGAAGCCTCTACCCCTGTGCTCCTGTGCACAGGTCTTACCTGATTGCGGCCCTCAGCCTGCTGCTGACTTACTGCCATCATGCCTCTGCCTGCCGCATGAACGTACCATGCCGCTACCTGGACAATGCAAATAATTAGCTGTAGCAAGAGGCAGTATGTTTATGAAGGGCTGGAGAGTGGTACAATGAGTGTCTGCAGGTAACAGTGTACCAGGACCAATATTGTGGCTGTGCTGGCTGTCTCTGCCTGGACAATTTATATGGACTGTGCTGTGCTGACAATATCCTTGTGCTGACTATAGACAATATTCCTGCCTGCTGCCTGGATAATTACTATTGCTGTCGCTAAGCACATCCCTGCCTGCTGCCTGGACCAGTGCTCTCCTCTGTGGACACTACTAAAAGCACAGGTAATGCTTTTTTTTTACCCTTTCCGCAAAAGAATTTATTTTGGATTGTAATTCTTGGTATGTACATGCTATGTGCTAGAAATATGAAGGGCCTTCAAAAATGATAGGTTGCCAGGAAATTTTATATGTCATTCATGCTCCTAGAATGCCTGATGGTGCTACTTGGATGTTGGGCCTCTGTGTGTGGCCAGGCTGTGGAAAAAAAGCGTTTTCATTTTTTTTCCACATTTTCCAAAAACTTCTGCAAAAAAATGAACCGTTCAAAAGACTCCTTATGCCTCATAGATTATACGTTGGGGTGTTTTCTTTCCAAAATGGGGTCATTTTAGGGGCAATTCCATTGTCCTGGTGCTCCAGGGCCTTCAAAAGTGTATAGGTGGTTGAGAAATAAGATGTGTCATTTATGCTCGTAGAACGCCTAAAGATGCTGCTTCAATATTGGGCCTTTGTATGTGGCCAGGCTGTGTAAAAGTCTCACACATGTGGTATCACCATACTCAGGAGGAGTAGCAGAATGTATTTTGGGGTGTTATCTTTGCTATGTACATGCTATGTGTTGGAAATATCTGATAAATGAACAACCTTGTGTAAAAAAAAATGCGTTTTCATTTTTTTCCCACATTTTCCAAAAACTTCTGGAAAAAATGAACCGTTCAAAAGACTCATTATGCCTCATAGATAATACATTGGGGTGTTTGCTTTCCAAAATTGGGTCATTTTGGGGGCAATTCCATTGTCCTGGTGCCCCAGGGCCTTCAAAATTGTAATAGATGGTTGAGAAATGAGATGTGTCATTTATGCTCATAGAACGCGTGAAGATGCTACTTCAATGTTGGGCCTTTGTATGTGGCCAGACTGTGTAAAACTCTCACACATGTGGTATCGCCATACTTGGGAAGAGTAGTAGAATGTATTTTGGGGTGTAATTTGTTGTATGCATATGCTCTGTGAGAGAAAAAAACTGTTAATATGACAATTTTGTAAAAAAAAAAAAAAAATCTTAACTTTGCAAAGAATTGTGGGAAAAAATTACAATTTAAAAAACTCACCATGCTACTTATTTAATACCTTAGAATGTCTACTTTCTAAAAAGGGGTCATTTGGGGGGTATTTGTACTTTCCTGACTTGTTAGTGTCTCAAAAAATGAGATAGGCGTTCAGTACATCAGGTGTGATCAGATGTGATCAATTTTCAGTGATTGGCACCATAGTTTGTAGACTCTATAACTTTCACAAAGACCAAATAATTTACACTTATTTGGGTTATTTTTACCGAAGATATGTAGCAGTATAAATTTTGGCCAAAATGTATGAAGAATAATGACTAATTTGCAAAATTTTATGACAGAAACAAAGAAAAGGGCAATTTACGGACTTTTTTATTTATAGCACAAAAAATAAAAAAACCACTAGTGATTAAATATCACCAAAAGAAAGCTTTATTTGTGTGAAAAAAGGATGCAAATTTCATATGGGTACAGTGTTGCATGACTGAGTAATTGTCATTCAAAGTGTGAGAGCACTGAAAGCTGAAAATTGGTCTGGAATTAGCCTCCTTACTTCTCTTTTCCTATTAAATATAACCTCTTCATCATAGTTGGTGAAGGTTCTGATAAAATTATAAAAAGTACACCTAAGAAGTTTGGAAACCATGGTTTCCGGACATGGCGCAAATGATGAAAAAAAGCCTAAAACAGCTGTATGCTTTTTATTATTATTATTATTATTATTATTATTATGATTACACTGTATCTTCACTATACACCAAGGTTCTGGATGCACAGTTGGCCATGGGGCGCAAAGAAATGATTTTCCTGGTGCTGCCTACTACTCTGAAAGGAGGAATAATCACCTTTTTTTGGGATATGAGATGGAATGAGACGTGATTACCTTCTATTCTAAGAAGTCTCTACTGTGCTATGCCTAACAAAATTATAGAATTAGACAGCCCATACAACCATACTTCAAGGGATATTTTAAAGTATTTGTAAACCCAATAACAAAAAATCTTATTTCAAAAGTTGTGTTTATTTTTGAAACCTGCAGCTTTTATTAAAGTAATAACTGGTAATCCTGCCACGAGTGACAACACACTATCAACAAAAGGAGTTCCACCTATTAAGATTCACTGTTAAAAAAGTATATAAATGTGAATTAAAATGTACACTTGCTTTGAAATATTATGTGTATTTGATTCCTCTGTTGTACTCAGACATGTTTTATCTTATTCAGCTGTTTTATCTTATTCAACCTGTCTCTTTTTGGTCTAAATAAAGAATTTATTTTTTAAAAAGTATATAAAATTCAATCATAGATTTCAGTGACAACTTCAAATACAAATTTAATGTTTTGTGTACTCACATTTATCCTGTTAATCTTTTTTGTTCATTTGTTTCCTATCACTGATAACTTTGCTGCAAACCTCTTCCAATAAATGCGTTTTATCTAGTTTATAATATAGTTCATAATAGTTTATAATGGTGATCAGAATGTTTTAGATTGTATAAAGCAGGTCAGGACTGAACCTCAGAGATAAACAAGTCTGGAACCACCACAATTATTGGTAACTTTAACATTTCTGTATAATGAATGTAATAATGGCATTTAAATAAAGGATATTAGAATTATTCAATTTAGTCATCATGGTTGTCCAAGTAACCATCTTCCTTCCTTTAGTCATTATTAGCTTTGTGGTAGTGAAAAGAATGCACATAACCTTGATGACTGTAATCATGTTTACAATACATGGGTTGTCGACTACATTTTTTTTAAGATCCCAAAATCAAACAAGACTGCTACTCAAATCCCAAGAGTATGGTTAAAGAAACATGATATATTACATTGCTGTGTGCTCTAAAAGTAAAAATGCAATTCCTCCATTTAACAGCATATGCATTTTAACAATTTTTAACAATTTAATAGTTTAACAATTTACTCTGACTGCACATGTTACATAGGAATAAATAAAATCTTGGTGTCAGTTTAAACTTTTGCGTGATAGTGAATGCCATAGCAAAAAAAAACATTCAAGTTGGCAGATCTTGTGAGCTAATTGCAGTGCAGCCGTGCAGCATATTTAGTTGATATGTTGCTTGAATTAGATGTGTTATCTATTAACTGATTTTATGTCATTAGTAGCATGAATTAGATGTGCTATCTGTTAATTGATTTTATTTCATTATTAGGAGGAATCCCTATAAAATTCTACAAATACATACCTTTTTTATCATCATACAAATTTATTGCAAATTAAGTTTTATAGTGTGTTTTTCAAGCTCCTGTATATAAACAGATAAGGAAATGTTTTAACCACTTCAGCTCTGGAAGATTTTACCACCTTTATGGCCAGGCAATTTTTTGTTATTTAGCATTGCACTTCTGGTAAATGCGCGGTCATGCAACACTGTACCCAAATGAAATTTATATAGTTTTTTTTTACACACAGAGCCTTCTTTTGGTGGTATTTGATCACCATTGAGTTTTTTATTTTTTGCGATATACGATTTAGGTGGGTTGGTTACTTCACCCTGTTGCTAGAAGGAGGTTCTAGTAATCATTGTGGGTAGATTTAACCACTAGGATATGAATACTTATCTAAAGCCTTGTACACACAGGCCGAATGTCGGTCAGCATTGGCTGGTTCAAAAGAAAGCAGAAGAAATTTGGCCCATGTGTGCTGAAGTCAGACCGATAGAAGCCAGCCATTCGGCCGACTTCTGTTGAAGGGGCATGACCGGAAAAGGTCTGACGATTGGCTCCTGATCAGCACTCTCAGCCAATGGCACTGGCCGGAGTGTTCTGGCGGGGGGGAGGGCATCCGCCTGTCAGAACACAATAGTACAGTAGGGTAGAACACCGTACCAACGTTGGATAGTTAGTAGAGCAGCTTCTCCTGAGCTGTCAGGTTTTTTGTTCAGCTCTGCTGGGTTGAACAGAAAAAAACTACTAGTGTGTACGAGGCTTTACTATCTGATGGTGTTGTTTATAGGTGTGGTCCGGGAAGTTGATAAATGCTTGGGAACACCTCTCCAGAACTCTCTTACCCCTGAGGCTTTCAACCTGGGAGAACGCAATGTATGAAGACTTCAGAATATGCCATGAGGGCTTTGCAAACCCAGTTGTAGCTGGATCTGGGATGAACAGAGATGCTCTAGACTTGAGAGGGTTGCAGAGGAGCTGGGAGGCAAGCTGCCATCTGGACCTTGGAAGAAGCATCTCTGCTTAGGGGCTCAGGTATTTTTGTCTGTGTAGCCAGGAGTTGGCTATTGTGCCTGCAATTCAGGGACAGAGTGTAGTGCTATTAATGTGGAGCTGTCTCCCTCTAGTGTTGGCTTGGACTCCATGTGTCATTTCCTAAAAACAGAACTTAGAGCAGAGCAAAGCACCGTGAGATGTGTAGTTCAGAATGCTGGGGTTTCAATTTCAGCAGGACTGGCCTGAACTACCACTACCAGATTGCTGAGGAGAGAAGAACAGAAACCTGGGAAGGGAAATATAAAGGCTGGCTCTGGCCTAGCTCGCTCTCTTGGGATGTTGGCTTGGATCTGCCAGCAGGAGTTCTGTGCCAGTGTGAGTTGTGGCCGAGTCACGGTCTGAGAGTTATCTACAGCTGCATATAGACATCTGTGACAGCATCGCTTCTTATCTACCACAGTCTGGGGGCTGTGCCTGATCTTTCAGCTTTACCTGCACTTCAGATCTGGGTAGGCCACGGCGCGATGTGACGGAGGTCAGATGCCATCCCTTGAGCCAGGACCTAAAGGGAGTTCCTGAAAAAGTCTGCATCATCATCATCTGCATCGCTATCAGCAATATCTGCCGTGCTGTGGGTGAGTGGGCACCTGCCCATTAATACCATAGACACTGCATATAGACATCATTGTCCCTGCTCCCATTCCTGATACTTGTAGTTCTACTGGATATAAGTTCAGTCAATCCCAAAGACACTGTATACAGACATCTGTGCTTTGCTCACATTCCTAATACTTGTAGTTCTACTGGATACAATACTAGTGAAACAGTTTACATGGTGACCACTTGTGTTTAGGTGACACAGGGAAAATCTGCATCCTTAAAGGGGCCAATCACATACCAGTTAATGTTGCTTTGCTCTAACATCAAGGATTATTTCCTTCATCATACTTTAAGTGCTAGCTGAAGATTTGCCAGATTCTGTGGGGTTGCTATTAACTAGACATGTGCACACTGAAATATTTTGTTTCGGAATTTCCTTTTCGTCCGAAAAATAAATTTATTTAGTTACTTCTGAAATTCATTTTTATTTATTTCGTTTCTTTAAAAAAAGCATTAGTCCGAAAATCCGATATAATTAAGGTCGAATCTGTCATTGAAGGCTTATGGTGTCTGTCGAATGTTCTAAGAAGATTCGATGGAGCAGTTAAACTGTACGACGCCGCAATCGTACATTTCCGGTCAAATGTTCCGCCTACAAGCTATAGTAGAATTCTAATGTTGTATGACACTAGTAATAATTATATTTATTAATTATTATTACTAGTCAATCAACATTAGAATTCTATAGCCTATGGGCGGAGCATTTGACCATAAATATCTGCTCAAATCTTCATGTCGAATCTTTTCTTTCTATGTCGAATAATCTTGGACTAATAGAGTTAGGTTAGGCACATTCGACCTTTTTTGCTATATTCTCTATAATGTTGAATCTTTTCTCTCTATGTCGAATCTTTTCTCTCTATGTCGAATAATCTTGGACTAATAGAGTTAGGTTAGGCACATTCGACCTTTTTTGCTATATTCTCTATAATGTTGAATCTTTTCTCTCTATGTCGAATCTTTTCTCTCTATGTCGAATCTTTTCTCTCTATGTCGAATCTTTTCTCTCTATGTCGAATCTTTTCTCTCTATGTCGAATCTTTTCTCTCTATGTCTCTATGTCAAATCTTTTCTCTCTATGTAGAATAATCTTGGACTAATAAGCTAAGGTTAGGCACATTCGACCACACAGGTTTGATGGACACAGATCGCTATTGTCAGCGTCATGTCGAATCTCTTATCTATATTGAACTGTTGTCGCAACGAAAACGAAAACGAAAATAAAGCATTTGTTTATGTCGGATCTTTCGGTTTTCGGATTATGCACGTTCGTTATCGTTTGTTAAAACGATAACGAAAATACCCGAAATTCGGACAAAAATGCATTCGGTCGAAAACGAATGCACATGTCTACTATTAACCCTTTTATCCTCTCCTTAGTATCACAAGTGTTTAAGTGTTGTCTAACACCAGGGAACCTGCTCTCATCCTCTGGAACTCTGTTTAAAGGAGCCAGCCAATGTAATCAGAATAGTTTGCTAGTGTTGATAATTGTTTGATGTTAAGTGCCTGTGAGCTGAGGAGATAGAGGGGAGTGGCCTGACATCGTTCTATTAAGTGTCAGTCCCCTGCCTCTTTGCTGCCTGTTCACATAGGCATTTGAAATTGAACTTAGTTACTGTGTCCGTTTGCATTTTACTTTGTTAGCATAAGTTTCTAAACTGCAATAATAGCATTTCATATTAGTGCTATATTGTTCAGATAAAATATCTTCAATACCTATAGTGTTATGTTGTGCATTTCTATGTGTTATTCTTATGACAGTAAACAAACCTGAACTGTTCCATTATTACTGTGTAGGTTTCTTGTTATTGGTGTAAACGGTATCAAAAATGACTGAACCCAGGGTGTCAGAGGTGGTGGATGGAGGACTTGCAGAGTCAGGGCAACCAGTGGGGTACAGATTTTACCAGCAGCCCTCATGTGGGTAGGGCTACATTTGCTTACAGAAGGACATAAATCAGTTTCAGGAGAAAGGAAACACTGACTAAAAGGGTCACAAACCTATCTAGCTGTCCTTGGTCTTTCATCTTTTGGAGGTCACTCTTATAGGACCTTTTAATGATTCAGTTTATCTCTCCTCCTATTTAGTGTTTTGGGCTTTTACGCCTAAAACCCTCTCTTTTGAGAGGTCTGAGCACTTCAATTAATAGTAAAAAGACTTTTAGAGTCTGGAGACGGATTTTTTTGCCAGAGGAATTGTCGGTGTGTTGTTTGACGCAGATACGGGACAGGTAACCAAAGAACCCAATTTCCAGTAGCTTCCTTGAGATTTATCACCACACACATATATGCATCATGTCATTTTTTTCATACATGATGATGTTTGTTATGACTACTTTAGACTTTTTTCAACCACTGTCAAGGAAAAGCTAGTCATGATTCCAAAATTACTAAAGTGTCTAAATATTTTTATATAGTACACAGCATATGTTTAATCACCTGCCGACCAGCGCACGATGATATACGTCGGCATAATGGCACAGCTGGGCAAATGGGCGTACAGGTACGTCCCCTTTAAGATGCGGCATTGTGGCCCGTGACCCCGGACTCGATGTCCGCCAGGTGCCCGTGATCATGTCACGGAGTGGAAGAACAGAGAGATGTAAACAAGGCATTTCCCCGTTCTGCCTAGTGACATGACAAAGCTCACTGCTCCCTGTCATCGGGAGCAGTGATCGCTGTCATGTGAGTAGTAGCCCACCCCACCCCCACAGTTAGAATTACTCCCTAGGACACACTTAACTCCTTGATCGCCCCCTAGTGTTTAACCCCTTCCCTGCCAGTGTCATTTACACTATAAGTCTAGCGCAGTTTTTGTGTTTTTCCTCATTTACACAGTAATCAGTGCATTTTTATAGCATATATCATTGCTGTATAAATGACAATGGTCCCAAAATAGTGTCAAAAGTGTCTGATGTGTCCATCATATTGTCACAGTCACGATAAAAATCACAGATCCCCGCCATTACTAATTAAAAAAATTAATAATAAAAATGCCATAAAACTATCTCTATTTTGTAGACACTCTAACTTTTGCGCAAACCAATCAATATACGCTTATTGCGATTTTTTTACCAAAAATATGTGGAAGAATACATATCGGCCTAAACTGAGGGAAAAAATTTGTTTTTTTTATATATTTTTGGGGGATATTTATTATAGCAAAAACTAAAAGATATGCTTTTTTTCAAAATTGTTGCTCTTTTTTTGTTTATAGCGCAAGAAATAAAAACCGCAGAGGTGATCAAATACCACCAAAAGAAAGCTCTATTTGTGGGGAAATGGATGTCAATTTTGTTTGGGTGCAACAGCGTAGGACCGCGCAATTGTCAGTTAAAGCGACGCAGTGCCAAATCGCAAAAAGTTCTCTGGTCAGGAAGGGGGGAAATCCTTCCGGGGCTGAAGTGGTTAAAGGACTGTATTTAGAGTGTTATTTTTAAACGGTTTTTAAACGTGTTCTGGAAAATTCTCTGCAAAAAACTCTGTAAATTTATTAAACAGAAACATAAAATCGTACTTCTTATCATAAAGATTTTTTTTTTTTTACAATTACAAGAAAAAGGCGCCAGTGTTATTATTACAAGGGATTTTATAGAACATACATCCATGTTCCAAATAGGACATCATTAGATTTTATTAAAGCAATTATCCCAAAAGCTGGCAAGCGCTGGCAGATAAGATGTAATCAAAAAGGAGCTATTGATAGCACAGGCTCATTCTTGTGATGACATATTGACTATAGATATCTAATCTGGAAATATGAAGTCGCAGCTTATTCATCACCTTTATTTTCCTTGTTTTTATTTTACCCAATAGGAGGCAGGGACTAAAAAAAGACAAACCCAAAAACACTCTGGCTTAAAACTGAAATGTAGGGATAGATGTTTTTCATAGTTACATTGGACCAATGTATATATGCATGTGCCATACCAGGCCAATCTCTGTGGAAGTTGGAAATCACTAGTAGGCACCATAAAGCAGATCTTCACTGCAACTGAGCACAAACCAAGCAGGGGTCGGCAACCTGCGGCTCTTGGGCTACACCTGGCCCGTCAGTGCACGTGATGAATTCACGTGCACCCGGCCCGCACACCTTTTAAGTAAGAGCAGAGTGGAGCAGGGAGCAGGAAGCTGAATGAGAACACGGGGGAGACACACAGCAGCTCTGATAAGACAACGGGATCTTCCAGAGTTAACTTTCCAGATGATTGGTTTCTAGGTGGTCCTAGCAACCAATCACCAGCTTGGTAATATGAAAAATTTACTTTGGAAGCTCCTGCTGTCTTATCACCGCTGCTGTGTGTCTCTCCCGTTTTCTCATTCAGCTTCCTACTCCCCGCTCTTCTCTGTCTCCCATTCTGCATGAGGCAAGGTAAGAAAGGGCAGAGCTGCGGGGGCCTGTATAATTTGCAGGGGGTGTGTGTAAGGGGACTGTGTAATATGTAGGGGCGCCGTGTAATATGCAGGGGGAGCTTGGTAGGGGGGCTGTGTGATGTGCAAGGGGGGGTGTGTAATATGCAGGGGGGCTGTGTAATGTAAAGGGGTCCAGAGGTGCGAGGGCTGTGTAATGTAAAGGGGTCCAGATTATCTTCATTTATTAGCAGGTGAATGCGACCTTCCATGCATTCACATACATTGAATCTGGCCCTAATTTTAAAAAAGATTGCTGACCCCTGCTCTACAGCAAAGTTCAGACAGATAGTGGTACCCATGTGCTGAACACGCTGATAGGAGGAGAGAGCAGAGTAAGACATAAACTTATCAGTGTAGTACTTCTACTTTCATATTTTAATCACGGGCTGGTTAAGGTAAAAAACTGTAAATGTTAATTAACTGCAGAAGAGAAAAATAAGGTCACCTTTCCTACCAGAGAGGGCTGTGCTGTGTGACAGAGCTGTGTAAATTGTAGGCCTTGAAGGACAGACATGCAAATCTTTTAGCAGGTAAAAAATTTCTCATATATGTGTTTAATCTGAGTATTTAGCTGTTTGCATGAAATAGATCTTATTTACTCTTTTACATAAAGAAAACACGAGTTGATGTTTGCATACCTTGTTCCCTCTAAATCTCATAAAACTTCCCTTCTGTTCTAGATGTGGATAATATACCACCTTATATCCTTGCCCCCATCCGTCCACAGTTTGATCCCATGAGGGGTGGACGGGTGGTCTGGAGGCATGACTCAACAGATACATTGATCAATGAGGGAATTTTTTTTTTTTTTTCTCCTTGATCTCATACTCTTTACCACATAGATTGATTTTAAACTTTGTTCTTTTTTTATTTAATGGCTTTCTTTTATGGTTTAAAAGAGGATATATTTACGTATGTATGACATTGTTTGCACTGATCTTATCCCATGTACAAGTTTATACATTGTTATATTTTATTTCATTTCTATTGTAAACCTCAATAAACATATTGAACAAGAAATTCAGCTTTAAACAGTTATACACCACATACTTCCTTTCTGCCAAAAGTCATGGCTGCAGGTTTCACCTTATGAATACTTTTTGTAAGTAAGTCCTCTCTTTATCAAGAGCACTAAAGCACAGGTCAACAAATGAATTTTAGTTAAAATATCTGTTTATTCCAATTTTTATTTAAGATTATGAGAATGAAAAAAACAGTTAGTCACCAGCGTTGGGGAGTCAACTGGACGACTTCACGGTTTGAGCTGCAGGTCTATGCGGACTGCCTGAGTCCAATGACCCAGGGGAATACAGTGAAAAGACAGAGGGTGTGGACAGGCAAGACCAATTGCCAAAATAAAAAAATGAAAAAAAGGGGGAGTGAAGGAGTGGTGATGGGGAAGGAAGAGAGCAGGTAGGTTCCCGCTGGCTTGGGTATAGGTGAAGTTAATTATAGGTTGCCCAGGCTGGTCGGATGTAGGGTGGCAAGAGCATAAGACCACCAAGGTGCCCATATTTTGAGAAACTTGGAGTGGGAGTCTTGTAAAATACTGGTCATCTTTTCATTAACCATCAGGGTGGTCAAATTGCTCTTCGCTGTTGCAGACAAAAATCAAGGCTTCTTCCAGGACCTGGCTATGGCAAGTTTGGCAGATATAAACAGGTAAATTGCAAGCTTCTGTTGATATGAAAATAAGCCTGGGAAAATTCAAGTTTTCCAGAATACAAAGAGTATAAAAAGCCCCAAAAAGTCAAGTGATGGTACCATCTGGTGCACTCAGCCTTCATATGATTATTCTAAAAAAAATCTTCAGAGAGCAAATAAAATCATTTGGTGCACCTATAATTTCTATTTTGTCACTATGCTAAGCTCAGAAAGTCTGCAGACTTTACCTTACACTAACCTAAATGCTTAAAGGGTCTTTGGACGGGACCACTGCCTCTTGCCCTTACTTCGTCCCACTCAACCTTCCCGCTCTTAGGAGACAGGCCTAGAGATGAAGCTGGGTAGCAAATCATGTATGCTTGGAAGAAAACAGCACAGAAGGAGGCTATTTTAGTAAATAAGTAATTTGAAAGTTTTAATGTGTACGTGGAATTCACTGAAGTATGTATTTAGAGGCTTGGGAACTGGTTGCAGAATAGGCAAAAGTACTACGCAGGTAGCTTATACTGTGTCTACCTGCAAATGTTCTTGTGAGGTGTATCTCTAAATCATGTCAAGCTTAATCAATTTTTTCAGTACAGAAATAATGATATAACGTAGCGAAGCGTTACACAGCAGGTAAAACAATCATGCCATAGCTCTGGTGTTGTTAGCTGTGGCTAGAACACGTGTCATTGGTATAACAGACTATCGATCTCTATGTTTACTTAAGACACATCAAATATACAGTAGTACATTCTCAGTTCCTGAGACACTTAAAACATGTTTACTCAAGAAATCAATTATCTTTCTATCCACTGTGCTTTGGATTAACTAGGTAATACATGTTTTCTTTTCCCAAGTGTGCATAAAGCTTTCTAAATGTTTTTTATTTTTAAAGCGGAGCTTCACTAAAAAAATGAAGTTCCGCCCCCCCCCCCCCCCACACACACACACACACCATATTTGGAAGTTTTGGGGATTTTTTTTCAGGAAGCAGGTATATACAGTAGTTTTAACTGGTAAACGCTCCCACTTTTAATCCCCCAACCGACCCACAACCTCCTTGAACGCGTCACAGGTCCCAGGAGGCTGTGGGTCCATTCGGAAAGTGAAGCAGGACTCAAGCATGCCCAGTGGGGGGTGCGGACTGTGGAGGAGCAGGGAGTCACAACCGGCTTTCCACAATCCCACAGCGAAGAACCAGCCCAGGTGATGGCAGCACTGGATTCTTAGGCTGGTGAGTATCTCTTTACTAAAAGTCAGCAACTACAGTATTTGTAGCTGCTGACTTTTAATATTTCTGCAAATGACTGGAGTTCCTCTTTAATGCCGTTATAAACTCAAAACCAAACATTTTACATTTTGCAGCTTACCAATCATTAGATGTGGTGGCTGTATTTATTTTCTTTTTTTAGTCATTTTTCCTTTTAGTTTTCACCTGGTGATCAGGCCAGTAACACACCTCTTGTATTAGAGTGGCCCCGCTCTGGATGAAGGCGTACAGGGGGCACCTTTGGACAGCAGCATTGTTAGTCTGGGAGGAGGAGAGTGTTAGATTGACGAGCAGATTTAAATACACTAAACAAATTGAAGCCAAACTTTGGCTAATGCTTTATAAGCAGTTACAGCAAAGTTTTTTCCTTTTGGGAAAAATATTTTACATAAATAAAAGTTAATCATTGTAAACATCCTCGTCAGTGGTAAATGGTTTGTCTCAACTGTAACTGATACATCTTTTGAAAAATAACAGACTTATGCCCTGTACACACGGTCGGATTTTCCGATGGAAAATGTCCGATCGGAGCGTGTTGTCGGAAATTCCGACCGTGTGTGGGCTCCATCGGACATTTTCCATCGGATTTTCCGACACACAAAGTTGGACATCAGGAGATAAAATTTTCCGACAACAAAATCCGTTGTCGGAAATTCCGATCGTGTGTACACAAATCCGACGGACAAAGTGCCACGCATGCTCAGAATAAATAAAGAGATGAAAGCTATTGGCCACTGCCCCGTTTATAGTCCCGACGTACGTGTTTTACGTCACCACGTTTAGAACGATCGGATTTTCCGACAACTTTATGTGACCGTGTGTATGCAAGACAAGTTTGAGCCAACATCCGACGGAAAAAATCCTAGGATTTTGTTGTCGGAATGTCCGAACAAAGTCCGACCCTGTGTACGGGGCATTAAAGTGTAACTCCACTTTTGTTGAGAAAAAAACATTCCCCTCTTGGTGATCTATGTACCTTACAAGGATTATAACAACCTTTGTTGCAGATTCCTACCTTTTGTTGTTCTGAAGAAACCTGTGTGTTTGTCTGTGTCTCTTGGCTAGGTGAGTCTAAGGCCCCTTTCACACGGACGGATAGAATGGTGCTTTTAGCTGCGTATTTTCGAATTTTCTACCGCAGCTAAAAGCACACAATGCTTTCCTATGGCCCCATTCACACACTGCGTTTAGCTGCGAATTCGATACATGCGGTTCTGTGTGGTTAGAAAAAATAGAATTGACTGCGTCCAGGAGCGATTATGCGCAGCTATCCACACATAACCGCAGGTATTCGCAGCTGCGGATAACAACGGCAAGCTGCTCATCGGGAAAGGAAAAATTATTTTTCCTTACCCAATGAGCGACAAGCAGGGGGATCCGACTCGGATCTCCGCCAATGCCCGGCACTGTTTGGTATGAATCTTGAGGGGGTACTCCACGCCAAATTTTAAATAAAAAAAACGCGTGGGTTCCCCCCCAGGGGCATACCAGGCCCTTCGGTCTGGTACGGATGTTAAGGGGAACCCCTACGCCGAAAAAACGGCGTGGGGTCCCCCCCAAGATCCATACCAGACCCTTATCCGAGCACGCAGCCCGGCCGGTCAGGAAAGGGGGTGGGGACGGGCGAGCACCCCCTCCCCTGCGCCGTACCAGGCCGCATGCCCTCAACATGGGGGGTTGGTGCATTGGGGGAGGGGGCGCCCTGCGGTCCCCCCACCACAAAGCACCTTGTCCCCATGTTGATGAGGACAAGGGCCTCTTCCTGACAATCCTGGCCGTTGGTTGTCGGGGTCTGCGGGCCAAGGGCTTATCGGAATCCAGGAGCCCCCTTTAATAAGGGGGCCCCCAGATTCTGGCCCCTCACCCTATGTGAATGAGTATGGGGTACATGGTGACCCTACCCATTCACCTAGTGAAAAAGTGTCAATAAAAAAAACACTACACAGGTTTTTAAAGTAATTTATTAGACAGCTCCGGGGGTCTTCTTCCGGCTTCAGGGGTCTCTCCGGTTCTTCTCCGCGCTCTCCGGGTCTTCTGCCGGGCTCCTCCGATATCTTCTGCTCTTTTGCCGCTCTTTTTGCTAGTGGAGGAGCCCGGTCTGCTGCCTTCTTCCCTCTTCTCTTCTTCCGATGTTTACACGACGCTCTCTCCGGCTGGAATGCTCTCTGTGCGCTCCACTCTGACTTATATAGGCAGAGACCCTGCCCCCTTATGCCGTCACAGTCCCTGGGCATGCTGGGACTGTGACGTTTTAGGGGGTGTGGTCAACATCACCCGGTGACCACGCCCCCTAAAACTTCACAGTCCCAGCATGCCCAGGGACTGTCACGGCATAAGGGGGCGGGGTCTCCGCCTATATAAGTCAGAGCGGAGCACACAGAGAGCATTCTAGCCGGAGAGAGCATCGTGTCAACATCAGAAGAAGAGAAGAGGGAAGAAGCCAAGAAGCCAGAAGCCAGAAGTCCGGACCTCCGCTAGCAAAAGAGCGGCATGAAGATAGCGGAGGAGCCGGCAGAAGAACTGGAACACCGGGAGAAGAGGCCAGAGACAGCGGAGAAGAACCAACCGGACGCCGGGAAAAGAGGAACCGGAGGAACCCCTGAAGTCGGAAGAAGACCCCCGAAGCCGGAAGAAGACCCCCCCAGCTGTCAAATAAATTACTTTAAAAACTTGTGTAGTGTGTTTTATTATTGACACTTTTTCCCTAGGTAAAAGGGGAGGGGTACCATGTACTCCATACTCATTCACATAGGGTGGGGGGCCGGGATCCGGGGGCCCTTTTATTAAAGGGGGCTCCCGGATTCCGATAGGCCCCCAGCCCGCAGACCCCGACAACCAACGGCCAGGGTTGTCGGGAAGAGGCCCTTGTCCTCATCAACATGGGGACAAGGTGCTTTGTGGTGGGGAGCCCCGCAGGGCGCCCCCTCCCCCGAAGCACCCACCCCCATGTTGAGGGCATGCGGCCTGGTACGGTTCAGGAGGGGGGGCGCTCGCTCGTCCCCACCCCCTTTCCTGACCGGCCAGGCTGCGTGCTCGGATCGGGGTTTGTTATGGATTTTGGGGGGGACCCCACGCCGTTTTTTCGGCGTAGGGGGTTACCCTTAACATCCATACAAGATCGAAGGGCCCAGTATGCCCCTGGGGGGGAACCCACGCCGTTTTTTTATTTAAAATTTGGTGTGGAGTTCCCCCTCAAGATTCATACCAAGCAGTGCGAGTTGGTACCCTGTCAGGTTGCCATGGAAATGGCAAACCGCAGCTAAACGCAACCGCAGCTAATCGCACTGGCAACCGCAGCTAATCGCACTGTGCAAATGCAGCTGATCGTAGTGCCTGGAGTCTTGAATTTCACAGGAATAAAACATGCTTTTAACTGCGACAGAACTGTGAAAGGCGCCTAATGGGAGTGGTTTCATAATTATCAGTCAGCCATGGCAGCTGCAGGGCACTAATGAGGAAAGCTGCTGGGCCTGCTTCCTTTTAGACGTGTTCCTATTGGAAATATCTCACCAAAAATTTCATTTTTTGTTGCAGGGGATGCCTGAAATCTGACTTGTATCTTAGGCAGACTCCTGGGAAAATCAGTGAAGCAATCACACAAGCAGGAAATTATGTTTCTGAGGAGTGGTCAGTACATATTCTGTGTACAGAACAACTTTATGTAGCCATATTGTTTTGCATTTATAGAAAATTACAGCGGCTGCAGATTGAAAAAGGAAAGGTAATTTTTAATAACATTCAATTACAATATGACTTGTATTGCAATTGTATACGCTATATTATTTTTTCTTTATTTGCTATTTTTTTTCCCCACAAAAGCGAAGTTACCCTTTAAGCCTGGTGCACGTTTTTTTTTTTGGGAGGGGGGGGTTGTGCATGCTAGTCTCCATATTGTAAAATTAAGAGGTTACTAATGTTCCATTATTCTGTATGACAGAATAACATTTAGGAAGTGAAGTAAGGTATTGTATTGTATTTGTATTGTATTTTCGGCCGCAAATCGTATTGATTCAAGAAAAACGTATGATCTGGCATGGTATGAGAAAACTTTTCGTGTTTTTCCCTTCTTATAATTTCAACAAAAGCTGTGTACTAACTATCGGATTATCATACGATCACTTCGAAAGTGGTTTTTGTACGATATTCTGATCCTGTGTACGGGCCTTTACTGGGCAGATCACCAGATGAAAATAAAAGAAAGAAAGCCTAAAAAAGAAAATGAACACAGCCATCACATATGACACACTTGGTAAGCTGCAATATAATAAATGTTTGCTTTTGGGTTTATAACTGTTTAAGTTTTGGGGTAGTAAAAAACCTTCATGACCACACTTTGAACATGTTGGTATTCTGTTTATTCAACAATAACTTTTTAACTGCTTTGCACACCAAAATACTTTTTATGCCCTGTACACACAGTCGGATTTTCCGATGGAAAATGTCCGATCGGAGCATGTTGTTGGAAATTCCGACCGTGTGTGGGCTCCATCGGACATTTTCCATCGGATTTTCCGACACACAAAGTTGGACAGCAGGAGATAAAATTTTCCGACAACAAAATCCGTTGTCGGAAATTCCGATCGTGTGTACACAAATCCGACGGACAAAGTGCCACGCATGCTCAGAATAAATAAAGAGATGAAAGCTATTGGCCACTGCCCCGTTTATAGTCCCGACGTACGTGTTTTACGTCACCGCGTTTAGAACGATCGGATTTTCCGACAACTTTGTGTGACCGTGTGTATGCAAGACAAGTTTGAGCCAACATCCGACGGAAAAAATCCTAGGATTTTGTTGTCGGAATGTCCGAACAAAGTCCGACCGTGTGTACGGGGCATTACACTTATATTGTGCATATATAGGTATGTCATTTGGTAATTTGTTTTTAAATATACCCTGAATATGTTTTAAAGGCAGAGAAATAGACAAAATGTGAAAAAATTCTGTTTTAGTTTGTTTAATGTGTAATATATTTTGTATACCGTATTTATCGGCGTATAACACGCCACCGGCATATAACACGCACCTTATCTTTTAGAGGGAAGGAACTTTTCACAGCCCTCTGAGCCCCCTGCATAACACACTGCCCCCTGCATAACACACAGACCCCCTGCATAACACACAGAGCCCCGCATGGTACACAGACCCCTTTCATTATAAAGCCCCCATCCTCCTCTGCACTCCCAGGAGACCCCCAGTCTCCTGGGACGACATTGCCAGCATGCTCTGGAGTATAGAGGGCATCGCTGCCAGCCCCTTCTCGCACACCGCTCCTCCTATGTCACTTATTGTGGATCGGAGCTATTGAATACCTGCATTGCCAGCATGCTCTGGAGTATAGAGGCTATCGCCCCTTCTCGTGCACAGCTCCTCCTGTGTCACTTGTTGTGGATCTATTGAACACCTCCATTGGCGCCATGGACCCATTCATGTGAATGCTCTGCTCTCTTTTATTGACGGTCACATGACCGCCCTCCTGCTCCAATCAAAAACTACACTCGAGGAGGGGGCGGAGCGGGAGGAGGAGAGCGGCCAGAACGAGCGGCGTTGGTGGAGGGGTTTGGAGGCTTGGATTTACATACAGTGGCATGGGGGAGAGGTGTATGGGAGGGGGCTGGCGTTTAAAGTGTCCTGGCAGCGCTGTCCCAGGGCCAGGAGAGGCGGGTGGCCGGGCTGAAACTCCCCCCCCCAGTTGGTTAAAAAAACATATATCGGCGTATAACACGCAGGCACGTCTTACCCTCTGTTTTCAGGGTAAAAGTGTGTGTTATACACCGATAAATACGGCAATTCATAACATTTTAAATGTTTTCTTCTCTATTTTATGTCTTCCATTTATCCTGAGTACAGGAACTGCAGTGTGTAATCCCCCCCCCAAGCAAATTACCACCAGCCACCACTGATAGTTAGTCAAGTCATCAAGTCCAACCAAAAAATATTTAAAAAATCATACAATCCCATATACGCAATCCTATACCCACCGTTGATCCAGAGGAAGGCGAAAAACCCCAGCAAAGCATGATCCAATTTGCTACATAATACAAGGGGTAAGGGGAAGAATGGGGAACAAGAGACACCTGGAGAATTTTTAATCAATCAAGTGCAAACTGTAACCATAATACACAGAAAAAAAGGGGGGGGAATGCCCGGTACTAGTGTCCGGGTAAGGGGTTACTTTAACAGCACTAATTGAATATCAATTATTCAATAATAACCAACTGAAATGCCGTAAATTGATTAAATGTATCACTTTATTAAGTATTTTAAAACAACATTGAACATGTTGGACACTATGTTGGATCAAGATAAAAAATGTATATAGATGTGTTCTTTTGGGTTCTGTTGAAACCCTGTTGCTACATATATCATCAGATAATGGGTCAGACTGAGCGAACTATAGTTGATAATAACATTAAATCGAATTTGCTACAGCAGGGGAACACATTCCTTTCTGATCCCCACGGAGGCAATCGGATATTCCCTGGATCAACTTTACCTATAAATGTTAATACCCAGTTATATTATGTACATTTAGGAAAAAATCCCCCCACCCCCATGCAATTTCGCTCTCCTCCTGCTCTAGGACATACAATACATAGCAGCTAGACTCAAAATCAGTTTACTGTATTAGATCAGGCAGCGATTGCAATTGGTTGCCAGAGGTTACAGCATATCGTTACTGCTTACTGACTGGTTGCTAGAGATTACAGCACACATTACGGCTCACTGATTAGTTGCTAGAGGTTATAGCACATCATCTCCTCACTACCTGCACACCATGGACTGGGGAGGTAAGCTGACCCATCAATAGACAGAAAAGTCCTAGGGATCCTAGAATTCCTGGGATCAGTGGCAGTGCTGGGGGGGAGGGGAGGGTGTGATCAATGGCAATGTTGATTTTTTTACCGACTACCAATATAAGGAGGAGATTCAACACTGGCCACCAATGTAATAGGGGTTTATACGGACCACTAATGTAATAGAAGCATTCACAGTGGCCACTAGTGTGAATGAAAGGATTCTACACCAAGCCCCAATGTAATGAGAAGATTTACACTGACCACCAATGTAATTGAGACATTTAGCCTGCATCACATTTGTGTGTCGGGAACGCATTCAAAATACCTTTCCTGACACCACAGAAACGTGCTGCCCTTCAGCAGATACACAGCAGGGCCATCAATTGCTAATGACACCCTCACACATCTGCTGACATGTGCTGTGCAACTGTGTGATTTTGAAAAAGGGTTTGGGACTTTCTTCAGCATTTCTAGCGCATAGAGCATCCTTTTGAAATGAATGGGCTGCCCTACACGCTACCTACATGTTTATCCACTCTGTCAGCACACCTTTGCATCCTAAAACCTCTGCTAACCTCTGCACCCCAACCCCCCCCCCCCCATGCACTCCAATCCCCCAGCCCTTTAACTCTACCTGCCTCCTCTGCTCATCTTTGCACCTACCTTCCTTACCTCCATACATCCCCTCCTTGCTCACCTGTGAATTAATGACCACAGTTGCAGGCAGGACTTTCAAGCCTGCCCCTTTACCACCCCAGTGAGCAGCATTCAGTATAGGTGATGGTGGATATGATCTCAGGGGGGCATGATATACATATGAATGCTGCCTTTATTTACATATAAATGATGCTGGCCGCCGCTATTTACATATGAATGCTGGTTATTTACATGTAAACGTAGGGTCTGCAGGTAAGTCACCCAAACACAATAGGGCAGAGCTGGGCAGCATTAGTAGCAGCACTTCACACTGAGATATTGGGACACAGCACAGGACTAAAACTTCAAGGGACAAGGGGATTTAAACCAGGATAGTTGGCAAGTATGAGGCAGCTGCTTTGGGCCCCACAACAATGACAGGGCCCAGGGCAGCTGCCCCTTTTGCCCTGCCTTAAAGACGGCCCTGTTTGTACATGTTGATCATATTCCCCCTTAATCTCCTCCTCAAGAGAGAATAAATTCAGTTCCTCTAATCTTTCCTCATAGCTGAACTCCTCCATGCGTCTTAGTAGGTTGGTTGCCCTTCTCTGCACTTTCTCCAGTTCCCCGATATACTTTTTGAGAACTGGTGCCCAAAACTGAACTGCATATTCCAGATGAGGTCTTACTAATTATTTGTACAGGGGCAAAATGATATCTCTCTCTCCATACCTCTCTTAATACAAGAAAGGACTTTGCTCGTTTTGGAAACTGCAGCTTACTATTATTACGCTTATGCTCTACCAAAACCCCCAGATCCTTCTCCACCATTGACTTTCCCAGTTGTACTCCCCCTAGTATGTATGATACATGCATATTCTTAGCCCCCAAGTGCATAACTTTACATTTATCAATATTAAACCTCATTAGCCACATAGTTGCTCAATGAATGCATTGAGGTCGGCTTGTAAATTGGAGACATCCTGTAAGGACGTTATTCCACTCCATAGCTTGGTGTCATCTACAAACACTGAAATGGTACTTTTAATCCCAGGCCCTATATCATTTATAAGGATATTAAAAAGTAAGGGTCCCAACACTGAACCTTGGGGTACACCACTGATAACCTTAGACCATTCAGAGTAAGAATCGTTAACCACTACTCTCTAAATTCGGTCTAGCCAGTTTTCCTATACATTTACAAACTGATCTTTCCAGGCCTGTAGACTTAAACTTACACATTAGCCGTGTGTGGTAAACTTGGTCAAACGCTTTTGCAAAATCCAAGTATACTATGTCCACAGCCACCCCATTGTCCAAGGTTTTACTTACCTCCTCAAAAAAAGAAATCATGTTTGTGTGACAACTTCTGTCTTTCATGAATCCATGAATCCATGCTGTCTGTTGCTTAAAGGGGTTGTAAACCCTCAAGGTTTTTCACCTTAATGCATTCTATGCATTAAGGTGAAAAACTTCCTGTGATGCAGCAGCCCCCCAGAGCCCCCCTTTTAACCCGGTCCTTCCAGCGACGGAGACAAGAACACCAGATCCAGCCGCTGTCTTTGGTCCTGATTGGATAGATTGATAGCAGTGCAGCCATTGGCTCCCGCTGCTGTTAATCAAAGTGTGCCTTCGGAGGGGCTCTCCAATGGGGCGCTGCTGAGGGACTCGAGAAGAGGAGGATCGGGGCCACTCTGTGCAATGCCTACTGCACAGAGGAGGTAAGTATGACATGTTTGGTTTTTTTTAAAACGAACCTTTACATATCCTTTAAATATTTTTTTTCCAGCCAAAACCTATCTATGTATTCTTTTTTAAAATTCTCTTCTCTTCTCAGTATCTTACCAACTATAGCAGTTAAACTAACAGGTCTATAGTTACTTGGTAAAGACTTTAATCCCTTTTTAACCACTTGCTTACTGGACACTAAAGCCACGTACACACGATCGGATTTTCCAACGGCAAATGTGTGATGACGGGCTGTTGGCAGAAAATCCGACCATTTGTACGCTCCATCGGACAATTGTTGTCGGATTGTCTGAGGACAAACGTTGGATGGCAGGTTTTAAAATTTTCCGCGGACAAATGTCTGTTGTCGGATTTTCCGAGCCTGTGTACACAAGTCCGTCGGACAAAGGTCCAAAGTACAAACACGCATGCTCGGAAGCAAGGACGAGCCAGAAGCAGTCAGTCTTGTAAACTAGCGCTCGTAATAGGAATTAACATTCATAACGTGGCAAATTATGAAATCTCGAAATGCAGCGCACAATTCTCTTCTTCTTTAATGGGATAATAATGAAGCTGCTTTGCTGGTGATACTGATGGAGTTATTGCAAACACATTTTCAAAGGCTTTTTTTTCTAGTGATGTCAAGAATAATATTATTATGCTTTTTTTTTTTATTGGGTAAGTTCCCACAACACCATTATCCCGTAGTTTTTAAGATCAAAGATACAACTATGTTGGTGTCTCTTGTCAATTTTACATTGTATTTTTTTTTATGTAACTGCCTACTGCCAAACTGTCATTTGAAGTAAAACACATAGCCAAGTATTATTCTCCACAATTTTTTTATTGTGCATTAAAGAAAGAAAACAAATAAAATTGCTATCATGCTATCTGCCAATAGAACTTAACCAAAAAGTGCATTCTATGCATCCAAAAATATAGAAAACATATAACAAATCAAATCATTATTCAACCAAAAGATAAAATAAAAGCCTCATGCATGTGTTCTGCTTCTTAATATAGGGGGTCAACAATGGCAAGAGTTGGTGAAAGCAGGGGTCCGTCATCCGGAGATAATTCCGAAAATCATCCGGATTAGTTTCCTGGAGCTCCCGCAGCAAAGGCATATGACATAATTGGTCACGATTTAATAAAGCAACCAATTTTTGTTCCAAGAACTCCACCTCCTCCTGTTTCTGGACTGGACTTGGGTCAAAGCAATAACTCCAAGGCCAATAATAAATAACAAGTTATCTCCTTCGATTCCGCAACATGTCTGGTTGATGAAAGGCCGTTCAGAAACTAACTGAAAAGCACGAAATGAAAAGTGCGAACTGAAAAGCTCTAAATGTTTAAAAGTGTGAAAGGAAAAGCGTAAATCAACACTCACCAAACTTCTACTAACACGAAATTAGCAAAAGGAGCACAAAGGGTGGCGCTAAAGAGCTAAAAAACCATGTGGTACATCACTACGTTCGTGTTTGTTGTCCGACAATTCCTTGCCGTTTATATGCAAGACAAAATCCAGGCACACGCCTTCGGACAAAAGTCTCAGGTTTTGTCTGCGGAAAATCCGATTGTGTGTACGAGGCTTTAAACCCCCCTCCTGCCCAGACCAATTTTTAGCTTTCAGCACTGTCACACTTTGAATGACAATTGCGCGGTCATGCAACACTGTACTCAAATAAAATTTAATTCTTTTTTTCACACAAATAGAGCTTTCTTTTGGTGGTATTTAATCACCTCTTAGGTTTTTATTTTTTGCTAAACAAACAAAAAAAAGACAGAAAGTTTTGAAAAAATGACCAAACATGTTTCATAGTTTGTTATAAAATTTTGCAAACAGGTTTCTCCTTCATTGATATTCACTGATGAGGCTGCACTGATGGCACTGATAGGCAGCACTGATGGGCACTGATGGGCCCTGATGGGCTGCACTGATAGGCACAGATAAGGTGACACTGATAGTCGCTAATAAGATGGCACTGATGGGCACTGATAAGGCGGCACTGATGAGGCGGCACTGATGGACCCTGATAGGTGGCACTGATGGGTGGAACTGATGAGTGGCACTGATGGGCACTGAAGGGCACTGATAGATGTCACTGATAGATGGCACTGATGGGCACTGATAGGTGGCACTGATGGGCACTGGTAGGTGGCATTAATAGGCAGTACTGGTGATGAGGCACTGATTGGTGACATTTATAGGTGGCACTGTGGGCACTGATAGGTGACACTGTGGGCACTGATGGATGGCACTGTGGGCACTGGTAGGTGGCGTTGGTGGGCACTGGTAGGCAGCACTGTTGTGCACTGGTTATGCACTGGTAGGTGGCACTGGTAGGTGGCACAGGTGGGCACAGATGACTCTGCAGAGGCTCTCCATAAACGGGACTAATGTCCCTCTCACAGCCGTCAGTGATCGGCTTTTTTTTTCTCCTCACGCTATCAACGCGAGGAGAAAAAATAGCCAATTACCGGCTCTGTTTACATCACATGATCAGCTGTCATTGGCTGACATTGGCTGGTAAGGGGTTGGAATCTTACTCCGATCTGTGATCAGCCGAGTCTCATAGACTCGCTTATCACAGAGTGCCCCGCGAGCGCCCTGAAGGGGGCGCACAGACCGCTTGAGCACAGGAGGCAAAATAGGTGCACTGTAGTCGTCATTTGGCTATAGCGTGGATGGGAAGAGGTTAAATATAGGCACCACATTGGCCGTACACCAATCCAGTGGTACTATTCCAGTCATTAACAAGTCCCTAAAAATGAAAAACAATGGCTTTGAAATGGCCCTGTAATCTATTTTTAAAAAACATGTTTTACTGTGTTTTCTGCCTCCTTGTAATGTCTTATGCTCCTGAACGTTCCCTTCTCTACCTTACTTCCATGTGTTTGGAACGGGCACATGCACTTGGAGTGCTCTATGCACACTACAAGTCTTATGCTGCGTACACATACACATGATTGGACATTCCAACAACGAAATCCTGGGATTTATTTCCGACGGATGTTGGCTCAAACTTGTCTTGCATACACACGGTCGCACAAATGTTGTCGGAAATTCCAATCATCAAGAACGTGCTGGCATACAACACGTACACCAGCACTATAAAGAGGAAGTTCAGTAGCCAGTGCGCCACCCTTTGGGGTCCTTCTGCTAATCTTGTGTTAGTAGAAGTTTGGTGTGAGACGATTTGCGCTTTTCATTTTCAGATCGTTACTGCTTTTCAGTTTGTGCTTGTGGGTTCGTATCTGATTTTCAGTGCGTGTAGTCAGTTCGTATCTGGTTTTCAGTGCGTATTTTTATATTACATATTTGATATCCAGTGCGTTCTTGTCGTCGGTTTCTGATTTTCGGCTCACTCTTCTCAGGCCTTTCTGATTTTCAGTGTGTTCTATTAGTTCATTCTGACCAGCCGACTGTTTTGAAGCCATGTTGCGGGTATGTAGTCATCGTAGAGTTCGTGCTGTGCAGGGGCTTGGTGTTGGGGTTCTTACTTTGACCCAAGCCCAGTCCATGAACAGGGCGAGGAGGAGTTCATGGACGAAGAATTGGTTGCTCCAGCATGACCAATTCTCTCATATGCCTTTGTTGCGGGAGATCTGGGAGAATAATCCTGATGATTTCAAGAATTATCTCTGGATGATGGACCCCGTTTTTCACCGTTTGCTGGCTTTGCTGCCTCCTTATATTAGGCAGGACACCTGCATGCGGCAAGCCATCACTCCCGAGCAGAGCAACGGGGAGAAGTCTGCAGGACTTTAGGTTCTCGATAGGTATCTCCCCCCAGGCTCTGAGGATCATTATTCCAGAGACCTGTTCTGCCATCATACAGGTCCTGCAGAAGAACTATATCAAGGTAAGATTTCTCCTTTAACATCACATTCTATGTATTTAATGCTTGCTAATGTATTGTATTTCTTTCATCATTCCCTAATTACCATGATTGTAATATGCTGTGAATGTCCTCTTTATCCTCATGCATGCTGGAAGTTTTTCAAGTTCCTTTTTTGTCCTTCATGCATATTTGTCTTCACTAACCTCCCAAGCATGCTATCCTAGGCCCATACACACCTAGCCTAGTCACTTAACAATGTATTTTGTAAGCTCCACAGTAGTGCTTTACTCTAAACCCCCCCTAAAATATGTACAAATGTCATTTGTGTCCTTAAATTCAGGCAGAGTGCCAAAGGCTTTTTATTGGGGTCCCAAAATCATTTGGAACCCTCCCTCCCCCCAACTGCTAAGTCAACCGATACCAATCCTCTATCTGCTGACTTTGCCAAACCCATACCACCAAAGCATGTATTAAAGGGCCTGCCTGAATACTTTCAAATGGTACTGTTTAAAGTTTTGTTCTCCTATTATCTTGATAGGTAATTGCAGAATGTAAAAATGTGCTTCAATGTGTACAGTGTGTATTTATATTTTTGTATTATGACACTTCTTACCTGTCCAGTGGGCTGCCAATAGTATAAGTAAGGAGAGGCTGGCCAAAGTAACACACATTATTTATGCATTCAGCTCTTCAGCTCTCAATGAAGTGGAGAGGGTTACCTGTCCAAAACATCTCCTCCCCCCCTAAAATTTTTACAATGGGCCAATCAGAGGGGGGGGAGGAATCTGATAAGTGGACCTTAGATATTTTTCTTTAAATACTCCTTAAAATCAGTGTTATACTGATGTTGGCCAAGAATGTTTGTGTCTAATCTGCTTTCAATGTTATGTGCAAAAATACAAATTTTTATTGTTCTTGTTTCACTTCACAGTTTCCTTCAATGCCACAGGAATGGCAGACTGTGGCTTCCCAATTTGTCCAGCGGTGGGACTTTTCCAACTGCAGAGGGGCAATAGATGGGAAACACGTCCACATAGTCCCACTCCCCAACTCGGGGTCATACTCTTACAACAATAAGGGGTTTAATAGTATAGTGATGTTGGCGGTGGTGTTGGCGACATATGAGTTTCTCTATGTGGACGTGGGGAAGAATGGCCGGATGTCGGATGGTGGAGTCATTGCCCAGACGAGTTCTACGGATGGCTCCAGAGTGGTGGCTTGGGATTGCCACCTGCAGAAGACAACGTGGCTGGTCTACCGTTCGTCTTTGTCGCTGATGAAGCGTTTGGGCTGGGTGATCACCTGATGCGGCCATTCCCCATGAGGACCCTCACCCCGGACCAGAAGGTTTTTAACTACCGGCTGGCCAGAGCCAGAAGAGTGGTGGAGAATGCTTTCGGGATAATGGCCAGACGGTTCCGCCTATTCCTTACGCCAATCAACATGGCGGAATATAAACTTAACCATATAATCTTTGCATGCTGCATTCTCCACAACTTTTTAAGGAGAAATTCTATGAACTATGTGGCCTCAGTTGGGCCTGAGGCCGGATTTCAAGACCAAACCCTGACGGTGCTTGAAACTGGCCGTCCTGGCTTGCCCCCCCAAAGCACCCGCGAGGTCCGTTTAAAATATATGGAGTTCTTTGCGGTTAGGGGGCCATTGATATGCCAGAAAATGTTCAAGAAACATTTATTTAAAAAAATTGTATTATAAACTGAAAAATATTTCCTTTGATTTACTGCTTGTGTTTCTTTTAGCTGTCTCCTAGGTTATCCAATGGGCTTTTCTTTTTGGTCATTTTCTTCAATAGTGCAAACGTAATTTATTTGATACATGAGGTGACAATCCCTTCTTTAGCTAACTATTATGTTGTGGGTCTGCTACACACGCACCTTGTTTTTGTTGTTAATGTATGTAATGCATTAAGGATATAAATATTCATCATTTTCAGCACCATGAATTAATTTTTTGGAGTGACGAAAATGGCCTGATTGTTGCAAATAATAAAGCACTGTGGGTGTTATTTACTAAAGGAAAATCCACTTTGCACTACAAGTGCACTGCAAAAGTGCACTGAAACTGCACTAAAAGTGCACTGTAGTGCAAAGTGGATTTCCTTTAGTAAATGACCCCCATTGTCACTGTAAACACCAACTTAAGCAAAAAAGCTGCTATTGAGCATTGAAAGAAGAAGCCACACATTGTTGAGTTCCAAAATGTTTACTCTGTGCATATTCACATGTGCGTTTAGAAAAGGGTTTTTGAACAAACCAACATATTTTTGGAATTAATTTTTTTTAGACAGTAGAAATATCCTTTTTTTGTGGTAAACAGGCATGTTTTTGAAACCATAAAACAATACACAACTCAGGAACTTTCGAAGTTCAACTTTGATAAATTGAAGGCAATATCAGACATTTATATGTCCAAACTGTGTTGATATTGCCTTCATCAGATAGTCTGATGTCACCCCTGTGAAAGCCAAATTTTGAAGATGCACACAAATTGAGAGTCAAAATGGGGATTTTCCTCCTGATCCCATGCCTAAGGTCAACATGTGCTAGCTCCCATCATGGGGGATCAATGGACAGGTTTCGGGGGTACAACCCCTTCCTCTCATCTACTTTAGTGGCGAAGAAGGGGTTGCACCCACAAACGCGTACATTGATATCCCGTGATGGCAGATAACACATGTTGGCACACTGTGTGCATCTTCAAAATTTGGCTTTCCAATTTTTTTAGAAAAGTTTGCTAAATAAAAACAATTTTTAAAATCTTTTTCCACAACATCCACATCACCTAAAATTAAAAAACACACCATGTATTATAAATATGCAGGCATACATCTATTACCTGAAGCTGTGGTCTCAGACACTCACCTGTTGTGGTCACTATTTCACCCACTTCATAAACCTCTCCTTCCTCCACATCCTCTGGTTGTGGTGTGGAGATTTCCCCTTCTTTGGAGGTGGGGGGTCCCTGGTGTGCTCTGATGTCCCAAGTCTTTTCTCCCCTATGTGAATAAAAAAAATGTATACTTAGCACACAGAGATTTGAGGGCAAAAATAGTAATATGAAACATTGCTTGGAAGTGTCATACAATTGTCTGTTTTGGCAAAGTTCCAAGCTGAAGACATTTTTTTCCCTTTCTTCAAGCTGGAATACTTACCTTTTTTGGTAAAGTTTCACACATGGAGACAACCCTAGTATCCACTGGAGCACCTGTGTGGGACACCCTAAAAAGTTTGTTCTGGTGCCCCATATTAGTGCTCCTGCTTCCAGATGTGTAAACAGTTGCTGATTGTCCTCTCCTTACACTGAATAAAGTTTGCATTTCATTCTAGTTACAAACCCATCTAGACAACAATGTACTAAACTTCTTTGAACACAAATAGGCCTGAACAAATGTAGTTAGCCTGTATCTGCCAAAAACATTGTATTAGTGGGCGAACAAACGATGTTTACTACCAAGGATTACTGTGCCCACGAGCCCGAAAGTTGCCATTTTAAACTGTGCAACAGTAAAGAAAAGCACATGGAGCAGCACTAAAATAATAATAATAGGAACACACGACAACTACTTACTTTTTTGAAGAACTCTCTTGATACTTCTGTACTGATCCTGCTCCCTCAATTTCAGGTCTGACTAGCGTTTCCTCAATTGATCCTTGGATCGTCGTACCCCAAAATTCCTGTGCAGACTTTTCACAACTTTAGACATGATCTTGGCCTTTCTCACATTTGGGTTTGGGTAAGGTCCATGCTTCCCATCATAGTCGGCCCTCTTCAAGATTTCCACCATCTCCACCATCTCTACAAAGGACATATTTGAGGCATTAAATCTCCTCCGGGATCGGGACGTTTGTCTCTCTGGGCTTTCGTCGCTGTTGCTGTCTTCATGTACTTGTTCTTTCTCCGCCATTTGTGCTCTCCCACTGCGCCGAAAGAGAAGGGGCGGGGAATATACTAGAAAGAAGGTCAGGGGCGAGCAGAGTTTAACGCATGTGCAGTGTATATAAAGCATAACGCGCGTGCGTCGTACGTATGATCTGTGAGCGGAGGAAGGAGTAGCGGAAACGCCGATCGTGATAACAAAGGTACAATTTTAACTTGGACCTATACTGCTTATAGATTGAGGCCTATATTGGGACAAGAATAGGAGAGTTTAACCTGACATTAGGGTTTTTCTCTTGTGTTATGTCTTGCTGAGAAAATGGATCTATTGAATGATCAGGACTTTATCCCTATATTCATTGATATGTACCGGGAGCTGCCCTATCTGTGGCAGGTAAACCACCCCTTTTATACCAATCAAAGAAAGAGGAAGGCAGCGCTGGATCAATTGTTGGAATTAGTGAAGCCACAGATCCCCACGGCAACTATTTGAAGGCCACAATTGGTGGCATGAGGAGCACTTATAATAGGGAGCACAAGAAGGACCAGGATTCCCAGAGATTAGGAGCAGCAGCAGATGACTTATGTCCCCAGGCTGTGGTACTTTGACAGCCTGCATTTTCTGGCAAACCAGATGGAACCCAGGCCAGCACTCTCCAGTCTTCCTTTAGCACTTCCTTCCACCCCAGCTGAGGCTTCTGATGTCCAACCTGGGCCTTCCAGCCAGGAAGATGTGGAGGAGCCCAGCTTGAGCCAGGCAGCATTGTTCAACACATTCCTTGTCAAAAAATTAGTTATGTTAACTAGATATTATTATTGATCACTAATTTCTGAACAGTCATGAGCTGAAAATTGTGTGCGATTGATGAACCAAAAACTAAAACTATGTCCCTTTTTCATACACAGGAAAGCCTCAGCCAGGAGGAGGCTGTGGAAAGTGGCAGCCAGGAGGTGGCGGGGGTAAGTGGCAGCCAGGAGTGGCTGGGCCCAGTAGCCTGACCAAATCCCAGGTCCCTCCCCTCCGCCTTAAAAAAAAAAGGCCCAGGAAGGGGAGGGACCTGGAGGAGGCAGCGCTTGGGCTATTTTGACAGACTAATGCGGCCCTCAGAACCCCCCAAGAGGACCTTGCCTGCATGGCAGCCTGCAAAATGCAGGAAATGGAGCAGGGCCAACGTCTCTTCTGTTATGAGGAAGTTATCTTACAAGCCCTAAATAAGGGGTTGAGGGGCGAACTCACAAGCCAAAGCCAGGTTTGTGAGTTTGACCATCGTCCTCCTCCTCCTCTTCCACCTCCTGCCACAACTCCAACACCAGAGCCACAGCCTGGAAGCAAGCGTTGAAGGAAGCATGGAAGGAAGACAAGAGAGTGATGGCCTGGGTTGAGTCTGGTCTGACAAAAGACGCAGGCTGTTGTAAGACCACAGCCTGGGGACATATATGTCATCTGCTGCTGTTCCTGATCTCTTGGAGTCCGGGACCAGATTGTGCTCACTATTATGTGGACTCCTCATGCTACCAATTTTGGCTGTAAAATAGTTGATGTGTGCCCTGGGGTACAAAGGCTTTGCCAATTTCACCAGTTTATCCAGCATTGCCTTCCTCTTTATTTTGTTATGACCCCTATTAAATGGCTATTTTTTTTTTCACAAATACTTGTGTGTGTGTTTTACTTCAAAAAGGACAGTTTGTGAGTAGGCAGGTACATTTCAAAAATACAATGTCAAATTAACAAGGAACACCAACACCAAACAACCTCCTTGAGGTTAAAAAATACAAGTTAATAAATGGTGTTGTGTAAAAAGTTCAATTGCGCAACCAAAATATATTACAAAATATGTATGTAAAAATCACATAATTGGGGGGGCGTGGCTTGATGGTGGAGCGAGCGGCCGCATAGACACACCGCTCCGGCTCCTAACTGCCATCCTACAGGCATTCTGCACCCTATCTCCTCACCAAAGGACTCTAATTGTTCCCCACGGCTGTGGGCACCTGACAGGCTGGCGAACATGGTGAAATATGGGCCGGCTTGGGCCCCATCCACGTCGGATCGGCTGGCGGGATTCCGGAGGCAAGATGGCGCCGGGACACAGGCTCCTTAGACAGCCACGCTGCAGACATTTTCCCCTGCTGACCAGAACTCTGCTAGTGGGCTGAGTGCTTCTACTCCAGCCATATTTTAGTCACAAATAGACCCTCTGCAACTACATAACCTCCAATCAGCACAGGACCCCCAACACTTTGCTGATAATGACCCAGAGGAGGCTTCTCCCTCTGCTGAGCCTACCTTAGCCTCCATTATGCTGGCTATACAAGACTGTAAAGCCTCACTCACTTCCCAAATAGCCTCTATAAGGATGGACTTTTCTCTCCTGAAACAGGACATCCAGAATCTCCATGACAGGGCTGGGGACATGGAGGAACGCATTAGTTCCATAGAAGATAATGTGCATCCCCTCTCTGTTAAAGTGTATGATCACACTGGGGAAATGACGGCACTCCGCGCTAAAGTTGATGATTTGGAAAATCGTTCCAGAAGGAACAACCTTTGCTTTGTAGGATTCCCTGAGCGCGCAGAGGGCACGCACCCTAAAAAATTTCTTTACTCCTGGTTAAGGGACTTTTTTGGCACAGATGCACCCTCGTTCTCTTATGTGATTGAAAGGACACACCGTACCCCTATGCGTCCTCCCCCAGAAGGAGCACCTCCACGCTCCATTACAGCACGTATTCTCAATTTTCAAGACAAGGTGGCTATCCTGCGCATTGCCAGAGAAAAAGGTCCGCTTAAGTACAATGGCAATAACATTTCGAACTATCCTGACTTCTCAGCTGAAGTTCAACGCCAGCGTATCTCCTTCTCAGCAGTGAAGAATCGGCTACGTGAAGAGGGACTGAAATACGCCATGCTCTTTCCCGCCAAGCTCCGTATCATACACGACGGTAAAGCTCAATTCTACACCAGTCCTAAAGAAGCCATGGCTTGGCTGAATGATCGCTACGGACCCGCAGACAGACGAAGAGGTAACCGTTAACAAGCTCATTGATTCCTTTGCTGCCTTCCACCTTAAAACAGCACTGTAATCTCCTATCCACAATATGCCTGACCCATATTATGGTGGTCGCCCACCTTTATTACTTGGACTGCAAGTCCCACGATAACATCTGATTTTTCCCTTTTTGGGGTTTTTTTTTTTTTTTCCTTTGATTGGCCTATTGTTTTTCTCTACCACATAGAAGGCCTACATGATTCCTGAACTTCTACGCACCTGCAGAGATGAACATCCTGGATCGGGACACATTCAATTTTCTTTTTTTTCGGTTAGGAGCCACACCGGACTCCAGAGTACCCCCTTACCGGTTAGTGGCGTGGCCACGGAATAGTTGAACCCTCGATAATGTTCCCCGTTTTTTGCTTACGGGGTAAGAGGGATTCCCTCAGGTTTGGGGATCCAAGGCTCGCTCAGTTGGGGATGGCCGAGCGGGGTGGGGGATACGGGTTTTCATGCAATGTTCTGTTTTTTCCTTTTTTTCCCTTTTTCTCTTTTTCCGTTTTTTCTTTTTTTCAATTTTTTTTTTCTTCTCTAATTGCTGCTCAGGGCAGCTTATTGGTATTCTCTGCCTTATCGGTTAATGGTACATACCTCTGTAAAAATAGATATTTGCAATACAACATGGATGTAATTCAGTGGGGGTGGACTGGCACGGCCTGTGAGGTATTAGAGGTGAAAGTATTTACATGTATATGTGATTATGGTAAAAAATCTGTCTTACAATGATCAGATCACTGAAAATAGTGTCGTGGAACACTAGAGGTATGAATGCACCTCAAAAAAGATCTCTGGTCTTTTCAGTCCTAAAAAAATACAGTTCCCACATTATTTGTCTCCAGGAAACCCATCTGACTGATACTAGGGTGAGGGCCCTTAAGCGTCCATGGCTGGCTCACTGTTACCATGCTACCCATGCAAACTACTCTGGGGGGGGTCTCTATTTTATTGGCTAAATCCCTTCCAGCTGAAACTATACAAATCAAGACAGACAAAATGGGAGATTTGTTATACTCACCCTACAAATTTCTTCTGCGACACTCACTCTGGTAAACATTTACATTCCTCCCCCATTTTCAGTGGAAATGCTGTCCAAATTGTCACTTCACTTGTTGAACAGACCCCCAGGGCCTTTACTTTACATGGGTGATTTTAATGCTGTACTGGATCCAGCCGTAGATCGCTTGGGGGGTGGGGGTAGATCCTTTCCCTCCCTTCTAGATTGGATTCAGGTTTATGACCTTACAGAACTTTGGCGCTGAAAACACCCAAACGATAAACAGTTTTCGTGTCACTTGGACTCTTTCCGCACCATGTCTAGGATTGATATGGTCTTCGCCCCTGCGGACTCTCTTCCCTTTGTCTCTGCGGTTACATACTTACCCAGAGGGGTTTCGGATCATGCTCCTCTCTCTGTGGACCTCGCCATCCTTCCAGGCACAGGTCCAGCCATTTGGCGGCTAAATTCATACTGGCTGGAGGATGAGATGGTACAAGAGACATGTAGGAAAGGTATTGTGGAATACTGGAGAGACAATGTGGGAACAGCGGACCCCACTGCGGAATGGGAGGCCTTTAAAGCCACACTGAGGGGCACTTTCATGTCCATCACTGGGGTTCTAAGGAAAATTAATCAGCAGCTTACTGCGGAACTAGAGACCGCTATGGTGTGGGCCGAGTCTAGGTACGCCACGGACCCGTCCCCTGAAAAGAGAGAGGAGATATATTATGTACCAGCACTCAATCCATGAGTATAAAATAAGTAGTATACAAATATATTATTGTGGACACACATATGTGTGTATGATCAATAGAAAAATATCAATCAATAGGAACAATGTATTCAAAAATAATAAAAATAGTCCAAAATAGAAAAGTCTATAGTTTATATTTCTTCTATGATGTGGATAGATGTGGGAGCCAAAGGGATCTCTGTAAACACAATGCCCAGGGCAGCTTCCTGTTGAGCGAAGTCAGCTCTCCATAACAGCCATGAAAAATCAAAGAGAAAGTGCCTCTTAAGTATCAGTGTTTATTAGAGTATAAAAAATCACATAAAAGCACTTACATATAAGCTGGTGAATAAAAACTTCCAAGAAGAACTGATCCTAGTATCGTCAAACATCCAGGTATATGTGTGGATGGATGTTTGTCAGTGTTTATTAGAGTATAAAAATCACATAAAAGCACTTACATATAAGCTGGTGAATAAAAACTTCCAAGAAGAACTGATCCTAGTATCGTCAAACATCCAGGTATATGTGTGGATGGCCGCGGACCTCCGCTCGGAGACGCCGGCTGTTGTGCGGTAGGCAAAGGAGACACTTCCGCGTTCCAGCAGGGTCACATGGGTGGTGACGTCACTCAGGTAGTTCTAGTGGCCAGGATCCACTACGCGTTTCTGAGCATGCGCGAAGCTCACAACGGGCATGCGCGCTCCTTTCTCAAGTGTACATAGGACACCTTGGTACCTTTTTGTTGAAGAAGTAGCTGTTCTTTTCTTGAAAAGAGAGAGGCATGGTTACAGAGGCGTAGGGAATACGAGATTCGTTTACTAGACCTTACACAAAAACGACTATTATACACCACACAAAAAGCATTTGAACACAGTAACAAAGCTGGACGTCTCCTGGCATATTTGACACGACCCGACCGACCTCCTGTATCTATCCCACGTATCCAGACCATACAAGGCCAAGTTAGTGATGTTCCTGGAGATATTATGGAGGCCTTTCTAAACTTTTACAAAGATCTCTATACATCTAGGGCTGAGTACACTGAAACTCATCTGGACGATTACCTCACTGACATATCTCTCCCCTCCCTGTCTTCTGAGAGGAGGGATGAGTTGGAGGCACCCATCTCGGTGGAAGAGATTGCTGCAGCCATTTCACAAATGCCAGCCCATAAAACTCCTGGGTTGGATGGTTACCCCACCGAATGGTACACACAGTTTAGGGAGTTGCTATGCCCACTTCTATTCAGGGCCGGATTTGCCACAAGGCCACCGAGGCCAGGCCTCGGGGCGGCAGTGGTGTAGGGGCGGCGCCGCTCCTGCAGCGACTTCGCGGCCGCCCCCCCTTTCGTGCTGCCCATTAAAGTCTATTATGGGCACCAGTGCCCATAGAAAAGATGGCCGCGAGCCGACCCTGCAACTGCGCATGCGCCGTTCCGAAGCCGGCCGAGCTCGGGAAAGCTCGTAAGCGCTCGGCCGGGCGGCGCATGCGCAGTAGCGTGATTGCGCCGCCCGGCGCCATTTTTGAAAAAAACGAGAGTAGCTAGTAATGTCAGCGGTGCGGCGGTGGGGGAGAAAGATGACATCTCTCATTGCCCGCACCGCTGTTCCGCCCTCCTCCTTCTGATGGCAGGCAGCATGGCAAGCGACATCCCAATCTGGTGGCAGGCATGGTGGCAAGTGACATCCCCATCTGGTGGCAGGCATGGTGGCAAGTGACATCCCCATCTGGTGGCAGGCAACGTGGCAAGTGACATCCCCATCTGGTGGCAGGCATGGTGGCAAGTGACATCCCCATCTGGTGGCAGGCAGTGTGGCAAGTGACATCCCCATCTGGTGGCAGGCAGCGTGGCAAGTGACATCCCCATCTGGTGGCAGGCAGCGTGGCAAGTGACATCTCCATCCGGTGGCAGGCAGCGTGGCAAGTGACATCTCCATCCGGTGGCAGGCATGGTGGCAAGTGACATCTCCATCTGGTGGCAGGCAGTGTAGCAAGTGACATCCCCATCTGGTGGCAGGCAGCGTGGCAAGTGACATCTCCATCTGGTGGCAGGCAGCGTGGCAAGTGACATCCCCATCTGGTGGCAGGCATAGTGGCAAGTGACAAGAGATGGTGGCAAGTGACACGCTCAGGGCTCCCAATGATTCTGCATTATGGTGAGTTGAACTATTTCAGTTTATATTACAATGTAATGATAGAAATAATATGTTTCAATCATCCTGACACCATAACAACCATGGTGCCGGGGATGATTGAAGCACTAACACCAGCCATTGCCTTGAAAATTTGCCTGCGAAAAATCCTTACCCCTTGCGCGCTTACCCTGAAGTATTTTTAGTCTGTACAATTAAAGCCAGTTATTTTCAGTGTTCTCATGTATGGAGATATGTTTTTAATTGATCTATTGTAGAATTCATCGATAAAGGACGTGGTGTGTGTGTATGTGTGTGTGCGTGTGTGTGTGGGGGGGGGGTGGCATTGAAGAGCCGGCCTTGGGGCGGCAAAGGGAGTAAATCCGGGCCTGCTTCTATTGCGTACATATAATAAAGCTTTGGACACTGGGGTCCTTCTCCCCACTATGCGAGAGGCCTTGATCATACTTCTGCTGAAACCCTGAAAGGATCCGCTTAAATGTGAATCATACCGACCAATATCCCTCATAAATGTGGACGTTAGGATACTGGCTAAAGTGCTTGCAAACCGTTTGAATAAGGTGGTCACCACGCTGGTCAATAGCGACCAGGGGGGCTTCATACCAGGGAGATCCACCAGAATGAATATTCGTAGGTTATTCCACAATCTGCAATATCCACATGATTACCCCCCAACGCGGGCCATAGTATCCTTGGATACTTGCAAAGCATTTGACAGTGTGGAATGGCCGTATCTTTTTCGGGTGTTGCAACTGTATGGTTTTGGTCCCCGTGTGGTGGCATGGATAAAACTCCTTTATGCCTCCCCCCAAGCCAGGGTTTGGGTTAATTCCTCGATCACAGAGACATTCCCCATTACTAGAGGTACAAGGCAGGGTTGCCCGCTGTCCCCACTCCTATTCGCCTTGGCCATGGAGCCGCTAGCGGCACGTATTCGCTCCTCTCCATCTATTAAAGGCCTTCCTATTGCTACCATAGAGGAGCGAATTTCGCTCTATGCTGATGATACACTGGTGTATCTGGCAGACACCAATTAATATCTTCGGAGACTTCTCCGGATTCCAGGTGAACTGGGATAAGTCGAGTCTTTTTCCCTTGGATACAGTAGCGATTCCCCAGATTCATCCGGATTCCAAACTACAGGTGGTGTCCTCTTTCCGATACCTCGGGGTCCTGGCACAGTCACCCTTATCCACTTACATTACTAATAATTTAGATCCCTTATTGAATCGCTTACAGGAGCAAACTAAACAATGGATGGATCTGCCCCTTGACCTTATGGGGAGAGCGAATCTACTCAAAATGGTTTACCTTCCGAAATTGCTATATGTTCTGGCTAATTCCCCATGTACAATCCCTAAATCTATTTTTAAACGTATTGACACGATCTGTGTGACGTTCCTGTGGAGTGGGGGATCCCCTAGAGTGGCACTTGAGACGCTGAGGCTGCCGTCTCACATGGCAGGCCTGGCGTTTCCGAATTTTTTTCTTTACTACTTAGAGTCGCAATTGGTGCATATACATGATTGGTTGCATCCAGCCCTGACAAATGCATGTACTACCACTGAATGTGCCATTGCGACTTCCATGGAAACTCTCCACAATATCATTTATAGGGGCAGGGTCCCAAATCGACCAGGCACCTCCATGCTGGCGACTACAATTTCAATCTTCCAACACATAGTCAAAAAAATTTCCCAACATACTTGGTCAGCATCCCCGAAAAATCCTTTGTGGTTTAACCCTACTCTACAGGAACTAAACTCCTTGCTCGACACTAAACATTGGTACTCCAAAGGGGTCAAATATTTATGCCATCTATACAATGACCAAGGCTTTAAAACTTTTCACCAACTGAGACTTGACTTTGACTTACCACGCTCCTACCTGTTCTACTATTATCAGCTTAGACATGCTATCCGAGCTCAGTTTGGCTCCCTATATGATCCCACTGACTTGCCCCCACTGGAGAGATTGCTGAGACAAGCTGATCCTAATAAACTTATCTCTACCTACTATGCTGCCCTAATGACAGATTTTAACCCCAGATTCAGTAAAGCGCGGGAAAAATGGGCAGCCATGGACATTTCACTTACGGAGGAAAAATGGTCTGAATTTAGTGACACATATAAAAACACTGTTATCTCATCTAAGGATCGGGTTATACATTTCAAGATTTTCCATCAATCTCATCTTATTCCAGTTAGGCTGTGTAAAATGGGATTGAAGCCCACTGCCGGATGTTTTCGAGGCTGTGGGGGGGACGCTGATTTCCTTCATTGCTTCTGGACTTGTCCAGTGGTCCAGGACTTTTGGAGGGAGGTGGGTTCTTTCATTTCCTCTGCTCTAGGACTCCCCAACATTATTCACCCCAAGAGGGGTTTACTGGGGGTCTTTGGTGATTTACAGATATCATCACAGGCTAAGAGACTATTACGTATCCTTTATTTTTATGTTAGAAAGGCTATACTGTTATCTTGGAAAGGTATACAAACACCTTTGAAATCTCTATGGCTAAAATTAATCAATGATATCATACCGCTGTATAGACTTAACTTTGAACTCAGGAAACAAAAAAAAAATGTTCCATAAAATATGGGACAGGTGGCTGGTTAGCCCCATGACCCTCTCTATATAATGTATGCTCAATCTGAACCAGTTACTGGCCGTGCCAGGAGATGCACCATATATGCAAATTACTTATATTCCTATTTATTAATAGCAGGTTGTGTATGTACTAGTGTAATCAATCTCAGATTGATTTATCATTAGCTATCTGTTTTGTTTTTTGTTTTTTTTCCCCTTTTTTTCTGTTTCCTCCCCCCACATATAGGCAATGTACTTGATAATGTATACCAATGCTTAACTGAGCTTTACTTAGTGATTGTCTGTTGTGCTTGTTTTTTTTTTTTTTGTACAAATGGTTTGTATTAAAATCAATAAAAAATAAATTTAAAAAAAAAAATCACATAATTATTGATATGAAACACAGCTGATGCTACAAAGTAATAGATGAATTAATAATGCCACCATGTGATTAATACAAAAAAGAAAGAGGGCGCACCAACCTAGTGCATTACCACTGATAAACTTTAATGCAGCATAAAAACAGTAAAAATTATACTCACAAACGAGCTAGTATAAATAGCTTTCAAAAGGGCGCAAAAGCGCTGTTTCTGTGGATCGACACCCCAGGACCTGTTGCCGAGAGGATAAGACCAGCGCAAATGGCTGATGGCTTACGCGTTTCGGGGGAGCACCCCTTTCTTCAGAGCCTAAGCGGGCAATGGTTGGTCTCTCGAGTTGCTCTCTCTATAAATGTATGTATGTGCCTGTGTCTACCCCACCCAATTAGTGACGACGCCCCCTCCCACAGATATTGGGCACCACCCACCCATTCGGGTTAACCCTCCCTATCCCATCCCTCTGAGTGTGATTCCCCATTTGTAGCCAAAATATAGAGGGCAAACATCACTCTATGTTATCTGCTAAAAAGATAATGATAGTAGTAATACTAGTACAAAAAGAAATTGATTAATTGAAAAAATAAATAGATATAAATATAAATATAGAAACACTGGACCAGTAGATCAGTTTCACTCTCACCATAGGCTATGTGCAACAGGGCAGGGGAAGGGGGATTGGGTGCGCCAAAACAAAGACACCTCACCTCCTGCATGCAGCTCTAATTGTGTCCCCATGCCTCTGATCTACTGGGGTGGATGATGCCGGGCTCCTCCGGCTCCCAGGAGCCATAATAGTGCCGCATGCCATGTGTGGAACGCACGCCATTCAAAAGACCAGGAAGTGCGGGCGTACCTGCGTTCCACCCGCAACTTCCGGCCGATCGTGGCGTCATTTCCCCCTCCTCCATAGGCGTCAGAGGTCCCTGTGCGCCAGGAACACGGCCCGGAAGCGTGGGTGTGTTTGCGTTCCACCCACTGCTTCCGACCGTCAACCTGTGGTAAATAATGCGCGCGCATCTCAGTATGGCCGCGCGCTCTCTATCAATCGATTGGTCTTTTGAATGGCGTGCGTTCCACACATGGCATGCGGCACTATTATGGCTCCTGGGAGCCGGAGGAGCCCGGCATCATCCACCCCAGTAGATCAGAGGCATGGGGACACAATTAGAGCTGCATGCAGGAGGTGAGGTGTCTTTGTTTTGGCGCACCCAATCCCCCTTCCCCTGCCCTGTTGCACATAGCCTATGGTGAGAGTGAAACTGATCTACTGGTCCAGTGTTTCTATATTTATATTTATATTTATATCTATTTATTTTTTCAATTAATCAATTTCTTTTTGTACTAGTATTACTACTATCATTATCTTTTTAGCAGATAACATAGAGTGATGTTTGCCCTCTATATTTTGGCTACAAATGGGGAATCACACTCAGAGGGATGGGATAGGGAGGGTTAACCCGAATGGGTGGGTGGTGCCCAATATCTGTGGGAGGGGGCGTCGTCACTAATTGGGTGGGGTAGACACAGGCACATACATACATTTATAGAGAGAGCAACTCGAGAGACCAACCATTGCCCGCTTAGGCTCTGAAGAAAGGGGTGCTCCCCCGAAACGCGTAAGCCATCAGCCATTTGCGCTGGTCTTATCCTCTCGGCAACAGGTCCTGGGGTGTCGATCCACAGAAACAGCGCTTTTGCGCCCTTTTGAAAGCTATTTATACTAGCTCGTTTGTGAGTATAATTTTTACTGTTTTTATGCTGCACTAAAGTTTATCAGTGGTAATGCACTAGGTTGGTGCGCCCTCTTTCTTTTTTGTGTTTTTTAGCTTGAATACCCATTGTTCAAATGAGGGCTGCAAGACGCTAGGCATTACTTCTATAGGTGGCTGCACCACTTATCCAGTTCATGGACACCTGAGCGCAGGAGAGGTCTTTTTTCTTGTGTTTGACCATGTGATTAATACCACAGTATGATTTAAAGTCCATAAAATATCACAATCAACATAGTTTATATGAGGTAGGGTACTCCGAGTGGTGTAACAAATAATCTTTTCACCCTTACAAGGGGACAACCAAGAAAACAGCCAAGGAAATAATTTAGAGACCAAATGGCCGCTTACCGGATCTGTAGAATCTCAGATTATAGAGATCAAATAGGCATATGCAGGAGGGAACCATCGGCTCAGGGCGGTACATTCATCCAATCACTCGGTATGGAACCCTCTCCACCAAAGACACTTCGCTGGCTGTTACGGTACTCCTGTTCCGCGGAACCCTTAACGGGGTAAGATCGCTCATAGAGCATATTTATGTAAGGCAGAAGAAAAACTTCATGGTACAGTACTTATAACAGGCTTCCTTATTCCAATTAAAAGGTAAAAAGGAACAACTGACAACCAATAAAAAAAACGGTGTATCGATATAAAGTAGCAGCTGCGGCTCAAGCCAGCCAGCTGGTACGTGATGACGTCTGGCCCTACAGCTCCACACAATGCGTTTCTCCGTAAGAGGCTTTGACTGGAAATGGTGATGTGGTAACTTGACACAGAAAACAACAAAAAATATTATGGAGATCAGTAGAAAAAAAAAAAACCAGGAGATCTTGATAAAAAAAATAATTAAAAAAAGATCACTATAAAAATAAAATCGAAACATTATTATTATGGAAAACTGATGAAAAAAATAACAAATATTATTCAGGAGATCACAAGAAATAATAAATAAATCAGTTTGTGAGAACTCTGTGTGAATATGAGCAGCAAAACAACTTCATTATTCTAGCATTATAAAGAAGAAGAGAATGCGCTGCATTAAAAGATTATTAAATTTGCAGTGTGACGAATGTGCTATCTCCATTACGATCACTAATTTTACCAGACCGAGCGCTTCTGCCTTGTGCTTCAGAGCAAGCGTGGAGTTTGGTGCATCGGAATTGTGTACACACGCTCGGAATTTCCGTCAACGGATTTTGTTGTCGGAAAATTTGAGAACCGACTCTCAAATTTTTGTTGTCGGAAATTACAAAAAAAAATGTCCAATGGAGCCTACACACGTTCGGAATTTCCGACAACAAGCTCCCATCGAACATTTGTTGTCTGAAATTCAGATTGTGTGTACGCGGCATTAGAGTTCATAGTTCAACTGGGGAGCGAGCAAGAGAGGGTGGCTACATTCCTCCTTATATTGGGACCTTGGAGAACAAACAAAGCCACCCTCTAACAGGAAGTTGGAGGCACACAGACTGTACATTTGCACTCATTTTCCCTAGAGCTTGGTAAATATGGTAAAGCTTCACTTTATAAAGAATACCCAATCTGGTGCAAGCATAAAAAAACTGAGAAAAACATCAAAGCAACATTTTTGCTTGTACATGTAGCACTAACCAATTATTATACACTTAACGGGATTTTTTTTTTACCAAAGACTTGTAGCAGAATACATTTTGGTTTAAATTTATGACAAAATTAGATTTTATTGGATTTATTTTAAAACAGAAGTAGAAAATATTTTTTTTTCACAATTTCCGCTCTTTTTTTTCGCTTATATCGCAAAAAATAAAAAATGATTTGTGAATAAATACCACCAAAAGAAAGCTCTATTTGTGTGAACAAAATGATAAAAAATTCAAAAATTTCATTTGGGTACAGTGTTGCATGACCGCGCAATTCTTATTGAAAGTGCAAGAGCGCTGAAAGCTGAAAATTGGCCTGGGAAGGAAGGGGGTGAAAGTGCCCTGTATTGTAGTGGATAAGAAACATTCAGCAAGCTTTTGTAAAGCTTTTGGCAAGCTTTGAATACCTTTCTTTAAGCATTTAAAGAGCCCTTTGGTTCCCGTAAATATTATGCACAGATCTTAACAGGAATGCTGATTGCCACCTTGAACAAGATGCTAACAGACTTTCAACAAGCTTCAAGTAGTGCTGAAGCCTGCTAGCAGCTTGTTTAAAGCGACAATCAGCACTCCCACTAGGATCTGTGTTTCAGATTTACAAACTGGAGCTGAATGGTACTTTCAAAGCTTCAACAAATCTTGCTGAAAGTTCTGCAAATGCTTTATAAAAGTTTGCTTTTCACACTGCACTTGCATAGTCCACAGTTTTTATGCCTGTAGAAAAATTCACCCCAAAGAATCTTTACTGAATCAACTTTGATAAATAAACTGACCTCCTGTGAGGAGGCAGATTTGCTATATGCCAGTTGATAGCATCTAAGCTGTTGGTAACCCAGCATACTGGTTAGCAAATCTCACTACTGCAAAATGACACTGAGACACGCACAGCAGGGACACTGAGAAGTGTTAGCCGTTTGATGAGACTTTATATTTAAACAGAGCAAAAAAAAATGTTGGATCAAAGAAAGGCATTACTTCCATCAAAGCACCACATGGTGGCAATAGTGAGCTCTGTCAATTTGTAGTTGGATATATAATAGTACTAAAAGATAAAAGTCACCTTAAAACTTAATCACATGAAAATCGAAAGTAAAGCAATAAAAAATAAAGCTCTGAGCAATGTTGTGGATTGTGAGCAGCTTAATTAAAATTTTATACCTTTCTCTTAATATCAGATCTTTTTTTAATTAGCTTGAAGGAACCACAAAATCAAAATCTGAACGTCTACTTTGTTAAAGAAAACTCTGCAAACAAATCTGCAATATAACAGCAAAAAAAAGGACAGCAGATAATGTAAATATATTATTAAAATGTAATTTATATTTTGTATCCATTGCTTTGAAAAAAATGTTGTATCATGAGACTATCAAGTGTTCATTTAATAAATACCGGCAGTTTATTTAATGTTATCTGTATTATTAAGAACTGGGATAGCAAATGCTGGCAACTCAGACAGCCTGAAGGGTAAAGGAGACCTGAACTCCTTCAGCCAATGTCAGACCCCAGCTGTTGGCTCTTTCTATTAACTACACATCAGAAATGAATCTGAAATCCTCTGGGCCCCAAACTAAAGGTTAACTTCGGCTCCACAAAATCTTGGTATTGAAAACACCTACCATGGACCAGTACACAGAATTTTTAAGCAATAATATAAGTGTATTTAGCCACTGGTTAGTAGCTGTTTTGAAAGAAATGGTTATAACCCCTGTAATTGTTCTTTTCTTTGCTGACTACTATCAATTCCTGTACTGGAGAAACAGTCAGAAGTGAGCGCAAATCTTTCCAAAGTGAGAGGAAGGCCCTTCCTAAACAGCTTCATTGGAGCAGGTGTCCCCTTATCTTCAAATGTAGACAGTCAAATTGCTGACCTGCCAGGATCCACAGACAGCTTCTAATCCCCAAGAAGAGTAAGTGTGAATGTACCAGTCATAAAACATAGCAATCATCAACGAAAAAAGAGAGCTGATAACGGCAGCACACTCTCTTCCTGGTATCGGCAGAGATAGAAGTGTAGCAACCAGGGGCGTAACTACCACCATAGCGACCCATGCGGGCGCTATGGGGCCCGCAGCCAAGTGGGGCCCAGTGAGGATGAGAGCACCGCCAACACAGTCTCCCAGCCAGGGGAAGAGAGAGGAGAGGAAGAGGCAAGCTGTGACCTGTGCCCAGTGCAGCGTGACCTGTGCCCAATACAGCGTTGCCTATGCCCAATACAGCCTGGTCTGCCTGTGCCCCATACAGCCTCACCTGTGCAGAGGAAGAGGCAAGCCACCTGGATCAGCAGAGAGCTGAATTGCCCGATGTAATAGCTTTCATTAGAACTTCCAGTGTTCCCGGGGCTCACGTTACATAGCTCCACCTCTTGGCCCGGCGCCTTTGATAGACAGAACGCCAATCCAATGCGGGACGTGTGACGTCATCAAAGGCGTCAGGCCAAGAGGTGGGGCTATGTGACGATGAGCCCTGGGAAGATGGGAAATTCAAATGAAAGCTATTACAGCGGGCAATCCTGCTCTCTGCTGATCTTGCCTCTTCCTCTGCACAGGTGAGGCTGTATGGGGCACAGGCAGACCAGGCTGTATTGGGCACAGGCAACGCTGTATTGGGCACAGGTCACACTGCATTGGGCACAGGTCACGCTGCATGGGGCACAGGTCACGCTGCATGGGGCACAGGTCACGCTGCATTGGGCACAGGTCACGCTGCATGGGGCACAGGTCACTTTGTATGGGGCACAGGTCACGCTGTAGGGGGCACAGGTCACGCTGCATTGGGCACAGGTCACGCTGTATGGGGCACAGGTCACGCTGCATTGGGCACAGGTCACGCTGCATTGGGCACAGGTCATGCTGCATTGGGCACTGGTCACGCTGTATGAGGCACAGGTCACGCTGTATGGGGCACAGGTCACGCTGTATGGGGCACAGGTCACATTGTATGGGGCACTGGTCACGCTGCATTGGGCACAGGTCACGCTGCATTGGGCACAGGTCACGCTGTATGGGGCACAGGTCACGCTGCATGAGGCACAGGTCACGCTGCATTGGGCACAGGTCACGCTGTATGGGGCACAGGTCACGCTGCATGAGGCACAGGTCACGCTGCATTGGGCACAGGTCACGCTGCATTGGGCACAGGTCACGCTGTATGGGGCACAGGTCACGCTGCATGGGGCACAGGTCACGCTGCATTGGGCACAGGTCACGCTGCATGGGGCACAGGTCACGCTGTATGGGGCACAGGTCACGCTGTACGGGGCACAGGTCATGCTGCATTGGGCACAGGTCACGCTGCATTGTGCACAGGTCACGCTGCATTGGGCACAGGTCACGCTGCATTGGGCACAGGTCATGCTGCATTGTGCACAGGTCACGCTATATGTGGCACAGGTCACGCTGCATTGACACTAGGGCAGCTGTGGCGGGGGGCTGTTTGCAGGGGGGCCCCGTACAACATTTTGCTATGGGGCCCTGCTATTTCTAGTTACGCCCCTGGTAGCAACCTCCTAAATCTGAGCAGTGTAGGTGACTCCCAGGTGGCTTAGCGGATCAGTATTTATTAGTTCAAAATCTGGTCCTTGGTGTATGGTGGGGAGAAAAATAATTGCATTCAGTTTAATCTTTTTACCCTTTGTTGCTCCACAAGAAGAGAGAAGGTTTAGGAGTACAGGATACCCAAAAATAGCACAAAAATGAAAGATCTCTCTTAAGGGCAGCACGACTAGAGTTGTCAGTTTGAATCCAAACCACAATACTACCTGCCTGGAGAGTGCACGTTCTCCCTGTGCCTGCGTGGGTAACCTCCCATACTCCAAAGGCATGCTGGTAGGTTAATTGGCTTCTGTCTAAATTGGCCCTAGTATGTGTATGTATGAATGTGAGTTAGGGATCTTAGATTGTAAGCTCCTTAAGGGCAAGGACTGATGTGAATATACAATATATATATGTAAAGTGCTGTGTAAATTGACAGCACTATATATGTACCAATAATAAATAAAATAGTGCTAGCCTCTTGGTAAATCCTAGAAATAGAGGAACAGTCACACAGATCTATGACCCCGTAAGCATAGCTCCCAACTATCCCTGATTTTGAGGGACTGTCCCTGATTTGGAACAAAGTCCCTCTGTTCCTCTTTCCTCCTCATTTGTCCCTCATTTGGGTCTGATCTATATAGTTGTATATAAAAAGCATTTTTTATCTTTTAAATAATTTTTTACCAGTGCTAAACCTTTCATCCAATTTCTAAACTTCTGCATTTGTAAATTTCAAAAGCCAGTATAAAGGAATGGTAGTGGTAAAAAAAAAAAAAAAGCATTTGTGGGTTTAACTAATTATTTTTTTTGTGTAATTCTCCTTTAAGGGGGCATAGCAAGGGGTGTGTCCTATGCCTACATACTTTTGCTAATATGTGTCCCTCGTTCCCATCTCAAAAAGTTGGGAGGTATGCTGTAAGAGTAGTCTGTGGTTTCTTTTGGAAGCAGTCAAATACTTTACGGCCAATAAATCCTTCTTACAATGTCCAGATGCTAGCTTTTCCCCAGCTCCTCTAAAGTTTCAGCAAGAAGATCCTTGGTGAGCCCGGCTTCCTTTAGAAAATGATTCCAGCTTCTGTTTTTGGGCCTTCAGCATATGCCTCAACCTGAGCAGCAATCCTTTACATCAGAGGTGTCAAGCTCAATTTCATTGTGGGCCACATTAGCACTATGGTTTCCCCCAAAGGGTGGATTGTATCTGTAAGACTAGTTGTCCAGAGCACCTCACTCCTCTTACATCAGATGTTAAGAGCCCCCCCCACATCAGAAGTCAAGAGTCCCCCACCCTCCTTTAGACCACAGTGCATCCCCTAACATTGTGCTAGTGCCGGGAAGAAGCTGGGGTTTGGAGCTAGGAAGCAGAAAGTGCAAGGTCTGGAAGAGGACCAGAGGAGGGCTGAAGTCAGCTGCCTAAATCTAAGACCAGGGGAGGCAGAAATGAGGGGGTACAGTGGCTGCACAGAGAAGCACAGTGGAGGAGTTCTGTCCTTCTCTCTGCTGCTGACTGTTGGAACGGAGAGGGGTGCTTCCGGGTCAGATTCAGCCCCCGGGCTTTGTGTTGCACACGTATGCTTTACATAGATATCCTCCCAGGGAGAGACACTGGGGAAAAGAGAGTTCTGAAAAGGTGCTCCAAAACATTTAGAACCTCCCCAAATGGTACTTCTAAATACAGCTCCTCAGGGATTGACTGGGTCAGATAAATATTCATAATCATGTGCTGCTCTTCCTGCATTGCTTACTGACACCACCTGCTAGCAACAGGCCAATTAACCCCACCAGGTTTAAGGAAGATCCCAGAAAAGGTTAATCACAACTCAGCAATAACACAAATTCATTTAGCTTGGTATAAAAGTGCTTAGGGCAAGATCTCAATAAAAGAACATGCAAAAAAAAAAAAAGCAAATGCATTTGTTCTTGCAATGCCAAATTCTGAGATTTATGTTTGTCAGTGTAATCCTGAAACAGCCAGGGCAGCTCATGGAAGTATTAAGTCACTTTCAAGATGGCAAGACATGGTGGCCAAGGTGGATTAGCCCCTCTAGTTGACTCAAGGAACCTCTTGACAAGTCTATTCTAATTCTACTGTCAACTTGTGAAGAAAGAAATATTCTTGCATGATCACTGAGCCAAAAGATTCTCTCAAATTCTTTAACCACTTCAGCCCCGGAAGGATTTACCCCCTTCCTGACCAGAGCACTTTTTACAATTTGGCACTGCGTCGCTTTAACTGCTAATTGCGCGGTCATGCAATGCTGTACCCAAACGAAATTTGCATCCTTTTCTTCCCACAAATAGAGCTTTCTTTTGATGGTATTTGATCACCTCTGCCGTTTTTATTTTTTGCGCTATACACGTAAAAAGATCGAAAATTTTGAAAAAAAATTATATTTTCTACTTTTTGTGCTAAAAAAAATCCAATAAACTCAATTTTAGTCATACATTTAGGCCAAAATGTATTCGGCCACATGTCCTTGGTAAAAAAAATGTCAATAATTATATATTTATTGGTTTGCGCAAAAGTTATAGCGCCTACAAACTAGGGTACATTTTCTGGAATTTACACAGCCTTTAATTTATGACTGCCTATGTCGTTTCTTGAGGTGCTAAAATGGCAGGGCAGTACAAAACCCCCACAAATGACCCCATTTTGGAAAGTAGACACCCCAAGGAAATTGCTGAGAGGCATGTTGAGCCCATTGAATATTCATCTTTTTTGTCCCAAGTGATTGAATAATGAAAAAAAAAAAAAAATTACAAAAAGTTGTCACTAAATGATATATTGCTCACACAGGCCATGGGCATATGTGGAATTGCACCCCAAAATACATTTAGCTGCTTCTCCTGAGTATGGGGATACCACATGTGTGGGACTTTTTGGGGACCTAGCCGCGTATGGGGCCCCGAAAACCAATCACTGCCTTCAGGATTTCTAAGGGCGTACATTTTTGATTTTACTCCTCACTACCTATCACAGTTTTGAACGCCATAAAATGCCCAGATGGCACAAAACCCCATTTTGGAAAGTAGACACCCCAAGCTATTTGCTGAGAGGCATGTTGAGTCCATGGAATATTTTATATTTTGACATAAGTTGCGGGAAAGTGACAATTTGTTTTTTTTTTTTTGTTTTTTTTTTGCACAAAGTTGTCACTAAATGATATATTGCTCACACAGGCCATGGGCATATGTGGAATTGCACCCCAAAATACATTTAGCTGCTTCTCCTGAGTATGGGGATACCACATGTGTGGGACTTTTTAGGAGCCTAGCCGCGTACGGGGCCCCGAAAACCAATCACCGCCTTCAGGATTTCTAAGGGTGTACATTTTTGATTTCACTCTTCACTGCCTATCACAGTTTCGGAGGCCATGGAATGCCCAGGTGGCACAAACCCCCCCCCCAAATGACCCCATTTTGGAAAGTAGACACCCCAAGCTATTTGCTGAGAGGCATGGTGAGTATTTTGCAGCTCTCATTTGTTTTTGAAAATGAAGAAAGACAAGAAAAAAAATGTTTTTTTTCTTTTTTTAATTTTCAAAACTTTGTGACAAAAAGTGAGGTCTGCAAAATACTCACTATACCGCTCAGCAAATAGCTTGGGGTGTCTACTTTCCAAAATGGGGTCATTTGGGGGGGGTTTGTGCCACCTGGGCATTCCATGGCCTCCGAAACTGTGATAGGCAGTGAAGAGTGAAATCAAAAATTTACGCCCTTAGAAAGCCTGAAGGCGCTGCTTGGTTTTCGGGGTCCCGCGCGCGGCTAGGCTCCCAAAAAGTCCCACACATGTGGTATTCCCATACTCAGGAGAAGCAACAGAATGTATTTTGGGGTGTAATTTCACATATTCCCATGGCATATTTGAGCAATATATCATTTAGTGACAACTTTGTGCAAAAAAAAAAAAAAAAATTTGTCTCTTTCCCGCAACTTGTGTCACAATATAAAATATTCCATGAACTCGACATGACTCTTAGCAAATAGCTTGGGGTGTCTACTTTCCAAAATGGGGTCATTTGGGGGGGTTTTGAACTGTCCTGGCATTTTATGCACAACATTTAGAAGCTTATGTCACACATCACCCACTCTTCTAACCACTTGAAGACAAAGCCCTTTCTGACACTTTTTGATTACATGAAAAAATTATTTTTTTTTGCAAGAAAATTACTTTGAACCCCCAAACATTATATATTTTTTTTAAAGCAAATGCCCTACAGATTAAAATGGTGGGTGTTCCATTTTTTTTTCACACAGTATTTGCGCAGCGATTTTTCAAACGCATTTTTTGGGGAAAAAACACACTTTTTTACATTTTAATGCACTAAAACACACTATATTGCCCAAATGTTTGATGAAATAAAAAAGATGATCTTAGGCCGAGTACATGGATACCAAACATGACATGCTTTAAAATTGCGCACAAACGTGCAGTGGCAACAAAATAAATATATTTTTAAAAGCCTTTAAAAGCCTTTACAGGTTACCACTTTAGATTTACAGAGGAGGTCTACTGCTAAAATTACTGCCCTCGATCTGACCTTCGCGGTGATACCTCACATGCATGGTGCAATTGCTGTTTACATTTGACGCCAGACCGACGCATGCATTCGCCTTAGCGCGAGAGCAGGGGGGACGGGTGCTTTTTTTTTTCTTTATTATTTTTTTGCTTTTTTATCTTATTTTTAAACTGTTCCTTTCATTTTTTCTTTTTTTAATCATTTTTATTGTTATCTCAGGGAATGTAAATATCCCCTATGATAGCAATAGGTAGTGACAGGTACTCTTTTTTGAAAAAATTGGGGTCTATTAGACCCTAGATTTCTCCTCTGCCCTCAAAGCATCTGACCACACCAAGATCGGTGTGATAAAATGCTTCCCCAATTTCCCAATGGCGCTATTTACATCCGGCGAAATCGAAGTCATAAAATGCTCGTAGCTTCCAGTTTCTTAGGCCATAGAGATGTTTGGAGCCACTCTGGTCTCTGATCAGCTCTATGGTCAGCTGGCTGAATCACCGGCTGCATTCTCAGGTTCCCTGTTGAGACAGGAGAGCCAGAGAAAAACACGGAAGACGGTGGGGGGGGCATTCTCTCCCACTGCTTGTAAAAGCAGTCTAGAGGCTAAGTAGCCACTAGGATTGCTTTTACATGAAAGCCGACTGCTGGCTGAAAAGAATGATACCAAGATGATACCTAAACCTGCAGGCATCATTCTGGTATAACCACTCAAAGTCGTGAATGGCGTACCTGAAGACAAAAAAATGGTTAACAATAAAGCACAGTAAACGGTAAAGTAAAAAAAATTGCATACCTGAAAAACAAACGTGATAAAACATAATAACAATAAAACATTGCAGAATAGAATACAGTAAAAAAGAGCAGAACAATAGAGAGAATAGAGAGAGAGAGAGAGAGAACAATAAAACGACAACTATTATTTTTTATTTTATATTTTTGTTTGTGTGTTTTTTTTTTTTTACACTTTTTTTGTAACTGTAACTTTTATAACTGTAACCGGTTCCAGGTTCGGGTCTCTCAAAATGCGATGGCATCTTGGGAGACCCTGTGAAAGTGTGCCTAGTCTGTGCAATACTGTACCCTACGCTAATACTCAACTAGTGTATGGTAGCGTTCAAAACATTCACCAATGCAAAGACCAGGATTGTCAGGACAGGAGGGACAATAATAGCGGGTGTCACGCCTATATCCGCGCTTGCTGCAGACACAACATCTTTTTTGGGGGGGTTCGTTGGGTAGGGGTACTCGGGAGGACATAAAAATGCCTCTCATGCAGCCGACTGCATTTGGTTGGGGATGTGAATGGGGGAAGTACTGGCGCTGCAGAAGTGGTGGGTTCCCAATTATTAGGATTGGAATGCAGCAGGAAGGGCATTATGGGCACGACGGGCCTGTGTTTGTCTTCTTCTTGGTGGCAGCGGGACACTACTTGTGCTTGCCACCTCACCAGCTTGAACTGCACTTATGGGACTCGCCACGTCACCAAGTGTTACTACAGTGCTAGTTTGACTACGACCGGGGTGTACTAGGCCGCTGGCGCTTGCCAGTTCTTTAAAACGCTACCAAAAAAACTGTTAGTGATCGCAGGGATCAGGCCTGACTCTGCGAACGCTGCAGTTATGCGTTTAGTGTTTTGTAAGTGACAGTGATCGATCGATACTGCACTTGGGTGGGCTGGGCTGGGCCGGGCGGAGGGGCAAAACGCAGGTGCTAGCAGGTATCTGGGCTGATCCCGCTAACACTGCGTATTTGGGAACCCTAAACTGCTGGGGACGCTAGTATAGATCTGATCGGATCAGATATTGATCAGTTCAGATACTATACCACTAAGGGAGGCGAATGCTGCGTGCGTGGGTTTTAGCGGTACTGGCGCTAATCTGACGCTGCCTGGGGCGACGCATATCACCGCCGGGTGATCAGGGGGCTAAACCTTTATTCGGTAATAAACGACGGGTGCCCTGACACTATAAAAAATAAACGAACTAACCAGCGTCACCTGCAACGGTTATACGGTGATCAGTGGTGAAAGGGTTAACTAGGGGGCAATCAAGGGGTTAAAACATTTATTAGGTAGTATATGGGGGTCCCTGTCGCTATAAAACGCTGACGGCGAACCTAAAGATTTACCTCCCTAACTAGCGTCACCAGCGACACTAATACAGTGATCAGAAAAATGATCGCTGGTGACGGGGTGATCAAGGGGTTAAAACTTTATTAGGGGGGGTTAGGGGGGTATCCTAGACCTAAAGGGGGCTAACAGTAACTGACCTAACACTGTAACTGTCACAAACTGACACCAATACAGTAATCAGAAAAAAAAAAAAAAAAACCTGCTTGGTGTCGGTTTGTGACGGGGGGGGGGTGATAGGGGGGTGATCGGGGGGGGGATCGGGGTGTTTTGTGTGCCTGGCATGTTCTACTGTGTGTGTGTGTTGTGCACTAACTTTACAGTCTTCTCTCCTCGGCGCCGGAACGGAAAATACCGAGCCGAGGAGAGATGACATCATTTCCTCTGCCTCTGTGTACAATACAGAGGCAGGGAAATGATCCCATTGGCTGGGAGCGATCGCGAGGGGGGGGCCACGAATGGATGGCCTCCCCCTCACCACCGATTGCCGGGGGAGATTTGCCGACCGCCGCAGGCACCGGGGGGGGGGTCCGATCGGACCCCCCACCCGCGGGCAGGCAAGGACGTACCTGTAAGTCCTTTTGCCTGCCCGTGCCGCTCTGTCGACGTACATCGTCGTGCGGTGGTTGTCAACTGGTTAAGCAAGCTGCTAGCAGGCTTTCAAAAAGCTAAAACGAAATCTGAAGCCTACTAGCAGCTTGCCACTTGCCAACCGCAATACGTATACTGTATATATGTTGCAGTTTGTAAGTCGTTTACCAAGGTTATGGCTGAAGCAATCAGCAATAGCCCCGGTATTTTTTTTTTTCAGCGGCAGCTGGCTTTCTCATGAAAGCAGTCTGAGTGGCTCATCAGCCGCTGGATCGCTTTCAGAAGCGGCAGAAGAAGGACGTCCCCCTCCCGATAGATAGATAGATAGATTAAGGGAACAGTGTAAAAATAAAAAAAATTAAAGCATGCCCCCCCTCCTCCATGCTCACGTGCAGAAGTGAACACATACGTAGATTGCGCGCGCAAATGTAAACAGTGTTCGCACCACACATGTGAGGTATCAACACGAACATTAAAGCGAAAGCAATAATTCTAGCGCTAGACCGCCTCTCTAACTCTAAACAGGTAACCTGTAAAAAAGTTTTCATCGTCGCCTATGGAGATTGTTTAGGACCGTAGTTTGTCTTCATCCCACAAGCATGTGCAATTTTAAAGCACGACATCGGTATCTATTTACTCGCCTTAACATCCCCTTTCATATTTTACAAAAAAAATGGGTCTATTGTTTTGATTTTTTTTTTTTCTTATTCATTGGTGTATTTTTTTTTTTTAAATTGCGTTTAAAAAACCACTGCGCAAATACAGCGTGACCAAAAATTGCAACGATTGCCATTTTATTCCCTAGAGCAGTGGTTCTCAGCCTCGGTCCTCAAGTACCCCCAAACGGGCCATGTTTTCAGGTTTTCCGTTACTTTGCACAGCTGCTTTAAATCAATATCTGTTTAACCCCTTCCCAGCCAGTGTCATTAGTACAGTGACAGTTTATATTTTTAGCACTGATCGCTGTATTGTTGTCACTGGTTCCCACAAATTGTCAGCTAGTGTCAAATTGTCTGCCGCAATATCGCAGTCCCGCTATGTCCCTGATCGCCACCATTACTAGTATAAAAATAAATAAAAATTCCAGTATATATCCCATAGTTTGCAGCCGCTATAAATTTCGCACAAACCAATCAATATACGCTTATTGGGATTTTTTTCTTAACAAAAAATATGGAGCAGAATACATATTGGCCTAAGAGATTTGATTTTTTACTTTTTTGGGGGGTGTTTTATAGCAGAAAGTAAAAAATATTAAATGTGTTGTGATACTGCGCGCTGCTAGGGATTATACTATTACTGAAAAGTTATATAAAAAATGGAAACTAGCGAAAAGCTCACCTTCCACACCCTCATTAATTGTGTGATCTAACATTTAAAAAATACTGTTTTTTTTTTCAAAATTGTTCTTCTTGGTCTTCTTTTTTTATTTATAGCGCAAAAAATAAAAACCGCAGAGGTATCCAAATATCACCAAAAGAAAGCTCTATTTATGGGGAAAAAAGGACATACGTTTTGTGTACAGTGTTACATGACCGCGCAATTGTCAAAGTAACGCAGTGCCGTATAGCAAAAAATGGCCTGGTTCTGAAGGGGAGTAAATCTTCCGGAGGTCAAGCTGTTAGCAGGCTTTCAAAAAGCTTCAAAACTTTCTGAAGCCTGCTAGCAGCTTGCTTAAAGCGGCAATCGGCAATCTGTGCTCAACATTTACAAACTGGAGTTAAAGGGCACTTTATACAAGCTGAAGCTCATGTGAAACAGGTCTGTCAATCATAACATCTCAGTGATGCCAATCAATGCAACACGATCAATTTAATTTGCTGCCCTCGACTCAGTTTATTAAAATCCGATCTAAATTCATTCTATATTAAATCAAAAGGGGAGCTATGGCAATTCTACTGTTTGTTGATTCGATCATTTTAACCAAAACTGTACATTGATGAATTGGGAGCGTGTATGTCCACCACTAGACACATGGGCATTCAGGACATATACAGTGCATCCGGAAAGTACTCACAGCGCTTCACTTTTTCCACATTTTGTTATGTTACAGCCTTATTCCAAAATGGATTAGATTCATTTTTTTCCTCAAAATTCTACAAACAATACCCCAAAATGACAACGTGAAAGAAGTTTGTTTGAAATCTTTGCAAATGTATTACTAATAAAAAAATGAAACAAATTCCCATGTACATAAGTATTCACAGCCTTTGCTCAATACTTTGTTGAAGCTCCTTTGGCACCAAATTACAGCCTCAAGTCTTTTTGACTATGATGCTACAAGCTTGGCACATCTATTTTTGGGCAGTTTCTCCCATTCTTCTTTGCAAGACCTCTCAAGCTCCATCAGGTTGGATGGGGAGGGCCAGTGCACAGCCATTTTCAGATCTCTACAGAGATGTTTAATCGGGTTCAAAGTGGGACCCAGAGGCAGCTCTTTAATTAGGCAAATTAGGTGGTCGCCTAAGGCCTTGCGCTCACAGGGGCCTCGCGACTGCCTAATTTGTCTACTGAAGGAAGGGGAGAACTGGTGTAACGTGGGCAGATGGTGGACCCGTGCTGTCCCTGGGTCCGATGTCCCAGCCAGCTGCGGGAGTTGGGACACTACTGACGGCGCTGCCTGCCTGCACTGAACAGTGAGGAGGATCACTGCAGTGGGGAACAATTACAGGAACCATTCCCTGTATCTGTGTCCGTCCAGCAGTTGAAAGCTCTAAGACCCGCCCCCCCTTCCCCGCTGAACGCTGGTCGTACACAGATACAGGGCACCATGGTTCCTGAATTGCTTCCCGGCAGCCTCGTCTGGGTCTAAGTCTTGTATCAGGCGGAGTTTTCTTCTCTGCCCGACACATCACATCAAGTGCTGATACAGAGAACATGACCTGTGGGCGGAGGCATGGTATATCAGTCCCAGGTCACAGACGGCACAGAGGCCTCCCCCAGGTCACGGGCGCCCGGGCCCCCACCCCCCTTAGTCATTCAGGGCCCACACTTACCCCATCTAGTGAACATCTTATCCCTCTGTTCCCCAGTGTCTCCTCCTGGCAGCCAATCAAATGTCATCTCCTTTCGGCTAATCGAGTGACGGGTCTCATGACCCGCTTCCTGATTGGCCGGGAGGAGGATCAGTGTGAGAATAGCGAATATTCATTCACTATTCTCACACAACTGGGTGGGCTTGGAGCGCATTCCTCTGCTCCCCAATACCACCTTTTTTTGAAGCCTATTAGAGCCTCCAGCTCTAATCATGTGCTTCAAAAAAAACACCCCCCCATTGGAATCCATGCATTCAGCGCCCTGTATGTAGATCAGGGGGCCGGACACATAAATAGGGGGGCGGCGCCCGTGACGTTCCGCCACTGTCTACGATCCTACAGTGGTACAACACTGCCCACCTATCCTAATTATCACGTCAGCCCCTCCCCCTCTTCTCCATCTACCTACCCTCCCCTCTATCCCCCCTTCCTCTGCCCTCTAACACTTATATCCCACCCCCTTTATTATTTCCATCACCCCTCCCTTTCTCTTCTATCCTCCCCCTCCCTCTCTCTATCATCCCCCCCCCCCCCCGTCCTCTCTCCTCCCTCCCCCTGTTTTCTTCCCCTCTGTTCTCTCTCCCCCTCTATCCTTTCTGCCTCCCTCCCCCGTCCACTCTCCCCTCTCCCTTCCCTCTTTCTATCCTCTCCCCCCTCCCTCTATCCACTCTCTCCTCTCCACCCTCCCCCTCCCTCTCCCTCTTCTCTCCCCCTTCCTCTCTCTATCAATTCTTTTTTTTTTTTTTTTTCTTTTGCCACATCAGTTAACTATATCCAGAGACTGCCTTTAGAGTAATATTCATGTATGTCTCTAATCCAGTCACATCATTGTGGCCATTCAAAGATTTTTTTTTTTTTTTTTTTCCTTTCTTTTTTTTTTTTTTTTGTAAGGTATTGTATAACCATATGCATTTTAGTGTATAATTAGTTATAAAAGTGCCGCGATACAAGTATAAAGCCTATATCCTGCCTCTCGGGATCAATTGGCCGCGTAACCTCGTATTACTATTGTATGTGTTTGTACATTGGTACTTCTCTCGCTGGTGCACCCCCCCCGCCCCCCTTTTAACCCCCCCTTATTGAGCCCCCATATTTCTCGGGCGCACACTTTGGCCAATATTAGTTCGATACATTGTTCTCTCTCGACTCTAACTTCTAAGCTACTACTCGCTCAGCCTCGCTCCATTAGTGGGGAGAACAGGTATATTCAGTACTAGATAACACTGCTGAAGGACAAGGCATTGCTTGGATACACAGGTTCCACATTTTCGCAAACTTATTGTGGTTGCCTAACCTAGTGTAGAATGTTCTTTCGCTCCACACAGTGGAGTTGACGGTTCTAATCCAGTCTTCCGGAGTAGGGGGAGTTCTTGATTGCCAAGACTGTGCAATTAGTTTCCTGGCCTGGAACAGGCATCTTGCTGCCACTACCACCGTGCTTCTATCTCCCAGTCCATTGGTGACGTATCCCAGCACGCAGGTTTTGGGATCTAACTCTAAGTTAGTTTTAAGCGTGGTATTTATTTTCTTTAAGATCTCTCTATCAATTCAATTCAATTCAAATAAGCTTTATTGGCAGGACCACATACATGTTAGCATTGCCAAAGCAGTTGAGTTTCTATAAGAAAAAGGAGGGGGGTGGGGGTAATGGGTAATATAGAGCGGAATGGGCATAAGTCTGTGTAAAGGATTTTTTAAGTCCTCAGTCTTTCATGTCCCTCTCAGTCGGTGACACGCTGTCACATATTGGGCAGCAATTTTTACCGTTGGCTCCTCTTCTCCCAGTAGAAATTGGAGTTTCCTCTTCTCTTCTATAGAGTTGAAGTCCGGGATGAGAGTGGAGAGTCTCTGGAAGTGAGTGTCCCTCACTGATGAGTACTTTGGGAAATGTAGCAGGAAGTGGTCCTCATCCTCCAGGACCCCCTGGTCACATTGCTGTCTACTCTCCCTGGGCTTGTAGGTCTGTCTGTGCCGTCCTAATTCGATTTCCAGGCTGTGGGCGCTCGGTCTGTCAGTCTATCTACCCCCTCCCCCCTCCCTCTGTCCACACTCTCCTCTCCCTCTCCTCACCCATCACCCTAACCCATGACCCTAGCGCCTAACTTTAACCCAAACCCTAATTCCTAACTCTAAGTCTTAATCCTAACCCCCCAGGATGATCGGATAGTCCCTGAATTAGCTATGGTTCTGATTCAGAGGAAGACGAAAAACTCTATTAAAGCATGGTCTAATATGCTCCAATAAGGAAAAAATTCCTTCCTGACCCCCTGGAAGGCCAGTGCCCAAGATAAGGCCCAACATGAGGCCCAACATGAGGCCCAACATGAGGCTCAAAGTGGGACCCACCATGCTCCAGATCTTAGTGCAGGACATGATTCTCATCACACCGTGTCACCACAATAAGAATGTTCCCTTCCAAGACATGTCCCCTGCAATCCAATTGTTCCTCTCCCAGCTGTGTTATGCTTGGAGTAATGCCCCGTACACACGGTCGGATTTTCCGATGGAAAATGTCCGATCGGAGCGTGTTGTCGGAAATTCCGACCGTGTGTGGGCTCCATCGGACATTTTCCATCGGATTTTCCGACACACAAAGTTGGACAGCAGGAGATAAAATTTTCCGACAACAAAATCCGATCGCGTCAATTCCGACCGTGTGTGGCCTGTTCCGACGCACAAAGTGCCACGCATGCTCAGAAGAAATTCCGACACGGGACAGCTCGTTCTGGTAAACTTAGCGTTCGCAATGGATACAGCACTTTCGTCACGCTGCAATGTTAAAAATGGTTTAATACAGCGCACTCTCTTCTTCTTTATAATGTGACAAGAATTAAGTCGTTTTGCTGCTCATATTCACACACACTTCTCACAAAGTTTTATTTGTGTTTTTTTAGTGGGATTCCCTCAATATATTGTTATTAGTTGTCACATCTGACAGTTTTATATTTTTTATGTTTTTATTTTTTTCTTTTTAAGCCTTTTTTTTTCTTTAATGTTTGGATTTTTTCCAAGGCTGATCTTTGTTCAATGTTATTTTTATTTTTACTCCAGAATATTTTTGTGTGTGTTTTGTGTGGCAAGTTACCCCAACACCATTGATATCTTTTATTATTTAATCTCCATGAGATTTTTTGTTGTTGGTGTCCCTTGTTCATTTCACATTGTATATTAGAAATGTACCTGAATCCTCACAAACAAACCGTCATTTTTGAAGTAAAACACATAGGAGAGTATAATTCAAAACAAAAATCCTTTATTAAGGGATCAGAACCAAACAAAGAGGAAGGCAACACTGGATCAACAGGAGAAATTAGTGAAGCCTGGGACCCCCACGGCAGACATCAATTCTTAAACCTCAAAATTGGTGGCCTGAGGAGTCCATATATAAGGGAGGGCAGTCTGGCCTGGGATTCACAGAGACTCGGATAGCAGCAGATGACATCAGTGTCCCCAGGCTGTGGTACCACAAGAGGCTGCATCTTTTGGCCGACCAGACTGGATCCAGGGCAATCACTCTCTGGTCTTCCTTTCACACTTCCTTCCGGGCTGTGGCTGTGCAGTTGGAGATGTGGCAGGAGGAGGAGTAGGACCTGGAGGAGGAGGAGGACTGGGAGGACCTGGAGGAGGAGGAGGACTGGGAGGACCTGGAGGAGGACTGGGAGGCCCTGGAGGAGAGGGAGGAGGAGGAGGAGGACCTGCAGGAGGAGGAGGAGGACCATCCCAAAGCTGTGTGTGAGGTGTAAGTTGGCCCCTCACACCTTTCTCCAGAGCCTCTGATATGAGGGCCTGACACATGGCTTGTTGGCCCTCCTCCATCCTCTGCATTTTATAGGCAATGAATGCCGCAAGGTTCTCCTGCCTGGTGTGGGGTGCTCCCAGGACCTCTGTAGCCCTCCAAAAAAATCTGATAGCCGCCTCCTCTAGGCTACTCCTCCTGCTGCCACTTTCTGTTTTCAGGGTGGGTGGAGGGACCTGCAGATCAGCCACCTCCTGGCTGAGACTTCCCTGTGTATGAAAAAGGGACATGGTTTTAGTTTTTGCATCATCAATCACAATCATAAATTAGTACTCCCAACTAACATCTAGGTAACATCATTGATTGGACAAGCAGAAATATTTAGAGGAATGCTATACCTGGCTCAATCTGGGCTCCTCCACATATGGCCTGGAAGGCCCAGGTTGGGCATCAGAAGCCTCAGCCGGGGGGGAAGGAAGCGTGGAAGGAAGACTTGAGAGGGATGGCCTGGGTTCAGTCTGGCCTGCCAGAAAGTGCAGCCTGTCGTAGTACAACATCCTGGGGACATAGATGTCATCTGCTGCTCCGGATCTCTGTGAATCCAGGACTTTATTGCGCTCCCTCAGATATGTGCTCCTCAGGCAACCAATTAATATCTTTAAATAAGTGATGTCTGCCGTGGGGATCACCTGCTTCACAATTTCACACAATTGCTCCAGTGCTGCCTTCCTCTTTGCTTGGTTTTTGAAATGGGGGTGGGTAATCTCCCACAGACAGGGCAGCTCCCTTAGCATATCAATAAATAGTGACATGAAGTCAGTATCTCTCATTAAGATATTCATGTTCACTGCAAGACACAACACAAGACAAAGCCTAATGTCAGACCAAACTCTCCTAATCTTGTTACAATATAGGCCTCAATCTAGAAGCAGTATAGGCCCAAGTTTGTCTCTTACCTTCGTTGTTACGATCGGCGCGTCCAATGCTCCTTCCTCCGCTCACAGATCGTACGTAATACGCACGCGTGTTATGCTTTATACACACTGCGCATGTGTGTAACTCCGCCCGCCCCTGACGTTCTTTCTATTCTATTCCCCGCCCCTTTTCGTTCGGCGCAGTGGGGGAAGAGCATGATGGCGGAGTTACACCAGGTGCGTGATAATTCGAACAACGAGGAGGAGGAGGAAAGCCCGGATCCAGGCACGTCCCGATCCAGAAGGAGACGTTTTAAGGCCACAAATATGTCGTTTGGGGAGATGTTGGAGATGGTCGACATCTTGAAGAAGTCCGACTATGACGGAAAATATGGGCCTTACCCCCACTCCAACATCAGAAAGGCCAAGATCATTGGTAAAGTGGTCCGGAGTCTGGAGAGGAATTTCGGGGTACGAAGGTCTAAAGATCAGCTCAGGAAGCGGTGGTCGGACCTGAAGTTGAGAGAGCCCGAGCAGTACCGAAAGATCCGGAGAGTGCTGCAAAAAAGTAAGTAGTTGTGCTGTGTTCATATTCTTTCTGTCTTTATTCCGTTCGTTCTGCTCCATATGCTTTTAGTAATTGTAACGTTTAAAAGGGCAACTTTAATGTTCATGGGCCCATTATTCGTTCGTATCAAACATTTTTTCTTTCGGCCTCTAGAACACCATTGTTTAGGCCATATGCATTTTCACACATTTTTTTTGGGCCTACTTGGATGCCAAATATTTGTTTGTGTAGATGGGTTTGTTACTAGAATGAAATGCAAACTAGATTGTGTGTAAGGAGAGGACACTGAGCAGCTGTTTTCACATCTGGACACTGGAGCACTAGTGTGGGACCCCAGAACACCATTTTTATTAGGGGGGGCACACAGGTGCTCCAGTGTATACTATAGGGGGGGTTACATGTGTGAAGCTTGTACCAAACAGGTAAAGTATTGCAGCTTGACAAAGGCCCATAAAAAAAAGACATCTTTGAACTCGGCTAAAATAGACAATTGTACCCCACTTCCAAGCAATGTTTCCCATTTCTAGTTCTGCCATCAAATATCTGTGTGCTAATTATACCATTTTTGTTTTACATAGGGGAGAAAAGACTCGGAGGTCACTCCTCATCCCAGGAGACCAGAGCCCCCCCCCCCCTCTGGAAGAAGGGGAAATACCCAAAACACAAGAAGAAGAGCAGGAGGAAGAAGAAGACGTGGTGGAGATTGGCACCACAACAGGTGAGTGTCTGCGACCACAGACTCAGGTAAAAGAGATGGCTGGTGGCAGATTTTTGAGACCTTTTTTTTTGTTCTTTATCTCTTTTTAGGTGATCGGGATCCAGAACGCTTTACATCAGAAAGTGCCCAGATACTGATAGGGGAGATCATGGGGTGTAATCTCCAATTGCAAAACATCCAGCAACAAATCACTGATGTTATTCAAAAAAATAATAACATCATTGATGTTTTGGGGCGAATTTAAACCCCACAAAATCACCTGTTTTATGTTAATTACATTTTTACAATGTTTCGAAAAGCCAAATTTGGAGGATGCACACAGTGTGCCAACATGTGCTATCTGCCATCACGGGAGATCAATGGACGTGTTTTGGGGGTGCAACCCCTTCCTCAATTATAAAGTAGCGTTGAGGAAGGGCTTGCTCCCCCAAAACACGTCCCTTGATCCCCCCTGATGGCAGATTGCACATGTTGACATTCGTAAATTGGTGTGCATCTTCCAAATTTGGCTTTTCCAGGGGTGAGTTCCCCCCATCTGAACGCTATATCAAACCCAGTTCCTAAATACTGATGTCTGATATAGCCTTCAGGTTTTACCTAATGTGAACTTTGTAAGTTCTAGTTTTTTGGCTTTCTTGTTGGTTTTACACAGGCCTGTTTTATCTGAAATGGATATTTGGATTTTTCATAATGCTACTGCAAACATTTTATACAACAAACATGTTGGTTTGTTTTAAAAACCTTTGGTAAATGCACATGTGATTGTGCAGGTATAAAAAAGTGCCTTACTCAAGAATGTGTGGATTATTGTCTCAACACTACAACACTTTTGGGGTGATGTAATTGCTGTTTTATGCAAAAATGGGGGTTATTTCCTAAGGGCAAATACACTTTGCACTACAAGTGCAGGTTCAGTGCAGTTGCAAGTGCACTTGTAGTGAAATGTGTTTTTGCATTTAGGAAGTACCAGCCAACACTATTCTTTATAAGGTTACCCAATCACGACATTTTCTGCACTCAACACATTTCTGTCAGGGTCAGCTCAAACAAACACAAGCAGTAAATGTCCACCAAGAATTGTTTTTGGTTGTTTTTTATTTGAAAAAGGTGTCACAGATTGTCTGGCATATTGATAGCCCCCCTACCCGCAAAGAACTCCAGGTATCGTAACCGGACATCACGGGCACTCAGGGAGGGCAAGCCAGGACGGCCGCTTTCAAGTGCCGTCATTGTTGATGTATTTGGTATTCCGGCCTCAGGCCCAACTGAGCCAGTATAGTTGGCTGAATGTTTTCTTAAAAAATTATGGAGAACACAGCACGCCAGTATAATATGGTTCAGTTTATACTCCGCCATATGGATGGGTGTCAGAAATAGTCGGAACCGGCTGGCCAGGATTCCAAATGTGTTCTCCACCACTCTTCGGGCTCTGGCCAGCCGGTAATTAAAAACCCTCTGTTCCGGGGTGAGGGCCCTCATCGGGAATGGCCACATCAGGTGGTCCCCCAGCGCAAATGCTTCATCAGCAACGAACACAAATGGGAGACCTTCAACATTGTCCTCTGGAGGTGGCAAGTCCAAGCTGCCATTCTGGAGACGCCTGTAGAACTCCGTCTGGGCGATCACTCCACCATCGGACATCCGGCCATTCTTCCCCACGTCCACATACAAGAAGTCGTAATTAGCCGACACCACCGCCAACATCACTATACTATTAAACCCCTTGTAATTATAATAGTACGACCCCGAGTTGGGTGGTGAGACGATGTGGACGTGTTTCCCATCAATTGCCCCTCCGCAGTTAGGAAAGTCCCACCGCTGGGCAAAGTGGGAGGCCACAGTCTGCCATTCCTGTGGCGTTGAAGGAAACTGTTGAGGAAAAAACAATAAACATTACTATTTTTTCACAGAAACCTGGCAAGCAGATTAGACACAAACATTATGGGTCAACCTCCAGATAGCATTTATTAAGGGGAATTTAACAACAACAAAGTATAAGGTACACCTATCATATTCCCCCTCCCCCCTCTCATGGGCCATTTCTAACATTATAGGGGGGGGGACTCTTGGACAGGTAACCCTCTTCACTTCATTGAGAGATGAATGCCTAAATACAGGGTATTACTTGGAACAGCCCCTCCTTAGTTAAACTCTTGTGGCAGCCCACTGGACAGGTAAGAAGTGTCATAATACAAAGATATAAATACACACTGTACACATTTGAGCACATTTGGACATTCTGCTATTACCTATCAAGATCATAATAGGATACAAGAACTTTAAACAGTACCATTGGAAAGTATACAGGCAGGCCCTTGCACTACATGCTTTGGGGAATTCATCCATAAATCTGAGCACTAAAGAGGTGGGTATATTGTGTATGGGTTTGGCAAAGACAGCAGATAGATGATTGAGGATAGAGAATTGGGATCAGCTGACTTAGCAGTTGGGGGGAGGGAGGGTTACAAAAAATTTGGGGACACCACAAAAAAAAGCCTCTGGCCCTCTGCCTGAATTTAAATCCAAAATAACATTTCCAAACATTTTAGGGGGTGTTTGGGGTAAAGCACTACTATGGAGCTGATAAAATACATTGTTAAGTGACTACATGAGGTGAATATAGGGCAGGAGACACCATGCTGGGGAGGTTATTGAAGGGCAAATATGTATGAAGGACATAAAATAATAATTACATAAAAATCCAGCATGCATGAGGACAAAGGGGACATTCACAGCATAATACAATCATGGTAATTAGGGAATGAGGAAAGAAATACAATATATTAGCAAACATTCAATACAATAAAATGTGATATAAAAGGATAAAAATCTTACCTTCATATACTCCTTCTGCAGGACCTGGATGATGGCAGAACAGGTCTCTGGGATAATGATCCCCAGAGCCTGGGGGGAGATGCCTGTCGAGAACTTGAGGTCCTGCAGGCTTCTCCCTGTGGCCAAATACCGCAAGGTAGCGACCAACCTCTGCTCCGGAGTGATGGCTTGCCTCATGCAGGTATCCTGCCTGCTGATATAGGGGGTCAGCGAAGCCAACAAACGGTGAAACACGGGGTCCGTCATCCTGAGAAAGTTCCTGAAATCATCAGGATTATTCTCACGGATCTCAAGGAGCAAAGGCATATGAGAGAACTGGTCACGCTGAAGCAACCAATTCTTGGTCCATGAACTCCTCCCCACCCTGTTCATGGACTGGACTTGTGTCAAGGTCAGGACCCCAACACCAAGCCCCCACACAGCACGAACTCTACGAGGAGTACGCATACGAAACATGGCTGGAAAACGGTCGGCTGCTCAGAACGAAGTAACAGAACGCACTGAAGAACAGCAAGGCCTGTGAAGAGCGACCTGAAAACCAGTAACGAACGAACAAGAATACAGTGAATAAAGTCACGCGGAACTTGCTTGCACGCACTGAAGAGCAGATACAAACCCACAAGCACAAACTGAACGGCAGAAAAGGATCTGAAAGCCACGAGTCTGAAAAAGCGCGAATCGTCTCTCACCAAACTTTTACTAACACGAGATTAGCAAAAGGAGCCCAAAGGGTGCTGCGCTTGGTTCTGAACCGGCCTTTTCTAGTCTCGTCGTACGTGCTTGAAGTCACCGCGTTGTTGGCGATCGGAAATTCCGACAACTTTGTGCGACCGTGTGTAGGCAAAACAAGTTTGAGCCAACATCCGTAGGAAAAAATCCGAGGATTTTGTTGTCGGAATGTCCGATCAATGTCCGACCGTGTGTACGGGGCATTAGGGGTAGGGAATAGGGTGCTGGGGTCAGGGTTGGAGTTAGGGTTAACCTAACTAGACATATGCAATTATGTCGGAATATAAATTCGGACAAGGAGTGGGACGGGAAGCCAGCTGCCGCGTTCCTAACAACTGATGACTCATCAGCTGTCAGCACATTTCCCCGTTGACAGCTGAAATGTAAACAAAAGAATGCTGGCAATAGAAAAAAAATTGTTGTCCACCCCCCTATCCATTCCAGGCCCTTCGGCCAATTTTTTTTTTTTAATGGCATGGGGTCCCCTCAAAAGTCTTACCAGATCCTTATCCGAGCTTACAGCCCAGTAGGTCAGGAAAGGGGGGGACAAGCGAGCCCCCCCACTCCTGAACCATACCAGGCCCCATGCTCTCAACATGGGGGGGTGCTTTGGGGGAACCCCCCTGCCCCAAAGCATCCCTCTATGTTGAAGGCATGTGGCCTGCTATAGTTCAGGAGCAGGGGGGGACTCGCCCATCCTCCCCTTTCCTGGCCTGCTGGGCTGCATGCTCAGATAAGGGTCTGGTATGAATCTTGGGGGGACCCCATGCCATTTTTTTAAAAAATGATTTTTTTTTCTGTATTTATTATTGTCGGCATTCTTTTGTTTACATTTCAGCTGTCAAACATGCTGACAGCTGATGAGTCATCGGTTGCTAAGAACACGGCGGCCGGCTTCTCTTACCCCTAACTCTCTAATCCTCATTAGACTTACGGATGGTCCCACTGGAATCCATGCATTCAGCGCTCAGTATGTAGATCAGGGGGCCGGACACATAAATAGGGGGGTGGCGCCCGTGACATGCCGCCACTGTCTACGATCCTACAGTGGTACAACACTGCCCACCTATCCTAATTATCACGTCAGCCCCTCCCCCTCTTCTCCTTCTACCTACCCTCCCCTCTATCCCCCCTTCCTCTGCCCTCTAACGCTTATATCCCCCCCCTTTATTATTTCCATCACCCCTCCCTTTCTCTTCTCCCCTCCCCCTCCCTCTCATTCCCCCCCCCCCTGTCCTCTCTTCTCCCTCCCCCTGTTTTCTTCCCCTCTGTTCTCTCTCCCCCTCTGTCCTTTCTGCCTCCCTCCCCTGTCCACTCTCTCCTCTCCCTTCCCTCTTTCTATCCTCTCCCCCCTCCCTCTATCCACTCTCTCCTCTCCACCCTCCCCCTCCCTCTCCTCTCCCCCTTCCTCTCTCTATCAATTCAATTCAAATAAGCTTTATTGGCAGGACCACATACATGTTAGCATTGCCAAAGCAGTTAATTATAGGGGAGGAGCGGATGCGAACTGCAAGCGGCTCCATGGCCAGGGCAAACAACAGGGGCGACAATGGGCACCCCTGTCGAGTGCCCCTAGTGATTGGGAAAGGATCAGTAATAGATGAATTAACCCTTATCCTAGCAGTTGGGGAGGTGTACAGAAGTTTTATCCATGCTATCACACGGGGACCAAAACCATACTTCTGTAGCACTCGAAAAAGGTACGGCCATTCCACACTGTCAAATGCTTTACAGGTGTCTAAGGACACAATGACACGTGTAGAAGGGCAGTCATGTGGATATTGCAAGTTGTGGAACAGTCTGCGTATGTTCATTCTAGTAGACCTGCCAGGGATAAATCCACCCTGGTCACTGTTAACCAAGGATGTAACCACAGTATTTAAACGGTTCGTTAATATTTTGGCCAGAATCTTAACGTCCACATTTATAAGAGAAATTGGACGATAAGATTCACAGTGAAGTGGGTCCTTTCGGGGTTTCAACAGAAGTACTATCAAAGATTCCCTCATCGATGGGGGGAGGATCCCAGTCTCTAGGGATTTGTTATAGGTTCAGAGAAGGAAGGGGGATAGAAGGTCCTTGAACTTAGCTTACCATTCAGTCGGGAAACCATCAGGTCCAGGGGTTTTATGTGCAGGCATTTGGGAGACCGTTGCTGCAATCTCCTCGACCGTGATAGGCTCCTCCAACATGTCCCGTCCCTCATCTGACAAGGAGGGTAGAAATATGTCAGCCAAATAGTCAGACAACTGGGAATCATCATCCTTCATTCCTTCAACCCTGGAAGTGTACAGTTTACTGTAAAAGCTTAGAAAGGAGTCTAGGATATCTCCTGGGTTGTCACTAATAGTACCCTGAGTAGTAAGGATTCGTGGTATAGAAATGGGGGTATGGTCAGGTTTGGTCAGATATGCCAAGAGACGTCCTTCTTTATTACCATATTCAAACGACTTTTGTGAAACATACAACATGCGTTTTTGTGTGAGATCTAACAGATGGATTTCATATTCCCTACGGCTCTGTAACCATGTCTCCCTAGAGGCATAAGCAGATTCCGCACATACCATAGCATTTTCTAATTCCTCAGTGCGCATCTTGTTATTTTTACGTAAAATCCCTGTGATGGACATAAAGGTACCTCTCAATGTGGACTTAAATGCGTCCCATTCCGTGGAGGGGTCTACTTTATCTAAATTATGCTTCCAGTAGTTAGAAATACTCATCCTACACTCACCCTGTACCATCTCGTCTTCCAGCCAGTATGAGTTCAGGCACCATAAAGCAGGTCCCGATCCTGGAAGGAGGAGGAGGGACACAGACAAAGGGGCATGATCTGAAACTCCCCTGGGCAGATATGAGACGGCGGAGACAACGGGAAGGGTCTCCGTTGACGCAAATGCCATATCCAGCCTAGGCATAGTGTGGAAGGAATCCGAATGGCAGGAAAATTGGCGTTCATCCGGATGTTTCCATCGCCATACCTCGGTCAGACCATGGACCTGGGCCCAGTCTACAAAGGAGGAGAAAGATCTGCCTCCCCCACCCAGGCGATCCACCGTTGGGTCCAGGACTGCATTAAAATCCCCTACATAAAGTAAAGGGCCAGGAGGCCTATTCAGTAGTTGAAGGGATAATTTGGAGAGTACTTCCACTGAGAATGGAGGGGGAATATAGATGTTCACCAACGTGAAGATTATAGTAGAAATTCGTAATATAAGAACAATAAACCTCCCCTCTGGGTCTGTTTTAACGCTGATCAACTCAGCTGGAAGGGATTTAGCCAGAAGTATAGATACACCTCTTGAGTAATTAGTGTGAGTAGCATGTATAGCTTAGATAGCCATGGGCGTTTTAGGGTCCTTGTCTTAGAACCTGTCAGGTGAGTCTCCTGGAGGCAAATAATGTGAGGGTGACATTTTTTAACACAGAAAAAACCAAGGATCTTTTCTGAGGTGCATTCAGACCTCCAGTGTTCCAGGAGACTATCCTAAAGGGTTGTGCCATAATGAAACATGTAATAATGAAGTCAAAAACTGTACCGTGGCCTCGCCACAAGCTGGTAAGGGGGTAACGTGGGGTCTGGTGAGGCTCCCAACTAATGACCAAGGAAAGAGGGGGAAAAAAAAAAAAAATCCCCCCCCCCAGGTAGACATGTCCTGTTGGAGGGTAGATGAGCTGTTTGTTCACGTGGAAAAAGTTATCTGGATGATTGTTCTAGTATGCAGGTTACCATGAGCTGTAAACCGTACCAATGCAGGGTGGAATGTAAAGATGAAGGTCAGGAGAAAAAGGAAAAATTAATAATGAAAGGAACATGCAGAATGTTGACACTGTAGCCTGCATAGCAGGGTGTATACCTTTCCTGGCTGGTTAAGGGTGACTTCAGTCTCCTCTGCTTCTGTGTGCTGCACCATAGTGATCATTCAGCCACTTCATGGCCTCCTTGGGATTGGTGTAGAAATGAGCCTTACCATCATGGATAATGCGTAACTTAGCAGGGAAGAGCATGGCGTAGGAGAGGCCTTCCGTGTGCAATCTAGACTTCACTGCTGAGAAGGAGATCCGCTGGCGTTGAACTTCAGCAGAAAAGTCCGGATAAACAGAAATATTATTGCCATTAAATGTGAGCAGGCCTTTTTCTCGTGCCAGACGTAGGATGGCCACTTTATCTTGAAAATTGAGGATACGTGCAATGATGGAGCGTGGTGGGGCACCCACTGGAGGGGGATGAGGAAGAGTGCGATGCGCACGCTCTATAACATGTGAGAATGAGGGTGCATCTTTACCAAAAATGTCCCGCATCCATGAATAAAGAAACTTTTTAGGATAGGAACCTTCCGCGCGTTCTGGAAATCCCACAAATCTAAGATTATTCCTGCGAGAGCGATTTTCCAAATCGTCAATTTTAGCGCGCAGAGCCGCCATCTCGCTTGTAGTATCACGTATGGTAACAGACATGGGGTGTATAGTATCTTCTAATGTACTAATCCGTTCCTCAGCATCTCCTGTGCGGTCTCTGAGGTTCTGGACATCTTGTTTCAATAAAGAAAAGTCCATACGGATAGAAGCTATTTGAGTGGAGAGGGAGGCCTTGCAATCCTGGATAGCCAGCATAATAGTAGATAATGTACGCTCAGCAAAAGGAGAATCCACAGCCTGGCTAAACTCAGCAGATTGCTGTGATTCTTGTGTCTGCAGGGGTTCTGTATGTGTGCGGAATATAGCAGGAATCGATGCACTCACCCCTGTTACAGAGTCCTGGATGGCTGAGGAGGAGGGCTACAGCGTGTCTGAGTGCCCTGCATGTGTCTCGGCGCCATTTTGCCTCCAGCGATCGCGCCCACCGGCCACACGCATCGGGTCTCCCACTGTTTAGCGGGCGCGCGCCTGCTATGGCTCTTAAAAGAGCCGCTGTACATATACAGCGGTTCGTGCAGGAGAGCCAACCTACCGCCGTATATGTATGGGATCCGGTCGGGAAGTGGTTAAATACCACCAAAATAAAACTCTATTTGTGGGGGGAAAATATGATAAATATTTAATGTGGCTACAGTGTTGCATGACCGCGCAATTGTCATTCAAAGAGTGACAACGCTGAAAGCTGAAAATTGGCCTGGGCAGGAATGGGGTAAAAGTGCCCAGTAGGCAAGTGGGTAATGCCCTAAAAAACACCCCCAGCCTTCCTCCTTTATAATGCAGTATGGCTCGTGGTGCATTGACCACTTCTGTATTAGTACAGTGGTGTGCCATTCAAAAGAAATGGCATTGCGCGGCACCGCGGTAACACATTTTGGTTGTATATAAAATGCATTTTTTATCTATCAAAAAGTGTTTCCCAGTGCTAAACCTTTCATCTGATTTCTAAATTGCTGCATTTGTAAGTTTTAAAAGCCAATATAAAATAGTAGTGGTAAAAAATGCACTTCTGGCTTTAACTAATCTTTTTTTTTTTTTTGTATAATTCTCCTTTAAGGGGGCATAGCGGGGGGGGGGGGGTTTGCCCTATGCCTGCATAGGACACCGCCCTGTTCCCATCTCAAAAAGTTGGGAGGTGTGCAACACTGATCTTGGTAAAGAGCCTCTGACGGAGGCTCTTCATCACATGATCAGCCGTGTCCAATCACGACTGCTCACAGTGTAAACAGGAAAAGCCAGTGTAAACAGAAACCGATCGGCTGCTCTCCTGTCAGGGAGGGTCTGTGCTGATTGATTAGCAGTGCAGCCCCCTGAGGATGCGCACTTTAGACCACCAGGGATGCCCCCAGGACCACCAGGGATTGCCACCACTGATAACCACCAGGTATGCCACCCATGCCCACCAGGGATGCCAATCTGTGCCCAAAATCAATGCCACTCAGTGCCCACAAATGGTGCCAGTCAGTGCCCATCACTAATGCCTGCCAGTGCCTCCTTATCAGTGATGCCCATCAGTGCCATCTGTAAGTGTCCATCAGTGCCACCCATCAGTACCCATCAGTGCCACCTATCAGTGCCACCCATAAGTACCCATTAGTGCAGCCTTTCAGTGCCCATCAATGCCACCTATCAATGCCCATCAGTGCCATCTATAAGTGTCCATCAGTGCCACCCAACAGTATTCATCAGTGCCCATCGGTGCCACCTATCAGTGCCACCCATAAGTACCCATTAGTGCAGCCTTTCAGTGCCCATCAGTGCCGCCTATCAGTGCCCATCAATGCCACCTATCAATGCCCATCAGTGCTGCATACCAGTGCCACCTATCGGTGCTGCATATTAGTGCCCATCATCAGTGCCATCTCATCAGTTCCACCTCATTGGTGCCACCTCATCAGTGCCCATCAATGCCACTTATCAATGCCCATCAGTGCTGCATACCAGTGCCACCTATCGGTGCTGCATATTAGTGCCCATCATCAGTGCCACCTCATCAGTTCCACCTCATTGGTGCCACCTCATCAGTGCTCATCAGTGAAGGAGAAAACATACTTATTTATAAAATTTTATAACAGAAACAAAGAAAAAACTTTTTTTTTTTTCAAAATTTTTGGTATTTTTTTATTTGTTGCGCAAAAAATAAAAACCTCATCAGTGATCAAATACCACCAAAAGAAAGCTCTATTTGTGGGAACAAAATGATAAGAAATTTAGTTTGGGTACAGTGTTACATGAGCGCGCAATTGTCATTCAAAGTGAGACATCGCCGAAAGTTAAAAACTGGCCTGGGCAAGAAGGGGGTAAATGTGTCTGGTATTGAAGTGGTTAAAGAAAAAGTGGCAACAGTACATGGGGCACGGATTCATGCATCCCATGTGAATGAGGCCAAAGTGGCCTTGGCTAGATGCACTGCTGCCCATGTAAATGTAGAGAATGTGCAGGCATGGAATGATCTCGGCCTTCAGTCTGAAGGAGACAGATTTCTCATAGTTACATAGTAGGTGAGGTTGAAAAAAGACACAAGTCCATCAAGTCCAACCTATGTGTGTGATTCTCTCACCATCTTGGTTTTTCGGAGGTATGTTGCTCAGCAGTTTGATGGTTAATGTGATCAGCCGTTCTCCTCCAGCTGGGAGGCTTCTCTATAAAGCCATGTGACCTGCTGGACTTTCTTTTCATGGTGGTGGCCTCAGAGGTAGGTGGTTTTGGAAGACTGTGAGCTTTGCTGAGCATTGCAATCATCTTAGGGTGTGTGTTAAAGCCTCCCTTTGGCTCTTTTCTGGGAGAGAAGATTGACTTCTACTGATCAATAAGTTAGGCAGATTTTTATTTATTTGGACCTTTTTAAGACCCCTTTCACACTGGAGCGTTTTGCAGGCACTATAGCATTAAAAATGGCGCCTGCAAACCGCCCTAAAACAGCTGCTCCATTCACTGCAGTGTGAAAGCCCGAGGGCTTTCACACTGCGCAGCTTTACTGCTGATGCCGGTGGAGGCACAGTGTGAAAGGGGTCTAAAAGTACTAGCCTGGGCGTCCATCCCTGGTTCACACTGCTGCGCCTTGTCATGTGACTTGAGAGTTCAAAGTCCAATGACAAGTCGCGCCCCCATTAACGACCATGGAACCGTTCTAATCAATGTGACTCAATTTGCTCCGACTTAGAAAGAGGTTTCTGTACTTTTAGAGTGACTTCAGTATGACTTCCATTGACTTCTGTTAAAGAAGTCGTATGCAAACTGCGATAAAGTCGCGCAGGAATATCACATTCAAAGTCGCAGCAGTGTGACCCCGGCCTAACGGCGTTTTGGTTGCAGCTTTAACACTTGATCTCTGGAAAAGTTTATCTCCCTTCGTGACCAGCTCTTTTTTTTTACTTTTTGCACTGCGTTACTTAAGACCCCTTTCACACTGAATCGCTGCTAAAACCGCTAAAGTGCCGGTCGTTTTTTGCGGTGCTTTTAAAGCGGTGGGCCAGTTGAGAATTTTTTTTAAAAGTCAGCAGCTACAAACACTGTAGCTGCTGACTTTTAATAAGCACACTTACCTGTCCAGGGTGCCCGCGATGTCGGCCGCCTGAGGCTGACCCGCCTCTCGGCTCTTGGGTCCTGGTGCCGCCATTCGAACTAAGGGGAACAGGAAGTGGAGCCTTGCGGCTTCACTGGCCGTTTCCTACTGCGCATGTGCGAGTCGCGCAGCGCTTTGTGAATGGGGTGCGATGTGTTGTGGGACACACACAGTTCCCAGAACACACTGCGCCCCATTCCCCAGAAGACAACGCGGGGAGGAGAAGACTGAAGATCACCGTGGTGTAGGAAGTGGCGGATTAGGACGATCTGCCTAGCAACAGCCATTTCTGGTAAGTTAATTTTTTTTTTTTCTCAGGTTTTTTTTTTTTCATTTTTTTTTTCATTTTTTTTTTCTCCAGATTTTTAGGAACATTTTGATGTAATAATTTTTTTTTTTTTTAGGGCGGCCCTCCACTTTAAGGCGCTCTGGAACGGGCTGCCCATTCATTTCAATGGGCAGGGGTGTTGGAGTGCTTTTTACAGCGCCCCAAAGGTGCTGCTGGCAGGGCTTTTCGCCATTCGTTATCTGTGGCTCAGATTTGTAAGGCTGCTACCTCGTCTTCAATGCATATGTTCACAAAATAGTATCAAGTGGATGTTCGAGCCGCTGAGGATTCGGCTTTTGGCCGCAGTGTACTGGGGGCTGCCGTATAAGTTCTGATGGCTATTGTTTGGCAGGGTGTCTCCCTCCCCTCAAGGCTATTGCTCTGGGACATCCCAGCAGGTAATGAATATTAGCCTAACTCTCTGTCCCGTGATGTATGATAAAGAAAATAGGATTTTTACGTCATACTTACCTGTAAAATCCTTTTCTTTTTAGTACATCATGGGGCACAGAGATCCCTCCCCTCTATTTTTATTAATTTTTTTTTTTTATATATTTTTTTAATTTATTTATTTTGAGGATTTAGTGCTTGCTGCAAAACTAAAGTACTTCCTGTATGGGAGGGGTTATATAGGGGATCACTTCCTGTTCTGAAGACCTTTTGGTCTACCAGTGTCCATTCACCTAATGATGAAGAATAACCCAGCAAGTAACGAATATTAGCCTGACTCTGTGTCCCATAATGTACTCAAAGAAAAGGATTTTACAGGTAAGTATGATGTAAAAATCCTATTTTTTTTTCCTTGTATAGCCTCACCCAGAGTGCGCCACCCTTTGCCTGATGCTCCGTAGTCTTCTGTTGGCTTATGGAAAAAATGTTTGCCTAGCTGCTGTTCTTATCCCTTCTCTTTAATCTAATCGTAGCTTCTAGTGGCACTTGCTATGGGAAGTCGTTGGCTCATGTGGACCAGGATCAGCATGATGGCCAAGTAAGTGGCTTTTTCAGATTAACAGTGATTGTATTTTGTCTTGACTATTTTTCAAATATTTTAGAGGACTCCTGTTTCTCCGTGATGCCGGGTCCATGTGGGTCATTACTATGTATGAAGTAGCTGGAGACTACATCTGATTGTGGATGGAAGTGCAAAGTGCTCCTTGGTGGGCATGGACCCCCTCCTTGGTGGGCATGGACCCCCTCCTTGGTGGGCATGGACCCCCTCCTTGGTGGGAATTCCTCCTATAATTTCCCAATGACAGGTCGTCGGGAGCAATCTTCTCATTGGGTCTACAGAATAGCAAAACCTGAACGTGGCTTCACCACCCAAAACTAGATTCGGCAAGACATGTACTTTAGAGATGGCAGGAGCAATTAAATATTGCAGCCTCGGGCCACTCCATTCTGTTGCTCTGACATGCAGTAGGCCATCCATGTAAAGCCCAATATTCCTATATATGAGTAACAAGCCATGTGGGCCTCACTTGAAATAAGGGTGAGCCCCCCTGCAATCCCATCACAGCAGGGGGCAGAAGCAGTTGAATTTTGTCCCCATCTGAGATTCACACAGCTCTGCCACACTGTACATCTGTGATGGGGAGAAACCTTTTCTGAGCTGCAGTAAAGTAACATGTATAGATCTTGCCCCTTCCCCTAGCCTGTGACTGGACAGTGAATGAAGAAGCCGCACAGTGACTTAATCTCCTCTGTCACTAGATCTCCTAATATAAGCTTTTCTCCCTTTCCAGTCGGAGCCCTGCTGTACAGAACATTACAAGAGGTAGATACTCGATCTTACTGCCTGGTACTCCGTCCCTGTCACTCTGCAGGTGAGTGCTCAGTTTTAGTGGATGGGTGGTACCTGTATGATATAGCTTATTCGGGTGGGTGATGCCCCCTGAGTAATGTATCATATGTAGGTGGGTGATTCTGCCTCCCTGAAAAATGTACCCCCAGGTGGATTATGACCCTCCCCTTTAAAGTGGTACTCAGGTGGCTGATGCCCCTTCCCTATGTAATGTGGTCAGCTGCACTATGCCCCATGTGATGACTAGGCCCCCCCATGTCTCTTCCAGAACAGTTGGTGGTCTCCTCACTCAGCTATGATCCGCTGGAGTATCAGCATGAACACAACCATGGTCGGGGAAGGGGCCTTCAGCATGGACACCCTGGAAACCAGAGGACATGATGGCATGCAATGGGAAATCAGCTGGCCGGTGAGTCTGTGGGGCATGTATAGTGGTATGGACAGGTGACTCCTCCCCCTCAGTGGTTCATTTAGGTGACTCCATCTTATAGTGGTGCAAACAGATGTGACTCATGACCCCTCCCCTTCCGTAATATGGACAGGTGTGACCCCCCCCCTCTCCTGACCTGGTGGTATGGACAGGTAAGTAGTGGTATGGACAGGTGTGACCCCCCTCCTCCTGACGTAGTGGTATGGACAGGTGTGACCCCCCCTCCTCCTGACGTAGTGGTATGGACAGGTGTGACCCCCCCCTCCTCCTGACGTAGTGGTATGGACAGGTGTGACCCCCCCTCCTCCTGACGTAGTGGTATGGACAGGTGTGACCCCCCCCTCCTCCTGACGTAGTGGTGTGGACAGGTGTGACCCCCCCCCTCCTGACGTAGTGGTGTGGACAGGTGTGACCCCCCCTCCTCCTGACGTAGTGGTATGGACAGGTGTGACCCCCCCCCTCCTCCTGACGTAGTGGTATGGACAGGTGTGACCCCCCCCTCCTCCTGACGTAGTGGTATGGACAGGTGTGACCCCCCCTCCTCCTGACGTAATGGTATGGACAGGTGTGACCCCCCCTCCTCCTGACGTAGTGGTATGGACAGGTGTGACCCCCCCTCCTCCTGACGTAGTGGTATGGACAGGTGTGACCCCCCCCCCTCCTCCTGACGTAGTGGTATGGACAGGCGTGACCCCCCCCTCCTCCTGACGTAGTGGTATGGACAGGTGTGACCCCCCCCCCTCCTGACGTAGTGGTATGGACAGGTGTGACCCCCCCCCCCCTCCTGACGTAGTGGTATGGACAGGTGTGACCCCCCCTCCTCCTGATGTAGTGGTATGGACAGGTGTGATCCCCCCCCTCCTGACGTAGTGGTATGGACAGGTTTGACCCCCCCCCTCCTGACGTAGTGGTATGGACAGGTGTGACCCCCCCCCTCCTGACGTAGTGGTATGGACAGGTGTGACCCCCCCCCCCTCCTGACGTAGTGGTATGGACAGGTGTGACCCCCCCCTCCTGACGTAGTGGTATGGACAGGTGTGACCCCCCCCCCTCCTGACGTAGTGGTATGGACAGGTGTGACCCCCCCCCTCCTGACGTAGTGGTATGGACAGGTGTGACCCCCCCCCCTCCTGACGTAGTGGTATGGACAGGTGTGACCCCCCCCCCTCCTGACGTAGTGGTATGGACAGGTGTGACCCCCCCCTCCTGACGTAGTGGTATGGACAGGTGTGACCCCCCCCCCCTCCTGACGTAGTGGTATGGACAGGTGTGACCCCCCCCTCCTGACGTAGTGGTATGGACAGGTGTGACCCCCCCCCTCCTGACGTAGTGGTATGGACAGGTGTGACCCCCCCCCCCCCTTCCTGACGTAGTGGTATGGACAGGTGTGACCCCCCCCCCCCTCCTGACGTAGTGGTATGGACAGGTGTGACCCCCCCCCCTCCTGACGTAGTGGTATGGACAGGTGTGACCCCCCCCCCCTCCTGACGTAGTGGTATGGACAGGTGTGACCCCCCCCCCCCTCCTGACGTAGTGGTATGGACAGGTGTGACCCCCCCTCCTGACGTAGTGGTATTGACAGGTGTGACCCCCCCCGATGTGGTATGGACAGGTGTGACCCCCCCCCGATGTGGTATGGACAGGTGTGACCCCCCCCCCCGACGTAGTGGTATGGACAGGTGTGACCCCCCCCCCTCCTGACGTAGTGGTATGGACAGGTGTGACCCCCCCTCCTCCTGACGTAGTGGTATGGACAGGTGTGACCCCCCCCTTCCCCTCTCCTGACATAGTGGTATGGACAGGTGTGACCCCCCCTTCCCCTCTCCTGACGTAGTGGTATGGACAGGTGTGACCCCCCCTTCCCCTCTCCTGACGTAGTGGTATGGACAGGTGTGACCCCCCCCTTCCCCTCTCCTGACGTAGTGGTATGGACAGGTGTGACCCCCCCTTCCCCTCTCCTGACGTAGTGGTATGGACAGGTGTGACCCCCCCTTCCCCTCTCCTGACGTAGTGGTATGGACAGGTGTGACCCCCCCCTTCCCCTCTCCTGACGTAGTGGTATGGACAGGTGTGACCCACCCCCTCTCCTGACGTAGTGGTATGGACAGGTGTGACCCACCCCCTCTCCTGACGTAGTGGTATGGACAGGTGTGACCCCCCCCCCACCTCTCCTGACGTAGTGGTACGGACAGGTGTGACCCCACCCCGTCTCCTGACGTAGTGGTACGGACAGGTGTGACCCCACCCCGTCTCCTGACGTAGTGGTACGGACAGGTGTGACCCCACCCCGTCTCCTGACGTAGTGGTACGGACAGGTGTGACCCCACCCCGTCTCCTGACGTAGTGGTACGGACAGGTGTGACCCCACCCCGTCTCCTGACGTAGTGGTATGGACGGGTATAGTCCGCATTCACATTTGGTGTTACCTGGATGTGACCAGCTGCACAGGTAACGGGCGTTCTGCAGGGTTTTGGAAGGCACTGCAAATGCGCATAGCGATTGTGGTGCCATTAACCACTTCTGGACCGCCCATTGTATAGCTACATTATTACCTTGATGTTTTATATCGTGGCTATGGCAGCAGCTAGCTGCCATAACCTCCCTTTTTTATTTATTTTTTTTAATATAAATATAGCAGGCTATCTTTCAGATAAAAGTGGTCCTGGCAGCAGGCTTGCCACGGTATCTCTTTTATGGGCAGCGGGAGAGGTGCACCAAAAAAATCCCCCATCATCCCCCCCCCCTACACTAAACAGTTACAGTGGTCCCTGTCCCTGATGGCCCATATAATTGCCTGATTGCAACCTTGAAGTTAAGTCATTGATGGTTCAATAACTCTTAACGGAAATCTTAGAATTCAAAAAGGTCACTAATGGGAGCAATATTGTAGCCAAATAAGTCCTTGATGGCTGACACTAGTGTTATTCTAATGGTATGCCAATGATGGCAATATATTAGCCATGCCCTTGATGGCTCACACCTATAATAGCTATGTTGTAGCCCCTGACTTACTGGTGGTAGGTTCCTTGTTATGTTGTAACCCCTGAGTTCCTGATGGTATGTCCTCTGTCCTTTAAATTGTACTCCACAAAATTGCCATCTACAAATCGGTCCCTGTGGTTGCAGGACCACATAATAATGTATATAAACCATCCATTCGGTATAATGTACAATGCGTAGGGAAGAGCTATATTGAGTGTACAGCAGCAGAGGTCACGGGGGGAGGGGGTAGATGCATTAAGCATAACCTTGTGACTGGTGCACCCATTTAATATTAGAATCTAATCCTATTACTGTGAAGAGTCATGCTGGCCTTTGTGGTTCAGGTGAACTCTGGCATGCAGTTGGTGAATGGTTCTCTGTGGGGCATGTGATGTCAGGTGAGGATGGAACAGTCCTATGCTCTGTAGGTCGGAGGTCAGCTGACTCCTCTGTCCTCATCTCTGTTGGGAAGACCCCAGAACAGGAAGTTATTATAGGACCTAACCTGATCACAATGGTCTGACACAATGGCTCTTCTGCTGTGACAACAATGACAGGCGTTTCCTGGAGCTGTAAGCTTCTACGGGCAACCTTTTCTTTGGTTTTAATGCATGTTACCTTTTCTAGATATGTAATTGCATTGATGTCCTTACAATGCTATCCTATGGCCATATGAATTTTTCATTGATTTAAAGCACTGATGCATTTTTTCAAAATTACATATAATTCAGAAGAATACAGATCCTATAGAGCAGTGGTCATCAACCCTGTCCTCAGGGCCCGCTAACAGGCCAGGTTTTATGTATTACCTTGGGGAGATGCAGACTAGAGTACTGCAATCACTGAGCAGCAAATGATATCGCCTGTGATGTATTTCAGTTATCTTGCAAACCTGGCCTGTTAGTTGGTCCTGAGGACAGGGTTGATGACCACTGCTATAGAGTAATCTGGCAGTTTAAATCTTTGTAAAAACCACAAGATATGTGTCTTCTTGTTCTAGGACAGAGGCATAATTTATGGTGCGTAGGCTTTGGGGACAAGGATAATTTCCATTGCTTTGGGTCTGACCTAGGACAGAGGGATAAAGCACCATGCTTTGACCTTTTTGGATTGATGACAGAAGGTAATACCCTAAGCTTTGACCTTTTTTGGGTTCTTTGAGAGAGGGCTGATGCTTTAAGCTTTGACCCTTTTGGTTTCTGTGAGGTATAATGCCTCAAGCTTTGACCTTTTGGGTTCTGAGAAAGGAATAATTCTCCATGCTGTTTGGGGGGGGGGGGGTGGAGTGAGCTTTGACCATTTTTGGGTTCTAGGAGAGATGCCCCAAGTTTTTCTCTTTTTTTGGGTTCTACAAGAGAAGATGCCCCAAGTTTTGATATTTTTAGGTTCTGTGAGGAGGCTAATGCCCCAGTTTTAACCTTTCAGTTTTACGAGAGGCTAATGTCTTGTGCTTTGTTCTAGGGCAGAGGGATAATGTCCGGTGCTTCCACTGTGATGGGTAACTGAGGAACTGGGAAAGGGGAGATGATCCCTGGAGGGAACATGCCAAATGGTTTCCAAGGTGAGTTTGATCACATCACAACATAGTAAACATGATCAACTATGAACATTCCAAAGTTTCAGGAAAAGTAGCCTACAACTTAACCAAACCTTTATGAAAATTCAGCTACCCCAAATCTGTAGAGAACTAGTGTGCATTCAGTTCTAGTAAAGAACCCTTTCTTTGGGTCGTTAAGTCCAGTTAAACTGCGTTTTGGTCAGTAGGGGGAAGGGTGGTCGGCATGCTTGCTGGGATTTTGATAAGATCTTTTGACTTGGTTAATTTCCCTCACTTTCTAGGTGACAATGGTTTCAGGGTGTGAGGGAACATCTGCAATGGCAACACCAGTCTACATTTTGGTAGATTAGGTGAAGGTCAGCTTTTTATTGGTGTTTGGTTAAAATCACCCCCCGCCCCCTTTTTTTGTGATCCCATTTTCAGTAGGACAGGCTTTGAAGGAGAATCGGTCTAATGGGAGTTTCAGACAGCAGTCAACCTGAAAGATGTTTGCACCCCAATCAATTCAAAGCAATGCTTTGGCAGCGCGTACTTTATAATTGATCTTCAGCAAAATTTAACAGACCTTTTGTAGGTTAAATGCTCATTTGTCGTTGGTACCATTAAATGGCAGTTTTTACCTGCACTCCCCCAGCAGCCATGTCCTCTTCCCTCAAACACTCTGGTTTGTGGGTATGTAGGTGGGATGCAGCGTAGTGAAGCAATAATTCAGTCAGGTGCTGTGAAGAACACTTGGTGGAAGCGCTCCCCAACAGGGTGCGCTCACTGCTTCCAGTAATGTGAAGAGCAGGTATCATCTGCCAGACTGACAGCGTCTGAGCACAAGACAGCCAGGCTACATTCTGCTCTCAGTGGGATGAAGTCCAAGGAGGTGCATCCCTATTCTTTCCTGCCTAGTCAGGAACCTTTCCCTTATCACTAGTATGGTTCTTAACAGGCAGGGTACCTGTCCCTACTCTACCAACTTGCAAAAAAGAGCGCCAGGCCTGGGAGCCAGGGCCTCTGCCACACCCAATATGGCTGACAGGGTCACATGGGGTGACAGCATCCCATCGGACAGGTTCACCAGTGACCTAGGGAACGGTAGAGGAACACTGTTCCTCTTGACCTCCCCAACAGTGCCACTGCAGAAGAGCGCCACCTGCATTATACAGTAGACTGCACCTGCCTACTGGTAGACCCATGCCATCCTCACAATGCAGGACTACAACTTGTGCATTGTATGAGAGTGCAACCATTCCCCTGAAGTTGCTTCTCTGCAGGTGTCTGGTTACGACAGCCTCATATTACTGAAGAGAAGCTTTGGGGGACTAGCAGCATGGAGAGAGGGAAGCTTGCAGGTGTTGCGATACAAAAGTGCTTTTCAATGGCACCTTAGGCTGGATTCACACCTATGCATTTTTGGTGCTTTTTGCATTTTGCAGATTTGTACTACAGAAAGTGTTCCATAGGAAACAATGTTAAATGGACTGTAGTGCAAATCTGCAAAATGCAAAAAGCACTAAAACTGCATAGGTGTGAATCCAGCCTAAGACTATGGCTGCTTAACATTTGCCCCCCAACTGTTGCAGAACTAAAAGTCCCATCATGCCTCTGTCTTTGGGAGCCGTGTTTGTAATTGTCAGCCTTGCAATGCCTCATGGGACTTGTAGTTTTGAAACAGCTGGAGGGCCACAGGTTGAGCACCCATGCCTTAGACCAAAATTGACTTATAATTTTTGCACTGCAGGGGGACACCATGGGGGTTTTCTCCAAGGGTTCTGCTTTAAACCTCTTCTAGAGGCATGAGGGCCCTTGTAATCCTAAAGTGTGTGAACGTTCCAATGTTTACTCAAAAGTGAGAACTTTCAACTAAATTAATGTATGGACACTTAATATGCTTACATGGTGGCCAGATTTGAGGTAACTTGACAACTTTTGCTGTAGGTGTGAATTTCTTGTGCAGTCCATGGGACCTGCGTATGTTCGTAGCGTGCAAGAGGTTATAGGTGGTAGTCTAGAGAGTTTGGTGAGTAACCTATGTACTCGTGCGTTGTAACCTGGCTTAATAAACCACTAAACAGTCCTGATTTGCAAACTACATAGTATTTGCTGGGGCATGTAAGTTGGGACTGTTCAGTCACCTGATTGGTTATTATGGTTTGGCTTCCGTGCATTTCCAGTTCTCATTATTCCAACTTTTTTACAGCCTGAATTCCTGAGGACGTCTGGGAGCCCCAGCGCACCCAGTGTTAAGTGCCAGCTTGCTTTGTGCTTTCAAAGGTCAACTGTTGCAAGGCCAGAGCTACGTGCTATGAGAACCTACTTTTTGTTTTGTGTGTGTTTGTTCTGTTTTGTGTTGACTTTTGAAACTAGTGCAACTTCAATCACAAATCTTTGATTTAGTTGAGGACTCATGTACTGTGATGGGCCTAGTATGAGAACTGTCAATTTGGGCAGCTAATCAAACATTAACTTATCACTTAAGCTACAGAAATGGCTGTTAAGGGTATGACTTGACCTTTTTCAAGTGATAACTTTCCTGGAAACAAGGAAAATTAGGCTTTATATTGTGGTTCTCAAAACTTGGCACAGGGAACTGGCTTTCAGATCGCTAAGTTGTAGATATTAATGTATATTTTGGTACGGTCACCACATAGTGGCACTGAGGGCAACACAATTTTTCTATTCTTTACTACAGGTTGTAGATATGTTCTGCTACCTTGTCCAGTGGGTTGGCTTTCTTGGTCAGTGCACAAGGCTCGTCTTACAGTTGGACCTAGATTCCTGACTCTGCCATTTAGCAGCAGCCATGGAGAGGTCTCCTGAGCATTCATGGTAATTTTCTGGATATAAGATGGAAGGCACATAAGATGTCTCTGGTGTGGACGTGTCCTGGTAGGCACCAAAACATTGGAGAAGGTTTTTTAACTTTGATCGAAGTTGGTGGTATATTCTCCAAAACTGGCCAGATCGGACAACTAGGGGTTTTAACTGGGTTTTCAAGCCTCTAGGTCGGGTCTCAATTTTCTAAAAAGGCCAGTTTGCTGTCCTTGACTCTGAGGGGGAGCAGTAGATCCCCATAGTTGGTGTCGGAGGGAGCAGTAGTACCCCATCTGCTGGATAAAGGTAAGTAAAGAGCCACATCTGGCCCTGGGCTGCAGTTTGGAGACCACTGCTCTAGGGGCTCTGCAGCAGATGGTTGAGTAGATGGATCCTGCACTCCCAAGGTTTTGATGTGTTATGAAAGTGGTGTGATGAACCCCACGTTCTTTACCCAATTACACTCTTGGTTTTCCATTTAAGTAACTGTAATTGTGAACCCCAACTGGGATGACCTTTGTCTTCAAATGCACTGTGTATCAGACTATTGCTGAGGATTTTGTGAAAAATTGTTTTTTCTGTGTTTTTTTTTTTTTTTTTTTTACATCTTAATGCCATTGATCTCCTGCAGCCACTGTCTGTGTACACAAGCAAAGGCTGCATGGTGTTTCTCAGGATGGGTAGAATGGCTGCTTGTCTTTAACTGGAAGTGTTCATAATAGCATGGATGCACACCTTCAATTTTTTTGAGATGGGAATGAGGGACACCTATTGGCAAAAGTATGTAGGCATAGGACACGCCCCATACCACGCCCCTTTTTAAAGGAGAATTTTGCAAAAAAGATTGGTTAAACACGTGCTTTTTTGCCACTACTATTCCTTTATATTGGCTCTTGGAATTGACAAATGCAGCAAATTAGAAATTTAATAAAAGGTTTTGCACAGAAACACATTTTGATAAGTAGTGCATTTAATATGCACCTAAATAGATTGGACCAAATTGAGGGATAAATAAGAAGGAAAGAGGAACTTTGTTCCAAATGAGGGACAGTCCCTTGTAATCAGGGGTAGTTAAGAGCTATGTGGATGCACATCTGGGAGATGGGGACAGGGCTTGCTGGAAGAGTCTAAGCAAGGTCCTTCATAGAAGGGGTTACAAAGACAGGAAATGGCTGCTTTATCACATTGCATTAATATGCGGAGTAAGATTTGTGATTGGGAGGCTGTGGGAGATTGATGCTCTAAGAGGTCATTGGTGATTAAAGCCCAACTCTAGGCAAACTGCTAGAAATGTGCATATGGGAGCAATTTTTTTTGCCCAAGGGGTTTGTATTTCAGACCATCCAGCCCTGAAGATTACCCTTCCAGATAGGGCTGTGCTGTGTGGCAGTTTTTTTTTCTGCACAGATCTCCCCCCCCCCCCCCCCTCTGATAGCACATTGATGAGCTCACCTGTCACTCTGCTCTTTCCTCCTTTCGGCATGCTCCAGCAGACTGGCTTGTGCTGCTCCCTCCCCTTTCTGAGCTTTGCTGTACTGGGGCAAGAAGCTGTACACAAGGTTAAATTCTGGTATTTGCACAGCTCACAAATTTAGATAACTTCATACTATTTGAGATCTGTTGTGAGTTCAGCTTTAATAGTTGGGCCTCACCAAGGTTACAGCATCACTTGACCATAGCTCTTCCTAGAAGCTTAAACCTTCCTTGCCGGAACAGTGAGGTGGGTTCTACCCTCTCCTAAATGTTAGTTATCATTAAACTACAAGCCTGCCTTAATTTGACTGCTGATGTAGGACTTTGACGTGACCATATTAACTCCTGGCCTGCTGGTCCCTTGCAGATTCTCCGGGACACTGGCAGGACTTCCTCCAGTTGTCCATAGTACAGGACGCCCTGCGGATGGGCTTTGATGAGAGCCTGGTGGCCAGTGTAGTGCAGAGCCGATTCCTAATGGTCGGGGCCCCTCACAGCTGCTTGTCTGATTTGGTCTCTGAACTGGTCGATGAAACAGTGCTGGCAGAAGAGGAGAGTGTGCCACAGACCCCAGGTACATACATAGCCTGAGCGTAAACCTACATTGTACAATGTGACTGTAAAATCTTGGATTTTCTAAAACTATGTAATGAGGACCTACCTAAACTATTGTATTTAATCAGGCAGGCCCTTCTACATACGTTTTAGATGAAATTAGATTATACAGCCAGATTTTCAACATTTGTGGTGAGCTTTGGGTATTTAAGCTTAACTCCAGGCAAATGCCTTTAATTGAGCTGTATTGCCTATCAAGATTGGCATTTCTATCCATAATGTGTGTAGCTCTGCCACAAAGTGTAGCCTGGTCAGTAAGGGCAGTAGAGCTGATTGGTTTCTGCTTTGGCAGCTCTGGTCCACCCCAAAGCCTTTGCAAGGAGATGCATCGCAGTGGTGAGCTCATCTGTCATTCGGCTCTCCCCTCCAATCACCATGTCCTTTGCATATGAGCACTGTAGCACAACTGACTGGCTTTGTGCTGCTTCTTCCTCTAGTGGTGAGCTTTGCTGTACAGGGGACAAGAGGCTTACACAGGTTAGATTCTGCTACTTGCACTGCTTGCATTAAAAGTATTAATACAGCATTGATAAATGTGTTGAGCTTCATCAGGTTTTTTTTTTTTTTTTTAAATACTTGCCTGGAGTTCATCTTGGAGAATCTGTCATGAGAAAGTGAATATCCTTCTGATGATGCTGGGACCCTGGCTGCCATGGTGATTCTCTGGTTTCCCCACTGAATGACCAGGCATGCAGCCTCTAGTCAAGCGTTCAAATCTAGGTACGTGTTCCATGGCTTTCCTCCAAGACCGATCAGCAGGAAAGCCAGGCATCCAATATCTTTATAAACATATAGTGTAGCACTAAAAGAAATAACAATGAACTGCGATTCCAATGTATATAACTTGAGACCAAGATAAGTGAACTAATGAAAAGTCCAATATTCCTCGAGGTGGGACTAAATGAAAATTCAGAAAATATGTCCATCTCCTGCTTAAGATGTTCACTGCTAACTGGATTCCAGGTGTGCTGACTGAGATGACAGTGGTGTTCGCTTGAATCTCTGTACCAATCATTTTTATTGGTTATAATAAAGGAGTTTCACAGACAAGTCTGGTGTTTTATCCCTCTGGACACATCACAGATGTTAAGGAAAGTAATACAAATTATTGTAGCAAGGTTTTACACAATGTCATTAAATCAATCCCAGGTTTGGAGGGCAGGTTCCAAGTCCAGCCACAGCACACTGAAATGTAGTGGGAGAAGACCAAGTCAAAGTGTGCAAGACCCAGCAATCTCACCAGGGATCCAGAAGCCCACCCTGAATATTCACATTTTCAATGCCATCAGAGTGTTAGGCCAGCCATGGATCATGCAATTTTCTTTCCTTCCACAAAGAAAACTGCTTGATTCCCCTATCCACACAGTGCTTATAAGGGACATCCCTCCCACAACGCTATTGTATTTTGCTGGCTGGGAGCCTTCCCTGCTGGCTGAACATAGTGATTAGTTTTGCTGGCTATAGACAGCAGCACTAAACATTAGGGAAAAACGTGACAGGCTGGTGGTACACAAGTCGAGTGATAGCTCGGCTTGTGTACCACCAGGGTGCCCATACATGGATTGAAATTCGGCCGTTCCCGTTGAACTGGCCGAATTTCAAACCCTGTATGGCTGGCTTTAATCATGTATTATCCAGAACAATAGAAAATCCAGGAACACCAGATGAAGGAGGTGTCATTACAAAGAAATGGAACAAGAAGAAGGAAATAAGAAAAGGAACCTTTTTCAAACCATCAGGAACAATTTGGAGTCTTATGGAGTACATAACATATCCATGGATTCCAGACCCTCTCAAATCATTCATGTTTGTTCTGTAAGATGTCTGCCAATCATGGGGTATAATCCAGGAAATCTACGGTGATTTACATGCTTTAGCAATAGAGACTTTCAATGCCAAAATGATATAGAAGATGAGAGTCTGAGAAGGTCTGGGAATCCATGCAACCAGTTTGTTCAAAAGAGTTCCAGTACCATTTGATTTTAGGAAAGGTCAATCAAATGTAGACCATTCCTATTTGTCAACGGGCTCTAAAACAAGTCAGGGAGTGATCAGAGTAGAATTTAGCAATCTTGGCAGGTACCAGACACCAAAGAGAGAAGACTTTATGGTTAGCTTACCCTTGTGTATTTTGATGGAAAACATCTGGTGATGAAGTCTGAAGTTGCAAATGAATGACTGCTATGATCATTAACCACTTGCGGACCAGCCGCCGTTTTACTGTGGCAGGTTGGCTCCACTGCGCGAAATCCCGTACCTGTGCGTGATCTAGCGAGGTCCGGATAGCAGGCGCATGCGCGTGCCCGCCACGAGCTCCATGAGTCTGACCACGGGTCTCGTGGATTCGATATCCGCGGGGATACCCACGATCGTCTCACGGAGAGGAAGAACGGGGAAATGCTTGTGTAAACAAGCATTTCCCCATTCTGCCTAGTGACAGGACACTGATCACAGCTCCCTGTAATCGGAAGCGGTGATCAGTGTCGTGTCACACATAGCCCAGCCCCCCCACAGTTAGAATCACTCCCTAGGACACACTTAACCCCTACAGCGCCCCCTCCTGGTTAACCCTTTCACTGCCAGTCACATTTACACAGTAATCAATGCATTTTTAATCGCACTGATCACTGTATAAATGTGAATTGTTCCAAAATAGCGCCAAAAGTGTTCAATCTGTCCGCCATAATGTCGCAGTCATGATAAAAATTGCTGATCGCCGCCATTACTAGTAAAAGAAAAAAAAAATAATTAAAAATGTCATAAAACTATCCCCTATGTTGTATACACTATAACTTTTGTGCAAACCAATAAATAAACGCTTATTGAGATTTTTTTTTTTACCAAAAATATGTAGAAGAATACGTATCGGCCTAAACTGAGGAAAAAAATGTTTTTTTATATATATTTTTGGGGATATTTATTAAAGCAAAAAGTAAAAAATATTGCTTTTTTTTCAAAATTGTCACTATTTTTTTGTTTATAGCGCAAAAAATAAAAACTGCAGAGGTGATCAAATACCACCAAAAGAAAGCTCTATTTGTGAAGGACGTCAATATTGTTTGGGAGCCACGTGTAGTGATAATTGTCAGTTAAAACGACGCCGTGCCGAATCGCAAAAAGTGCTCTGGTCAGGAAGGGGGCAAATCCTTCCGGGGCTGAAGTGGTTAAAGACAGCATACAACCTAAAGTGTTACTAAACCCAGGACCCTGCATTCACTATAGCTGGTCTCCCACAGTACACAGAACATGGAAATGCAATTATTTTAGTAAATATAAACTGCTAAATACCTTTTCTCCTCAGCAGTATAGAGCAGTCTTGTGATTTCTATCAGTGTCTGGTTAAACACCAGCTAAAGCTTGTATGAGGAGTTTTCATTCTCCTCTGACTGTCCTATGAGGCTGCATGACCCCTGACCCTCTGTCAGGACAGTGCTGATTGGCCCTGTGCTGATCACATGCACCCCCCAAAAAAACTCAAACTCTCTAATACAATACACACCAAACTGAGCATGTGCAGAGTGTCTCCGAGGCTCTGTACTATAGGGAGATGGATTGCGCACAGTAAAAGAAGGGGAGGATCAGAGAAGACAGGATCAAATAGTCTTTTTACACAATGCACAGGATTAACCCATTATGCCGCATACACACGACCGGACTTTACGGCAGACTTTTCGACGGACTTTCCGAATGAACGGACTTGCCTACACACGATCAACCAAAGTCCGGCGGATTCGTACGTGATGACGTACAACTGGACTAAAACAAGGAAGTTCGTAGCCAATAGCTACCCTAGCGTCGGTTTTTGTCCGCCGAACTAGCATACAGACAAGCGGACTTTTCAACCGGACTCGAATCCATCGAAAAGATTTGAAACATGTTTCATTTCTAGGTCCTTCTAACTTTTGGGGAAAAAAGTCAGCTGGAGCCCACACACGATCGAATTGTCCGACGGACTCCGGTCCGCAGGACCAAGTATGCCGTAAAGTCCGGTCGTGTGTACGCGGCATTAGGTTCCAAAGTGAGTATAACAACCATGCTTTACTGCATATACAAACAAGTGATCACTGCCCCCACCTATAATGGGGGCAGTGGCCACTTGTTTGTATTTTGATTATAGTGGTCAGGCAACGCACTGACATCTTTTCTGCCATAGTGCTATATGTTTAATGTGCCCCTGTACCGTTAAGAAGGGGTGGGCTTCTTCCAGGTCCACCCACCCTCTGCCTATCCAAAAAAATGCATGTGCTCTCATTGTGGAGACTCACTGAAGTTAGCGTTAGGGACTACAGAAAACGGGGTGCCTTGACAGCCTGTAGCTTGCGCGTGTATTTGCAAATGTGTGCAGACTAAACCCCTGTTCTTAAGGCATAGAGTTATACAGGTCAATTCGGTTGGTCGCTGGCTGGTTAGCAAGTTTGAGCTTGGAAATCTTTTTGTATTTGTTTTACTGCATATATAGACTGATGTTACTGTTGTGGGTTTAGTAACACTTTAAATGACTTCTTAGGTGGCCCTAACACATTAAAAAGACATATTTTACATTTATCTCAAAATTCCTTTGATCAAGCATATGATACTGTGTGAAACATGTCTTCCTTGATGCCTTGATTGTCATTTTCCCTGTGGTGTCACTCAGATGGATCAATAAAGAACTCATATTCATCATCTTGGAGTGAAGCCGTTTCTTCTTTTTTGCAGTTTGTACGGCGGGCGAGCCGTGGCTAGCACCCTTGAGACTAGTCCTTCAATTCACTTTACTCATTAATTTATCTGGATTCACCCACCTGAGCAGTGTTCCTTGTTTTTTCCTCAAAATTCTTTTGACATGACTGTTGAAGGTAACTGTTCATGACTCTTCCCGTCATGATTGAATAAGGTTTAGAAGTCTTTTTTGCAGGTGCGGAGTCCTGTTTAACCACTTCAATACCAGGCACTTAGACACCTTCCCGCCCAGCCCAATTTTCAGCTTTCAGCGCTGTCGCAATTTGAATGACAATTGCGCGGTCATGCTACACTGTACCCAAACAAATTTTTTTATCATTTTGTTCCCACAAATAGAGCTTTCTTTTGGCGGTATTTGATCACCTTTGCGGTTTTTATTTTTTGCGCAACAAATAAAAAAAGACCGAAAATTTTGAAAAAAAACAAGTTTTTCTTTGTTTCTGTTAAAACTTTTTGTAAATAAGTACGTTTTCTTCTTCAATGACAGGCACTGATATGGCTGCACTGATGGGCACCGATGAGGTGGCACTGACGGGCACTGATAGGTGGCATTGATGGGCACTGATAGGTGGCACTGGTATGCGGCACTGATGGGCACTCATAGGTGGCACGGATGGGCACTCATAGGTGGCATTGATGGGCACTCATAGGTGGCATTGATGGGCACTCGTAGGTGGCATTGATGGTTACTTATGGGTGGCACTGATAGTTGGCACAGATGGGCACGGATGGGCACTGATAGATGGGCATGGATGTGCACTGACAAGTGGCATGAATGGACACTGATGGGTGGCACTGATGGCATTACTTGTTTGCAGTGATGCCCCTAAGGGTGGCATTGCTGGGCATCACTGCAACATAATTGTGCCAATCAGTGCCCATTTGTGGGCACTGATTGGCACAGATTGGGCACATGTGGATGGCCATGGGGTACATACCTGGCCATCCACATGTTGCCCCTTCCCTGGTGGTCCTAGTGGCGATCCCTGGTGGTCCAGTGTGGTGATCTGCGGGGGGGGCTGCGCTGATAAACAATCAGCGCAGACCCCCCCCCCTGCCAGGAGAGCCGCCGATTGGCTCTCCTCTACTTGCGTCTGTCAGACGCGAGTGAGGAAGAGCCGATCAACGGCTCTTCCTATTGACAGCGTGATCAGCCGTGATTGGACACGGCTGATCACGTGGTAAAGAGCCTCCGCCGGAGGCTTTTTACCAAGATCAGTGTAGCGGTGTGTCAGACTGACACACCGCTCCACCAATCGCCGCGATGCGCGCCCCCGGGGGCGCGCTGTGGCATGTTATCCTGCTGGACGTCATATGACGCCCAGTCAGGATAACAGAACCACTTCCCGGACGTCAATCCGCTATAGGGCGGGCAGGAAGTGGTTAAAGGAGTCTGGGTATAAGGATGATACATGCATGCTGCTGCTGCTTTACAAGCAATTAAATTGATTACAAAGGCTAATTTATTTTTCAATTAAAATAAAAAATATGTTATACTTGCTCTGTGCAAAGATATTGCACAGATTACCCCCCAGCTCACTCCCTCTGTCTCCTCACGTATCACTAATTTACTATCAGATATATCAGTCTGGATGTCACACCACTTCCTCAAACTCAATCTATCCAAAACCGAACTTATAATTTTTCCTCCCCCATATGCCCCTTTCCCTTCCCCTGATATCTCTGTCAAAATCGATGGCACAACTATAAGCCCATCCCCACATGCCAAGGTTCTAGGTGTAGTCCTGGACTCTGAACTTTCCCTCAAGCAACACATTCAATCACTGTCCAAATCCCACCGCCTCAACCTCCGCAACATCTCCAAAATACGTCCCTTTCTAACCAATGGCACAATAAAGCTCTTAATTCACTCGCTGGTCATCTCTCGCCTCGACTACTGCAACTCCCTTCTCATTGGCTTATCTCTACATAGTCTATCACCTCTTCAATCCATCATGAATGCCGCTGCCAGACTCATCCACCTTACCAGTCGCTCTGTGTCTGCCACTCCTCTCTGTCAATCCCTCCACTGGCTTCCGCTCGGCCGAAGAATTCAATTCAAAATACTAACAACAACGTACAAAGCCATCCACAATTTCGCCCCCAACTACATCACTAGCCTAGTCTCTAAATGCCAACCTACTCGTTCTCTTCGTTCCTCTCAAGACCTCCTGCTCTCTAGCTCCCTCGTCACCTCCTCCCATGCTCGCCTCTAGGACTTTTCCAAAGCCTCTCCAATCCTATGGAATGCCCTACCCCAATCTGTCCACTTATCTCCTACCTTATTAGCTTTTAGATGATCCCTGAAAACCATTCTCTTCAGAGAAGCCTACCCTACCCACACCTAACAACTGTATTTTCAATTTCTCCATCAGCTCATCCCCCACAGTTATTACCTTTTTTGTTTCCACTTGACCCTCCCTTCCAGATTAAAGGCTCTAACGAGCAGGGCCCTCTGATCCCTCCTGTATCAATTTGTATTGTAAGTGTACTGTCTACCCTCATGTTATAGAAGCGCTGCGCAAACTGTTGGCGCTATATAAATCCTTTTATAATAATAATTAGTCCCTTACTGCCTCTTCTGGAGTCCCCCACTGGTAATCCCCGCTCCTCCTTCCTGTGGGTGCTCCCTCAGCAAGCCAAGTGCTGATGAGGCACCTGTGCAGGCATGCTCCCAATCTGGGCTGTGTGTGTCCATAAACACACACTGCTGGTAAGCCCTGCACCCTCTCCTTTCTCACAGGAGTTTGTCTGACAGTAGCAGGAGTCTATGCGCTTGTGTCTACTGTGAGACCAGGAAGGGGGAGCGGTGCTGCAACCAGGACAGTGCTGCATCATGAGACTCTCAATGCAGCACTGTCCAGCAGGTAACTGTTTAGTGATGGGGGGACAAGTACATAGTTACATAGCCGGTAAGGTTGAAAAAAGACACCAGTCCACCCAGTTCAACCTGTGGTGTACGAGTGTGCATGTGTTTATGTCAATAGTAAATTGTATATCCCTCTATGTTGTTAAGGTGCCCATCTAATAGTTTTTTTAAACTATCAACGCTCCCTGCTGATACCACTGCTTGCAGAAGAGAATTCCACATCCTTACCGCTCTGACAGTAAAGAATCCTCTTCACAGTTTAAGGTTTAACTGCTTCTTTTCCAATTTCAGTGAATCGCCACATGTCTTTTTAAACTCCCTTTCAGTCAGTAGTGGAATGTTTTGTTACCTTAATGCAGAGAATGCAATCAGCATAATATAAAGAATTGTATCAATGTTTGCTGATTAAAGTGTCACTAATGCCCCGTACACACGGTCGGATTTTCCGACGGAAAATGTGTGATAGGACCTTGTTGGAAATTCCGACCGAGTGTAGGCTCCATCACACATTTTCCATCAGATTTTCCGACACACAAAGTTTGAGAGCAGGCTATAAAATTTTCCGACAACAAAATCCGTTGTCGGAAATTCCAATCATGTGTACACAAAGCCGACGGACAAAGTGCCACGCATGCTCAGAATAAATAAAGAGATGAAAGCTATTGGCCACTGCCCCGTTTATAGTCCCGACGTATGTGTTTTACGTGAACGCATTCAGAATGATCTGATCGGATTTTCCGACAACTTTGTGTGACCGTGTGTATGCAAGACAAATTTGAGCCAACATCCGTCGGAAAAAATTATAGGATTTTGTTGTCGGAATGTCCGAACAAAGTTCGACCGTGTGTATGGGGCATAACAGTTTATTTAGAAAAAAAAAAAAAAAACATGTTATGCCGCATACACACGAGCGGAATTTCCATCAGAAAAATCTTGGATGGTTTTTCCGAAGGTTACCGCTCAAGCTTGGCTTGCATACACACGGTCACACAAAAGTTTGCTGAACTTTCGACCGTCAAGAACACGGTGACGTACAACACTGCAACGAGCTGAGAAAATTAAGTTCAATGCTTCCGAGCATGCGTAGGAATTTTGCGTGTCGGAATTGGTACAGACGATCGTTATTTCAAATCGGAATTTTTTCCGACCGAAAAATTTGCTTGTGTGTACGCATTATACTTACCTGCTCTGTGTAATGGTTTTAGATAGAACAGCCCCGATCCTCCTATTCTTGATTCCCCCGCCTGCACTCCTGGCTCCTCCCCCTCGACCAGTGCCCCTAATAGCAAACCGCTTGCTATGGGGGCACTGGTGCATGCTCACTCCTAAGCCTTACTCTATGCATAAGACACATAGAGCCACAGCTGGGCCCTACCCCCCCCCCCCCCCACTCTCGCTGTGTTGGCTCATTGGCTGTGATTGACAGCAGTGGGAACCAATGGCTCTCACTGCTGTGTCTCTGCCAATGAGGAGAGAGAGACCCAGGACAGCCAAGGCTCCTGTGCACATCACTGGATCCAGAAGGGGCCCGGGTGAGTATTAGGGGGGCTGTGGGGGGAGCAGCACACAGAAGATTTTTTGCCTTCATGCATAGAATGCCAATTAGATTGTCAAATATAACTATTGTTTGTATTGTTATTACTTGATGTTCCAGGATAAAAGTGTAAGCTGTGACCATAGAACTCCTTTAATTACCTCACAATATACATAGATGAATGGAAGCTTGTTTTATCCCTTTCCTGCTACCAACATAACTATGCTGGTGGTAGTTCTGGCATGTAAACAGACTCCCTGCCATTAAAGCAGCTTGGAGTTCATTTACATTTTTCAATCCTGGCTGCTGGCTTTTTTGTAGAAGTGATTCAGACTGTAAAGCCACCCAATCATATCTACATGTACTGTAAGGTGCCATTTTCCCACCTGAACCCCCACTCTTTCCGCCATGTGTCCCAGATTTACTGTCTTTCCTGGTTTCCTGGGATCATCATGGCAGGTATCAGGATGAAGAGCAACAGGAGAACAGAGAGAATCATGGGTATTATGAACCTTGATCACTTCTGGCTTCACAGCTGTCAAACATGGCTGCCAGGTAAGAAGCTACTCGGGCACAGTCTTGCAAAAATCCAATAAATCCTTTTAGAGGCTTTTTACATTTATAATAGTGGCTAGCCAAATTAATTATTTATCAGTTATTTAAATGCATGTAACATTCCAACTGTGGACCTTGAACAATTTTCTTTTTAATCTGAGTTATTTAATTGCACATTTTCAAAAATAATGCTTTTCTAAAGTGTTGTATGAGGTGATGAAAATGTATGTTCATTTCAAACATCCAATTATTTTCGGTAGAATTTGATATTGTTCTACACACAATTGTATTTGAAGGCCACATAGTTTTACTTCTCTTCACATTTATCAAATTAGACTCCTTTTCTCTTCACCTTGCTTCATACTTTAGTAAATAGGGCCCACATGGCAAGTATCCCAATAATCAGAAGTGCTTACACGAATATTGGGCTGCTGTTTTTAATGCCATATTGTGAATATAAAACATTACCAATAAACACCCACCTTACTGAAAACATGTACATTTTTTTTCTTGTACCATTTTGCAATACAGTTAGGGTATAATAACAAATAAATGCTAGTTTTACAATACATCTACTAATGGAACTAAAGCCGTAGCAGCCATCTGTTTTAGCACCCAGGAAAGAGGGGTGCCCAGGGTCCCAAGGATTAGAGGTGGACTTGACACCATGGTTGATGGGCTGCCCCACCAACCAGCTGCTTGCTGCTGCCCACCATGCTGCTTCCTATGTCCGAACTGCCAGTGCCAAATGCTGGAAAGATCAGCCCCCTCTTCCTCTTGAATCCTTACAGATCTTAAAGGGTTAAGTAGAAAAGGGGGCAGATCTGAGGTTTGAAGGGATTGAGGAGGAAAGGGGGGGTTGATCTGAGGTCTGGAGGGGTTAAAGAGGAAAGGGGTAGATCTGAGGTATGAGGGTGTTAAAGAGTAAAGGGGTAGCTGAAATGAGGTTTGAGGGGATTAGGAAAGAAAGCAGGGCTTGATTTCAGGCCAGAAAGGGTTAATGAGGAAGGGAGGATGCTGATCTGAGGCCCAATGGGGTTAAGGAACAAGGGGGCTGATCTTAGGTGGAAAGAGGGTAATATAGGGTAGGGGTAGGCAACCTTAGCACACTAGCTGTGGTAAAACTCCAAATCTTATTAATTTACTCCAGGATATTATTTTACAACCCTGATACCATGACATTTTACTACTGACTATTGGGCATTTTTTGTGACTATTGAAGCTTAGGAATTCTTCCGACCAACGAACATTACATAGTTACATAGTTACATAGTCAGGTTGAAAAAAGAAAGGAAGAAAGAAAAGTCCATCAAGTTTAACCAAAAAAAATAAAAAATACAATCACATATACACAAACCTATACCCACAGTTGATCCAGAGGAAGGCAAAAAACCCCAGCAAAGCATGCTCCAATTTGCTAAAGCAGTGGGAAAAATTCCTTCCTGACCCCCCAAGAAATGTTCCCTGGATCAACTTTACCTATACATTTTAGTACCCAGTTATATTGTGTACATTTAGAAAAGAATCCAGGCCTTTTTTAAAGCAATCAACTGAGCTTGCCAGAACCACCTCTGGAGTGAGTCTATTCCACATTTTCACAGCTCTTACTGTGAAGAAACATTTCCGTATTTGGAGATTAAATCTTGTTTCCTCTAGATGTAAAGAGTGCCCCCTTGTCCTCTGTGATGACCTTAAAGTGAATAACTCAACACCAAGTTCATGATATGGACCACTTATGTATTTGTACATGTTGATTATATCCCCCTTAATCTCCTCTTCTCAAAAGGAAATAGATTCAGTTCCTCTAATCTTTCCTCATAGCTGAGCTCCTCCATGCGTCTTATCAGTTTGGTTGCCCCTCTCTGCACTTTCTCCAGTTCCCCGATATCCTTTTTGAGAACTGGTGCCCAAAACTGAACTGCATATTCCAGGTGAGGTCTTACTATTGATTTGAACAGTGTCAAAATGATATCTCTCTTTCTGGATCCATACCTCTCTTAATACAAGAAAGGATTTTGCTCGCTTTGGAAACCACAGCTTGGCATTGCATGCTATTATTGAGCTTATGATCTACCAGAACCCCCAGATCCTTCTCCACTACGAATTCCCCCAGTTGTACTCCCCTAGCATGTATGAAGCATGCATATTCTTAGCCCCCAAGTGCATAACTTTACATTTATCAACATTAAACCTCATTTGCCCCTTAGTTGCCCAATTAGACAGAGCATTGAGGTTAAATTAGAGACATCCTGTAAGGATGTTATTCCACTGCATAGCTTAGTGTCATCTGCAAAGGCAAAAAAGTTACTTTTAATCCCAGACCCTATATAATTTATAAAGATATTACAAAGAAGGGTTCCAACACTGAACCTTGGGGTACACCACTGATAACCTTAGACCATTCAGAGTAAGAATCATTAACCACTACTCTCTGAATTCTGTCATTTAGCCAGTTTTCTATCCATTTACAAATTGATCTTTCCAAGCCTGTAGACTTTACCTTACACATTATTATTACTATCATACAGGATTTATATAGCGTCAACAGTTTGCGCAGCCCTTTACAACATCTGGGAAGAGGGTACAATTACAATACAATACAGGAGGAATCAGAGGGTCCTGCTCATTAGAGCTTACAATCTAGAAGGGAGGGTCAAGTGGAACAAAGGGTAGTAGCTGTGGGGGGTGATCAGATGGACAAAATGACAATACAGTTGTTAGGTGTGGGTAGGATAGGCTTCTCTGAAGAGAAGGATTTTCAGGGATTGTCTAAAAGCTAATAGAGTAGGAGATAGGTGGACAGATTGGGGTAAGGCGTTCCATAGGATTGGAGAGGCTCTGGAAAAGTCCTGGAGGTTGAGCATGGGAGGAGGTGATTAGAGAGCAGGAGGTATTGCGAAGAATGAAGAGAACGATTAGGTTGGTATTTTGAGAATAGGTCAGTGATGTAGTTGGGGGCAGAGTTGTGCATGGCTTTGTAGGTAGTCGTTAATATTTTGAATTGAATTTGTTGGGTGAGTGGAGGCCAGTGGAGGGATTGACAGAGAGGAGTAGCAGACACAGAGCAATTAGTAAGGTGGATAAGTCTGGCAGCAGCATTCATGATGGATTGAAGGGGGGATTGAAGAGGGGGATTACACATGAGCCATGTGTGGGGAACTGTGTCATTGGGGAGCATTGGTGCGAGGCATTTTTTCTTTCACTGACCGATAATGGCAGGCATTTTTTTTTCACTGACCAATAATGGCAGGTATTTTTACTTTCACTGAGCAATGACACTTTGCATTTTACCTCTCACTGTTAATGTTTTATCCAACTGATCACCACCACTGGGGCAATTTCTTTTTTTTTTCACTGACCAAAATTGTAAGGGGCATTGCGTTACATAATCCTAACCATTAAGTGCCAATGTAGGGCAAAGTGACAGCGGCTTTGCTAAGGAACCCTCCCTACTCCCTTATATTCACCTTGTCAGCGCTCACTCACAGCTCCATCCACCTTGGTAGCCTCATTAGAATCTTATGTGCCAGCGAGTGTGGGGATCAGTGACATCCCTCTCGCCTTCATGTGACTGTAATGCTGTTTTGTCCTTTTTCACTACTGAAAGGTGCATGTGGTATGTTTCCTGTTTTTTTGTAATACTTGTAAGCAAAGTTATACTCATTTAAGATCAGTTTGCTGCTTGGGTCCCTTGCCGGTGTTGTTTCCGGATGGAGGGGACCGGTAAACCAGTGCTGCAGAAGTGCCCATGCTGGCCACTCACCAGCAGTCTTCTTACACTAACATTGCTGCTGAGATTCCTTTTGTGGACCCTGAGAGAACCCAATTCCCAGTTGGGGTGTGGGTGAGAGGAGGAAATACGTGTCACAGCAGCAGGTTGGATAGGAGCTTTATAGTGTTACTAATTCCAGGACCCTGAATATCTGGTCTCCACAGTACACAGAACATGGGAATGCAATCATTTTAGTAAATATAAACACATGCACCCTTCCACGAAAAAAAAAAAACTCTCTAGCAATACACACCAAACTGAGCATGTTCAACCTGACTCCATAGACTCTGTCCGAACATGTTTTGGAGTCAGTGGAAGAAGAGGAGGATCTGTGCATACAGGATCAAACAGCCTTTTTACACAATGAAGAGGATTAACCCCTTAGGTTCCACAGTGAGTATAACAAGCATGCTTTACTGCATATATAGAACGATTTTACTGTTGTGGGTTTAGTAACACTTTAATGTAAGGTCTGGCTCTTCCAAATTTTCTGCTATACTGCAAGATTGCATTTACAGTAATTATATACTTTTGAATTAAACAACTAGGGGAGGGAGTGTGTCAGTGAAGTCCTGGGCTCTCGGGAAAATGGGCCAACCCGTAATAGAAGCTGGCAGGATTTGATGGGGTACAGTGGGGTACACTGCTGGAGAAGAGCTGAGTGTTGAAGTGGGAGCTGCCTTTTTACTTTTTCAAATGCTAGCCATTTTTTTTTTCAGGAATATGAAAATATTGGGGTAACAAACATTTTACTAAATACCCTTTTGTGTATGTGGCTAACAGGGGGGATTCAAACTCACTGTGCAACCAAGCTGGATTGCCTGACACTTGAAGACATACACAAAGTCACTTTAGGAACTGTGTTTTAAATATGTTTTCATGATTTATTATGGAACATAGCAATTCTATAGAAGAGCTTTCACTGAAAGAAACCAGTGAAAGAAAGGTATAGTACATTATTATTTACTATAAATACCAAGGACACACAAACATATATTTGTAGTTTGCTGTTTAGGCTTAAAGCTGAAGAAATATAGTACAGGTTCAGCTTTTTATTCATTTGCCAAACATCGCACAAACATCGCACAGCTTGAACTTCTCTAGTCAATAGCACACCCTACGAGCTGGTCAATTACTGTGCAAATATCCCAAGTAAGAACGAGTGGCAGCAAATGTATGTGCTAATAGATGATCAGTTTACTTTGGGCTAAATAGATGGCCTTTTTAGCACATCTTTAGCATGTTCATTATAAGGCAATCATTACCTTTTTAAGGTTAAATGGAAGGGCTATTCAAAAGAGGAAATCAGTTAATTAAATCATTTACTTACATGGACTTACACACCTCAGCTTATTTCCTTCCTTTGAGACTGCCTGCTTGCCCTACCTTTACAAGTGTATGGGCTTTGGTGCAGGATTAGTTATTACAAGTCAATATGTTGTTATTTCCTATTAAAATCACACTTCATTTTCACCCATACAGTATATACTGAGTGTTTGCCCTTGTAACTTTTGTTGAGACTTTTGACAATGTACACTTACAGAAGTGAAAATGACTTGTTTTATCTCCAGTTTCATTAAAGGAAACCTGTCGTTAGAGAACCATATAGGCCATCACTGATCTCTTCATCTGAAAAGGATAATTGCTTGGCTTGTTATGCAGATGCTTTGGCTTCATTTCTTTCTGTGTCTCCGACCTGGAACTAGAGAAATAAGTTCTTTGGGTAAGACTTTCAGTTGTTGCATACTTGTTCTGGGTCTGAAACCTAAAGCGACAATTAACTTCTGCTTGTCTGGATCAAGCAGTGAGCGTTAGCTACAATAATATACGCTGCTCTGTGGACATTACAAATCCCATAGTCTAATGTTCAAAGTTCACCTTAAGAGCAACCAAGAGAAGGTGGCTATGTTCCTACACACAGTGAGACCAAGGAAAACAAACATAGCCCCCCCCCCACACACACACACGGATCACGACAACTTCAGTTTCCCACTATTTATACTGTGCAATGAAAGATAATAATCTTCCCTGATAAAACCTTCCTGAACCCTCATAGGTGAAAGTGTTTTGTCCACCCTTATTGAGAAAAATGAAAGAAAGTTTAAACTACCTGCTATGTTATAAGCTAAAGTGCTATGGGTTCCAGGACAGGGATATATCTCACTGCCCAGTGAGACATCTGCCTATCTATAGGTAGGCTTAGAACAGGAGTCACAAACTGGTGGCCCTCCAGCTGTTGCCAAACTACAAGTCCCATGAGGCATTGCAAGGCTGACAGTTACAAGCATGACTCCCACATGCAGAGGCATGATGGGACTTGTAGTTTTACCAAATCTTGATATCAAGTCTCAATATGTGCTACAGTATGAAGCAAATAAAGGTACTGTATTCCCTTAAATGTTAGTATGGCACCACACCCCAATATAATGTAGAGCGAAAAGGAGGGCACACAAGGGGCTTATTGTCCAGCCTGGTCACATGAGAGCAAGGGAGTTTTTTTTTTTTCTGATGCCTATGTAATCATTTGATTTGTTGAAAGAATTCACAAATGTATTTTTCATTAAAACTTGTACATTTTTTCACAAATTAAAAGTTATTAAAACCAAACATATTGTATTTATACAGTTCTTTTTTTCTCATCTACAGTTTCTTCACCCATTAGCTATGTCATACTGTACAGATGTCAAAGTAGTTACATCAGGTTCAACTTAAAGTGGTTCTAAAGGCTAAAGTTTTTTTTTTTTCTTACCTTACAGTAGAACTATAGGCAAAACTTTTTTTTTTCCTTTTGGATAGAGTAAAGAAAGGGTATAACCCCTGTCAGATTTTTTTATTTTTTATTTTTTTTGCCATCTGCATTCTATTGCGGAGAATCCCTTCACTTTGCTGTCCAATAACTAAACAGGAAGTGAAAGGAAATCCCTGAAAATTAAGGGAATTGTTTGGGGACCCCCAGCACACCAGAGCTAGTGTCCCCCATTGGAAGATTCTCCCCAATTACTTTTCTGAAGGCAATCAAAAATTTGGGATTTTCCTTTACTTTCACTTTCAATAATAACAGTAAAGAGGACAAATAGAGAGAATGAATCTCCTTACAGCAACACAGACAGCAATAAAAACTGACAGGTGTTCTAATCTCTCCCCACTCTATCCAAAACGAAAAAAAGTTTACCCTTAGTTATACTTTAATGCATTTTCTGCATTAAGTAAAAAATACTTCTGAGTGCATCCCCAGGCCCCCTTATACTTACCTGACCCAGATCTTGATCCAGCGCTGTGCACAAGAACAGCCGCTCTTTTTGCTCTTTCCCTCCTCATAGGCTCAGAGATAGCAGCAGGAGCCGGTGAGAAGGGAGGGGAGATGGGGCAGGGCCATGCAGCGCTGTGTGTGTCAATGGGCACACACAGTGCAACTCTGGAGCAAGTCCTCTCGAGTGCCCCCATAGCAAACGGCTTGCTATGGTGGGCACTTGGCAGGGGGGAGAAGTCAGAAGTGTGGGCAGGGGACTTGAGAAGAGGAGAATCGGGGCTGCTCTGTGCAAAACCATTGCACAGAACATGTAAGTATGATTTGTTTGTTAATAAAAAAAGTACATATATGGATTCAGAATCGCTTTAGAAGTATAACCTTGAAGATACAGGTAGATGATAAACTGTAACTGGGCAGGTGTTAAACATAAACTCTGCCTCTGCAGGCAGCAGAGACTATACAATTAAAATATATGAAAAACATTAACATTTGTGCAAAATAGGTTATAGCAACTCCATATTTGTCATAATAAATTTCCCACTTTAGATATAATTTTTTACATACCGTATTGCTTGATGATTCTTAACGAAGATCCATAAGAACATCTCCTATGGGACTTCTAGGTAGTAAAGACCTATAAGTAGACTTCAGGAATGAGGCACTCTAATACAAAGATCAAGCAGATTGTGTTTCATAACTGTTATATTATAAAAAATTGTTTCCAATTCCTTAAACATGGCGACAGTGCTGTCCTTTCTTACATGAAATTGCACAGCAACTTTGTCACCCTATGGACAAGGACAGTCTTGGATCTATATGTAGTTTTAAATGAACAAATTAAAGTAAAGTTCCATTTCAGTGGTGTAGTGGGTAGCACTCTCGCCTAGCAGTAAAAAGGGTCGCTGGTTTGAATATCAATCACAACACTACCTGCCTGGAGTTTGCATGTTCTCCCTGTGCCTGTGTGGGTTTTTCCGGGTACTCCAGTTTCTTCCCACACTCTAAAGACATGCTGGTAGGTTAATTGGCTTCTGTCTAAATTGGCCCTGGTATATGAAATGTGAGTTAGGGACCTTAGATTGTAAGCTCCTTGAGGGTAGGGACTGTGAGTGAATGTGAATGTGAATGTACAATGTATATGTAAAGCGCTGTGTAAATTGACGACGCTATATAGTTACCTTAAATAATAATTTAATACTTTTTTAAGCAGAAAAATGGGTTTAGGTTTAAACCAAGCAGATTAAAGCTGACTGTTGTACCCACAGCGGCAGTGTTTCATTGTTTGTCTTAACCCCTGTAATTGTCACGTTTGCTGGACAGCTTCACCTGCATGCAAAAAAATAGAGGAATAGAGGAAAATAAATAAAAGAAAAAATAAAATAGAGGAAAAATAGAAATAAAGGCATGTGACAAAAAAAAGGAGTTTATTACATTCTGTAACAACAAATAAGTGCGAGGGTGTTTATTTTCGCTCTATTGGCCCTTTAATAAATAAGGTGAAGTTGAGTTTCTTTTCCAATACCTAATCAGGTACAAGGCAAAATCAAAATAAATAGGATTTTTTTATTGCACACAACTGGATGATAAAGGTGAACAAAGCTTTACTGTATTTTTCAAGTTCAAGAAACATTCACTTTTCTAAATAAATAGTTTCTTCTCTTTTAGTAAACCATCCCACTGTATCATTTTATTACCGTGCATAAATATTTTGGTAAAAGTTTGTAGAAAAAATGATGCTTCGTTATAAATATATATTGTGTAATCCATTGTTCCTCTGTATCCTGTGTCAGTGCTTATTGGGGAAGATTTATCACTCAAGACAGGGATGGAGTCATCTATCTATCTGGTGTAAATCCATCTGTGTCTTTATCTATTATGGGATTAGTGGGTACATTGTCTGGACAGCAAAAAAATAAATACTCTTTAAGTGAGACTATAGGAAAAATCAAAGCATCATATGTGCATGATGATGCAGCCTGTCACTAACACGGTAGTCTTTGTTTTATTACCTAGTGATCCTGCCAGTAAGTCAGATTTTTTTTCAACTTCCTTCAACAGACCAAGCTGTCCAGCAAAAGTGTCAATTAGAGTTTGTTTACAGTAATGGTTGGGGGTGGTAAAACTTTGCAGCTTCCCTTTAGCTGGAAAGGCAGAGGATGGGGGTGTACACATGCCGTGGCACTTTGCTTTGCTGCTGCGACAATAATTATACTCCCTGTCACATTCAGCTGGCACTACTGGGTCCATTCAAGTGAATGAGGCAGTGCTGCAACTGCCCTGCAATTGTTGATAGTGCAGCATTTTGGGGGTGGTTAAAACAGGTGGTGAGGAGGCAATACAACGCCTCCCTACTGCCTATCAAATGCTCTACCGGTTAACAATGCTGTTGTCCAAGGGTGACTACACCGGTCTTTCATTGATACAGTAAAGCCACCCTAAAACAGGAAGCGTGGCACTGGTTGGATCATCAGGTGAAAATAAATTAAAAGCAAGGCTAAAAAATGAAAACAAATGTAGCCATCGCATCTAAGGATTGATAAAGTACATTAAATTACATTTGTATTTGAGTTTAGATTGGATAGGCTGGACTATAATATTTAAAACAAATGCACTTGTACGGAGTCAGTGGCATGTGGTCTAACTGGAGCAATGCTACTTTTTGACCAGCAGGGAGCATGGGATTGATGAATGAAGCTACAATCTCAGAAAATATTGCCTGCACATCTAATCATCCATTCAGGTTTGTGGGAAGCTATGGCCCACTCTGTATCAGCTGCTACTCACAAAGATGCAGAAGGTGAATGGAGTTTATTATGTTCCACCCACTGCAATTTGTGTATGCTTAAAAAACTGGAGAAGATGGAAATAGAATAGCTCACCTGTTTCATGCTTCTGCAAGGAACATATGATGGACTATGGCAGGTGAAGACTTTCCTTCTAGCATTGGCATTTTTAGAGCTGGTGCATCCAATGCATTTGTGAGCTTCTAATTTGGGTAGTCCATCCTCAGTGATCAAGGTTTTAATAACCCCCCCAAGCTGTTAAAAAAAAAAAAGTCACTTTAATGCCCTGTACACACGGTCGGATTTTCCGACAGTAAATGTGTGATAGGACCTTGTTGTTGGAAATTCCGACCGTGTGTGGGCTCCATCACACATTTTCCATCGGAATTTACGACACACAAAGTTTGAGAGCTTGCTATAAAATTTTCCGACAGCAAAATTTGTTGTCGGAAATTCCGATCGTGTGTACACAAATCCGACACACAAAGTGCCACGCATGCTCAGAATGAATTAAGAGACGAAAGCTATTGGCTACTGCCCCGTTTATAGTCCCGACGTACGTGTTTTACGTCACCGCGTTCTGAATGATCGGATTTTCCGACAACTTTGTGTGACCGTGTGTATGCAAGACACGTTTGAGCCAACATCACTTTCATTCCCGGTGACATTGGTGATCAGATGTTATAGCTTGTGCGTTAAAGCTGAACTCCAGAAATTCAGCCACTTTGTAAAATGTGCAGGCATACTATGAGTTAAGTCCAACAAGGTGCATGCCACTTCATAAACTTATCTCTTTAGTTTACATTTGACCGTTTTTTGGAGCTCTGGGAGGATAGCTATCACTACATTTCCCTTGCTCCAATGCTGGCTCCTCTGGTCTCAGCTCCTTCAGCTGTAGAAGTCACATTCAGTTGCTGTGCCCACCTCTCTTCTCCTCCTGCGCAATTACAGAGTGCTTTGTGTTATGTGAACTAATTCGCAAAATGCAAAGGCTTCTGTGAATGGGCAGCAGAGGGGAGGGGCGAGCAGTAATGATGTGTGTGAGAAGAAGAAGATGCTCTTCTCTCCCCTCACTTCCTGGTCCCTCAGGCTTTGCTGCCAACCTAAGACAGTGATGAGGGAGCAGGGGGACAGGACTGAGCCCCGCTGTCTGTATCAATAGACGCAGACAGCGAGGCTTGGGAGCGAACCCCACATGAGTGCCCCAATAGAAAATGCCTTTCTATTGGGGCACTTGGTAGAGGAGAGGAGCCAGGAGTGCTGGGGGGAACCCAAGAAGAGGAGGTTAAGGGCTGCTCCGTGCACTTTCATTGCACAGGGCAGGTAAGTATAATAACCTGTTTGTTATTTTTTTAAGAGCATTTCAATCGCTTTCATTCTTAGTAAGCCAGCACAATTTACCAAGTGGCTGAATTCCTGGAATTCAGCTTTAAGGCGGCTCATTCATTTTGAATAGACTGATAAAGCACCTTGACCGATGAAAAATTACACCTGCAGCATTTATGACAGTGCAACGCACCACAACACACGTTATGTACTGGGGGTGCATTAGTAGATAATGTACATATCCAGTCATAACAATGGAAGAAAAAGACACTGGTAGGTAAATGTATTATCAAGAAGTTTGTTGGATGTGTGTGCAGGAGGTTTCAACTAGAGACATGTGTCAGTGGAGGGTATCATCCTTATTTCAAATATGTAGCAAAAGAATAAGACCCCTTTTACACCGAAGGCGTCATTCAGGCGCTTTAGCGCTTAAAATAACACCTGTAAAGCGCCTGAAAAAATGTCTCATCTGCAGTCCCAGTGTGAAAGCCCGAGTGCTGTCACACTGGGGCGCTGCACTGACAGGATGTTAAAAAAAAAAAGTTCTGCAAGCAGCATCTTTGGGGTACTTTAGGAGTGATGTATACACCGCTCCTAAAGCGCCCCTGCCCATTGAAATCAATAGGCAGCGCCGCCGAAGCGCCTGCAAAGTGCCTTGGCAGCGGCGCTTTGTGGGTGCTTTTAACCCTTTATTCGGCCACTAGCAGGGGTTAAAAGCGCCCCGCTAGCGGCCAAAAAGCGCCTCTAAAATGACGGTAAAGCGCTGCTAAAACTAGCAACGCTTTACCACTAACACGGCCATGCTGCCAGTGTGAAAGGGCTCTAAGTAGTAGGACTTTAAATACCCCTCCAGTGATCACGAAGGTACAACAATATAAAACATATACAAAACTTTATTTTTACCAGTAAAATATATAAACACACATATTGTGTATAATTGCTCAACTTTTGCTTGAGACAGAGAAATTAGGTTGACGCGTTTCACGGAGATCACCTTCCATCTCTCATATACTTGCAAATGATCAGAAGAATAGCTTCTAAAGATAGAGAAACACATACATATTATTTTAAAAACAAAAAAACATAATTAACGATCCTTGTGAAGAAATGTAATTCTAATTATGCTTTTTTTGTTTTGTAAATTTATATATGTGTTTCCCTTTCTTTAGAAGCTTTTCTTCTGATCATTTGGGGTTCTAGGATGTGTGGATTCGGTTATGGTAACTTTTTTAGTTTAATGTGACAGATTCGGGCCAAAGCCAGATATAATGGAGAAAAACTCCTTTATAACTGGCTCTGTAATTTTTTATAACTGGCTCTGTGAGTAATATATTACAACTGGCTTTGTGAATACTGCCATGCCAGTTATAAAGCATTACTCACAGAGCCAGTTATAAAGGAGTATTACTTTATAACTGGCTTTTTGAGTATTAATTTAAGACCCCTTTCACACTGGGCTAAAAATAACACGTATAAAGCTCCTGAAAGACGCCTCCCCTGCAACCCAGTGTGAGAGCCAGAGTGCTTTCACACTGGGCTGGGGTGTGCTTGCAGGACGTTAGAAAATGTCCTGCAAGCAGCGTTTTTTGGGCGATGCGAGAGCGGTGTATACACCTCTCCTCCACCGCCTCTGTCCATTGAAATCAATGGCAGCGCGCTTTTAAATGGTAATGCGCCGCTAAAATTGGATGAGTGCTCAGAGACAGTGGCGTAGCGTAGGTTGTCGGCGTCCGGGGCAAGGCAGGTAATTTGCACCCCTTAATCCGTGGACTTGCCTATACTTATCTCGCACTCGGAGAACTCCGCCGTGCTCCCGCTGCCATGGAACCTTACATGACATCAAGGGCAGCACACTCTGGACAGCGGCCCTCTAAATTTTGTGCCCGGGGCCATAGCCGGACTGCCCCCTCACGCTACGCCACTGCCCAGACAGCAGGTGCACACTGATTAAAAAAGCCTGGCCATGAGCTGGCTGATTAGAAGACTGCAGTCACAAAAGAGGAGAAAAATAGCATAATTACCATTATCAAAGGAGCACTCTCTGGCCCTGGAGCATCAGATCCAAATCCCTTCACCAGCGGGAAAAGAAGTGGGCGGGAAGAGAGGTGGGTGTACACCAGCCACACTGCTATCCCTATAAGCGGCGGCAGCACCTAGCCAGCTTTCATGTGCAGGAGGCGGGTCTGAGATCCTGCAGCTGCCTATACAGAAGGTAGTGGCATGGAAGGACTCAGCCTCTCCGTCCCTCCTTCTTTCCTGGCGTCCTGGTTGCTAGGTGACCGGCGGCTGCGAGGCACATGCGTGAATCGGGACCTTCGCTTCAGCAGTGGCCTAGGTTGCTATGGAACGGCTTGGTGGGCGGGGGAATAGTGAGACTCCTTCCACTCCTCCCGCATATGCAGCATATCGCCCGCGGCCGGCTCTGCATCCTGCCCATCCGCCCGCAGCCGGCTCTGCATCCTGCCCATCCACCCGCGGCCAGCCCCGCAATCCGCCCATCCACCCGCGGCCGGCCCCGCAATCCACCCATCCAGACGCGGCCAGCCCTGCATGTCACAGTCTCCCTAAGAAATGCGGCCTGGTGGCCCCGGCCCACCAGGAAAATGCCCGTCGTGCCCTATGGCCAGTCCGGGCCTGCTGGTAACAATAAAGTTTTGTATATTTTTTATATTGTTGTACCTTCGTGATCACCGAAGGGGTATTTAAAGTCCTACTACTTATTCTTTTGCTACATGTTAGGGAACACGTGTCACCTGAAATATTAAAGTTAGGTTGAACACTGATGTTTGTGCAGTGTGGCGGGTCTTTGCATGTTTCGCTGTCGGTTGGGTAGAATACAGACTCTGGCATTTGACCTCCTGTGCTCCTTCAATATGGAATCATCCCAATGGAAGTAAATCATATGTAAATGTACTCAACCCCTGATGAAGGTATCAGAATACTGGAAACACGTCGGGTACTAGGGTACATCACCCTCTGGAGAGTACACATGATCATTTGCATTTTTGTATTTTTGAATTGATGTTCTGTTTTTGTTGACTGCACACACCTTTTTATGTTGCTATTTTAAAAGATATATTTTTTATCACAGTGCTGGTGGTTTATTAGAGTCCCATTTAGGGGGTATTCTTTCTTGTTTCCTGGCATTTGACCTGGCACCATGACTGATGCGTGCAGCTGGTAAGGCTTTGACCAGTGCCACACCATCTCAAACATACCTCACTTGGTGTGAATAGAACCTTAATAGTTGAATTACTAAAACTGGAGAGTGCAAAATCAGATGTAGCTTTGCATAGAAACCAACCGGCTTCCAGTTTTTTTTTGTCAAAGCTTAACTGAACAAGCTGAAGTTAGAAGCCGATTGACTATCATGCACAGCTGCACCAGTTTTTGAACTCTCCAGTTTTAGTAAATCAACCCTTTAGAGTCTTTTGTCTTATTTTCCCATGAACTTCAAACCAATTCTCAGGTTGTATCTTTAGAACTTGAAGCATTTATGAAACCTAAAGAAGAACTTAAAAAGCATTTGTACTAAGCTATTTAAATTACTTATGCACATTTTCACAGCTGCAAAGAAAGTTATAGTGCATTCCTGGAAAACTCCCACACTCTCGCTCTGACAATATTTTTACTAATATGGCACAACACAATTTGTGGCTACCAGGTTCCCATGGACAGACCTCCTTTGTCCATGTGCATTTAATAGAGTCTCTGATTTTATAAAATAACCCTATGCCAATAACCCTCTGATTGCAAGACTTGAAATTGTGGAATCCCCCCCGCCCCCTTTTTTTTTCTTTTTATTTCCCTACCCACTTTTTTCATTCCTATGTAATATTCCAGATTCTATGGTTTCTCTATATCCACTCAATGTGAAAAAAAGACTTGGTTATAGCCAGAACATTGGGGGTGGGGGATTTACTAAAACTAGTGCACACAGAATCTGGTGCAGCTGTGCATAGCAACCAATCAGCTTCTAACTTCAGCTTGATCAATCAAGCTTTGACAATAAAACCTGAAAGCTGATTGGTTACTATGTACAACTGCAACAGATTCTTTGTGCATTGGTTTTAGTAAATACCCCTCCAATGTTTCCCACAATTAATCCTCAACCTAGACCCATGTGCATTTTTTCAATGTCTCTATCTTGTAATTTCTTAAGATACATTCTAACAAGACATTGTAACATGCTGTAAATTGATTACCACTCTATAAAATTGATTAACTACTCTATAAATTTCAGGCATAGTTGATTTTCTTACTTATTGTACCCATACATTTATTGGTTATTTCTTTAATGCTTAAATGTAACCCCAGCAACAAAACATATTAAACGTAAAAAAAAAAGCAATCTATGATTTTGGAAGGGGGGAGGAATGGTGTGGTGGAAATTGACTACGGAGGGTGAAGGTCTGCTTTAAAAAAAAAAAAAATGATATAAACTTTTCCTCTTAGATGTCATTGTGATATAAAGGTAAACCAAGCCTAAAGGCAAGCATGCTCTTAAGCTTGAAAAATTGAGCCTGTATTGTTTTCTGTGCTTCTTTGCTATGTGAAAATACAAAATTGAAAACACCAGTGTAGACAAAGCCTTCAGGGTTTTTTGGTCTTTTCTGCTCATCCAGAAAGCAAGCAATAAAGGCAAGAGAGCACATTCATATATTTTTTATTTATATATTTATTACATATTTTTATTTCTAAATAATAAATAACATGCCATGGTCAACAGGGTCAGCATATAATAGAGATGGATGGAATTATAGCTTGGGGCATAAACGTCCCAAGTAAGTCCTATCCCTAGTGGTCTAAGTATGTATGTACAGGAGATTAAATCAGCTAAGGGGCCAGAAAGGTCAATCTACCTGGGGCTCCTGTGTGTCTGGGTGGCTCTGTGTGACTCATTATACTAGAACACCAAAGAAAAGAGGATCATCCAACATCTGATCTAACAAAATAGCCTGTCTACTTCTCTGTCTCCTGTATGCTACTTATGTAAAGTGACAGGAGGTGACTCATGCAGAAATATGAGCAGCACATACAATAGGGTCTGTAATCATCCATACAGGAAAAGCCATGTTGTAGAAGATGTTTTTTTTTTTTAAGGATGTGAAAAAGGTTCACAAGGGCAGTATTTTCTACATGAAGGTGAGATCAAGAACATGGGGACATGACCTCAAACTAGCAGGAGTAAAGTCCATAAGTAACGTTTGAAGTTATTATTTAACCAATAGAATAGTTGATGCTGAGAACAGAGTTCCAGCAGAGGTAGTCAGTGAACAGTAAAGGATTTTTCACATGGACAGCAATCTCTATGGTGGATCACTTTCCAGAGGGTAGAAGAGTAGTGGACTGGTAGGCAATCAGAAGGTGATACTGTTACCTCCTGAATGTGTGTTTATTTTTTTACTGGCTTTCATTTTTAATTCTCAAATACTAAAATACTGTGCTCCAACCGCAAGCCAAATGGCTAGCTTACGGTTGCAGTTGGCCTCAATGGAAGAATCTGATAGTTTGTGTCGCCTGTCAAACTCAGCAAGCCGGGTTATTTTACCAGCAGCTGCACAGCAAAGTATCATGGCTGTGGCAGGTGTCCTTCACCATCTGACTGCATTGTTGGTCAGTAGATCAACTATCTGTTTTTACCACACCTTTGGCATCCATGTGAAATTGCTCTTCCTGAATTTAAACATTCTTAAGCCTCGTACACACTGGGTTGAAAAAAAAACCTGACAACTCAGGTCAGAGCCACTGTAATAAAAATCTGATGTTAGTACAGCGATCTCACCTGCTGTGCTATTGTGTTCTGACAGGATTGTACCCCCGCCAGAACACTCCGCTTAGCACTCTCAGCCATTGGCTGAGAGTGTTGATCTGGAGCCGGTGTCTTGCCGAGAAAGTTCCCTCGGCGGATAAGTTCCCCCCCTGTACTGCGCAGGCGCAGCGCCTGCGCAGTACCAGCTACTAGCAGCCGCCGGTGATAGCCGAACGACAAAATCCACAATCAGCTGTACACGGCCCCTGCGCCCTGGGTCCAGGTTCCTTCCCCACCATCCAAGTGGACCTAGAGGGGGAATCTAAAAGAGCCGAGCGAAGCAAGGCCGTGCCCGAAGCTGATTTTCCCCTATTTATCTTCGGCTACTTCCGCCGGATCCTACTGCGCAGGCGCAGTGCCTGCGCAGTAGGGGGGGGTCCTTATCCGCCGAGCGGAACTTTCTCGGCAGAACACCGGTCAGCAGACCTTTTTCGTTCATGACCCTTCGAAGGGAGTCGGTTTCTGTCAGACTGGCTACCGTACCCACAGGTTAAATGTCAGCTGGTTTCTATTGAACCGGCCGATGTCGCTCGACATTCGGCTCGTGTGTATTAGGCTTTAGAATTAACATTAGTCTATCCTCAGGAAAAAAAAATTGCAGTATATTTCTGTGTATCATGGGCTAAGATAATCAGATGCACACTTCACAGCCTGTACTGCACACTGCCAGCTTACCTTTGCACCATTAGTGAGAACAATATCTGACTGCTCATACAATTTTTGTCTTCTCAATCAATATTTCTATTCTTACTCTGTTGCATTTGTTTTCACTCCAGGCATATCACACATATCACTCTATGTATGGACATGATAGAGCAAGCCATCAATCAATGCACAGAAAATGCTTAATAGAGAACAATTTTATAAGTAAGGCTAACTAGCGGTGTTCAACTTGAAAATACTTAATTGTAAAAGACGGCACAAATTACATATACTATATGCCAGAAGCCTTTTTTTACCCTAGCTTTGAATTCCAGAGCGAGAATCTTGTAGGCAACTGTCTGATTGGACAAGTTGGAAAAGAGGGGTGGTGACATTACAATTGCCGCCTTGCCCAATCACTGAACACTGTGTATTCATGGAAAAAATTAGAAGCATTCTATGAATGATAATATTGCCAAGCGAGCATCCCCCTGTGGTCAATGTGCCGTGAGGCAGCCACTCAAATAGAACCTGAGCAGAACCCAGAAGATAATTGCTATCACTTTAGTAGCACAGACTACTACAATGATTTCCAGTTTCCCCAATGGTTTATTAGGTATGAGATCTGCATACTTACATTGTGCCAAGCTGGACCAGTGTAAGCATCCAATACAAATAATTCCTGGATTTCAGCCTTGATAAGCTTTACATGTAGTAACTAATAAAAACTGAGTTAAGCTAAGAGGGATTAAATGTATAATTGGATAAAAAAAAAAATATCCAGTGTTTTGAGCAATAGTCTGGGGTCACCAAAATTGTTTCTGAAAAGGGCAGGAAGCCAAACTGTGATAGCTTTTTCTACACAGGTACAACCTTAGTGTAGGACATAACTATCAACTTGGTAATTTCTTTTTTTATTCAGTTGGATAAAGCCCAGTTGAAGTGTGGGATGGTACAACTAAGGTTGACCATATACTTTGATGTTTTTTCTAACAATTCCAATGCACTAGGAGTCAGCCATATAACTGTATAGTGTGTGATTACTGTATAGCGTGCGATTTAAAGCGCCTTACCATTTTTTGGACACTATAAGCAGGCACTAAAGGTATTCACATACATCTTGGCTTTGTATTCAGATGCACTATATGTGTACCAGTGATCCCTTGAACTGGGGTACCTGCTGCTATTCTGAACATATCAAGTGGGTTGAGGATAGCACATGCCACCTTTTCTTGACCTCCCCATAATTCAACTTGTGAGTGAGTACACAAAACTGTCAGACAGGCAATTCCTACCAGGTACATAACCCTTACTAACAGGATCCCAATGCTACACCCTTTACACTAGTGTCAAAAGGAAATTTCAGGGACATGGACCTGCACCCACACTAATGTCAGCTTGGGAGCAGCAGCTTTGTCTGTGCATCTTCTGTTTACCTATTGACATCAATGGGACTGCCTGCACGGGATGCACGGAACACCTGTGCATCCCCGTGCTGGTAAACACAGCCCTCCCTGTGTGAACGAGCCCTAACGCTGAACTCCAGGCACATACTAAAGACACAAATTATTGCAACACTGTTTTCATTAACACATCATTAAAGGCTAAGTTCACCTTTGGAACATGTAACATGTTCCAGCTCCTGTCTCCTCTTCCCCTGATTCCCCCCCCTCCCTGTGACAACGGGCAGGGAATCCTCTCCCGGCACCTGCTGTCACAATTTAAAAACAGAGCGGCCGTTGGGGTGCTGCGTTCACATGGCTGCATCATTCATGAACTACAAGTATCGTTGGCCACCGCGGCTGACAGCTTGTAGTTCTCAATGAACTGCGCTGGTGAGTGCTCTGGTAGTTCATTGATTTTTTCTGCAATTCAATAACCATATCCCTGTATCAGAGGTATGGGCAGACAGTATACAGAGAGTCTTCAGGATTCTGCCAATTCACCCGTGATCTGCTGTTCACAGGTGCAATGCTTTACAGGCTCCAGTGTAAAAAAAATCTAAATGCACATTTTTTTACCTGCAAAAAGATGAGCATTTATTTATTTATTTTAAATAAAATGTTAAAACTTATGTTTTAAATGTATTATTTTAAAATCAAGCTGTGAAAGTACCTGAATTTGACCTATTATAGGCATCTTGTAATCTCTATACAGCTGGAGTTGGAGAAGAAGAATCAACACAAGAAGGTAGTCAGTTCATGTGCTAATAAAAAGCATGCTGATAGTAGGAGAAATCAAAGTGATGTAGAGATTAATGCAGCACTGTGCTACTCCTCCTTTCATTGTCCAGTCGCAGGCTGAAGTGGATCCAGAATGACCTGGACTCACGGGAAGTGGTGTAAATGATGTTGGCTGAGGACATCTGGATTGAATGTGAATATCGCGCCAAAATCTGGTTTTGTTGTTTTATCTTTCAACGGACTATTAATGTGTATCTTACTATCCTTGGCTGGAGTTACATAGTTGGTAAGGTTGAATGAAGTGACCAGTCTATTCAGTTCTGCTTTAATACTTAGTAATATCATTCTCTTAATACATTAATTTATGTGTAATCCAAGAACCTCTGTCAGTGATCAGCTGCATGGTAAAGCTATAGTCAAAAGCCAAGGATGGTTTGCATTATAGGATGCCTAAAAAGTCTGTTGACAATGTTAACATCTATACTGGGAACTTCATGAATTGAAAACACTAGACCACTATTTGATCTCAGCTTTGCTGATGTAATCAGTTACATCAATTGCATTTCTTTATATTTCTTTATGAACCAACTCTTTTAATCAAAAGCCAGTCTGTTAACTGTGACTACCAGTGGATGATGTACTCAACAAGCATTGTTTCTAGAAGTAGGGTCCAATTAATTCTGCACAATCACTTGTTTCCCACATTTCTTTTGATAAAGATAACTGCTATTTCAATAAGAGTGGACGATAAAATAGATCAAAGGAAAACTACAAACAGTTTAGATGATCAAAAGCAAAGGATAAACATAACAGAGGTGTGATTTTTTTTTTTTTAAATCTGTTTCCACTTCATCATGATTGACTCTTTTGATTTGCATTTGCCAAACAATAGTGACAATGATGGTGACAATGGGGGTGAGAGGAATGCTGCTAACTATGTTTATCATCTTTAATATAAGATTCAGCTAAGTTTTTAGGAACATTTAGTTGATGATAACTGATGTCTGATTTTGTCACAGGCATTACTGAATGCAATGGGCCTGAATTACTAAAAAGGAAATGCACATGAGCTGAGTAGGATTGAAGTGAAGATAATTGGTGTGTTTGTGTTGAGGGTTTGCAAATGCAAAATCCCTTGTGGTAGTTAACACCAGATGCAGTTTCGTGCGATTTTTTTTTTCTGCACTAAAAATGCATTTACAGTGTTTTCCATGTATTCCAATAGCTCTAGTTCACACCAGTGCAGTCAGTTTCCGGTGCAGAAAAAAAAGTAGAGCGTGCTGCATCTTTTCTGCACAGAACTGTACTGGAACCTAGCAAAGTGTATCAAAAATGCACTGGAACTGCACAAGAACTGCATGTGGTGTGAACTGTAACTGATCCAGAACATATGAGTGCATATTTGGTGTGAACTGGCTCTAAAAATGCATGCACAATGTTTTCCATGTATTCCAATGGCTCTAGTTCACACCACTGCAGTCAGGTCCAGTCAGTTTCCGGTGCAGAAACTGACCGGAAACTGACTGGAACTGACTGCATTGGTGTGAACTAGAGCCATTGGAATACACAGTACATGCATTTTTAGTGCAGAAAAAAAGTGTACGGAACTGCATCTGGTGTGAACTGGCCCTTAACGACAGTACTCTGCTGAAGTGTACACTCATGTTCAAGGCACTTACCATAGTTTCAAAAATGAAATGATCATGTCAGAACCAATAGGTTTACTTGCTAAGGTCTTATTTATTTATTGCAGGTACTTACATATATATATTTACAAATACTGTAAGAAAAAAATTCAGTTGCTCAACCTGGTTTGCAGGTGCATTGATACAACAGCATACTCACTTATTGTTTAGTAAATCAGACCTAATGGGGTTTCTTTTGTCCATGCATCTTGCTTGTAGAGAAATGCCTGACAGTCCAATGGTAGTAAATGAGTCCTCAAGCAGTAGTATTGAGTAAAAGTAGTATGTAGTTTTCAGTACATGCCATGCAAACTGGTTGCTTACAATTTGGCTGTAAAGAATCCTAATAAAAGAAATATGGGAGTTGTTTTTTGGATGTGCAAGCACCTTCATCTTTCCTTTACTAAAAAGACATGGAATAACCATGTGCATATCAGAAGTTAGGACCATATTGGTCAGTTACCCACTAAATACTTAAGGATAATATAATTCGAGAATGCCCCATAAAAACAAGTTTACTATGGCAGCTCCATATTTTTGTTTTCACAAGAGTCATAGAACGTAACCCTTATGTCAGTCGGGGATTATCCATTCTTATACAGCAGGTAAGAGTAACATTTTAGTTATAGGTGGCACCTAGAGTCCTGAATCGGCTCCCAGCTTCTATATGTCTTGCATGCCCCCAAAATGATGGTCCCTGCTAGAGATCTGAAATTTGTTCTGTCCACCTTTGAGTTTCTGAGTGTTCCTGCCCACCTTTGCATGTTCCAACTCCTCCTGTTTCATTTTCCTTAATTTAAAGTAAATGGAACCCAACAGAGAGTGTGGAACTCCTCACAATAGACACAGCAGGTGTGCAGACCCAGGAGATCAAGGGCAGATATCTCACTTATATGGGAGAGTTCAATAAAGCCCTAATGAAACGTTTCTAGCAGTATGGCCATTTACAATTGCCTGCACCATATTTAAAACTACTGCCTGTTTTGATAGTTTTGCCAACATTAGCAGCAGATTAAGGTAGTTCTAACAGCCTAATTACTTTTATAAGGTGGTGCAATTACTGCACCAAATTCAAAAATAATAACCTCCAGTTTAAAGATAATTAAATAGGAGGTGATTAAAACCAAATGTAAGTTGACAAACAGAGACAGGCAGTGTGCCCATCTCTGTACAGCATGTAACAGGCGGAATGTTTGCTGCCACTACCTCTTCCATCCCCTCCCTCCCCCCCCTGTCATTTTTTTAAAGACACTGTAGGCTGAGAAGCCTTCTGACGACCAGTGATGCTGACAATGGATGGAGCTTGATGCGGAAGCTGAGACACTAGTTCCCCATCAGGTCCCTCTCTCCCCTTGTGATTGACAGCAGGCAGTGGGCTTGATTTACTAAAACTGGAGAGTGCAAAATCTATTGCAGCTCTGCATGGTAGCCAATCAGCTTCTAACTTCAGCTTGTTCAATTAAGCTTTGACCAAAAAAACTGCAAGCTGATTGGATTCTATACAGAGCTGCACCAGATTTTGCACTCTACCGTGTAGTAAATCAACACCAGTGGGTGGTGTCCATAGAGAATACCAGGCTGTCTGTTGGCCATGGATCCACCCACTGCCTGCTGCCAATTACAAGAAGAGCGGACCTGATGGGGAACTAGCAGTCTCAAGGACTGACCCTTGAATAAACAAAAGTTATAATTTTTGTTGCTTCTCTTTAATGGATAACTATACTTTTTTATGCTCACTATATTACCCCTTCCTCAAGATCTAAAGCCAGCCATATCTGGATCAAAATTGATCTGGTCCCGGCTGAACCAGCTGAATTTTGATCCATGTATGGCCAGGCTGGTTGTACACAAGTCAATCTATCAATTGATAGCCTGTTGGAAAAAAAAATTCTTGATCAACACCGCTGGCTAAAGTCGACAGTGCTGATGAGTGTATTCTAATGCCATGTAAATCTCGAAGCTGTCAGAAAACAAAGGCTCAGCGGGAGGGATTCCCACATCCATATTAAGTACGTGGATGGAGGAATGCAGTAATTTTCTTTTGTTCTACCCGCTGGTTGATTGAAAAAGAATGACTCATGTATGGCCAGCCTTAAGTTGGCCATACACTATTCAAATTTCAGCTGGTTCCTGATTCATCAGCTGAAATTCACTTAGTGGGTGGCCCTATTGTCCAACATTCTTTGACTGAAAAATTGACTGGAGTTGGGTTTAAATTATAACTAAAGGCAAAACTTTTTGAGGGATTAGAATAGTGAGGGATTAGAACCACTGTTAGCTTTTTATAGCTGTGTTTCCACTAGAGAAATTCACTCTCTCTTATTGTTCTGATCACCAATGTTACTGGGAATACAAGTGAGGGTAAATCCAAAATGTTGAGTTGCCACCAGAACAGAGGGAAAAATCTTCTGATGGGTATACTTGTTCCTGTGATAACCATCTAAGGCTTCTTACACCTGGGGTGGGCTCGGTGGATGTCCGCCTGCTTAGCGGGGCATCTGTTTGCTGATGCCCGCTGAGCGGGCAGAAGGCTGGTACATGTCAACTCCACTAATGTAGAGCGGACACAGACACAGCCTGCTCTCTATGAGTGGACGGAAGTAAACAGACCACCTGTCCATTTACACCCAACTGCCATCCAATCTGTCAGACGGATGGGGAATGTATCCCTATCTGTCTGTATTTAAAGGACAGGATTGGATCAGATGTCGACAGGTGTCAATAGACACATGTCCGTTCACACCTGCCGCTCCATAGAGGAGACTGGAGGGTCCGATTGGGTCCACCTGAAAAACTGACAGGGGGACCTGAACAATCTCCCCGTGTGAAAGGGCTCTAAAAGGGGATTTTTCAAACATTGGAAAGATATCCTTCTCACTTCCTGTTGAGTCTATAGGAGAGGAAATGAAGGGAAAGTTTCCTAGACACAGGTGGCAAAGGAAACCTGATGGCTGTTTTTAAAGCCAAACTCCAGTATCCTGCCCACTTTAGAATCCTAGATATATTTGGAAGCTGTCTGCATCCTAGCAACAGAAGGACACTAAGTGGCTCCGTTCAGAAGAGTCCTGCACTCTAGAAACAAAAGGATGGGTGACAGAAGCTGCCTGCATCTTAACAACAAAAGGACTCTAGGTGGTTCCCTTCAGATGTGTCCTGTGACTTAACAACAAGAGAATGTTAGACATCAGAAGCTGCCTGCATCCTAGCAATACAAGGATGCTGGGTGGCAAAAGCTGCCTGTGCCCTAACAACAAAAGGATGCCATATAGCAGAAGCAGCCTGCATCCTAACAACAGAAGCATGCTGGGTGGCAGAAGCTGCTTGTGTCTTAGCAACAGAAGGACAATAGGTAGTTTCCTTTAGAAGTGTCCTACATCAATTCCTAGCAACAAAAGAACACTGGACAACAGAAGCTACCTGCATGCTAACAACAGAAGGATACTGGGAAGTAGAAGCTGCCTGTGCCCTAGCAACAAAAGGATGCCATACAGCAAAAGATGCCTGCGTCCTAACAGCAGAAGTATGTTGGGTGGCAAAATCTTCCTGCGCCTTAGCAACAGGACACTAGGTAACTCCCTTTAGAAGTACCCTACATCCTAGCAACAAAGGAACTCCGAACAACAGAAGCTGCCATTGTCCTAACAACAGATGGACACTGTGTGGCAGAAGCTGCCTGTGTCCTAGCAACAGAAGGAAACTTGTTAACTCCCTTCAGAAGCTTCCTGCATCCTAGCTACAAAAGAACAATGGACAGCAGAAGCATCTTGTGCCCTACCAACACAAGGGCACTCTGCGCCAAAAGCTGCCTGCATCCTAGCAACGGAAGGACACCAGATAGCGCCCTTCAGAAGTGTATTGAATCCTAACAACAGAAGGACATCGGGTGGCAGAATCTGCCTGCGTCCTGGAAAAGAAGGAAGCTAGGCGTCTTCCTTCAGAAGTGTCCTGCACCCTAGAAACAAATAGATGCCAAGAGCTGCCTGCCTCCTAGCATCAGCCCACTTAGCAGTGGCAGCTGGTGGTGTATTTTTTGGGGTGGGGGGGTGGTGGCTTCACCCTGCGTCTCCTCCTTACCGCAGCTTCACGGTAGTGCGGCTTCCCCTGCGTCTCCTCCTTACCTCGGCTTCACGGTAGTGCGGCTTCCCCTGCGTCTCCTCCTCGGCGTCCAATAGGATCACCTCTCCTCTCTGCAAATGTGGTCTCGGGACCTGCTTTCTGAGCCCAGATTAGCCAGGAAAAGAGTCAGGAAGACATTAGTGAATATTAATTCGCTATTGTCACACAACTGGGTTGGCGCAGGGCTCTGTTCTTTTTGAAGCCAGTTAGAGCCTTAGGCTCCAATCATATTCTAAAAAAACCACCACTGGACACTGACACCATGTGTCCTGACACCCTGCATGTAAATTAGGGGACCAGGCGCATGGATTAGGGGGGCGACGCTCTTGCGCCCCGACATGTAAACGTTTAGTACAGGGAACCTTTTACACAGGTTCTTGCTTGCAGCATCTGCTTTATTGAGGAACGTTTGTATACATGCAGAATATTGCTTCCCATTGGAATGTATTAGGTCATGCACTGCTTCAGAGTGCCGGTGTGTAAGTTTGAGGTAAATGCGGCGGACGAAGAGTTCCCATCACACGGTACCTGAGGGCAGCCTGCACCACCCATTCTATATATGTACAGGAGGGAGGAGGAGGAGGGACACAGGGAAAGTTCCTGACACCTCCCACAACTTTCTACTACCGCCTCACACATCCCACATCGGAGCTGGATACTGACTCAGGACTAATCCCATCATTACACAATAAACCAATCTGTCTACAGGCTGTCCGTACAGCAGCATGGCACCTCGGAGCCGCTCTGTCCTCACTACCCTCTCCTCTCAGGAGACCCCCGCCAATTCCCACAGCTCAGCTCCTCTGTGAGAGAGAGAGAGACCGGGATACACGACGTGCTTCCCTCACTGTGCCTGCTGGACGAGCATTGCAGATACCATGCTCACCATTCCCAATGGATTACTACATGCCTTTCTACTGGTACTGGTCACAGCTAACCACCGGAGCCTCAGGGACCCGGCACACTGCAAGCTCAACAACAAAGTAAGTGTCAGCTCTGGGGACACACACACCACATCTATGGACCCGCATCCTGCTCTGTGTTCTGCTCCTGACTAATCACAGCCAGGCAACTAGCATTTCCACAAGGGAAGCTCAGCGATAGCCTATATACTTCCCTCAGTCAATTTCATTGGCTGAATGTAGCAATGGAGACTATGGTTTTTTATACAATCTATATAGACTATTTCAATTGCTTTCTTTTTTCTCTTTCGCTCTCTCTCTTTCTTTCTTTTTTTTCTTTCCTTTATTTATATCACTATCTTTCTTTCCTTGTTTACTTATATTCGCTGTATATTCCTTCCTTCTTTTTGCTATTTATATCACTACATCTTTCATTGTTTTCTTTCCTTTCTCTATTTATGTCACTATATCTTAATTAAAAAAATGTTTTTTTCCTTTCTCTATTTATCACACTATGTATTTCTTTATTTCTTTCTTTTCTTCTTTTCTCTATTTATATCACTCTATTTATGTCACTATATCTTTCTTTGTTTTTTTTCCCTTTTTCTATTTATATCACAATATCTTTCTTTCCTTCTTTACTTATATCACTCCTTCCTTCCTTCATTCCTTCCTCTGTTTATATCACTACATCTTTCTTTATTTCATTGTTTTCTTTCTTTTCTCTATTCATCGCACTATATATTTCTTTTCTTTCTTTCTTTCTTTCTTTCTTTCTTTCTTTCTTTCTTTCTTTCTTTCTTTCTTTCTTTCTTTCTTTCTTTCTTTCTTTCTTTCTTTCTTTCTTTCTTTCTTTCTTTCTTTCTTTCTTTCTTTCCTCTATTTATATCACTCTATCTATTTATGTCACAATATCTTTCTTTATTTCATTTTTTTCTTTCTTTTCTCTATGTATATCACTATATCTTTAATTCATTTTTTTTCTCTCCTTTCTCTATTTGTCGCACTATATATTTCTTTTCTTTCTTTCTTTCTTTCTTTCTTTCTTTCTTTCTTTCTTTCTTTCTTTCTTTCTTTCTTTCTTTCTTTCTTTCTTTCTTTCTTTCTTTCTTTCTTTCTTTCTTTCTTTCTTTCTTTCTTTCCTCTATTTATATCACTCTATCTATTTATGTCACAATATCTTTCTTTATTTCATTTTTTTCTTTCTTTTCTCTATGTATATCACTATATCTTTAATTCATTTTTTTTCTCTCCTTTCTCTATTTGTCGCACTATATATTTCTTTTCTTTCTTTCTTTCTTTCTTTCTTTCTTTCTTTCTTTCTTTCTTTCTTTCTTTCTTTCTTTCTTTCTTTCTTTCTTTCTTTCTTTCTTTCTCTCTTTCTCTCTTTCTCTCTTTCTCTCTTTTCTCTATTTATATCACTCTATCTTTCTTTCCTTCCTTTTTTCTTTCTTTCTTTCTTTCTTTCTTTCTTTCTTTCTTTCTTTCTTTCTTTCTTTCTTTCTTTCTTTCTTTCTTTCTTTCTTTCTCTCTTTCTCTCTTTCTCTCTTTCTCTCTTTCTTTCTCTCTTTTCTCTATTTATATCACTCTATCTTTCTTTCCTTTCTTTCTTTCTTTCTTTCTTTCTTTCTTTCTTTCTTTCTTTCTTTCTTTCTTTCTTTCTTTCTTTCTTTCTTTCTTTCTTTCTTTCTTTCTTTCTTTCTTTCTTTCTTTCTTTCTTTCTTTCTTTCTTTCTTTCTTTCTCAGCAAATCCTGTGCATTTCCCTCACCTCATTGCCATCGAATGACGTCCGTGCGATCTGCTGCGGGTGTCAATGTTAAGTTAATGACACCCTGAAACAGCTTGCAAAACGCAGTGCGATTTCCAGAATAGGATGCGATTCAGGTGCGGGGGGATAAAAGGGGTCCTGCTCCATATTGGTACGGACGCATACAAAATGTATGGCTCAAATCACACCGCACAGGCATCGCATGTGATGTGCACAGGAATGCAGTGCAATTTCTGTGCGAATCACATGCGGTGTTCCACATGCACCAGTTTGAACTCAGGCTACATGTTTTTCATGTGGCAATTAGTCCTCTGAATACATTTACTATAAATTTTGTGTATTTATTTTTGTTTGTGTTTTATAACTTCCTCTGAAGTCATGGACTGTTAAATATACACTGTTTCAAAACGTGCACCATTTCCTTACTTCATTGTTTTGAGTTGTTAATGTTATCAGAGCGGGCAGTGTGGAAGTCATGTTGTACATATATGATACATAAAGGACGTGTTTGCCCAACATCCTCACTAGCAGACATTTGCAGCAGTATAGGTATTAAGCATTCCAGAAGTTCAGCACTTTGACTTCTCCTTCCTTATGTATGGAACCACATCTAATCAAAACTGGGTCTTTAAGGACATTGCTCATTGGTTAGAGCTGGAATGAGCTCTGTTATATCTTGGTTAGGAGTAACAGTAGTGCATTAGTGCCAGGTGTCAATAGGGGGAGCATCCTTGATGTGAATGAGCTGTTCTTCACTGATGCAGTCCTGGAACAGAACATCCTTGACTCTTAAGTTGGCTACACACTGTGATTTTTTATTTTTTTTTGTTTAACCAGCAGGTTGATCAAAAAAAAAAAAAACTCACCTCACAGATTCCTGTATCCATGCAAGTAATGTGGATGCAGTAATCTCCGCCATTGCGCTATTGTATCCTGACAATGGGGACTCCCTCTCCACCTGTCAGAATACACTGATCAGTGCTGCAGCCACTTGAATGCTGATTTTCCAGCAGGACTGTTCGACAGAAGCTGGTCTAACGATCTGAACAGAGGGCTAAACACAGATCGAAATTCTACCTGTTCCTGCTGAACCGGTCGAAATTAGATCTATGTGTGCCCAGCTTTGGTCACTGGTTATAACCAATAGAGAGGCCATCAAAAGACATATTACTGGTGGCACAAACAGCCTCTCTTGCTTTGTAACTTTTCACAGAGCATTTCAAGTTTAAGTTAAACTGTAATGAGGCTGATTTACTAAAACTGGACAGTGCAAAACAGGGTGGATTTGATTTAAATCAAGTCTATTTAAATTGCAAATTAATTTACTAGTAAAAAGGACTTAATTTAAATAATAATTTTTAAATGGCAACTGTCATCTCTGCCCCGTAGTGGCTCCTTCTCTGACCCGCTGTTGACTCACATGACAGTCCCATTCACTTTAATGGGATGGCTGGTGATGCGGCAGTGACACAACAAGGTGAGGGACGTGACGGCAGCAGATGAGTGGACTGGTAGTTAGAATCTTTAATATTTGCAAACAAAATTAAGGTTTCCTATTTAGAATAATAAGCTGTCAGGTTAGAAAAACAGCGATATCAGAACCGATTCAATCATACAGTTTGTAGTGTGCATAGATATGCAAAACAACGGGATAAGGGAATATTCCTGAAGTTTGTTTTTTTTCATGGTCACTGTGAAATTGTGTGATTGCATCAATGCAGTGCATGTTATCTCAGCTTGCAGAGCTTGGATTCATTGAACGAATTTACCAAAAATTTTACTATTATAGAATATACAGCCTCATGCTACATAACTAAGCTCCATTTCATGCCGAATAAACTAAAATATTGTTGTATCTTAAATAGAAAACTATCTTTAGATAGATTTTTACTCCAAAAGCATTTTATTAAAATAAATTTGATACAAATCAAAAAATATGATTTAAATTAAAAATATATATATATATATTTTTATTATTATTATTTAAGAAAATCATTGATTTTTATCCACCCTGGGGTAAAACCTGGTGCAATGCTACATAAAAAAACAATAAACTGCATTTGTTTTTGTCAAAGCTTAACTGAACAAGCTCAAGTTAGAAACTGATTGGCTATCATGCAAAGCTGCACCAGTTTTGCACTCTCCAGTTTTAGTTTATTGGCTAACTCAAGATATTAAAAATTTAATATGCGCATGCGCAGTGGGCACCCGGCTGTGAAGCCGCAAGCTGTCACAGCTGGGTGCCCATAGTAGGGATTCTGGCACTGCCGAGGGAGGACAGAGGGAGAACATGGCTGCGGTGAGTACACCGCTGGACCGTGGGACAGGTGAGTGGCTGTTTATTAAAAGTCAGCAGTTACACTTTTTGTAGCTACTGACTTTTAATAAACAAAGAAATGACTGGAACTCTGCTTTAAGCTTTTAGGTCTGGTTCACACTAGTGTGATTTCAGATGCGACTGGAGACAAACAGAATCGCATTACAATGGAAATTACATTGTTTTGAATGGTGTCCATTCACAGCAATGTGACTCAGCATGGAGCAATTTTGGAAGAGGGTCCTTTATTACTTTGGTGCGATTCCAGTGTGATTTTGGCCCCATAGAATATACAAACTTTATTCAAGTGGCATTCAAGTAGCACTACATAATTGCACTGAAAGTTGGACCTAGCCATAGAGTGACTTAAATGCCTTCTTAAGGCTTTTTGCATTAATGGGGAAATGTATAAAGCCTGCACAGGGGCTATAAAACATCTTGAAAGTTTGCAACTTGCGGCCCTGTGCACACAAACATTTCAGGCATAAAAATTGCCTAGCAGATAAAGATGACAATAGAAGTGAATTGCCCTTCTACTAATGTAAATGCCAATGATTCTGTGCATCAGCGTTTACCCCTGCATGCATGTACAGTATTTTGTCAAGGATGCAGAACTTCCACATTGGGGGAAAATACATCATATGCATATGCACAGCCAATGGATCCATAGAACCATCAGTGTTTACATGAGGACAGAGGCACTTATCTATTCACTTCAGTGGCTAGCTGTACACCCCACCTCTGACTACCCGCGCACAGGTAAATGCTGTGTTATTAAAGCTAGGCATATTGCTTACCTGAACACGTCTGTGTGCATGTAGCCTAATAAGTTTAGGTTGACTTCATTTTAAGTTAGCCAATGAAGGTTTTCACTTTAACTCCAAACTTTCTGTATTAATCAGTGACTGACAGTAGAATACTCTACTGCTTTTTTTAACATCTTGAAAACATCAGTCAGCCTAGCAATGATTCCATGTGCAATGCAGTAACCTATAGCCAAGATCAGTTTATACATCTGGACTCTGCATTGTGTTAGTTAGATGCGCCAGCAACAAATGAATCAAATCTATCTATTTTCTTAAACTGTCAGATTTTGTACCCCCTTTAAAACTATTCAGCTGTTGATTTCCAGGCAGAATAATGGAGGATTTAAAGAGATTTTTTTCACAGTTTGACACCCACCCCCTTGAACAACAGAGCTCCAAAACACCCTGCTGGCAATGGTAAACATCATGGTGAAAAGCAATAAATTGTACAGTGATAGGTTAACTGAGGCTCAATTTGGCTAGAAATGTAAAAAGTTCAGCTGGGTCCCACATGCTCCCTTTACCTCTGTATCTCTAATCCACAGATATACGCCTTAAAGTGCCACACACTCCAGACCATTGCTCCCACTGTCCGATCTCTTATTTTTTGGGACAATAGAAGCCGTTGGGGAGCTCTCAGGTGCAAGGACTGGCCATGTTCATTTAAAGCTAGATGAAGTTCTGCTTTAGATTTGACAGGTACCCGCTCCCACTTCCACCTGGATTGCCTAGGCAATCCGAATGTAGGTTCAGCTCCCCTCTCTTTGCTTGCAGCCTTCTGGAACAGGTCACAGGTCCCAGAAGGCTGTAGGACCATTCACACAGCAAATTGCAGCTAACACATGCGCAGTGGGAAGCCGAGTGTGAAGACGCAAGGAGTCACCACACTAAACATGTCGGCACCAGGACCCAAAGACCAGTGAAGAACCGACCTGGGTTAGGATCCTTGGACAGGTAAGTATCCTTTTATTGAAAGCCAGCAGCTACAGTATTTGTAGCTGCTAACTTTTAATGTATTTTTCTTTCTTGAAGAACCAATTTAACATAAGACTTAGGGGTTGATTTACTAAGTCCGGGTTCACACTGGTACGACACAACAGTCGTACGTGGATCCGACTTTGCCCTGGGACTTCATGTCTGCATCCCGTCCGACTTCAATGAACAAGATCCGACCTTGATCCCGACAATAGTAGGCCCTTTGTGCCTGTTATGGATTTTAAGGGGAACCCCCATGGCAAAATTTAAAAAAAACAGCGTGGGGTCCCCCCAAAATCCATACCAGACCCTTATCCAAGCACACAGCCTGGCAGGTCAGGAAAGGGGGGCAGGGGCGAGCGAGCGCCCCCCCTCCTGAACCATGCCAGGCCACATGCCCTCAACATGGGGGGTGGGTGGTTTGGGGCAGGGGGTCTCTGCGTCCCCCCCTCCACCCCGAAGCACCCTGTCCCCATGCTGATGGAGACAAAGGCCTCTTCCTGACAACCCTGGGCGGTGGTTGTTGGGGTCTGTGGGGGGTTTATCGGAATCTGGAAGCCCCTTTTAACAAGGGAACCCCCAGATCCTGGCCCTCCTACCCTATGTGAATGAGTATGGGGTACATTATACCCCTACTCATTCACCCAAAAAAAGTGTAAAAAAATAAAAACAGTGCATAGGTTTTTGGCAAAGTGATATATTAAAGCAGCTCCAGCTTCTCTTCTCCTTCTGATATCTTCTGATATCTGATATCTCCCTCCGGTTCTTCTCCGGTGATGTCTTCATCCTCCAGTTCTTCTCCTTCTCCGTTAATGTCTTCTTCCGTTGCCAGTTCTTCCTCTGTTCCTCCAATTGTTCTTCTCTCCATTGTCTTCTTCCTCTGATCTTCTCCTGACGCTAGTTCCTACAGTTGTGCAAGCTCCGTTCTTTGACGGTTCTTTTATAGACATCGTGGCCATCAGGCGACTTCACCCGGAGACCCCGCCCCTTGTGACATCACCGGCGGTGGCATAATGGTGGCATAATGGGGTGGTGACATCACAAGGGCTTGGCCTGGCTGGAGTCTAAGCTGAGGTCGTCACTCCATTCATTGCAGCAGGACACCGTGGATGTGCGACTTACAGGGTCACCCTTCCTTCCTTGAATCTTTGCAGGGGCCAGGATGGGCTCCACCCCCTGTCAGCACTCTAGCAGCCATTCCAGATGCACTGTCCACATATTCCCCTCCCTATCGAGCCTGATCGGCCCACACACTTTTCCATGGTCTTGGGGGGGGGCTACGCAGGTTTTCTTTTAAAATTTTGGCGTGGGGTTTCCCTTCAAGATCCTCAGAGCACAAGTTGCATGCCAAAGTCAGATCAGTTAAAATGATGATCTGGCTTTGATCCGACTTCAATGATATTCAATGGGCTGAAGTAGGACCAAAGTCGGACCAGAGTAGTGCAGGAACCTTTTTCAAAGTCGGAACCATTGATTTATACACTTGATGCAACATGTGCTCCCAAAGTCAGAGCGTATGTCGTACCAGTGTGAACTCGGCCTAAAACTGGATAGTGCAAAATCTGGTGCAGCTGTACTTGGTACCCAATTAGCTTCGAACTTCAGCTTGTTCAATTAAGCTTTGACAATAAAACATGGAAGCTGATTGGTTTCTATGCAGAGCTGCACCAGTTTTGCACTCTTCAGTTTTAGTAACTCAACTCCTTAGTATCTTAGATGCATAGAGAAATAGTGGACTGGGCCAAGTCATGTATTTATGATATTATCATCAATATTATATGTGTCGTCATAAGGGGAAATTAGGATAACAGTAAAAAAAAATCTACCCTTATTGATTTATTTATTACAAGTATTTTTTTATAGCGTTGACAATTTATGTAGCACTTTACATATGTATATTGTAAATCAGTCCCTGCCCTCAAGAAGTGAACAAAGGTGCCTAAGGTCGGCCACAGATGGATCGAATCTCAGCTGGTTTAGCAGGAACTGGCTAAGATTCGATCTATCTATGGGCAGGCTGGTTGTACTGAAGTGGATCCATTGATCTACTTCAGTACAACCAACCTGTCAAATGTTTTACATACAATCACTGCTGGCGGCTATAGCCACTAGCATTGATCATTGTACTCTGCCTGCAGAGAAAGCTTCCCTGACTGCGTTGATGGGGAAATTGAGCAATTTTCTTTCCTTCCACCAGTGATGGAAGGAAAGAAAATTGTATAATCTATGGCTTGCTTAACTCACGTTCATACATGCACATACTAGGGCCATGCCAAAAATGCACCACGGTGATGTACAGTGACATAAATGAATTGTCAGATGCAGGAAGGAGTAGTAGTGGAAGTCAGTTTTTGTTGACACTTATGTCTTTTTATCTAGAATTAGCAGATAAGCAGATTTTTTCTTAATATCACAGGGTACTTGACCACTTTCTAAAGTAGCAAAGAATGCTTCCATTATAGGGAATTGTATTTTAAAACCCAATTTTAAGAAACTTGAAAATTCTTCCTGGCAGTAGAGTTGCGCCCGAACTGCGTGAGGTTAACGGCTCATTTAAGTCTAGGGTCATAAAAAAGATGCTATGCTCGTTCACTCTGCTAGACCAGTTTCCGCAGCATCCTCTCCCCCATGCTCCAGCAGTCTAAGGTCCTGGTGTCATCAAGCTGGATAGAGAGTCTATAAGCCTACACTGGATGTGTTGAAGCCAAGGGATAGTCCACTGCCGGAGCATCTGCCGGGGAAGTGGAGGATTGGGCAAGTAAAATTGCTTTTACTTTCCCATAGACCAAATTAGCAGTTAATCTTTTCAGTGCAGGCGCTGTCCCCTTGCAGGGGGGGATTTTCAGATTTCCTGGAGATAGGCTTTAAAATGAACATAGGACACATTTCACAAGGGAATTGTGTAGGCTGATGTGTCTGACCTCTCCTTCTGAGAATGCTAGTTCCCTGGCTGCCATGTTGATTTTTTTACCTCAATCCTTTTTGAGCTACTGATATGAAACAAGTATAGCGATAAGGAATTCTATTACTATTCTGACCATTATTTACAGTTTGATCGTTCTAGTTGTGTGTCTTAAAATGATTAAATTATCAAATGAAGATTCTATAATTACATTTAATTTCATAGGTCAATTCATAAACTTGTAAGCATTAAAAAAAATGTTAACATTGAGCAAAAAAAAAATGACAGTGTACATTTAGGAATATTCACTACGTCAATTCATCTGGAATGATGTCCCCGGTCTTATCACTACCATAAATTACATAATGAATGGCTAGCATGACACCTTGTAGTTTTTGGGTGCCTGGAGCTATGACAACCTTCAGTATTATAATCTGGAGTATTAATGTTTATTCCTGTTCCTTGTGAATCTTCTCTTTGTTGCATATTCTACACACTATGACGGTAACAGGCTGACTGATGGACTATAAAACACACACCTCCATTCGCCCAGCAGTAGTATCATAGCCACAAGTCGTTAACATTACAAAGCTAATTGAAACCCCAGTAAAGAACTTTATTGAAGCTTTGTTTTGATATTAAGCAAGAACACAAGATCTGTATTTATTAAAGGAGAGAAAGTTTTTTGAGCTCACTCAGATCTTTTTATGCCTTTGTATAAATTACAAAATGGCTTAAAGCGGGGTTCCACCCATATTTTGAACAATATCTGTATGTATTCTCTTCCTTGCCTAGATGCTGACATGCCGTTTAAAAAAATTTAAATCGCCGTAATTACCTTTTATTTTTCTATTCTTCTTTGCACTTCCTGGTTCTCCTCCCGTGGGGGTAGGCATGTTTCAAGCCTCTCCCAGACTCCTGGGAGCTAGTCTCAGGCTTCCCAGGATGCCACTGAGCATGTGCGGGAACGAGCGGTGAATGCTGGGAGCACAGCATTCACCACATCCAGGAAATAAATGCTTGTCGGCTTCAAATGCCCACAATGAAGATGGAAACCGCCTGCAGTGAATAATATAAGTTATTCTTTCCGACGAAATCTGACACAGGCGGACATATTACACACAATATGTCAGTATGTAATGCTGAGAAGAAAAGTTTGTGAATGAACTAAAAAAAAAAAAAAAATGATAGATAGGTGGACCCCCGCTTTAACTGCTCAATCAGAACTGGCTCGGGAAGTGTCTCAGCGCAGTGTCGTTCTTCTACAATCTATGGGAGTATTAGCATCGGGCAATATATGACTAAACTGACAACATGTATTTGGTGGTAAGTGTGTACAAAAAGAACCTCTATTTTTCTTTTAAAGTGCATGTCTAGCCAAATACTGTTTGTTCTTAGTTTTAGAGAATCCTGCCAGGTTTATATTACTCTTAGTATCAGTGCTGGGGAAATTTGTCACTGTATTTGTCACTAAAATCAGGGTGGAAAAAAATCAATAATTAAAAAAAAAAAATCAGATTTTGAATCGGATTTTTTTGATTTTTATCAAATTTTTTTTAATAACATGCTTTTTGAGTAAAAATCTATCTAAAGATAGTTTTCTATTTAAGATTCACATGAAATGGAGCTTAGTTATGTAGCATGAGGCTTTATATTCTGCAATATATATACATATTTGGTAAACTCATTCAATAAATCCAAGCTCTGGAAACTGAGATAACATGCACTGCATTGATGCATTCACACAGTTTTACAGTAACCATAAGATAAAACAAAGTTCAGGAATATTGCTTTATCCCGTTGTTTTGCAAATCTATGTACACTACAAACTGTATGATTGAACGGGTTCTGATATCACTGGTAATAACTTGACAGCTTATTATTCTAAATAGGAAACCTTCATTTTGTTTGCAAATATTAAAGATTCTAACTACCAGCAAGAATAAGTCCTTACATTTAAAGAGCACCTGTCATTTCAGATCCATCATGGTAGCGCCTGTTAGCGGGCATTCACTCACCTGCTGCCGCCATGTCCCTCACCTTGTTGTGTCACTGCCACATCACCAGCTGTCCTATTAAAATGAATGGGACTGTCGGTGAGTCAACTGCAGGTCAGAGGAGGAGCCGCTGGGGAGCAGAGATGACAGTTGCTCTTTAAAAATTATGATTTAAATCAAGCCATTTTACTAGTGATTTAAATCGTGATTTAAATCGACTTGATTTAAATCAAATCCACTCTGACTGAAATTGAAAGATAACTCAAGAATTTTGAGTTATTATCCAAAAAGTGGAAGAACTAATAGTTGGAAACAGATTTTGCTGATGATTGGTATTGTTCCCCCAAGATAATTCAATAGCATGCCTACTTGACTAGAATGATTGGGTGCATTTATGTCATGTTTGTTCTACACATTTGTGTGATGATCAGATAGCCTGAATGCCATCTCATGCCGTCCATGTCTAGCCTTGAGATCTATATGTATGTGTGATTGTGATACCCGTACAGTTGTATCTGACTCTCTGCGGTTCTATGGGCCAGCTGTCTGGGCACCATTTCTTGTATGCTTGAGAGCCTTTTCCATAATATGTTGCCAAGTTTTCTATGAGGTAGGTTGAAAGGTCTTTCCTCAACCCTCCCTAATTGCCTGGCTTGGCAGAACATGATAACTTGTGCATAACCAATTTGTACACACATACTGGGGCCCTTTTAGACATGAGCCAATAAACCCACCACCCTGTCTTTTGAGTGTAGGAAGAAACTGGAGTACCTGGTGAAAACCCATATGAACACAGGGAGAACATGCAAACTCCTGCAGATAGTGTCCTGTAAGAACACATATACATTTTAAGTGGTAACATCGAATAGGTTCCTGCATCTAAGCTAAACAGCGTGGATGGGGGAATCTCCCCTGCTGGTTATAATGTTCTGACAGACGAAATGTACAGCTGTCAGAATACCCAAGGACTGCCTGCATTTGTTAAGATTCAGTCATTGTTTGGTTGGCAGTTTTCCATCCAGCGACCCACTCCCGCTGTGATTGTACACAGTGGGAGCCAATTAGCGGGTCCTGCGGACCCACTGTTCGCCGGCACCCTGTGATCTCTCCTGAGAGAGGCAGAATGGCGGTCTGCATATGTAAACAAGGCAGATTGCCATTCTCTCCGAGGGGGAGATGGAGATCTTGTGTTTCTGCTAAACAGGAACACAGATCTCTCTCTTCTCTCAGTCAAAGCATCCCCTGCACAGTTAGCAAGCATTCCCTAGAAGCACATTTAGCCCTTTGATCGTCCCTGCAAGTGTCATTAGTACAGTGACAGTGCATTTTTTTTAGCATTGATCACTGTATTGGTGTCACTGGTCCCCAAACAGTGTCACTTAGTGTCAAATTTGTCTGCCGCAATGTCACAGTCCTGCTAAAAATCGCTGATCGCCGCCATTGCTAGTAAAAATAAAAATAAAAATGCCATAAATATATCCCATAGTTTGTAGATGCAATAATGTTTGCTCAAACCAATCAATATATGCTTATTGAGATTTTTTTTACCAAAAACATGTAGCAGAATACATAATGGCCTAAACTGATGAAGACATTTTTATTTTTTTACAGTTTTTTATTGAATATGTTTTATAGCAGAAAGAAAAAAATTTTGTTTTTTTATTTTCAAAATTGTCTGTCTTTTTTGTTTATAGCGCAAAAATCAAAAAACACAGAGGTGAACAAATACCACCAAAAGAAAGCTCTATTTGTGGGAAAAAAAGGTCATACATTTTATTTGGGTACAGTGTTGCATGAAAGCGTAATTACCAGTTAAAGTAGCGCAGTGCCCAATTGCAAAAAATGCTCTGGTCAGGAAGGGGATGAAACCTTCCGGGGCTGAAGTGGTTAAAGTATCCATCAGATCTAATAATTGGTATGCTGCAATATAATAAATGTTTGCTTTTGGGTTTTATACCGCTTGCCAAACACAGCTCGAAATTCGCCCGATTGCTGCTAAACCAACCAAATTTCAGTCTGTGTTTGGCAGGGTTAAACTAATGTACCACTCTATGTTTATAGAAATGTATTACAACAGATCTTTCAGTGGTCAAATTGTCTCTTCACGTCTAACTGCCCTGTGATGTCTATGACCAGTTAATGAGATCCCAGGGCTGACTTGTGTGGAGTGTGCAAGGCTTTTGTTTGCTTTTTGTCTTGCTCTTACTTGGAATTGTTTATTTTACCCCAACTCTCATGGCTCTGCCAAGAACCTCATTCTCTGCAACCTGACCCTTCTTTGCTGCAGCCAGTGATCACAGGAGGCTGAAATCTGTAGACATAACCATTACTGCTTCATTTGCTTCCTTTAGTTCATCTCCTGTTCCCATTATTGTAATTCCCATTTACATTTTAATTAAGCAAGATTCACACTGTTTGCTCTACCCTTTTATACAAATCTCACAATTAAGGCTACAGATTCTTCTTTGAAGGCAATCTTTCCGAAGTTTTTATATATACAGTGCCTTGAAAAAGTATTCACACCGCTTAAAATTTTCCACATTTTTGTCATGTTACAACCAAAAATGTAAATGTATATTATTGGTATTTTATGTGCAACACAAAGTGGCACATAATTGTGAAGTGGAAGGAAAATGATAAATGCTTCCATTTTTTTAAACAAATAAATATGTGAAAAGTGTGGCGTGCATTTGTATTCAGCCCCCTTTACTCTGATAATCCTAACTAAAATCTAGTGAAACCAATTGCCTTCAAGTCACCCAATTAGTAAATAGAGTCCACCTGTGTGTGATTTAATCTCAGTATAAATACAGCTGTTCTGTGAATCCCTCAGAGGTTTGTTAGAGAACCTTGGTGAATAAACAACATTATGAAGGCCAAGGAACACACCAGACAGGTCAGGGATAAAGTTGTGGAGAAGTTTAAAGCAGGGTTAGGTTATAAAAAAAATATCCCAAGCTTTGAACATCTCAGGTAGCACTGTTCAAACCATCACCCGAAAATGGAAAGAGTATGGCACAGCAGCAAACCTACCAAGACATGGCTGTCCACCTAAACTGACAGGCCGGGCAAGGAGAGCATTAATCAGAGAAGCAGTAAAGAGACCCATGGTAACTCTGGAGGAGCTGCAGAGATCCACAGCTTAGGTGGGATAATCTGTCTACAGGACAACTATTAGTCGTGCACTCCACAAATCTGTAGTTTATGGAAGAGTGACAAGAAGAAAGCCATTGTTGAAAGAAAGCCATAAGAAGTCCCTTGCAGTCTGCGAGATTCCATGTGGGGGATACAGCAAACATGTGAAGAAGGTGCTCTGGTCAGATGAGACCAAAATTGAACTTTTTAGCCTAAAAACAAAACGCTATGTGTGGTGGAAAACTAACACTGCACATCACCCTGAACACACCATCCCCACCGTGAAACATGGTAGTGGAAGCATCATGTTGTGGGGATGCGTTTCTTCAGCAGGGACAGGGAAGCTGGTCAGAGTTGATGGGAAGATGGATGAAGACAAATACAGAGCAATCTTAAAAGAAAACCTGTTAGAGTCTGCAAAAGACTTGGGATTGGGGTGGAGGTTCACCTTCCAGCAGGACAACAACCCTAAACATACAGCCAGAGCTACAACAGAATGGTTTAGATCAAAGCATATTCATGTGTTAGAATGGCCCAGTCAAAGTCCAGACCTGAATCCAATTGAGAATTTGTGGCAAGACTTGAAAATTGCTGTTCACAGATGCTCTCCATCCAATCTGACAGAACTTGAGCTATTTTGCAAAGAAGAATGGGAAAAAATGTCACTCTCTAGATGTGCAAAGCTGGTAGAGACATCCCCAAAAAGACTTGCATCTGTAATTGCAGTGAAAGGAGCTTCTACAAAGTATTGACTCAGGGGGGCTGAATACAAATGCACGCCACACTTTTCACATATTTATTTGTAAACACATTTTGAGAACCATTTATCATTTTCCTTCCACTTCACAATTATATTCCACTTTGTGTTGGTCTATCACATAAAATGCCAATAAAATACATTTGCGTTTTTGGTTGTAACATAACAAAATGTGGATAATTTCCAGGGGTGTGAATACTTTTTCAAGGCACTGTAAATATGAATGTGATCGGCTTTAGGATATTAATTGCAACAATAGATGTTAATATTTTAAAAGCTTCTTATAAATAAGTTGTAAATATATAGGTATAGTGTGCAGTCTTATTTGCAAATTTCATATTATAGCGTATGTTCTAACTGAGCCCTTCTAGGGAGATTTTCCTGCACTTCTTGTCTTGGAGATGAATCGGGACATGTGAGGAAATTGTGAAAGTGAGAGGAATTGCCATCTTAGACAGTTGTCACCAGAACATTTGCTTCCATTCGGTGATTTCCCCTTACTTGTTCCAGGGACAACTGTTAGGAGTTCCTCTCACTTTCTGTCTCCGTGGCAGTGGTCAGCAAGACAAACAGAGAATTGAATCTCTATTGGGGATACAGACAGTAGCAAAAAAAAACAAAAACTTGGCAGTGAGTTTAACACTTTTCCAATCTATCTAAAATAAAGTTTTGCCTTTGAATACACCTAAAGTAATTGTAAACGGTCCCCTCGTAAAACAAGCCATTCAGTTTAGAATAGAGATTAAAGGCAAAACATTTTTGTATAGATATAAAAAAAGCCATTATAAATACCTTTTTTCCCTTTTTGATAAATGACTACATTCCCTCTGTTTTCAGCTGTACTGTATAGGAGCTGGGGGAGGAGCAGCAGCAGGATACTGAGCTTCACAGTGAATGGCAGTGCAGCAAGGGCATGTCAGTGCAAGTCATAGCATTGGAGGAGAGCAGGCCGAATCTCCAGAATAGCTAGAGAACTGGCCACGGTTTGCTCTCCTGCTTAGTGTGGTCAGTTTTTAATAGGAAAGCAGAGGGACTGGCAAAAACACCAGGGATTTCACACAAAGGAAGCATACAAGCTTTCTCATACAAGTTAATGGTACAGCAGGCACAAATCAGGAATATGTAATGTTGGGGTAACAAATGCTTCAAAGCTGCTCCAGCTATTAGAGAAGTTCTACTAGTTTGTTTGGACCGAGCTGGAGCCGCTATGGCTGTGAGAACTGTATAAACTGTATGTAGCCTCAGCTATAAACAATATACAGCACTGTGTTCCAGCAGTGGGACATTAACTTCCTATCCCGCTCCTGGAACAAAATCGGGTCAGGCTGAATGCCACTCAGCCATTCACAGGGAGCTTTATATGATATGAATGAATACAAAACTTCCTCTGATTAGCAGAGGCAGTGGTGCTCAGCCTTATTGGATTGTGTTCTGGGAGTAGGACAGGAAGTCCTGCATACTGAGGCTGAAGCTACATAGAGTTCATATAGCGCTCAGATCCTCTTCATCTTTTAGTGAAGTAATTAGTGTGTTTGGAACAGCTTGGTCCTAATGAATTATTTAAACTTCACTGAAACCCGGAGATCAATTTTAAAGGTGGGACTTTTGTCCTTAGTAGTAAATGACGCAAAATTATAGTGTTTAAGTGACAACCTCTTGATGCATGTCTATCAGTTGTCTCAGACTGACGAAAGCAAATCTGCAGATGACTAATTGATCTTATCTCTGTGGTTATTTAGCAGTATTGCTAGCTGTACCACTTGGAGAGAGGATCCATAAATTGGTTTGGTTGATGTACCAAAGGTTTATATCAAACACTAAGACCCCATTCACACAGGGGCAACACGACTTGCAGGTCGCCTCAGCGAGGCGACCTGCAAACGACTGCCCGGGCGACTTGCAAAACGACTTCTGTATAGAAGTCTATGCAAGTCGCCCCAAGTCACCCCCAAAGTCGTACAGGAACCTTTTTCTAAGTCGGAGCGACTTGCGTCGCTCCCCTTAGAACGGTTCCATAGCACAGAACGGGAGGCGACTTGTCAGGCGACTAGGTCGCCTGACAAGTCATCCCTGTGTGAATGGGGTCTTAGTGCCAGTTCACACTGCTGCGCTGTGAATTTGTTCCGTTTTTTTGTCCTGTGTGAGGTGCAATTTTACCGCAAATTTACCGCGATTTTAACTTGATTTTACCGCAAATTTCAGGAGTTGGTCATAGCTGCGACTGATGTTCTAGCCAATGGAATCATAATGTAAAAAAAAAAAGGTGTTAACATCCTGTGTATTTCCTGGTTTTTGTGGAGAGTAGTGTGGTGGAATTCGTACATATCTGAACCAACAATGCGATTCCAGAACAAGTTACATTGATGTCTATGGAGGCTAAATTCGCAACGCAAACGCTGTAAACTCGCACAAGACCCTTTTTTTTATCGCATCGCATTCGTAGGGGAATTGCAACGCATGTATGTGAACGACAGTCATTGAAAACAATGACTTTATGGATGACATGCGAATTTAGAATGTTTTTGACGCATCACATTCGTTATGAACTCGCATCAGTGTGAACCGGCACTTAGTCCTGCCCAGGGCAGTTAAAAAAATTCAAGGAACCTATAAATCCAACTCACCATGACCTTATTGGTTTTAATCTAAGACAGAAAAACATTTCTAGTACAAACTGTACCTTGGAATATTAGCTAAAATTGAGTTAGTAAACCTTTCAATATCCAGGTAAACTCTGGATTACTACTTGCTAAATTCTGTAAACAGTGGATTACGGTTTAAAACAGAGGCTTTTTATTTTTAAGTAGTAATATAACATCTAATGTACGTTTATAAGAACATTTTGAAATTGCTCTTTTTCTAGCAGCATGCTACATAAAAGACATCAACTAACTTTAATATAAAGACTAAACAAAATCAAATAAACCTCTTATTGCCAACAGCCGGCTAAATCCAGGAATGGAAATGAGTTCAAGTAGACATTTTAGTATAATTTACTTTGACCCTAGAAAAACTTTAACCAAAGCCCTGAGCTTCTCTTCTGTGCATGGCATACCAATCCTATATTAGTTACACCTGGTGTATAAACAGTGCAGATTGGGACCACATGTAAATTGTGATTAGCCAGTAATATGGAACATGAATGCTGTTTCCCTGTGCATGTTCATAGTTTAGTTTTAACAGCTAATTACTAACTGGGCATTGATTGTCTTGTAATGCTTTTATTAGGGTAACAATTCCATTATAGGCAGTATACTAAATAAAAATACTAAATGTTCTATGTAGAGGTTTATCATAGCAGGGATTTTAATAGTTGTACATAATCCTAATCACAAAATAAACACACTTTTAGAACTGTATATGCTAACATTTTCTAGTTGAAATGTATAGCACATTTGGCAAACTAAATGTATCAGTAGAGTCCAATCAAAAATATCCTTTCCTTTACAATGCCTTGAAAAAGTATTCATACCCCTTAAAATTTTCCACATTTTTGTCATGTTACAACCAAAAATGTAAATGTATATTATTGGTATTTTATGTGATAGACCAACACAAAGTGACACATAATTGTGAAGTGGAAGGAAAATGCTAAATGGTTTTCAAAATTTTTCACAAAAAAATATCGGAAAAGTGTGGTGTGCATTTGTATACAGCCCCCTTTATTCTGATACCCCTAACTAAAATCTAGTGGAACCGATTGCCTTCAGAAGTCACCTAATTAGTAAATAGAGTTCACCTGTGTGTAATTTAACCACTTGCTGACCACCCGCTGCAGATGTACTGCGGCAAGGTGGCTCGACTGCGCAAATCGCCGTACCGGTACGGCGATTCATGCACCAGCTTTCGTGGGCGCGCCGCCAGCGGCATGTGCTTGCCCCGATTGGCCAGCGGGGGAGCCAATCAGCGGGTCTGGCTGAAGTAAACAAGGCAGATCTCTATTCTGTCAGGGGATGACACTGAGGTTTCCCCTGATGAAGTCATGTGACAGTGACGAACACGTGCGGGAACACGAGGCACCGGAAGTGACGTGGGCGAGCTCGCAGCTTGTTTGTTATGTGCCTGTTTGATACTTCTTATTGTGAGTACCTTGATTTTACGTTTACTGTTTTGTCAATAAACACTTGGAAATACTACACTATCGTGCATCCCTCTTTACATCCCCCCATGCCCCATTGCGAGGTTCATTGGATGGGGACACACCAGGGACAATAGGGGGACTCTGATTCCAGACTAGAGACACACACCAGTGGAGCCGGATACGCCATACTGGGAGGCTGCCAAGAAACACATTGAGATATACCCACATGCTGTTACCTTACAAGGTAAGGGTACATCTATACATTACTCTGCACAGGAACCAGAAAGTCACCTATCATCAGCACTTTATGCCAGAGGATTGTCACCAACACCACCACTTTGTCATTTTATGCTGACACTGCTAAATATACAGCCACTTACCTACTTTGCACCTTATATGGACACTACTTATCTTTTTTGTTTTCACTTATAAGAACATTTGCAGCATATACCTATATGAAGGAAACTTTTGTATGCTTTTATATGCCGTTTAGGATTTTACCTATTCCTTCAGGATTTATTGCAATTTTAGTGCACCTTCTTTTGAGCACTGTTTTTTCACTTCATGTGTACACCATATGGATATATTTTCTATCACTGTTCTGTGAAGAATCATTTGAGTGTTTGATATACTTTTATTGTATTATTGATACACTTTTATTGTTTTATTTGAAGAAATCGCAGGGCATGTGATACATTTTTATACTGCCTAGAATTGGATATATTTTGAACTTTGCCTCTTTCAACTATATCTTTTATTGAGCACCTTTGCACTTTATTACGCACAGTATTTAGGTTCATAGAGCAGCACTATCTTCACTTTATATATTTTCTAGGAAAACTGGTATTCACTGCTCCTAAAGCGACCCTTTCCATTGAAAACAATGGGGCAACGTCACAAACCCTTTGCGGGCGGTTTCGTCCACTAGCGGGGGTTAAAACCGCCCCGCTAGCGGCCAAATAGCACTGCTAAAACGGCGGTAAAGCGGCGCTAAATATAGCGCTGCTTTACCGACGACGCCCACAACGCCCCAGTCTGAAAGTAGCCTAAAACATGGTGGTGGGGGCATCATGTTGTGGGGATGCTTTTCTTTAGCAGGGACAGGGAAGATGGTCAGAGTTGATGGGAAGATGGATGGAGCCAAATACAGGGCAATCTTAGAAGAAAACCTGTTAGAGTCTGCAAAAGACTTGAGACTGGGGCAGAGATTCACCTTCCAGCAGGACAACGATCCTAAACATATAGCCAGAGATACAATGGAATGGTTTGGATGAAAGCATAATGACCCAGTCAAAGTCCAGACCTAAGTCCAATTGAGAATCTGTGGCAAGACTTGAAAATTGCTGTTCACAGACGCTCTCCATCTAATCTGACAGCGCTTGAGCTATTTTTCAAAGAAGAATGGGCAAAAATTTCACTCTTTAGATGTGCAAAACTGGTAGAGACATCCCCAAAAAGACTTGCAGCTGTAATTGCAGTGAAAGGTGGTTATACAAAGTATTGACTCAGGGGGGCTGAATACAAATGTACGCCACACTTTTCACATATTTATTTGTAAAAAATGTGAAAATCATTTTCCTTCCACTTCACAATTATGTACCACTTTGTGTTGGTCTATCACAAAAAAACCCAATAAAATACATTTACGTTTTTGGTTGTAACATGACAAAATGTGGAAAATTTCAAGGGGTGTGAATACTTTTTCAAGGCACTGTATTTAGTAACAGTCAGTGGGTTCTATATTTGTATTTTTGTTATAATAAATACCGTTTTAAATAAAATCCCAGGAAACCCCACTTTTTCTGGACAAGAGAATGCTCTTCAGGCCATAAAACAAGACTGTTGGGAAGTTATAATAATCGCCCCAACACTCTGAAAGAAACATCCCCTGTCCGACTGTGTTGCCAGCAAACTTGGTGAGCACAGCACTGACATACTCCAGAGTCATTGTACCTACACTAATCACCAAAGATTGTATTTAATGGACATCTGCAACCATTTATGTGAAAACCTCTTAGACATTCCATTAAAGGGATATCACAAATTATCTGCTGTAAATTCTACTATAAAATTGCACCTGACCAATATTGTCATTAGTTATGTTGGAGGCTGCAGACAGTTGACACATAGGAGTTGATTTACTAAGGGCAAAACGACTGTTCACTTGTACTTTGCAACAAAATTATCCCCAGAGCTTAGTAAATGAGGTGAAGCTCTACTGACTACCATCATCCAATCACGAGCAAGCAAAAATGCATTTTTTTTTTCCCTTGCAAATAATTATATTTTTGCAAAGTGAAGTTGCACCACATTCACTTGGGAAACTTCTGTTGCTAATTGGACAGCCTATTTGCCTTTAGCAAATCAACCCTAATGCTTGCTTTTCCCTTTATCTTAGGCCCCTTTCACACGGACGGATAGAATGGTGCTTTTAGCTGCAGATTTTCTAATCTTCTACCGCAGCTAAAAGCACACAATGCTTTCCTATGGCCCCATTCACACACTGCGTTTAGCTGTGAATTAGATACATGCGGTTCTGTGCGGATAGAAAAAATAGAATTGACTGCGTCCAGGAGCGATTTAGCGCAGCTATCCGCACATAACCGCAGGTAATCGCAGTGCACTGTGTCAGCTGCGGATAACAGCGCCGAGCTGCTCATCGGGAAAGGAAAAATGATTTTTCCTTTCCCAATGAGCGACAAGCACGGGGATTTGACTTGGATCCCCGCCAATGCCTGGCACTGTTTGGTATGAATCTTGAGGGGGAACTCCACTTCAAATTTTAAATAAAAAACCGGCGTGGGTTCCCCCCCAGTGGCATACAAGGCCCTTAGGTCTGGTATGGATTTTAAGAGGAACCCCCTACGCCAAAAAAATAGCGTGGGGTCCTCTTCAAAATCCATACCAGACCCTTATGCGAGCACGCAGCCCAGTCGGTCAGGAAAGGGGGTGGGGACGGGCGAGCAGCCCCCCCCTCCTGAGCCGTACCAGGCCGCATGCCCTCAACATGGGGGGGTGGGTGCTTTGGGGGAGGGGGTGCCCTGCGCCCCCCCACCCCAAAGCACCTTGTCCCCATGTTGATGAGGACAAGGGCCTCTTCCCGACAACCCTGGCCGTTGGTTGTCAGGGTCTGCGGGCGGGGGGCTTATTGGAATCCGGGAGCCCCCAGATCCCGGCCTCCCACCCTATGTGAATGAGTATGGGGTACATGGTACCCCTACCCATGCACCTAGGGAAAAGTGTCAATAAAAAAAACACTACACAGGTTTTTAAAGTAATTTATTAGACAGCTCCGGGGGTCTTCTTCCGGCTTTGGGGGTCCTCTTCCGGCTTCGGGGGTCTTCTTCCGACTTAGGGGGTTCCCCTTAACATCCATACCAGACCGAAGGGCCTGGTATGCCCTTGAAGGGGGAACCCATGCCGGTTTTGTATTTAAAATTTGGCGTGGAGTTCCCCCTCAAGATTCATACCAAACAGTGCGAGTCGGTACCCTGTCGGGTTGCCATTTAAATGGCAAACCGCAGCTAAACGCAACCGCAGCTAATCGCACTGTGCAAATGCAGCTGATCGCAGTGCCTGGAGTCTTGAATTTCACAGGAAAAAAAAACATGCTTTTAACTGCAGCAGAATAGCCGTCCGTGTGAAAGGCGCCTAAGAGTGGTATATAATGCAAACTCCTTCTTGCTGACTAGGATTTAAAGTGAAATATGTCCAAAGCCCGGCACTCCAGTGAGCGCTGAAGGGGCAGAGCAGAGAGCAGTGGTTTATAGTCACCACTTTCTGCTCCGTGAAGACCGAAAACTGAGCAATCAGCAGTAAAATGATCGCTCAATCCTTGGACCTAGAGTCGGTGGGGGACAGCTGCAGCATCAGACTGATGGTGCAGCCATATAGGTGAATAATTATTTTCTATTTATTTATTTGTTTCAGGCACTTATATAGCGCCGTCAATTTACTCAGTGCTGAATATATATGTTTATTTTTTGGAATTTACACACTTTTCCTTTAAATCAAAGCCTTTTTTGGGTTGGAAAAATAGAGACCTTTGTTAATCTGTGGGGTTGATTTACTAAAACTGGAGAGATGCAGCTCTGCATAGAAACCAATCAGCTTCTAACTTCAGCTTGTTTAATTAAGCTTTGTCAAAAAAAAAAAAAACTAGAAGCTGATTTCTATGCACAGCTGCACCAGATTTTGCACTCTCCAGTTTAAATAAATCAAACTTTGTATGTTGCTATTGAGCCTTTTATCTGAAAGAATGTTGATAAAGCCATTTACATGGACAAAAGCTAGCAAGGTTTTTTGGTTTGGATAGTGTCAATTGTAAAATATTCACATAAAAAAACACATTCTTAATTTACCAACGTCAAACATCAACTTGGATGTAACCTTTTAGTTTCTAATATTATCCCATGAAATTTCCAGAACTTTTTCTTCTAGTCTGTACACAGAGTATACCCGCATGGATCTACTTTGTTTTGGTTGACCTCATTAACCTTTCCCACAGTTTCTGTTGAGGCTTTGGACTTTTTTCAGCGGTGAAAGCACAATCAAGTAAATTCACCCAGCAATCAAATAGTTGTCAAAGTCCGTTGATCCATATGGTTTTCTAGGCTGCATTGTATAACATCCAGGGTTTTTTAAAACCCTAACTCTAATGCCGCGTACACACGGTCGGACTTTTCAGCTACAAAAGTCCAACGGACGCTGACGGACTAAAGCTGGCTGGTAATCCGATCGTGTGTGGGCTTCTCCGGACTTTCAACGTACTTTTTTAGCCTCAAATCCGACGTACTTTAGATTTGAAACATGCTTCAAATCTTTACGTCGTAACTACGACGGACCCCGAAGTCCGCTCGTCTGTATGCTAGTCCTACGGACAAAAACCCACGCTAGGGCAGCTATTGGCTACTGGCTATCAACTTCCTTATTTTAGTCCGGTGTACGTCATCACGTACGAATCCGTCGGACTTTTGTGTGGTCGTGTGTAGGCAAGTCTGTTCGTTAGAAAGTCTGCCGCAAGTCCGCCGAAAGTCTGTTGGACAGGCTGTCGGACTTTTGTAGATGAAAAGTCCGACAGTGTGTACGCGGCATAACCCTGAAACTAGGCACTAACACCTAAACTTAGTCATAGACATTAGATGATGGTTTGACGTGGGCACATGTTGTTTGAAATGATTGTGACGTAAACATACATGCTTGCATTCCCCAGGTATTTATGTCTTTATGCAGTAGAGGAGAGAAGATAAACCTTCTTGATGCTGGTCTGGCCTAATCCAAGCTAAAAGACTTAGAACTGGTCAGCCCACTAATCTCTTAAGAATTATCAGCCAGGGCAAAAAGATTACCTTTCATCTATAGGTACCTTAAGCTAAACTCCATGCTTTACAACTTTCATTAAAGTCTACTTGAAATACCTATTAAAGAGGAACTGCAGTCTGCTCACATAATTTGTAATACAAAGATCTTTGCCATTCTGAAGCTTCCCTCCAACCACTTTGCATATTATTTTATATATATACTTTGATTCTGTACTTGCCAAATATGCTGCAGAAATCTCCATCCACTGAGTCTGGCTGCTACCATTTAACTATGTGTAGCTGAAGCTGCTGCCTGTTTCTCTTCCTGGATTTACACAGACACACACAGAGGCACACCCCCAGCTCTGCAGCTCTCATTTGCCCTCTTATGACTCATCCCCCTCCCTTCCTGGCAAACTCTCACAAGAGTGAGAAAGAGAGCTGTGCATGATGTCTAAGCCTTAGCCCTATGCTTTTTATTAGACAAGAAACAGAAGGTGGGCTGTATAAGGTATTTACTGGCAGAAAAAAAAAATGTTTTACTATCAAAAAGGTAAAACAACAAGGGCAGAAGATTTAATAGATGAAAGATGAAAAAATGACCAAAGTTCCGCTTTAACTTAAAGCGGTGACATCATCTCTGTGCTGGTACATAGACTGCACAGACGGCAGAGCTGTAGGGGGAACCCAGCAGGCCCATTCTTTACAGGCTGCCTGCAGAAAACTACAGGAAGGTGGATAGAAAACCAGTCACCCTGCACAAGGAGGGAAAACAACAGTGAGTTCAGTCTTGATTATAGGAAGCTCCTGCACACAGGCAATGTTTCACACTAGTCTCCTTCACAGATCTGAAAGCTATACACAAAGAAAACAAAGATTTAAGTATGAATACATATGGCTCTTGTATTTAGATTACAATTGCTTACCCCAGACTGCAGTTTTAAGGCCCCTCTCACACAGGTATTCCATCTGTTCATTTTTCTTCCATCTGTTGATTTATGGAAAATGGACAGCAATTCATTTCTATGGGCAAACACATGTAAACGTGTGATCATCCGATTGCATCCATGTCCATTCAGGTATTTATTTAAAAAAGGAACAGGGCTTCATCTAGGTCCATTGAAACTATGTACCCCATACACACTCGCATTGGGGGTGGGGGGGACATGAGAGCCCCTTTAACAAGGAGGCTTCCAGAAATCAACCCCCCCAGCCTCTGGACAAGGGTTGTGGGAAAGAGGCCCTTGTCCTTCTCAAAATGGGGACAAGGTTCTTTGCTAGGGGGGCCCAAACCCCCCCCCCCCCCTTGATGAGGGCATGTGGCCTGGTATGTTTCAGAAGGGAGGACGCATGCTTGTTCCTCCCCACACACACACTTTCCTGGCCTGCAGGATGCATGCTTGGTCTGGTATAGATTTGGGGGGGTGCTTAAGTTTTTTTGTTTTTTTCTGGTCTGAGGTCACCCCAAAATACATACCAAACCTGAAAGACCTGGCATTGATTATTTGTATTTTGTTAACGCCCCCCGAAATCCATACCAGAACTGAAGGTCCTGGTGTGTGGATTGGGAGAGGAAACCTTGCACCATTTTTTTTCTGAGATCCTACCAGAATCCATTAATCCCTGCCGCTATGGATTGGGAAATCTACCATGGACAGCAGGGATGAGTCATGATGGTTGGTATGAACTCCCATGGGTGGATGTAAAAATGGATGTAAACTGATGGAAATTGAACTGAACTGAAAACTGATGTAAACTGAATCTGTTTTTTCTTTGAAAAAACATGACTGAATGCATGATGCCTGTGTGAAAGGGGCCTAAGGCAGGCCGTAGACAGTGTAAATTTCTATAGCCGCTAGCGATAACCTCAAGTAAATATGGCAGGTACCTAAGTTTATTGATCGAGATTCCAAACTGTCTATGGCCGGCCTAAAAGAACACAATAGTGTAGGTCTGTCTGACTATATAGTAATCCATACAGGAAGCAATAGTATTTTACAAATATATAAATATGAATGCAGTAGATCGGGGGTAGGCAACCCCCGGCACTGGTTCCGCAAGCACCACACAAAGCCTCTTTTACTGGCACTCGACTTCCTCCCCATCAGCAGAGCAGCGCAGGGAAGTGTCAGTGAGACATTAATGCATTCCAATTTCAGAGTTCCCCACACAGCACCTGCACTGAGGGGGAGGCACTGTGTCCCCACATATTGTAAAAGGTGGGAAACATTGTTTGGTTTTCTAAGTTTGCTGTAGCTGCGATCGTCATCTTTTGTGATGGGGAAGAGATTGGGTGCAGTTCTGCTAGGGGGGCAGTCCCTTTTCCAGGAGGGGGAGGACTGTCTTGGCCACTGCTAAAGCCAATCTAAGTCCTTCTAACCCCATCCACCATCTGGAGGAAGATGACTCGCTTGGTTGCCACTACTAATCTCAGAAAGAAGGGCTTTCACTGCGATTGAGAAAACACAATCAGGTGACAGCTTGTGGAATTACTGTTGAGCTTCTGGGAACTTTGTTACAATTATTCCTGAACCTTTGCATCACTACTGAACTACTGCACTCTGTGTCCCTTTAAGCCGCAGCCAGTATTAAGCGCAATGAAAATCACACCCAACCACTTTTTCGCAGCTATGGGGGCCCAACTTATGATCCTGCACACAGGCCCACTGCTTTCAGAGAATGCCCCTGACCTAAGGTTATCATTGCGCATCCATTCCATATAGTATGTGACGTCACATACAAGCACGTGGGCTGGATGCAAGAGGGATAAGCAGAATGAGTGTGCCAGGACAGGTAGATGTGTCTCATCTCTGCTTCCTTTCACCACTCTCCATATCATACATATCATAGCTGAGAAGAGGGTACAGTGGTGGGAAAAATGAGCAGGAGGGGTTCAGAGGTGGAACAGAAGAGCAAGAGGGTACAGCGGTGTGACAGATATGCAGGGAGGTACAGTGGTAGAAGAGATAAGAAAGGGGTTCAGCAGTAGGACAGAAGAGCCGGGGGGGTACAGTGATGGGCCAGATGAACAGGGGGGGTAATTGTTGGGCCAGATGAGCAGGGGGGTTCAGTGTTGGGGCAGAAAAGCAGGGTGGTAGAGCAGTGGGGCAGATGTGAAAGGAGGTGTATTGGTGGGGCAGATGAGCAGGGGGTTACAGTGGTGGGGCAGGAGAGCAGGGGGAACAGTGTTGGGACACAGGGGGCACAGTGGCAGCATTTGATGGGCACAGTGGCAGCATTTGATGGGCACAGTGGCTGCAGCAATTGATGTTTTTTTTAACATTTTTTGCGCCCCCCCCCCCCCCCCAGAAAAAAAAAATTGAGCACCAGCCGCCACTGCTTCATACCCTCTATAAGAGTGCAATGAAAGCACATAGGATTTTTTTTTTTTAGCGCTAGAAGAGTTTCCTTTGAGATAGAGGGGAAAGAAGCAGGGGGCCTCCTAAAAGTTTTACTACGGTGTCTTATCAAACATAGTTACACCACTGCTTAAGCAGATTGAAAAACTCCACAAGGACAAGAGTTTCTAAACTATTATTACTAATCAGATTCAAACCTTACTTAATGCAGAGAGAGGGAGAGGAAGCTACTTAGTACAAGCTTTAGAATGTGCCGCCAGGCACAACACGACCTGCTTCTGGGTCCTCTTCAGCCTCTGCATGGAGACTGCAGCCCCAGTCTTTGCTATGGGGAAAGTCATACTCTGCAGGATTTCTGAAGGCCTCCATGAGTACAGATCCCTATAGGAATTATTGGTTGCACAATCGCAAGCTGAAAGGGACTCAGCGAGGCGCCCAGCTAAGCTACTCAGTTAATACCACTGGTCTGAGGACAAAGGTGAATATCGGACTAGGTGGGCTTCTCTTCAATATGCCTCAATCTCTAAAGTGTCAGAATAGACAGGGTTCATACCGAAGATAGAGTATTTGGATAGTATGTAGCTATAAATATATTCATGCAGCTGGGCAGGCACACTGTGTGATCACTATGGCTTCATCTAGGTACTGGAAAGTCTGTGGTTATGATGTAATAATAGTTCTTGCAGTAGGAATGTTAGAGATTTACCATGTAAAACAATTCCAGCTCAGAAACTTCTAATTTCTCATACTGTTATATAGAGTTTTTCAGAATGAAGCAGATGATTTTTACCACGACTAATCCTTTTGGGCCAGGCAGTGGAGTCTTTGGCACAGAACAGATACTGTTGGCTTTGTACATATGTAGGTCTCATAAATACAAATTACCCTTTATGCACACTGTGTACTGTTTACTGTAGCCAACAAACTAACAACCCTTCATAGCTTATTTCTCATGGGCTTTCTTCCTAGGTCTCATTAGCAAGCATATTTTATTTATGTGTGTTTACAGATTGATGTGTATGTGTGCTAAGTTAAAAATGTCAAAATATCTTGATTCCACCTTTTTTTTTTTTTCAAATTTTAAATCCATTTAATTGTTCAGCTGCCTGAATTACCTGAATTACCTGTGTATCAATATAATGTAATCTGGTTAATAATTCTATAATTCTTCCATGGATTAATCTCTGCAGCTATCTTCAGGAAGATGACATCATTGATGAGATAATGTTCAGATTTCATGTTATGGAAATTATTTGTGTTTAAAGGAGAAATGTAGTCTTTTACTTAGTAAGACCCCTTTGGTCTGGGGTTCTTTGCATGCGCTACAGCGCTAAAAATAGCACCTGCAAAGTGCCCTGAAAGAGCCGCTGCTGTGTCTCCAGTGTGAAAGCCCCGAGGGCTTTCACACTGAAGCGGTGCGCTGGCAGGACGATAAAAAAAGTCCTGCTAGCAGCAACTTTGGAGCAGTGAAGGAGCGGTGTATACACCGCTCCTTCACCGCTCCTGCCCTTTGAAATCAATGGGGCAGCGCGGCTATACCGCCGGAATAGCGCTGCTGCAGAAGCGCTTTGCGGTGGTTTTAACCCTTTCTCGGCCACTAGCATGGGGGAAAAACCTCCCCGCTAGTGGCCGAATACCGCCACTAAAATGACGGTAAAGCGGCACTAAAAATAGTGCGGTGTTACGGCCGACGCCGCACCGGCCCCAGTGTGAAAGGAGCCTTAATCTAGAGTAGGAAAAGGTTAGGCTTCATGTACACTGCTGCTGATAAACAGATGCTTAGGAGCAGTTGGGTATTTTTTTCAGGTTTGAAGAAGAAAGGTTTTCCGGCGCTTAGATCCTGTGATGTCAAGAATGGAATTGTATAATGCTGGTTCTGATAGAACATTAATGTTAGAACAAAAAAGGGGGGGGGAGAGAGAGGAGGCAGCCATCCTCAGAGGGTGTCCATAGCCTCTGTGAGCATAGCACTGAAAAGGGAAGGGGGGTGTGGAGGCGCCAACTCTGCTGACACTGTTATATGGTGAAGGTGTAATACATACACTTACTGGTAAGTCAGTTCAGATGGGGGGGCGATGTCCATCAGGGGTTGTGTTGTCCTGGGATGTGCTGGTGTGCAGGCTTCACTGGCGGTCCTTCACCTCAGTGGATGTTGGTTCCTGGTTGAGAGAGGCTTAACAGCGATGTCCAGTGTGTGGAAGCTCCACGCTAACCACCCTGGAACCCGGAAGCGGAAGTGATGTCAGCGGTGCACAGGAAGTGTCCAGACACAGATAGGAGATAATACAGGCTACGCGCTCGGGGCTCACAGCTCCTTCTACTGGCATCTGAACTGAGTTACCACTTACCAGTAAGTGTATGTATTACACCTTCACCATATAACAGTGTCAGCAGAGTTGGCACCTCCACACCCCCCTTCCCTTTTCAGGGTATTTTTTTCAGCTGCCCCTGAACTCTCCTCTATGTTATCTTATCAGTACATGTACACAGGGTCATTTATAGTTGTTTCTAGGCAGTTGAGTTTAGAAGCATTTTTTGGTAGAAAAAAAAATGTGTTCAGGAAGGATGTTCAGAGGCATTTGAAATGCTAAAAATGCCCGTACCAGCTTGTAAATGCGTGTTTAGCCAAGTTTCGTTTAGAGGCGTTTTTAATTTTTGACTATTTGAAAAAAAAAACGCTTCTAAATGCAAACATCGGTTAATATCTGTCAAGTTAAATCGTTCAGAAGAGGTTGTAAATCGTCCCATGTACATTAAGCCTTAGGCTGCTTTCACACTGAGGCGCTTTACAGGCGCTATAGCACTAAAAATAGCGCCTGCATAGTGCCTGTAAAGAGCCTCTCCTCTTACTCAGCGATGCGCTTGCAGGACGGTAAAAAAAGTCCTGCAAGCAGCATCTTTGCAGCATTGTAGGAGCGGTGTGCAAATCGCTCCTAAAGTGCCCCTTCCCAATGAAATCAATGGGCAGCCCCTGCCAAACCGCAGCAATGCTTTCCGGGCGGTTTTAACCCTTTTTTAGCCGCTAGCGGGGGTTAAATGTGCCCCGCTAGTGGCCGAATAGCGCCGCTAAAAATAGCAGCGCTTTACCACCGACGCCTCCCTTTCTTCATACTAAGCACCACTGTCCTTTTCTTGCCCTTCACCATTTTTTTTCTCTCCCACCCACCACCAACTTTGCTTCCATATTTTACTTCCACTGACCAGTGACCCTGACTTTGTTTTCCCCCCTGCCGGCCACTGATGCTGAGTATATTTCGTCCTCCTAGCCACAAATACTGGAACACTGTTTTGTCCCCCAACCACTCACGCCAGTAATTATTCCCCCTAACTATAAATGCTAGACTTTTTTTTCTCCCACTGACCACCAATGCCATCCACTTTTATCTTCCCTTTGACGAAAGCATATTTTCCTCCTTCTGACCTTCAATAAAAAGGGCACTATGACCGCTGCACTCTATACATTATGTTGTAAATAACTTAGTGCTTACCACTGTACATGACATACTTCTGATGAAATAATTATAGCCTTAGCAGTTGCTGGTTGCTAAGTTTCAGACTATTTAAATGAAGTTCTTTAAAGTGGTTGTAAAGCCTGAGACCCCTTTCACACCAAGATGCTTCAAAAACGCCCTAAAACACCTTAGCGTTATTACCGCGTTTTTACCATGTTTTAGTGGTAAAATTAACGCAACGCAGGCGTTTTAACAGCGTTTTTCAAGCGTTATTGAAGCATGTGTTATTGATGCTATCTTTCTGCTTGCATGTTTATCCTTTGTGATATCATGTAAAACAAGCAGTGTCTTGTAAAGTAGCAAGCAGTGTCTTGTTTTACTTCAAATCTTCATTTTTCTGGGATTAATTCTTTTTTTGGCACTTTAATTTTGTTTTTTTGGCACTTTGATTGTCTGTTTATTCATTCTGACTTTCCCACAATTTCAGTCCTGTTTAGATGCTCTCTTTTCTGCTTGTATGTGTGCCTTTTTGTAAGATCATGTGACTTTTCTACAGCTCAGGGCGGATTATAGGCGCTATTCAGGCGTTTTTACAGCGTTTTCAATTCATTTCAATGGGGAGGGGCGTTTTTGAAGCGCTTTTTTCAACGCCCAAAAGCTGCTCCAAAGATGCTGCTTGCAGGACTTTTCTCAACACCCCGCCAGCGCAGCGCCTCAGTGTGAAAGGGTCCATTGAGATGCATGGGGAGCGTTTTATGAACGTTTTAATATCGTTTTTTTTAGCGCTAAAATGCTGCAAAAACGCCTTGGTGTGAAAGGGGTCTTAAAGCGGTGCGGTGCCGGGATTGCCACTGTGGGCGCCCAGCTGTGGCTTCACTGTGCATGTGCGAGCCGCGCTGTGCACTATGACTGGCCGGGCAATCATCTGGGACCTTCTGGCACCACGGTGCCCTGGGAGGAAGTAGGAGCTTGATCACACTAAAAAGAGGGTATACGCCCCCCCCCCCTCCAAAAAAATGACATGCCAAATGTGGCATGTCAGGGTGTCACCCTCCATTTTTAGGTGGAACTTCGCTTTAAGGTTTTTCATCTTAATGAATTTTATGCATTAAAGTGGTTGCAAACCCATATAAAAAAAAAACTGCAAGACAAAGGCATAATGAGCTAGTATGCATCGCATACTAGCTCATTAGAAAATACTCACCTTAGATTGAAGCTGTTGTAGCGGTCCCCGCAGGGGCGTAACTAGAAATAGCAGGCCCCCATAGCAAAATGTTGTACGGGGCCCCCCTGCAAACAGCCCCCCCACAGCTGCCCTAGTGTCAATGCAGCGTGACCTGTGCCACATATAGCGTGACCTGTGCACAATGCAGCATGACCTGTGCCCAATGCAGCGTGACCTGTGCACAATGCAGCGTGACCTGTGCCCAATGCAGCATGACCTGTGCCCCATACAGCGTGACCTGTGCCCCATGCAGCGTGACCTGTGCCCAATGCAGCGTGACCTGTGCCCCATACAGCGTGACCTGTGCCCCATACAGCGTGACCTGTGCCCAATGCAGCGTGACCTGTGCCTCATGCAGCGTGACCTGTGCCCCATACAGCATGACCTGTGCCCAATGCAGCATGACCTGTGCCCAATGCAGCGTGACCGGTGCCCCATACAATGTGACCTGTGCCCCATACAGCGTGACCTGTGCCCCATACAGCGTGACCTGTGCCTCATACAGCGTGACCAGTGCCCAATGCAGCATGACCTGTGCCCAATGCAGCGTGACCTGTGCCCAATGCAGCGTGACCTGTGCTCCATACAGCGTGACCTGTGCCCAATGCAGCGTGACCTGTGCCCCCTACAGCATGACCTGTGACCCATACAACGTGACCTGTGCCCCATGCAGCGTGACCTGTGCCCAATGCAGCGTGACCTGTGCCCCATGCAGCGTGACCTGTGCCCCATGCAGCGTGACCTGTGCCCAATGCAGTGTGACCTGTGCCCAATACAGCGTTGCCTGTGCCCAATACAGCCTGGTCTGCCTGTGCCCCATACAGCCTCACCTGTGCAGAGGAAGAGGCAAGATCAGCAGAGAGCAGGATTGCCCGCTGTAATAGCTTTCATTTGAATTTCCCATCTTCCCGGGGCTCATCGTCACATAGCCCCACCTCTTGGCCTGACGCCTTTGATGACGTCAAACGTCCCGCATTGGATTGGCGTTCTGTCTATCAAAGGGGCCGGGCCAAGAGGTGAAGCTATGTGACGTGAGCCCCGGGAACACTGGAAGTTCTAATGAAAGCTATTACATCGGGCAATTCAGCTCTCTGCTGATCCAGGTGGCTTGCCTCTTCCTCTGCACAGGTGAGGCTGCATGGGGCACAGGCAGACCAGGCTGTATTGGGCATAGGCAACGCTGTATTGGGCACAGGTCACGCTGCACCGGGCACAGGTCACAGCTTGCCTCTTCCTCTCCTCTCTCTTCCCCTGGCTGGGAGACTGTGCTGGCGGTGCTCTCATCCTCACTGGGCCCCACTGGGCCCCACTTGGCTGCGGGCCCCATAGCGCCCGCATGGGTCGCTATGGTGGTAGTTACGCCCCTGGGTCCCCGTACACCGCTGTGACTGGCGTCATGTCTCCCGGAGTTATTTACGGGTTCGCGGTCTCCGGTGCTGTGATTGGCCGGAGCCGCAAAGTCGTCACTCCCGCAAGTGTGCACAAGAGCCGCTGTTCGCGGTTGAACCGTTTCTTCAGTGCACATGCGCCGATGACGTTGGCGCAAGCGTATATGGTAAATATTTCCTAAACCGTGCAGGTTTAGGCAATATTTACAGTATTTACGGGTAAGGCTTATTATAGGCTTACCTGTAGGTACAAGTGGTGTAACAGGGTTTACAACCACTTTAAGGTGAAGAACCTTCTGTGCTGCAGCTCCACTCCAGACCCCCCCCCCCCCGTTTTTCTTACCTGAGCTCAATCCGATCCAGCGATGTGCATGAGTGCAGCAGCTCCAACCACCTTATTGGAAAGATTGATAGCAGCAGGAGCCATTGGCTCACACTGCTGTCAATCAAAAGCTGTGACTTGGGAGCGAGCCCATACGGGTGCCCTCATGGAAAGCAGCTTTCTGTTGGGGCACCCCATGAACAGGAGGAGCCAGAAGCACCAGCGGGGGACCCCAGAAGAGGAGGATTGGGGCTGCTCTGTGCAAAACCATTGCACAGAGCAGGTAAGTACAACATGGTTTGTTATTTTTATTTAAAATAAAAACAAAGTCACTTTAGAGCCGGTTCACACAGGGTCGACTTGTCAGGCAACCTAGCTGCCTGACAAGTCGCCTCCCGTTCTGTACAATGGAACCGTTCTAATAGGAGCGACACAAGTCGCTCCGACTTAGAAAAAGGTTCCTGTACTACTTTGGGGGCGACTTGCATAGACTTCTATACAGAAGTCGTTTTGCAAGTCGCCGCGGAAGTCGTTTGCAGGTCGCCTCGCTGAGGCGACCTGCAAGTCGTGCCGCCCCTGTGTGAACCGGGGCTTAAGGTAGGCTCACACAAAATTTCAACTGTTTGTCCATATTTTATTTTATTTTTTAAAGATGTTCCTTCAGTTTTAAATGTGTCTGTGAAACCCTCACTTGAGGTATGATACACAGTGAAGGAATATTTTGTGGGCACAAAGAATGCAGCATATGTGTGCAGTGTGTATTGTGACTAGACTTAGACTATATTTACCCATGTCCCTTTACTATGCCCAAAATCCAGTCCAGTTTAACCACAACATTCTATCACCAGGAATGTGAAGCGCTCTGTATGTATTTTCCTTTGCAGGTTGTGCATTTTTCTCAACTGCTGATGTTGCGAGGTATGTTAGCTTTAGAGCCGGTTCACACGGGGGCGACTTGTCAGGCGACCTAGCCGCCTGACAGGTCGCCTCCCGTTCTGTACAATGGAACCGTTCTAATCGGAGCGACGCAAGTCGCTCCGACTTAGAAGAAAGGTTCCTGTACTACTTTGGGGGCGACTTGCATAGACTTCTATACAGAAGTCGTCTTGCAAGTCGCCGCGGCAGTCGTGTGCAGGTCGCCTCGGTGAGGCGACCTGCAAGTCGTGCCGCTTCTAATGTGAACCGGCTCTAAAGCTGATCTGTGGAAAGTAAAAATGTATCCCTTGCACTGTCAAAGTGAAGAGTTGTAAAGGCAGAAGTTTTATTTTATCTTAAAAAAAAGCCTTCTGTGTGCAGCAGCCGTCCTAACACTTACCTGAGGTCCCTCTCTGTCCAGCGATGTCCACGAGTGTTTTAGCCACCTGAGATTTTCCCTCCTGATTGGCTGAGACATTAGCTGTCGCTGCTGTCAATCAAAGTGAGTTAGCCAATCAGGGGAGAGAGGGGGCGGGGCCGGGTTAGGGCTCTGTGTCTGAATGGACACAGGGAGCTGTGACTCGGCTCGGGTGCCCCCATAACAAACTGCTTGCTGTGGGGGGCACTCAACAGGAGGGAGGGGTCAGGAGCGCCGAAGAGGGACCCGAGAAGAGGTGGATCCGGGCTGCTCTGTGCAGATCCACTGCAATAGAGCAGGTAAGTGTGACATGTTTCTTATATATTCTTTAAATGCTTGTTAAGGCTAACGGCCCATATACACGATCAGAAAATTGTACGAAAAATATTGCTTTCTAAGATAATCTCATTGTTAATACACAGCTTTTGAGAGCTGAGCACGACAATTCATGTGAAATTATCCGATGGGACAAGCATAAAACTTTTCCCGTGCTATACCAGATCGTACGATTTTTAATCAGTATAGTTGTCGTTCGAAAATACAATACAAATACACATTACTTCACTTCCGAATTTTTTCTGTCATATGAGAATTTTTGTAACTTTAGTAAACTCTTCATGTTCGATTTGCGACTAGCATGCAAAAAAAATGGATGAGCAGTAGTCCAATAATCTCATTGTGTGTACCAGGCATAAGGGGGAGATGAAGAGAATGTATTACTTATCTGATCTCTACTCCGCCTGGCTTTGGTGCTCGGGGCTTGGCATCACATGCAATGCAGAGCATTAACTCTGCTTTTACAGGAAGGAGGCTGGAGTACGGGCTGTGGCAAGAGCACCTGTAGCCTCCCTGGCGGTATTCCCGAGTGTGGCTCGGGGGTTAAAATTCAGGACCATTAGCGGTAACCCCGAGCCACACTCGGGATTGCATCGCAGGATCCTGGTGCCTCCTTACTTACCTTGTCCCCGGGATCCTGCGATGTCCCCCGCAGTGTCCGAGGGCTGTGTCCTCCTCCGAAGCCTCTCCGTGCCAGGCTCCGTTCCCTGCGAGCGTCGCGACGCACGGGGGCGGAGCCTGGCGGCAAATTCAAAAAAATTTAAAAAGCATAACACATACAGTACTGTAATCTTAAAGATTACAGCACTGTATGAAATCATTTCACATCCCATTTGTCCCCAGTGCTCTGGCCCATGCCCTGCATGCAGTTTTATATGATATATACTGTTCTTTCTGCCTGGAAACTGGAGATTGTCCATAGCAACCAAAAAGTGTCCCTTTACGTCAAAAATGGCTTTAGACCAGCTAGAAAACAGCGATAGTAAATTAGAACACTTGCAGAATTGAGCGATAGTGAATCGTGTGGAAATTTATTGTATTACTATTTATTTTTATTTTTTTTTATTATTATTTTTTTTTATTATATTATAATTTATGTTTTTGTGTTTCAAACTTTATCATACCCGGGATATTTACTAGACTCTTGTTTGGACAGATTTAAGTGTGTTATTGTTAAGAATTACAGACCTACATTATAAAACGCCAAATTTCCATGCAAAATAATTGTACCGCTTTCAGCACCTAAAATCCGAAATAATCATACCGCCAGGGAGGTTAAGAGGTGACCTATGTGAATCTGACTGAACCTTCTTTAATAACTGAACGCTCACCTGACCTGCAATACTGTATTGAATTTGTGAGTGGTTGGGTGTCAGTTTTGCTTTGGAATAAAATAAATTGAAGCAAAGTTCAGGGAAGTAGAACTTTTTGGATGGAGTCCAATAATTCAAAACAGCCAGGGATGTGTCAATCTCTTACAATATGAAATTATATTTATTTTGTATAAATTGTGGGAATTTATTTATTGACATTCATATTCATTACGATATAGCATTAAACTTGATTTAAAAATGTTGTATTGTGATAAAACATCAACAAAAAGTGGCTATCCTGTCATTATGATGGTAATATTTCACCAGTAATGTTAATAAAAATTATGTTTTTAAGCTCAGTATTTTTCTTTCTTTCTTCAGCAAAGTAATTTGAATTCCTTCCTTTGGACCATCAAACGAGACCCTCCTTCATACTTTTTTGGCACTATTCATGTCCCATACACAAGGGTGTGGGATTTTATCCCAGAAAACTCTAAGAAAGCTTTCCAGCAGAGTAATATTGTGTATTTTGAGTTGGATTTGACAGACCCATATACAATTTCTGCTCTGACCAGTTGCCAAATGCTGCCTCACGGTGAAAATCTACAAAGCGTTCTTCCAAAGGACATTTACCGCAGACTAAAGCGCCATTTGGAATATGTTAAACTCATGATGCCCTCATGGATGACGCCAGATCAAAGAGGGAAAGGACTTTATGCGGACTACTTATTTAATGCAATAGCAGGAAACTGGGAGCGAAAGAGACCTGTATGGGTCATGCTGATGGTAAATTCACTGACAGAAGTTGATATTAAGTCAAGAGGAGTCCCAGTGCTGGATTTATATCTTGCCCAGGAAGCCGAACGTCTTAAAAAGAGGACTGGAGCAGTAGAGAAAGTAGAAGAACAATGCCATCCACTTAATGGATTAAACCTCTCTCAGGTAAGACAATAGATGCATAGGCAGGACATAGAAAACTCACAGTTGAGCTAATTTATGAAGACTGGTGAAGAGGAAGAATATGCAATTGCCCATAGCAACCATCAGAAGTCATTTTGAATTTTCTAAGCTCTACTACAAAATAGTGATTAGACATTGGTTCCTGTGGGCAATAATTTTTATTTGTTCTAGACAGGGGAATTGGCGCTGTCCTACTGTATATGTATGAGTGATAATTCTTCTCAAGAATATAAAACAAAGTGTTGGCTTATAAGCAAAAGTGTCATAAATATCAGGAGACAATTAATGTGCAAAAAGAAATAGTAAGTGAATCACCTGTGAGGTGAAATGGAAAGAAAGTGCAAAGCGTTCTAAAGTGCATATAAAATCGCATGTACAAAAAATCGCATGTGCAAAAAAATGTATAACTATATATCATGAATGTCTATAACTTAAAGGTGATCCCTATACATAAAAAGTGCTTGGGAAACCAAATCCAGTAAAATTAGTGTAAAAGGCATGTATTTGATGATCCGCATAAACAGTAATTAAAACAAATACAGAGTGGAAACCTCAAAAGGTTAAAAAACTTTGTGTGGGAGAACCTTAGTGTGTGTGCAAGCACAGTTCCAATCAAGTCAATCAAGGCAGACCACTTCAAAGGTGTATAAACACACACAGTGGATCAAAACAATCAGTAATAAGTTCTTTGGAAAAATTTGCAGCAACAGTTCTAGAAGTATGTCCCACTGGTGTAGGAAAAAAGTAGTCACAGTTTTCAACCGTTGGTGTTCCGACCTCCACTGCACCCCCACTCGTGTGTACACTTACCGGACTGCCTAACCCCTGCAGGGGTAAAAGGCATATGCAGACAGTCCTGCGATGGCAACAACGGAAAGTGGTCCTCAGTTCAAGGGTGCTATATCCTGCTCCGGCGTGAGGTCAGTCCCAATGACAGGTATCCGTGCAAAGTGAAAACAAAAAACACTTCATAGTGTGAATCCATAAAAGGTAGGAATTTTATTGAAAATCCATAAAATGACAATCCATAAACTGGAGCTAAAAAACGAAGCTAAAAACACTGTGCAGAAAGCCGACTAGCAGCCGAGGGGCAGCGTGGTATGGCGTGCGTTCCACCGCCCGACAACTGAAAGCGGAACTGACACGAGCTGGAAGAGAGCGGTGCTGACGTGTGCGTATCACGAGGCCACGCCTTACGCGTTTCGTCATCAAGACGTCATCTGAGGCGCCATTTTTTGTACATGCGATTTTATATGCACTTTAGAACGCTTTGCACTTTCTTTCCATTTCACCTCACAGGTGATTCACTTACTATTTCTTTTTGCACATTAATTGTCTCCTGATATTTATGACACTTTTGCTTATAAGCCAACACTTTGTTTTATATTCTTGAGAAGAATTATCACTCATACATATACAGTAGGACAGCGCCAATTCCCCTGTCTAGAACAATTTTTTAGCTTGGATTTCACCTCGGTGTTTTTCACTTTTAGGGGGGCAGCAGTCCCTTTTTATTTTCATTTTCCTAAGCGCGGAACTTCTGTTACTCAATAATTTTTATTTGCCATAATTTTTATGTAACATATATTACCATGTCATTTACAGTGTCTTTGCCAGTTAGAGTTTGTGCCCTTAGGTAATTATTGTATTAGAAAAGACTTGGCTGTATCTGGACATGAATTCAGCTACCTGCCTTATTTAGCACTTCTAGTTGAATTTAGAGAGCCGGTTCACAGTGGTCCGACATGCACTCCGATTTTGAGAGCACAAGTCGCATGACATGTCAAAATCAATGTCTTAACTGGTCCGACTTGTGTCGTTCCGACTTTAAAAAAGGTTCCTGCACTACTTTGACCAACAAATCTATACCAGGCCCTTTGAGTCTGGTATGGATCTTGAGGGGGAACCCCATGCCAATTTTTTTCTTTTAAATGGCATGGGGGCCCACCCCCAAGACCATATCAGACCCTTAGGTCTGGTATGGATTTTGAGGGTAAACCCCACGCCAAAAAAAAAAAAAGAAACGGCGTAGGATCCCCCCAAAATCCATACCAGACCCTTAACCGAGCATGCAGCCAGGCAGGTCAGGAAAGGGGGGGCAAGCAAGCACCCCCCACTCCTGAACCATACCAGGCCACATGCCCTCAACAAGCACCTTTTTAATGGGGACAAGGGCCTCTTCCTCACAACTCTGGACGGTGGTTGTGGGGGTCTGCGGACAGGGTTTTTTTTCGGAATCTGGAAGCCCCCTTTAAGAAAGGAGGTCCCTGGATCCCGCCCCCCCCCCCATGTGAATGAGTATAGGGTACATTGTACCCCTACCCATTCACCAGAAAAAGCAGCGTAGTGTTACAAAAAACAAGAAACAGTTTTCACAAGTCCTTTCTTAAAAATGAAGAATGTTCCCCATTGTAGCTCCAATCACGATGTCATCTTTTTCCGGTTCCTCCAGCTATGTCTTCTCACTCCGGTTCCCCCACCATTGTCTTCTTTCTCCGGTTCCTCCACTGATGTGTTCTTCCTCAGTCGCCGCCGACCCATTGAAAATTTTAAAAACGCTCCTCCTCCGACGCTGGCTGTGTCTTATATAGCTATGGCCATGCGGTCACGTCACCCTGAGATCCCACCCCCTTGTGACGTCACAGACCCGGCATGATGGGTTTGTGACATCACAAGGGGGTGAGGCCGCAGGGTGAGGTCACCTGATGGTCACGCCCCATAGCTATATAAGAACTAGACACCGGAGCTCACGGAGCAGTGGGAGCCAGCGTCGGAGAGAAGCGTTTTTTTATTTTCAGCGAGGCGACGGCAGAGGAAGAAGACATCGGTGAAGGAACGGGAGAGAGAAGATATCAGTGGAGGAACTGGAGTAAGATGACATCAGTGGAGGAACCGGAGAGAGAAGACATCAGTGGAGAAACCATAGAAGAAAGACATCGGTGGAGGAAACAGAGAAAGAAGACATCAGTGGAGGAATCGGAGAAAGAAGACATTGTGATTGGCGGCGCTACGACGGGGAACATTCTTCATTTTTAATAAAGGACTTGTCAAAAACCTTGTTTTTTGTAACACTACACCACCTCATGTTGAGTGCATGTGGCCTGGTATGGTTCCGGAGGGGGGCCCTCGCTAGTCCCCCACCCCCACTTTTCTAAGATGCGGGCTGCATGCTCGGATAAGGGTCTGGAATGGATGTTGGGGGGACCCCACGCCTTTATTTTTTTGCCGTGGGGTTTACACTCAAAACCCATACCTTCGGTCTGGCATGGTTTGGGGGGGCCCCACGCAATTTTTTTTTTTAATATAAATTTGGCGTGAGGTTTCATCCATACCAGAGACAAAGGAATTTTTTTGATTGGTCAAAGTAGTCGCAATCATCTCAAAGTCGGATGAAAATCGGACCCCATTCATTGAAGTCGTATGGAAGATGGACCTGAAGTCTCAGGGCACAGTCGGATCGGAAGTCGTGCGACTTGTGTTGGATCAGTGAGAACATAGCCTCATACTTACCATTTATAATGGTGATTTCCATTGTAATACACCAAACAGATATGAAAGTATTTAAAAATGCATGGAAATATTAACATTTTTACCATGTTACCAATATTAACATATTACCATATACAACAACAGTATCATTTTCCAAAAAACCTACACATTTTTTCATTAAAGAGCAGTTCTTGTGCTTCAGGCAAGTGACTTTGCGTAGGTGACGTCATCAGTCTGCTGCAAATAGGAGGAAGCATTTTCTCAATTCCCTATTCCCAGTGATCAGACAGCAGCAATTTTACTAAGTGATAAGATGAGAGGCTGCAAAAGGAGATGAGCTGTGTCAGATGTTTGTGAACACAGCCAAGAACTGCTCAGGCACCAGGATTTTCAGGGTTGTTTCATCCTTGAGGCAGCATTCCAGTCAAGGCAGTAGATGTTGTCCTTGGGTGATGCCTGAATAAAGTTGTCCCCTTCCTTCTGGAGAGAAAACCAGTTGAAGATGTTGTCAGAAAGCGTACTCTTCTCTTTGTGAGAAGTAATAATTACCTGTTTTAGTTACTTAGCATGTGTGCATTTATAAAGAAAAAATATTATCTGGTGCTAGGTGCATTTATGTTATTCCTTATTAATACATGTGATTTATTCATGTTTGCTTATTTGGAGTTTGAACAACATTAAATCTGTAGCAATAAAGGACTGTAGGCATAGTATCTCGTAAAAGTCATACCTAGTGTGTTCTTAAGGTCAAGTACGGTATGTAGCTGTAAATACTAACTTAAAGATTTGACCTGGGAGCCAAGGAGATCTGCATATTTTTGCATATTTTTTACAGGCATGGCACTATCCAAGAATGGCTTGCATGTGACCTTTTAATGTGCTCAATGCTAACTTTGCTGTGCAAATTGTGTTTTGCACATAATTAACTATACATGCCATGTACTTGTTCTTATCATCTACATAATCACAATACCCTAAGTATGGGGACATGTACGTGTACTTATTCCTTACATGATTTTAATAGCAAATGCACTTAGGCCGCAAATTTACATTGACACATGCACAGCAGGAACACTTCAGAATGGCAACATTATATTCACTCCAACAACATCGTCCATGCTAATAGGCTCCACACATCGCTTGCCATGAAATCTGTGTGACCTTGTACTTGATCGCTGCATTTTTTATTCACCCAGGAAGGTTTCATGTTTGTAATAAACTATAGACAGTAATAAATACACTAAATATTAGCTATATTTGTAGAATTTGCGTGTGTATTGTGTTTTTTTGGATGCAATGTTTGACAGAAACCATTATCAATAAATAATAAAGTGGTTGTAAAGGCAGAAGGGTTTTTACCTTTTTGCATTCGATGCAGTAAGGTAAAATAATCTTCTGCATGCAGCTCCTCAAGCAGCCCCCCCCCCCACCCCCAGATACTTACTTGAGCCCCAGCTTGATCCAGCGATGTGCAAGAGCAGAGACTCTATAGACTCTCTCCCTCTTCATTGGCTCAGATACAGCAGTGGGGGCTATTGACTGTCAGTCACAGCCAGTGAGGAGCGAGAGGGGGAGGTGCGGTTATGGACACACAGAGCAGGGCTCAGGAGAACTTGCTATAGGGCAGTGGTTCTCAACTCCAGTCCTCGGGACCCACCAACAGGCCAGATTTTAAGTATTACCTTGGGGAGTTGCAGACTAGAATACTGCAATCACTGAGCAGCAAGTGATATCACCTGTGATGTATTTCAGTTATCTTGCAAATCTGGCCTGTTGGTGGGTCCTGAGGACTGGAGTTGAGAACCACTGCTATAGGGGCACTCGGTGGGGGAGGAGCCAGAAGCGGACCCGAAAAGAGGAGGAACAGGGCTGCTCTGTGCAAAACCGTTACACAGAGCAGGTAAGTATAACATGTTTGTTATTTTAATAAAACAAAAAACAAAGCTTTACAAACAGTGACAAGTATATGATTGGCTTCAAGTGGTTATATTGGGGTTATGGCTGCAACTGTATACCCCCGGTATTTTTTTTTACAGCCGGCAATGCTTTTTTTAAAATCTAAAAGCAATCCTAGCAGCTGATTGGATTGCTTTTACAGGTTGCGGGAGGGGAAGCCCCCTCCGGCACCCACCAGAGATTCTGCAGGCTCTTCATGCAATCTGGGAGCCTGGTATCTGATCTGGCTGTGCCAGATTATCGTCTCTATGGTATAGGAGGCCGGAAGACATGTCATGACATCACCTCCGCTTAGGGTAGATGTAAAAACCTCCTTTTTTTGTAAAGCGTTAGATTAATGTGTTTTTTTTCTTTTTAATCCCATGCTTTTTTAAGGTAGAGGAGAGATCTGGGGTCTTATAGAAAAAAAAATAAGTGTAAAAAAACCTAAATAATATTTTTTTAACACGCCCCCATCTTTCCATGCTCGCACGCAGAAGTGAACACATACATAGGTCGCACACACATATGTAAACGGTGTTTGCACCACACATGTGAGGTTCCTCTACGAATATTACAGCTAGAGCAATAATTCTAGTGCTATAGACCTCCTCTGTAAGGCTGGATTCACACCTATGCATTATTAGTGCTTTTTGCATTTTGCAGATTTGCACTACAGAATGTGTTCCATAGGAAACCATGTTAAATGGACTGTAGTGCAAATCTGCAAAATGCAAAAAGCACTAATGCATACGTGTGAATCCAGCCTTACTCTAAACTGGTAACCTGTAAACATTTTTAAAGCGTAGCCTATGGAGATTTTATATTATCACAGTTTTTTTGCGCCATTCCATGAGTGCGCACAGCTTTAAAGCATAACATGTTAGGTACCTATTTTTGGTGTAACACCATCTTTTATACTTTACCAAAATTTGGGTTATATATATTGTGTTTTTGCATTAAAATTTATTAAAAGGTAATTTTTCCCAAAAAATATAGTTTGAAAAACATACAGTATCTCGCAAAAGTGAGTACACCCCTCACATTTTTGTAAATACTTTATTCTCATACACTCACTCATAGCACTTATACGTCTATAACCAAAACACAACCTATGGATATGACGCTGACCACGTGCACGCAACTTCTTTGGTTGACCATGGCGAGGCCTGTTCTGAGTGGAACCTGTCCTGTTAAACCGCTGTATGGTCTTGGCCACCGTGCTGTAGCTCAGTTTCAGGGTCTTGGCAATCTTCTTATAGCCTAGGCCATCTTTATGTAGAGCAACAATTCTTTTTTTCAGATCCTCAGAGAGTTCTTTGCCATGAGGTGTCATGTTGAACTTCCAGTGACCAGTATGAGAGAGTGAGAGCGATAACACCAAATTTAACACACCTGCTCCCCATTCACACCTGAGAACTTGTAACACTTAACAAGTCACATGACAACGGGGAGGGAAAATGGCTAATTAGGCACAATTTGGACATTTTCACTTAGGGGTGTACTCACTTTTGTTGCCAGCGGTTTAGACATTAATGGCTGTCTGTTGAGTTATTTTGAGGGGACAGCAAATTTACACTGTTATACAAGCTTTACAATCACTACTTTACATTGTAGCAAAGTGTCATTTCTTCAGTGTTGTCACATGAAAAGATATAATAAAATATTTACAAAAATGTGAGGGGTGTACTCACTTTTGTGTGATACTGTATACCATGTGACATAGAAAATTGCAACAACCACCATTTTAATCTCTAGAGTCCCTGCTAAACAAAAATGTACAATGTTTGGGGGTTAATAAAAATACAGATTTTTAATTGTAAACAAATGTCAGAATTGTCTTAAAGTGTTACTAAACCCACAACAGTAAAATCAGTTTGTATATGCAGTAAAGCATGCTTGTTATACTTACTGTGGAACCTGTTTAATCATGTCTTCTCTGATCCTCCCCTTTTTCCACTGTCCCCAATCCATCTCCGGATAGTACAGATCATTGGTTGCACTCTGCACATGCTCAGTTTGGTGTGTATTGCTAGACAGTTTGTATGTTTCTCTTGGGAGGGTGCATGTGATCGGCACAGGGCTAATCAGCGCTGTTCAGACAAAGGATCAGGGGTCATACAGCCTCATAGGAAAGTCAGAGGAGAATGAAAATTCCTCCTACAAGCTTTAACCAGTTATTGGCTGGACACTGATAGAAGTCACAAGACTGCTATGTACTGCTGATGAGAAAAGGTATTTAGCAGTTTATATTTACTAAAATAATTGCATTTCCATGTTCTGTGTACTGTTTGAGATCAGATATAGTAAATGCTGAGTACTGGGCTTAGTAACATTTTAATTTCAAAACCAAAAGCTGTAAATAGAACATAACGACGTCTGATCATATTCAGGACAAGACTAATTTGTTATTAGCGTAGTTTACTTATAATGTATAACTCGACTAAAGAACTAATTTAAAGCTTAGGTTTAGTTGAGTATTGTTTTTAAATTAGCACCAGGGGCAGTACTTACTGCTGTTATGTTCAATGAAATGTTCATTCCTCTGCCACTCTGGATATTCCTGCAGCTATAATCTTCAGGTGCTGTGGGGGTTTAATATGAGCCTCTGAACCTGTCACATGTCAAAAGTTACCGACTATGCCCGTCCTTTCTGCCCTGTGCTCCATTCACAAAAGTTGTACTATCGATTCAACGAGAAGCGCTCTATAAATTGAAGATGAATGAAAGGTGCCCTCTTGACGAGTGCCTATGACAGGTCCAGTGGCTGTATTAACCCCCAGAGCACCAGAAGATTACTGGTAGCAAATACAATTGCAAGTAACTAAAACTAAGAAATCTACCATTCACAAGTCCAAGAAACAGCAAAATTTTGCTTCAATATAGTTTAATATGAGAACAAATCAAAAACAGAGAACAATATAACAATGTCTTCATAAATGATCAGATTTCTCCACATTTTTTTTTTTTTTTTTACACATCACCATTTATACCTTCAAGTGCTTGTGAGTTCCACGAAAAATGGAATTGAAAGTTTGATTGTTCTTTGGAATTGCCAAATGTATGACCAGCTTAATTAAGCAGGGCAATAACTTCTCAGCAGGATGTGGAAACCTTGCAAAAAGATCTGAACAAATGAATGGGGTGGGCAACTACATGGCAAATGAGGTTTAATGTAGAAAAATGTAAAATAATGCATTTGGGTGGCAAAAATATGAATGCAATCTATACACTGGGGGGAGAACCTCTGGGGGAATCTAGGATGGAAAAGGACCTGGGGGTCCTAGTAGATGATAGGCTCAGCAATGGAATGTAATGCAAACAAAGCAAACAGAATATTGGCATGCATTAAAATGGGGATAAATTCCAGAGATAAAACGATAATTCTCCCACTCTACAAGACTCTGGTCCGCCCACACCTGGAGTATGCTGTCCAGTTCTGGGCACCAGTCCTCAGGAAGGATGTACTGGAAATGGAGCGAGTACAAAGAAGGGCAACAAAGCTAATAAAGGATCTGGAGGATCTTAGTTATGAGGAAAGGTTGCGAGCACTCAACTTATTCTCTCTGAAGAAGAGGCGCTTGAGAGGGGATATGATTTCAGTTTACAAATACCATACTGGTGACCCCACAATAGGGATAAAACTTTTTCTCGGAAGGGAGTTTAATAAGACACATGGCCACTCACTAAAATTAGAAGAAGAGAGGTTTAACCTTAAACTACGTAGTGGGTTCTTTACTGTAAGAGCGGCAAGGATGTGGAATTCCCTTCCACAGGCGGTGGTCTCAGCGGGGAGCATTGATAGTTTCAAGAAACTATTAGATAAGCACCTGAATGACCGCAACATACAGGGATATACAATGTAATACTGACACATAATCACACACATAGGTTGGATGGACTTGTCTTTTTTCAACCTCACCTACTATGTAACTATGTAACTATTATATGCTTTATACAGTAAAGTCACATTCCTTATAAAGGGTTAGCTCAGATTTACCAAAAAACTGCCTATGTAGGTAACGGGCACCTGTAGATAAAAACAAACTACAGCCTTGACTAAAGTTGGGTAATGCACTTCTTGTAGATGTAGGCCAGGCCAAATAACTTCTTGAAGCCTGGCCAAAAAACTCCCAGAGATGGTATCCCCCTGCACAAACTGTGCAGCTTTGACTAAAGCTAAATAATGCCCTTGCAATAGGTGTGGGCCTCTTGAAGAATGACTGAAAAACTGCCAGAGATGGCACCCCCTGTCCCAGCTTGTTGTTATAACATTTCAAAAACACTGCCAGTTGTTACTACTCACCCCCAGCATCATAAACACAAGCTCCAATTCATACCCCCTCACATGCACTCTTTCTCTCAAATTACAGTAGAAGATAGTGGACCATGTGTGTGCCTGAGTTTGCAAGTTTGAGAACTCGCTCCTGTGATGGTGGGGGTGAGCAGATGGGAGTCTTTTAGCAACGTTCTAGTAAAAAGGCAGGGGGGGGGGTGGCTCATCTCATCTCTGAGGGTTTTTCAGCCAGGGTTTGGGAGGCCTACATCTATAGCAAAGGCCTTATCTGACTTTAATCAAAGCTGCACAGTTTGTTTTTATCTACAAATGCCCCTTATCTGCATAGAGATTCTTACCTGCTTTACAGATTCTTCAGGACAGTGTCAAAATACCAAAGTCTACAAATGGTTATAAATGCTGGCCATACAAATCAGAATATGATCATATGTTGATCAGTGATAGAACGATCAAGATATTGTCTTTGCCTCCAATATACTTATTGGAAAGGTGCTGAAGTTTGGTCAGACTGTTTCAGCTAAAGTGAAAGAGATTTCTTCCATCACGGAGGTGGTGGCCCAGAGTTTTGTGTGTCAGTACCCCTTACTATATCCAATATTTTGGTAGTCACAGCAACATCTAGAGCTGGATCAAATCTGTTTCTGAATGCCATTTTTGTTTATGTAGCAGTACAGTTCTACATTTAGGGAATCATTTACAGAATATATTGCTGGAGAGAATCAGATTAATATTTTAGGTGATTTCAGGTTTCACACATTTAATTGAATCACTTCTTTGAAAGTTACAAGCGTTATCAGTGGTAACACAAAGTGTGTCAGTTTGCCCAGATGATTAAATATCCATGAGTGTTGGTAATGCTATCTACAAAGGAATGGCCAGTAATCACGGATTGTCACCTTCTACCCTTGTATGTTATCAGTGAGCGAAAAGAAGCAGAAGGTTCCTTGTAAAAAGCCACAGCTGTGAAAATATTTGACTCAGTAAGGAACCTGAGGAGTCCTTCATTGAAAGAGATAGGCGTGGACATATGTGGGAAGAATAACAAGCACCTTGGGTGGAAGCTAGGTGATTGATAGTCACATGCTGTGTGAAATCTCTTTTTACAGTTTCCAAAATTGAAGCAACTAGGTGTACAGGAGAATTAACATAATTAGAAATGTTTTGAAGTGGCCATTATGGTTGGCCACATGTGCCTGTATCACTGGCAATGAAGTACTTCTGAGCAGGAGTGAATACTTTCTAATATATATAGCATCAGCATGCAAGCACCCTAAGAATATATATATAGATATATATTGTACATACATACATACACACACATAGAGTACATACATATGTGTGTGTTATTTGGGCTAACACTCTTTAAAATACATCATAAATACAATGACGTAAGACGGTCTCCCTTTTGAAATGCCACCTGAGCTCTTGTTTATAAGGGCAGTAAGTTGATGATGCTAGGAGGCAATATGCTGCCATGTGGGTAAGTCCAATGATATGAGACACGACAGGTGCAGTCAAACAGGGGTACTGTTTAACTCATCATCTGGAGATTTCAGGCTCTCTGAATTCTATGAGAAAAGCTGCAGGCGGCATACTCTGGTGTTTCCTGCTGAACCTTGCAAATTACTGTTCCGTGACCATTGTGTGACTGTTACTTAACCATAATCTTCTGGTTCGGCAGGGGTTAAAAGAATTAAGGGAACGTCACAGGCACTCATCAAGAATGCCCAATTATGCCTAACCTTTCCATCCAGCTCCTCCATTCATAGAAGTTGTACTACAGCTTCTTTAAAAGAAACAGGACAAGTTGATGATCGAAAGGGCCCCTCCTCAATTCATATATCCAGTTTCCTTAATTATTTGATTATTTCGTAAACTTAGGAAGCCCGTAGATCAGTGAGCTATCTTGCAAACCTGGCCTGTTGGGGGGCCCTGAGGACTGGAGTTGAGAACCACTGCCGTAGATGATTCAAATGTCTTTCCATCCCCCATGGGTGGAAAAAAAAAAGGAAAGAAAATCTCTTGAATCCCCTATCAATATAGTCAGTGTTGATGGAGTAATACCTTCCGCAGTGCTATTGTGTTCTGCCGGCGGAGGGGGGTTGGGGATACGGGGAGCCTTCCCAGCTGGCAGAACGCAATGAATACTGTTAGCAACTGTAGCCACCAGCTGTAATCATTATTTTAAAAAATGACAGGCTTACCAGTCAGTCGATGGATCAACTTGGGTACAATCGGCCTGCCCATATATGGATCAAACTTCGGCCGGTCCCTGCTGAGCCAGCTGGATTTCGATCCACGTATGGCCAGCTTTAGGCTTTTAGTTCCCACTGATTTAGGCCAGACTGTTCCCACGGAAAATACTTGGCCAGCTTACCAAGACCTTGCGGTTTGCTGTTGTTTCATAATCAGGCAGCAAAGATAGCCAAGTTTAGTGCTTGCATTTGTGAAAGTGCCATGCTACTGGTTCCGGAGGTAAGGTCATGTCTCTGACCACCACTAAAGTCTACATATACCTTTAATCACCTGTATCTGGTGACATATATTGCATGTCTACATGTAGTCAACCTTGTTTAGAAAAGCCAATTAGCCAATTATAAACAAATGATTACTTTTGAATTGTTGTCTTTCATGCATAATGATGTATATAGTGTAAAGAAGCAGCATGTAATCAACTCTGTTTATCTAATCTTATCTAGATAAAAAGCAAAAGGTTAATAAGTTGCTGTTAATAGGATAAAAATTTGGTTAGCTCTGTTCTCTTTTTTTGAAAGGCAGCAGTTACCCATTGTTCATTACTAGATTTCACAGAGAAAAATAAACTAATTGATGGTAAACAGACAGATGCTTAACCACTTCAGCCCCAGAAGATTTACCCCCCTTCATGACCAGACTATTTTTCGCAATACGGCACTGCGTTACTTTAACTGACAATTGCGTGGTTGTGCAATACTGTACCCAATTAAAATTGATGTCCTCTTTTCCCACAAAGAAAGTTTTCTTTTGGTGGTATTTGATCACCTTTGCGTTTTTTGCTTTTTTTTTGCACTATAAACATAAGAGTGACAATTTTGAAAAAAAAAATAATATATTTTTTACTTTCTGATATAAAAAACATCCAATAAAAAAATGTAAAAATTTGAATGTCTTCATAAATTTAGGCTAATATGTATTCTGCTACATATTTTTGGTAAAAAAAAAAAAAAATCCTAATAAGCGTATATTGATTTGTTTGCACAAAATTTATAGCGTCTACAAACTATGGGATATTTTAATATATTTCAATTTTTTTACTAGTAATGGCAGTGATCAGTGGGACTGCGATAATGCAGACAGACAAATCAAACACTAATGAACACTTTTGAAACTTTTTGGGAACCAATGACACTAATACAGTGATTAGTGCTGAAAAAATATGCATTAATCACAGTACTAATGACACTGGTTGGGAAGGGGTTAACATCAGGGGTGATCAAAGGGTTAACTGTGTGCCTAGCTGATGTTTTCTTACTGTGGGGAGGTGCTTGTACTAGGGGAAGGCATAGATCTGTGCCCCTGCTTTACAGAGACACAGGATCCATGCCTTCTGTAATGACAGAACCGCGTGTTTACATAGGCAGATCGCCGTTCTCCCTGTACCAAACATTCGGCGGGTGCCAGCGGATATCGAGTCCGGGCCCCAGGCAGTACATGTGCACTCTAGACCCGGAAGTGTCGGATCACGTACTAGGTATTAGGGATGACCTTGAACAGCAAACAATATGGGGCATTGACGGGAAATTCGAGCTGCGCGGAACGCCCCATAATGCACTGCGAGATTGCAGTGCATTAGTGTCTGATGATTGGCCAAAGCACCTGACCTGCAGGCTTTGGCCAATCACAGAGCGTTCTGCAGAGAGAGAGCCATAATTGCCCAAAGGCATGGTGCCTTTGGCCAATTATGGCTCAGGGGGACTAAGTCCGGTCGTGTATAGTGTTTGACTGTGGACAGAGATAGTTTGAGCTAGATTAGCCACTTACCCACTGGGCACTTAAACCCCCTTCCTAACCAACGGAACGTGCCCGCGGGTCCCGCAGACTCTATGTCTGCCGCGATCACGGTGAGGAGAGGCAGAATGGGGAACAAGGCAATTCCCCATTCCCCAGGCAATTCCCGCTGCCATAACCAGTAAAAACAATTAAAAAAAATAAAAGTCCCTAAATCTATCCCGTAGTTTGTAGACGCGATAACTTTTGCGCAAACCAATCAATATACGCCTATTGAGATTTTTTTGCCAAAAATATGTAGAAGAATATATATCGGCCTAAACTGATGAATACATTTGTTTTTTTATATATTTTTTTGGGATATGTATTATAACAGAAAGTAAAAAAATTTTCAAATCGCACGTCAAATTGGCCCGATGTAAACGGGGGCTTAGGGCCCGTTAACACCAGAACGCAGTATTGAAAACCCGCGTTCTATGCATGTTTTCTACACCGTGCTCAAAATGCACTGCAATTGCAATGTAAGTTAATGACACCCCAAAGATGCAGTGTTGTGCCGATTCAGCCCATTCAAAATAAATGGGCTTGAATCGCAGCGTACTGCGCCACATGTGAATCGCACAGAAACGCGCAGGGCATTCCTGAACTGGCCCTTAAAAGTTTATAACAAACTGTACTTGTGTTTTAAAAGAAGCATTTACTGATATCTGTACCTGCAGGCACTGTGGAGCAATTCATGCTTGATGTTTAAAGCAGAAAGCACTTAACACTTTTACTGTCTTTTAGTAGCTATGCTTCCCCATGCTAGGAGTAGCCAGGAAGCCTTACATACCTCTCATCCCTAATGTAAACATAGAGCAGGTGTTCTGGGAGTAGAAAGAGCAGATTGTGGAGACATGGGCAGCCAGGGGGCAGTGAAAACAGGCAGAAGAGAGTCCACTTAAAAGATAACATACATGCGGCCGTATTGTTTTGCATTTTGGCCAGGCCAAATTTAACACGGCTTATCAAGTTGACAAGCGGCTCTGCCTGTCAAATTCACACTTTTAAAGTGATTCTAAAGCTTCTAATTTTTTTAAAACGAATACACATAATGTTTACCTGCTTTGTGCAATGGTTTTGGGAGATGTGTGTGTTTATTGACTCACACAGTGCAGCTCAGCCCCGCCCTCCAATCCATACATGTCCAGTGAGGAGAGAGAGAAAAGGGCTTGAGCATAGCGCTGGATTGAGATCGGGCTTAGGTAAGTATTTAGAGGGTGCTGTGGGGGTAGCCCATCATAGAAGGCATTAAAGAGGAGTTCCACCCAAAAATGGAACTTCTGCTTTAAGTGCAGGTGACCCCCTGACATGCCACATTTTTTTTGGGGGGGGGTGGGGCGTATACCCTCTTTTTAGAGGCATCCAGCTCCCACTTCCTCCCGGGGCACCGTGGCGCCGGAAGGAAGTTCACCTCTCCCCCCTCCCTCTTGGCAATCATCTGGGACACGTCACAGGTCCCTGATGATTGCCTAGCCAGTCACAGTGCACAGCGTGGCTCGCGCATGCGCAGTGCGTGCCCGGCTGTGAAGCCACGGCGGGCGCCCACAGTGTCAATGCCAGTGCCGCAGAGAGGAGGGGGAGAGGAGCAGAGCTTTGTTCGCCCACATCGCTGGACCGTGGGACAGGTGAGTGTTCGATTAATAAAAGTCAGCAGCTACACTTTTTGTAGCTGCTGACTTATATTAGTGGAACTCTGCTTTCATCTCACTACAATGAACCTCTCAGCTGCACTGCAGTGTGAAGAGGCACACAGAAAACACTTGTTTTCTATATGTCCTAGTAATGACCTGTGCTGATCCACAGGTCACCCCATGTGTGAACTAAATGAGCTATAAACAATTCCTACCTGCCCTCTGTAGCTTCAGGTACTGTGGAGCAACTCATCCCTAAATATTACAAGTGAAATAAAGCAGAAGGTTTTGATGTTGAACTGTGCTGGACTACAGCATCTCTGTGGTAACAAAGACACAAAAAAGTGGATAGAACAAACTCACAGAGAGTTTAGCTTTGGCTAATGGCATTGATGCTCATGTTCTAGAGGATTTTAGCTGAGTAAGATTTAGAAGAGAGCTGTACTGGAAAGCTTCCTACTTAGCACATTTTCCTCGCTCTTGTATTTTTAATTAAATGCTCAGATATAATAAGAAGATCATCGCTGTCTGTAGTGTTATTCTATTAGCTGATTAATCAGTGTACAGTGGGTTACTGCTTGATCATCATTATATTACACCATAACAAGTGATTTGTATCTCGCAGAGGATAAGTATGACAACATGATGAATGGTCCCCGGTGTCATACACAGGATGGTTACAGTCCTGTTCATCTTTTATTTGTCTTCACTGTTTATGCATTATTGCTGTTTTCAAAGGTTGGGAGCAATAATTCTTCATGTTCAGTGCTCCCGAGGAATGCCGTCCTGAGCTTGCATGTGCTTGTTGGTAATGTGTGCCTCTGAGGTTACACTCATTTTTTCCTTGTTTGATATAAGATAACATTAGACTCCTGGAAAAAAGGGCCAAACAATTTCCTAAAGGCATTTGTCATTTTTGACTTTAGTTTTTAAATGAGCTGTCTGCTTTCAGCTGGTGCAGCTATTATTTTCAAGGGTTACCGCCTTACACAAAATTGTTATCCAGTTCTATCAAATACCAAACAGACATTACACCATTATGTCACTTTTCTCTAAACTTCACAATGTCATTTTGATCACTTTGCTCAGCCAGGGCTGACTTACAGAAAATGGATAGGTAGCATGTCATATTGTAACTAGAGCAAGGAAAATGGCACGATGGTCAAATTCTAAAAAGACTGCATATGATTCACCTGCACATCTTGGACATGTTGTAACCCCGTGAGCCTGAAATTCTCTGGGAAGTATTGGGCGGGGGATTGGATTAGTGTGATGAATTTAAAGGTGTGGCCTTGAATATCAGGTTTTTTTGTACACCAATGATGGACGTTCTGTTGTGGTGTACTACAGACATAAAGGCTAAGCACTCCTTTGCACAGCCAGTGATCACCCGCAGTTAGGAACCAATGATTGTCCCTGGACACAAGTTACTTGCTTTCGTGGGGTGATCATCTGTCCCTAACTATAGGTAATCGCTCTTTGTGCGATCACTTCCAAAAACGGTGGACAGCTGCGGCAAGTGTCAGGCTGTAATTGCTTTGTGCAGGCTTCCTGGCCTCATAGGTATAGCTTTTGCAATATACTTGACAAACCACAGCTGATTTGGCTATGTGAATATGGCCTAAGTCTCAGTTCTGAATGTTCAGTGCTTACTGTTTTATATGAGCTGAATAAAGTAAGGGTTTTCCCTAACATAGCAGCAGCCCCACATAATGCACAGCTTTAAAGTGGTGTAAAGGCCAAAGGTTTTTTTTTTTTTACCTTAATGCATTCTCCAGGGGGGGGTAAATCTTCCGAAGGTCAAGTGGTTAACACCAGTACATCGTACAGCAGACACCTGTCAGAAATATGGAAATGTTGGGGTAATGAACACTTTAAATATGCCATGGAAATAATTCATAAAATAATTTACTGATACATTTATTAATTAGCCTGAAAAAAAATCTAATTGGAAAACATTGCCCAGCATTAAAATGCCATTTAAACTTTTAAAAATAATTTTCTTAAAATATTCGGATCTCCAACTCCTGTGAGGTAGAAAACGTGTTCTTGTGAAGCTGGGAAAATAGTAACTTCCATCTGGATCCTGCTCCTTGAATTTATATGCATTTTGTTCCAAACTGGTTATACTTTTAAAGCTCCCTGTCAGGGGATTTAAAAAATGAGAACTCCAAAAGTAGTAGGTTTATACCCAAGTGTCTGATATCTGGTTTACTAAAATGTGCTCTCTTACTGAGTTCTGTCCCACATTTCTAGGTGTGTGGAATATGTGTGCCCTGCTGGTGAGTGTGGTTTCTCCCACCAAACCCTACATACATTTTTTGTTCTGCAGTGACTAGAGGTCTGCAGAGGGGACCACAGTGGCCAGTGAGGGGAACACACAATTATGTCAGATAGTATTGGTACACAGAGGTCTGTAATAGAGCAAAGTTTTAGAAAACCAGCCTTTAGTAAGTATTTTTTTATCCATATGACCGGGTCAAGTCAATGTACCTGAAAGATCTGCCTTGATAAACTGGTGAGCAAGTTATGCTCTATTGTATTTTATGTTAGTAAATTTAGGCCCTAGACCTTTCCCCTCTGACAAGTACACAGCATGCAATTTATCATACACAGTAGTAGTTCACTGCACTTTAAAATGTACTAAAACACTTGTTAGTCTGCATTTATTTTCTTTTAATTTACATAAAAAAAGAGTAATGTAATATGCTGTGTTTGTGTTTTTCTATCATCAAGTGTATGATTCAAGTTTACTGCAAATATGCATTTTAGCCAATATAAGATAAGAAATAACAGCATAGTGAAAAGCAGTGTACAGTAAAGCCTCGTACATATGATGAGAATATTGGACGAACGATTGTCCGTTTTTTGTTTTCTTTTAACATGCTAGCCTCATATAGAAAATGAAGAGGTTACTAAACTTAGACCCCTTTCACACTGAGGCGTTTTTCAGACGCTTTTGGGCAAAAAATAGCGCCTACAAAGCACCTGATAAACGGCTCCCCTGCAGTCTCAGTATGAAAGCCCGAGTGCTTTCACACTGAGGCGATGCTCTGGCAGGACGTTAAAAAAAACAGCATCTTTGGAGCAGTGAAGGAACGGTGTATACACCGCTCCTAAAGCACCCCTGCCCATTGAAATGAATGGGCAGCGCCGCTAAACCACTGGCAATGCACAACTTTGGGGGTCATTTTAACCCATTTTTGGCCACTAGTGGGGGTTAAAATGACAGTAAAGCGCTGCTAAAAATAGCAGCACTTTCCCCCGACGTCCCAGTGTGAAAGCAGCCTTCGGAAGTGATGTAATGTATTATTTTGTTTTCGTGCATATCTGGTCTTGCTCTTTCTATTTTTTTTTTCAGACGAATACTCTACTGATTAAACGAAAATCTTACGATCTGGTATCGTACAAGAAAAATGCTTGTGTTTGTCCCATCTGATAATTTCAAATGAATTGTCGTGATCGGCTCTCAAAAGCTGTGAACTAATGATCAGATTATCGGACGATCGCTTTGAAAGCGGTACTTTTCGTCCGATTTTCTGATCATTTGTACTGGACTTAATCCATAACAAACATGATTCCAAATCACTTTTTTAAAACTCAGCCCCATTAAAACAAAAATAGCAACACGTCTATCTTAAAGTGGTTTTAAAGGCAAAGGGTTTTTTACCTTATGCATTCTATGCATTAAGATAAAAAACCTTCTGTGTGCAGCAGCCTCCCCCCCCCCCCCAGCCCCTAATACTTACCTGAGCCCCATCTCTCCAGGGAATTCCCCTACTCATTGGCTGAGACGGCAGCGGGCGCAATTTGCTCCCGCTGCTGTCAATCAGTCAGTGATCCAATGAGGAGAGAGAGTGGCGGGGCTGAGCCACAGCTCTGTGTCTGAATGGAGAGACAGAGCACTTAGCAGGAGGAATGGGGGCAGGAGAGCCAGTGGGAACCTGAAAAGAAGAGGATCTGGGCTCCTCTGTGTAAACCACTGCACAGAACAGGTAAGTATGACATGTTTGTTGTTTGTTTTTTTTAAAAAGCATACCCTTTAAAGAGGAGTTCCACCCAGGGGGTCATGTAAAAAAAAATAAAAAATTTAAAATCAGCAGCTACAAATACTGCAGCTGCTGACTTTTAATTGGACGCTTACCTGTCCCTGGGTCCAGCAATGCAGGGGATCGGAGCCCCGCTCGTCTCCCCCTCCGTTCAGCGGCGCCGGCATTGCAACTGTGGGCGGCGGGCTGTGGCTTCACAGCCTGGCACCCACTGCGCATGCGCGAACGGCGCCGCGCGCCTTGATTGGCCGCTCAGTCACCTGGGACCTGTAATGGGTCCCAGATGATTGACAGGAGGGAGGGAGCAGAGCTGAGCCCTTCCTGTGCCGAGGGGGAAGTGATGTCACCAGCCCAGGCACTGGAAGGGGAAGACTACGAGGGACCCCCTAGCAACAGGCATTTAGAGGTAAGTTAAAAAAAAAATATCCAAATGTTTTTTTGTTTTGTTTTTTAGGATTTTTCATGCATTTTTGTTTTTTTGGGTGGAACCCCACTTTAATATCACTTTAACCTTTATCAGTCCTGTAAGCTGCAGAAAGCTGGCATCTGACACTTGCTAACAAGTAACAAGCAAAGATTGCTTGTTGTTAGTTAACCTTCAAATAAATTTGTTGTTTGTTTCTAACACATAGATAATGATAGATGATTTAAAAAACTATAGCCAGAGAAAATAATATAATTTATTTGCAACGTAGACTTTTTTTAGCTTTCCATTCATTTAATGTTAATTGTGTATGTTATTTAACATTTTATTTGTGACTAAATCTATGCACTGCAGGTGTTAGTGATATGGTTTTGCTTATAACAGATCACCTTTGTTCATCATTGTTTTCATTGCCTTTTCCACCATGAAATGATTTCGTACAAAGGCATTCCTTAACCGTGACAGGCCTTCATAACTGCTAGCTTTGAAGAATGTTAAATGAAGGGTCTTTTTGGTGGCCTCTGTTCTTGAAGGGCATGCCCATCTGTCAGCTTCAATAGTATCAGAAGACCTAAGTCAAGGAACGTGCAAGCTATTGCTTGGTCAGAAGGCTCTTTTTTCTTAGATAGATTAGCATGACAAAGTCACATTATTGACTTTCACAGCTATTGTCCATGGAGTTCAGCTTTGGCATGGAGCCCATGGACATTCAGCTCAGGTAGCAAAGAGACATCAGACATGTCTAACTATTATGCTCAGAGCATGCCTTCCAGAAGGGAATAAATATAAAGAAAAGGTTTTGCTCTTTGAAAAGTTTTACTTGCTCCTAAATGAGGTCTAAAGTCACTTTATATCCGTTGCCAGTATGATATCAGTACAATTTTGCCCCTCCCAGTGCTAGGTAGCTATTCCAAAAAAACACTTCCCTACTGTAATAAATGCCTTTTTTTTATTTAGTTATTTCTGCCTATCTTCTACCAGTGCTTTCAACTATTTCGGGGACTCTGTGCATGCATTGGTGCTGCCATTCCACATATGCCTTGTGAATGCTACAATTCCCATGTTTTATTGTGGCAAGCAATGATGACATCATACAAGGGGTGTTGTCTCTAAGCTTAGTAAGGATGTCAGTTCTTCTGTTTGTATGCTAGCATCAGTACAGTTATCTACCTACAATGTCATGCAGCTGTCACTGGCTGTCAAAAGCTCTTGAGCATTCCAAATATACCACTGTAAGAGAGGCAGAGCTTTTATATGATTGATACATAAGAGCTGTTCAAAAGGCTGCTGGTGGCTCTGTTCAACCTCCTGGGTGCCTTTAAACATCCAGACATACAATTTTAGTTCTAGCAAAAAGAACACTGCAGTTGGTGATATACCTCTGCATACTGAAAGTTCAAAATTATTTGGCGTCATCAGGAAGATGTCCAGGGAAATTGATCAAAGGTGTTTTTTTGCAGCAAAGTTACATAGCATGACAGGCTCTCTATTTTAAACTGATATGCTAGAAAACATGAAGATTCAAAGCCACATTACATGCAGTTTTTTTTTTCTTTTGTTTTTGACCATAGATACACTTTGAGCTGTTTTCACAAGGTTCAGCTTGTTTCTGTAACACTAATTACAGAAATTAAATGGCTTTCAACCTACCGGTAGGAAAGCTAGAGAGGAGAATATAGGGTCAAGTGATTAAGCAGATGTTAGAGTTTAGTTATGTAGACTTGAGTACTAGCAGGGTGGCGATTGGCTAGTTTGAGTTGCATAATACTATAATGCTTTCATATGTAAAGTGGAGCTTTGATCCAAGTTGGATGAAAGTTCTGAAAAGTGGAGTTGGTGGCAGTGGGTCTTTTGTCTGTGACAAAAAGGCATCTGCTGTACTCTCACTCTCGCCCATCCCCACCCCCTCTTAGCTTGAGCAACTAACAATGATTGCAAGCATCGGGGACTAGTATTCTCTCACACTATAAACTACATGGAAGCATAAACATGCTATTGAAATAAATAAAAAAACACTTTTTACCGGTTGGCACTGGAAGGGCACACATTGAGGGTTTCTGCAAATCACATTGAATGCAAGTTTGAAATTGATACTTAACCTTATTTTCACTTGTAGTTTCTGATATTATATAGGGCTCTGAGAATAATGTATATGTTTTAGGCCTTATGCACACTGGACAGTATAAAAAAGCCAGTAGCATTAGCTATAGAAAGCTGTAGCTATAGAATGAGTTTTGAAGCTTTTTTGCAGTAGCATTTTTCAGCGTTTTCTTAGCATTTTTTTTAGCTGTTGCGTTTTTTAACATTTTTAAGCTTTTATCAGAGTTAGAGCGTTTTTACAGCTGAAAAACTCCTCTTAAAACTCACTAGTTCTAGGTTTTTTTCTAACCAGAAACGCCTGAAGCCAAAAACAGCAGTTGTAAAAACGTCCAGTGTGCATGAGGCATTAAAAGAGAAGTATGGGTTTTTTTTTTTTGCATATTCATACTTACCTAGGTGGACCCCAGGAAAGGAGATTCAGGGCTGCTCTGTGCAAAACCCTTGCACAGAGCAGGTAAGTATAACATGTTTTTTTATTAAAAAACAAAAAACAAAAAAGAAGCTTTACAATCACTTTAATTGCTTACTTTTGTCTTCTGTAAAACCTCCCTTTGAAGTGTTTCTACACCCACAACAGTACAATCAGTCTGTATGTGCAGTAAAGCATACTTGTTATACTCACTGTGGGACCTAAGGGGTTAATCCTCTGCATTGTGTAAAAAGACAGTTTGATCCTGTTTTTTCTGATCCTCCCCTTCTTCCACTGTCCCCAATCCATCTCGTGATAAGACAGAGCCCTTGGAGTCACTCTGCACATGCTCAGTTTGATGTGTATTGCTAGAGAGTTTTTTTTTGAAAGGGCACATGTGATCAGCACAGGGCCAATTAGCACTGTCTAGACAGAGGGTCAGGTCCTGCAGCCTTATAGGATAGTAAGAGGAGAATGAAAACTCTTTCTACAAGCTTTAACCAGACACTGATAGAAGTCACAAGAGTGCGATTTACTGCTGATGAGAAAAGATATTAGCAGTTTATATTTACTAAAATAATTGCATTTCCATGTTCTGTGTACTGTGGGAGACCAGATATAGTGAATGCAGGGTCCTGGGTTTAGTAACTTTAAAAATGATCATAAACATCGGTTGCTTGGATAGGCCAAATTTTTTTTTGCCAGTCTGACATATGTGCATTTGGATTCCTCAGAAGTGCATGCTTAGGTTGAGGGAAACAAGATGAAAAATGTCAATAGACATCTTCAACTTACCCCATTGGAAACTATAGCGATTCACCAAAAATATTTAGCACATATAGCCCCCATTTTTCCAAGACTGAATGGTTAGGGACATCTTCATTGGTCCGGTTAATGCAAATCTGTAGTGAGAGAGGCATAGAGGCTGTCAGTTTTCTTTTCCAATATTTTTATTCAAAAATTTTTCCAAAAGATATAAGATTCTATTTTTACATATTTTGTTTAAGCTGTAAGAACCGATAACAAGTTATTTATACACAATAATCGAAAAACAAAAAGAAAGAGATAGGGAGGTTACACGACAGATAATCCCATATTAGGCTGTCAGTTTTGATTTGCTTATGAAATTGTTGGTTACCTGGTTGTTGTCTCTTGCTTCAGACCCAGAACAAGCATGTGTACCAGGAAAGACTGGAGAATTTTCCTAATCTGCCTACTACTTATTCCTGGTCAGTGATAAAAGCCTGGTTCACCCAGGTAGCAAAACAGGGCAGATTAGCCATGTTTTTTCAGCTCCCCAACCACCTAGCAATGCTCTTCATTTTTTTTTAAATGGGGAGCGATTAAAGCTGAATTCATTGTGGTAACCTGGCAAAAATAATGCTGCCTGCAGTTTGCCACAGTGCTCAAGCTTTGCAATTGCCCCCATTGAACGTTTATGGCACATTCAAGATGTGGTTGCAAAGCGTTAGAATAAACAAAAACAAAAATAGCACAGAGGGTGCTTGATGCCTTTTTTTGATTTTGCTGGGTCAAGATACCTGAACGTAAAAATAAAAAATTGTTAGCAAGCAGGTTTTTTTTATATCTTTTGTGCCAAAAAGCATCTCTCCTTTCCTGGTACCAATTTATTTGTACACTGACTTTGGAGCTTGCACAGTGCAGTGTACAGTGCCATAAGTGAGGCAAAGTAATTTCTGTGTGTATGCACAGGAGTTACATCTTTAATGGCCAACCAACAGCTGAAGAAAGAAGAACAAGACCCCAAAGAAGACCAGGATAGGGTGGCAGCGGTGGTGACAGTGTGACAAGGCAGAGCGAGTAACCTCGCATCACTGTAGGAGAGCAAAGTCAACCAAAATATGCAAGTGGTTTGGGCATTCAGCTTCACTTTAGCAGCTCATCAATAAAATAATAATTGCTCCATATTGTAAATCTTATGTGTTTTTTATGAAACTATTATTTTAGAGATTTATAAAACTTCAGATAGAGCTTGGAAGGTTTAGAACCACTGGGGTTGATTGCTTTTGGGGAAAATTTCCTTTACTTTGTCTCCAAAATGCATGCCAACATATGAGGGAAAAATTGGCATTTTTCCCACACATTCTGTCTAAATGATGGTGGTCACTGTGGCAAATGTTAAAAAAAGTGTCTCACCTCAATGGATTCAGAGACAGCCACAAAATCGAATAGGGAATCTAACCCATTGTCACTGTCTTTTTCAAAAGTAAAACTGTTTTGGCTGAAGTGCTTAATTAAAATGTAAATGTCTATGAAAACATTTCTAATAACACTACCATATTTAGACATTGGATATCCATTGTTGTTTGGTGTGAATTAACATTCCATCAGTTGTTTTATAAAATATATTTTTAGGATTCTAGTATTACATTTAAAAAATCTTCACATATCTGGATAATGTTTAAAGCTATTTATTCATTTCCTTTTTCCTTTGCAGAGCACTGAGTTTTACTATTTTGTCCTACAATTGCCATTTAAAATAATTCTATGTTCTAATAAATAGTTTATTTTCTGCCGTAAGGCTAAATTCAGGGAGCTACATCAATAACAGAGGGAGATTTTTTATTTTTTTGTATTTAGCTGCTAATGTATTAGTGATGTTCTTACAGCCTATCACATTTCTCAATTCCCTAATGTAACAGTACAAACATCCCAAAAATTGTTCAATTTAAGGCAAAGCATAGGCAGTTTAGGTCAGCAGTCAGAGTGCAGTAGTCAGGACTATGTAATGCCGCGTACACATGACCGGACTTTACGGCATACTTGGTCCTGTGGACCGGAGTCCGTCGGACAATTCGATCGTGTGTGGGCTCCAGCGGACTTTTTTTCCTCAAAAGTTCGACGGACCTAGAAATGAAACATGTTTCAAATCTTTTCGACAGTCCGCTCGTCTGTATACTAGTCCGACGGACAAAAAACGACGCTAGGGCAGCTATTGGCTACTGGCTATGAACTTCCTTGTTTTAGTCCGGTCGTACGTCATCACGTACGAATCCGTCGGACTTTGGTTGATCGTGTGTAGGCAAGTCCGTTCATTCGGAAAGTCCATCGGAAAGTCCGTCGAAAAGTCCGCCGGACAAAGTCTGCCGTAAAGTCCGGTCGTGTGTACGCGGCATAATGCACAGAATAGCTTGCCGATTATAGGGGTCGGTGGTAGGTGCCCCTTTAAATGTTGGTGGTCAAGGGTATGTACCCCTTAAATGTTGGTGATCAATGAGTTGGTGGGTGCCCCCATAACCGTTGGTGGTCATTGGTGTTTTTTTCATAAAATTCTGGTCAATGTGCCCTATTTATGGTCAATATGCCCCAGTGTTTTTTGTTAGTTTTTTCTTCTTCTGCTGCACTTTTGCATTTTTGAACAGTCCAGATTTTAAAACACAAGGCAGGTTTACTTTAAAGTGTATGTGAACCTAACAAAGAATTTCTCTTATGTATGCTGTTTCATTTTTTTTTTTTTTTTTAGAATATGCTATTAAATGCATTTTGTTATTTGTAATGTGTTTGCCAAAATTCCAGCTCTGTTCTGTGCATTGTGCAGTGTTATCTCAGTGTAATCAGCCCTGCCCAGCTTACCTACGTAAACTACAGAACACAGTCCCCTTGCCAGAAAAATAAGAAGTGTGGCAAACCTGCAGCTCCAAAGATTAAGTATTGGCGCTGGTAGGAGACCAATTCAGGTATTCAGGTATAGAGTAAAAAGTCCAAAATATGTAAAATATTGTCCAAAATATGGCTCCTTATAAGACAGCCAGACAAGTCCACATATTCAGGGCTAGCCTTGGGGGGGAGTGGATGCTGCCTCCCATATATGCAAACAGAAGAGAAAAACACAGACACCTATAAGTGTCGACTGTAAGATAATTAAGAGCTTAAAATATAAAACTCACATGAAATTGGGTGTAGGGGCTTCATAAGCCCACACTGTAGCAGTCCGCCACTTGCAGAGGCTGTTTCGGCCGGCTGGATGGTAGGAAGAGCTCAAAGCGAGGGCTGTAACGCCAGATTACTTTCTGATTCCACCACACACTCCAAGCTCAAAAAAAATCAACTACCCAAATGTTATACAATGCTACAGTTTTGCAACACTTGTCCATTATCACTGGGCAAGGCCAAAGTCGTATCCAAGTTGCACCCATCCAAAGTTGCACCAAAGTTGCACTCCAAAGTCGGCGCAACTTTGGAGTTGTATGAACAGACTTTGCAAGTGGCCGACTGCTACAGCCCAGGCTTATGAAGCCCCTGCAGCTGCTGATGTCCCTTGGATTTATCTTTCCTGTGACATGCCTGTTTTTAACCAATTTCATGTGAGTTTTATACTTTAGGCTCTTATTAACCACTTCAGCCCCGGAGGATTTTACCCCCTTCCTGACCAGAGCACTTTTTACAATTTGGCACTGCGTCGCTTTAACTGTCGATTGCGTGGTCATGCAATGCTGTACCCAAACGAAATTTGCATCCTTTTTTTCCCACGAATAGAGCTCTCTTTTGGTGGTATTTGATCACCTCTGCAATTTTATTTTTTGCGCTATAAACAAAAAAAGAGCGACAATTTTGAAAAAAAAAAACTATTTTTTACTTTTTGCTATAATAAATATCCCCAAAAATGAAGTATATATTCTTCTACATATTTTTGGTAAAAAAATCGCAATAAGCGTATATTGATTGGTTTGCGCAAAAGTTATAGCGTCTACAAACTATGGGATGATTTATGACATTTTTATTATTTTTATACTAGTAATGGCAGTGATCTGCGATTTTTTAGTGGTACTGTGACATTGCGGCGGACAGATCGGACACTTTTGACACATTTTTGGGACCATTGACATTTATACAGCGATAAGTGCTATAAATATGCACTGATTACTGTGTAAATGCCACTGGTAGGAAAGGAGTTAACACTAGGGGTAGATCAAGGGGTTAAATGTGTGTTCCCTAGGTGTGTTTTAACTGTATGTGGATAGGACTGGCTGGGGGAGGAGACATATCATTGTTCCTACTTAGTAGGAACAAACAATATGTCTCCTCTCCCCTGACAGAACAGGGATTTGTGTGTTTACACACACAAATCCCCGTGCTGGCTCTCGTTCACATGATCGCTCGTGGCCGGAGGTGTTGTTGCCTGCTGGCCACACGCATCGGGTTCTCCGCCGTGTAGCGAGTGCACGCGTGTGCCTCCGGCGTCACGCCCGTGACCTCTATAAGGGGACCCCGTACGGGGTTTCGCCCAGCGGTGCCATTGTGCCGCAGTAAAAGTATGTGAGCCGTTCGGGAACCGGTTAAATTATCTTACAGTCTACACTCAGAGGCGCCTGTGTCACCCTAGAGCAGTAAGTGTGTAAGGGTCACACTTGTTGAGATTGTACAGTCAGGTTGTGAAAAAAGTCCGAAAAAGAAACCGCAGATATATGATATATATTACTTTTTTGCTCTTAGTAGTGAATCACTTCCAAAAGTGTTTTTGTTGCTAGGAAAAAAATAGCTACAATCAGTGCAAGTTATGTGTCACAGCAATTTCACCAATTTAAAGCTCAGTCACTAAGCCTTTCCATTAGGGTCCTACAGTGTCAGGTACCTATGGATTACTCACACAGTGGACTGGGAACAAGTTTATAGTTCAGGTTCTGGTAGAGTACAGTGGCTGGCCTGTTCAATTTAGTGTTCAGTTTCTTGGCAATCTTCTGTAACTTAGCAGCAGTCTCCTGTTACAATACTTTTTAAATGCAGGTCCTTAGGTACTGTACCATACAGTCTGTAGCTGGTGAATCAGTATCTGCTGACTCCTTATCGCGCCCACTGCTGGATTGATAGAACTGATTTTGTGGCTAAAACCCCCCACTGTGAGCTGCAGTGTCTAGTAGGGGAAGTGTGTGAGATACAAATGAAGGAGGATTTGTCTTAGTCAGGATAGGTAAAGGAAGTTTTTTGTTTACTTTATGAGACTTGTGCATCTTAACTGGATTCAGAACTTGTTTAAACTGTCATCCAGTAGGCCTTAGTTGTTCTTTAATACAAATAGCAAAATCATCCAAGGGCACCGTTGGTTAGCTAAAAACACAGAAAAACATAATCGGTTTGCTTTGCGTGTCTGTTTTGTCTGACTGAAACATAGGACTAAGCTTGTCAGATAAGGAATGTTTTTCTCTCTCTCTTTTTTTTTTTAGCTGATCAGTCAACCACAGGGTAAATTTCAGCTTGAGCTATCAAGTTCTGTAAACAAGCTTTTCACATAAGAAGGATATCAAAGATGGGAGAGCTTAAAAACTGTGAAAAGAGGCCTAAAGTTTTGCCTGCTGGCTTAAAATACAAATGCAAAATATAATATGCAATATTTGCATGACAAATATATTTAAAAAAATGCACCGACTACAATAAATAAAGAAAGCAATTATATGCAAAACCACTATAATTTTCTTCTGAATGGTACTGGTCTGCTATTTAATTTTAAAGATAGATTCAGTAGTAGCAGCAGCAGCAGGAGTCAAATCCGCTTTATACAGCTGCCTTGAAATTCATTTGCAGTCTAACTTCTACTTCACTTTAACACATGCCCTTTTCATATGTCTTTCTTTTAGTTTACCTTGATTTACAGGCACAAATTGCACTTGTCAAAAATGACATTTACATCTGTTTTGCTCATGCGCTGGTGTACTGCATTGTCGCTATTGGCAATACAAATGCCCAGAAATCACAGAATAATGTAATAATGTTTTTCTAACAGAAAGAAAAAAAATGTTATAGACATCTGAGACAGTTAAATGAATTTCATTATCCGCAGGCTTTAGAAATCGTTTAATGGTGTTCAGGCACAGAAAAAAAAAAGACGGGAACAATATTGAAGGACAAAATGGCTTTATAAAAATTGTCATCATTTAATGTTTATTTTGTGAAAATGTTAACTGCTTCCTGCCAGTAGAATCTAACAAGTCATCTAGTGTTATATCGTGTGCAGTGGTGACTTTGATTTTAGGCATACATACATACACAGAAATAGTCTGAACCCACCTGAGCTATCTTATCATAAAGCTATAACTGTACTGAGCCAGTTATAAGCGGACGAGACATTACCCGCCCCGCAGCCACACATTTACACACCTCTTGTATATTTGCGGCTGTGGGACAGAGAATGCCTGTTTATGATTCACCCAGTACAGGTGACAGAGCTCATTCTTAGCCAGAAGTAAAGATGGGTTTTATTAAATGTCACAGAAACATGTGTAACAACTCTTACTACACCTGTGTTCCTTTGTAGGGATGATGTTTGGGTTTACTACTGTAGGTTTCATATGTGTATTTGAGATTCATGGTCTCTGAATTTATGTGCAGATTTTTTCAAACCACAATGCATTGCATGACCCTGTACTATGACCAACAGGCTTTGAAGGACTGATAGATCAGTCCTCTCACTATAAAAAGGATGGCACAGAGTAGCCATAGTGTCACTGTATAGGAAGCTGGTGTAGTGAAAGAGTACAGAAAGCTAAGAAACTGCATAGGGATAGATTAGGGTCAGAGTACAGATAGATTCACGTACAGAAAGCTAACAAACTGCATAGGGATAGATTAGGGTCAGAGTACAGATAGATTCACGTACAGAAAGCTAACAAACTGCATAGGGATAGATTAGGGTCAGTTAGGGAACTGTACGTTAATTCTGATTGTAGCTTTTTGGGCAGTGGATCAACGGTACATTTTTTTAATCTTATTTTTGTTTTATGGTTGATTTGAGGTCATCAGTTACTTTTAGCTGCTGTCCGCTTATAGGTGCAAAGCTTCCTTTAAAAAAATGGGATTTTGTTTTAGAGGAGTGGTTGTTTTTTGAGTTTTCATTCATTTGGAGGGTACATTGATTTTTATTGTATGTTTACAATCACACCCACAACAGTACAATCAGTCTGTATATGCAGTAAAGCATGCTTGTTATACTCACTGTGGAACCTAAGGGGTTAATCCTCTGCATTGTGTAAAAAGGCTGTTTAACCCAGTCATTTCTGATCCTCCCCTTCTTCCACTGTCCCCAATACATCTCGTGATAAGACAGAGCCTTTGGAGTCACTCTGCACATGCTCAGTTTGGTGTGTATTGCGAAAGAGTTTTTTTGTTTTTTTTGGGAGGGTGCATGTGATCAGCACAGGGCCAATCAGCACTGTCCAGACAGAGGGTCAGGTCCTGCAGCCTCATAGGACAGTCAGAGAAGAATGAAAACTCATTTTACAAGCTTTAACCAGACACTGATAGAAGTCACAAGTGTGATTTACTGCTGATGAGAAAAGGTATTAGCAGTTTATATTTACTAAAATAATTGCATTTCCATGTTCTGTGTACTGTGTAAGACCAGATATAGTGAATCTCCTGGGTTTAAATGGGTTGTAAACCCTCAAGGTTTTTCACCTTAATGCATTCTCTGCATAAGGTGAAAAACCTTCTATAGTGCAGCAGCCCCCAAGAGCCCCCCCTTCACTTACCTGAACCAGATCGTTCCAGCAACGGGGACGAGCACAGCAGCTCCAGCCGCTGTCTTGGGTCCTCTTCGGATAGATTGATAGCAGCGGGAGCCATTGGCTTCCACTGCTGTCAATCAAATCCAGTGACACGGGATCTGGGGGGCGGGGCCGACTCCTGATGTCTGTGTCAATAGAAAGCGACTCTCCGAGGGGGCACTCGAGAAGAGGAGGAGCCAGGAACGCTGCTAAGGGACCCCAGAAAAGGAGGACCCTTGCACAGAGGAGGTAAGTATGGCATGTTTGTTATTAAAAAAAAAATAAACCTTTACAACCCTTTTAAAAACACTTATAAAATTATTAACTTTTGTTTCGAGGGTTGTATCTTTTCATGTATTTATTTTTTTATTTATATGTTTTATATACTTTTTTTATATTTGGGGTTCTCAAAGCACAGCATTAATTTGTTACAGTTTGTTGTTACATTTATCTGTTTTTGGAGCTGCCTGTGATCACAGCACACTGCTGCATCATTTGAAAAAGAAAGAAAAAAAAAGTGCAAGAACAATGGTTGTAAACCTCAGTCATGGAATCTGAGCAAAGCACATAATGTATCTCACAAAATGAGTACACCCCTCAAATTTTTGTAAATATATCTTATTATATCTTTTCATGTGACAACACTGAAGAAATGACACTTTGCTACAGTGTCAATTTGCCATCCCTTCAACATAACTCCACACGCAGCCATTAATGTCTAAACCGCTGGCAACAAAAGTGAGTACACCCCAAAGTGAAAATGTCCAAATTGGGCCCAATTAGCCATATTCTCTCCCACGTGTCATGTGACTCATTAGTGTGACAAGGTTTCAGGTGTGAATGGGGAGCAGGTGTGTTAAATTTGGTGTTATTGTTCTCACTCTCTCGCATACTGGTCACTGGAAGTTCAACATGGCACCTCATGGCAAAGAACTCTCTGAGGATCTGAAAAAAAGAATTGTTGCTCTACATAAAGATGGCCTAGGCTATAAAAAGATTGCCAAGACCCTGAAACTGAGCTGCAGCACGGTGGCCAAGACCATACAGCGGTTTAATAGGACAGGTTCCATTCAAAACAGGCCACGCCATGGTCGACCAAAGCAGTTGAGTGCATGCTCAGCATCATATCCAGATCTTTGGGAAATAGACGTATGAGTGCTGCCAGCATTGCTGCAGAGGTTGAAGGGGTGGGGAGCCAGCCTGTCAGTGCTCAGACCATATGCCGCACACTGCATCAAATTGGTCTGCAGAAGGAAGCCTCTTCTAAAGATGATGCACAAGAAAGCCCGCAAACAGTTTGTTGAAGACAAGCAAACTAAAGACATGGATTACTGGAACCATGCTTTGTGGTCTGGTGAGATCAAGATAAACTTATTTGGTTCAGATGGTGTCAAGTGGGAGTGTCATGGTCTGGGGCTGCATAAGTGCTGCCAGCACTGGGGAGCTACAGTTCATTGAGGGAACCATGAATGCCAACATGTACTGTAACATACTGAAGCAGAGCATGATCCCCTCCCTTCTGAGACTGGGCCGCAGGGCAGTATTCCAACATGATAACGACCCTAAACACACCTCTAAGACGACCACTGCCTTGCTAAAGAAGTGGAGGGTAAAGGTGATGGACTGGCCAAGCATGTCTCCAGACTTAACCCTATTGAGCATCTGTGGGGCATCCTCAAACGGAGGAGGAGCGCAAGGTCCCTAACATCCACCAGCTCCGTAATGTCGGCATGGAGGAGAGGAAGAGGACTCCAGTGGCAATCTGTGAAGCTCTGGTGAACTCCACGTCCAAGAGGGTTAAAGCAGTACTGGAAAATAATGGTGACCACACAAAATATTGACACTTTGGGCCCAATTTGGACACTTTCACTTAGGGGTCTACTCACTTTTGTTAGCAGCGGTTTAGACATTAATGGCTGTGTGTTGAGTTATTTTGAGGGGACAGCAAATTTATACTGTTATACAGGCTGTACACTCACTGCTTTACATTGTAGCAAAGTGTAATTTCTTTAGTGTTGTCACATGAAAAGATATAATAAAATATTTACAGAAATGTGAGGGGTGTACTCACTTTTGTTAGATATTGTATATCTGTAGTGTTTACTTATCTCTCAAAAGCTCTAAGTGTTGTTTCTCTCTGGTGCTTTGTTCCTCTGTTATCAGCATGAGTCCCTTCTGACAAGTTTTCCCGACACATGAGATAAAATTTGTGTCAGGGAGCTCAGCACCCAGCTTGTCTATTCACAACACAGTTCTTCTGCTGTGTGGAGGGGGTGTGTTCCTTTTCTCCAATAAGCTCTTGCACACTGTAACAACAGCCTCTCCGCCCCCTCCTCTGTGCCCCTGACAGATGAAGAAAGATTTTTAACATGATCTGCCCTTTTGAAGGGGTGTAGGGAAGAGAAGACTGCAGATAAACAAGTAAAACAAATGTAGGTGGATTTGTTTAATCTCTGTGTTCCATCTGAGGCCGTTCACTTCACTGGGTATATCTGAGGGTTTACAACCACTTTAATTACCTCACATTATATCACTCACTTTCACAGCACCGCCTATCCCCTATTACAACTGATTAACCTGTTCCTGCCCGGCCTATGGGCAGACGACGCCTGCACCGACCTCTCGTCAATCCGGGTGGATGTCGTATGACGTCCTCCCGAATCTCGCCCCATGGTGCGATCTGTCACCAGCTGTGTCCACCACAGATCACTGTACCGGCCCACTGTCAGGACCGTGTGACCTCTGTAACCAGTCACAGCAGGTCACGGGACAGTTGTAAACAATGGATTGCTTTCTTTCAAGCCATACATTGTATACAATTGTGTTGCTAGCTGTGAGTGGTCACAGTGATCACATGGTACAGACTGGGCAAATCACGGCCCATCTGTGCCATGTGATCAGCTGTGGCCAATTACAGCTAATCACAACAAAACAAACCGAATCAATCAGGTTCATTCAGTAAAATGCTTGCCTATAGAATATGAAATTCATTACTATAGGCAAGCATAATATAAGGGGATAAAAGTGGCGGGTATTGAAGTGGTTAAAACTTTCCCGCTAGTAACACTGCCTTATTCTCTGTAGTATCCTAATTCTTGTAGTTAAACCCCTGTTCTTTGTCTCTATTAAATTTAGGCCTAGTCTTGCTATTTAAAAACGTTCTGTCACTGACTAATTTTACACTGCCCCATTATCTGTAGTCTATTACTGTAATTCTTTATGGAAATTAATAGAAATTGGCCACATTATTATTATTATTATTATTATTATTATTATGCGAGATTTATATAGCGCCAACAGTTTACTCAGCGCTTTACAATGTATAAGGGGGACAACACAATTACAGTACAGTTCAATACAAAAGGTACAGGAGGGCCCTGCTTGTAGAGCTTACATTCTAAAGGGAGGGGGTGGTGGTACAAAAGGTAATAGCTGCAAAGAATGATTTGATGGGGGTGGACATTTTGGCATTGGTGAGAACAGGGACAGCCTCAGCAAACTACTGGCCACTTTCTATCTGCTGGTGAAAATGTACAATTTTATTGTATCGTAATATCTTTGCACAGAGCAGGTAAGTATAACATCTTTTTTATTTTAAGCCACAAAAAAAACGATTTATTTGGTATCACTGCAATGAGATTCAGGTTTGCTGAATTTCAAAGAAAATTTGCTAAACGTGGAAACAATTAATACTTTTTTTCTTGTATTTGTTTTGTTTGTTTTTTGCACTGGGTAAATATGTATCTGTTTATATTCTCACGTGTATTTCTACTTTCAGTACAATCCTTTGGATTCAAATTCATTGTTTTGAGAAAAACAAATAAAATATGATGCACTTTCTTTTTGATTTGCATGTAAACAAGTAAGCAAAGTAAAATTGTTTTACATACGATTACTGCCAGTTCCCCCGCTGGCAAAATACAATAGCACTGAGGGAGGCATTCCCCTATCAACACTGACTGTGTTGATGGGAGAATACAGTAATTTTCATTTCTTCCACCTGCGGTGGAAGGAAAGAAAATTGAGTAATCTATGGCCTGCCTTAGACTGAAAAATCTAAAGCAAATGCAGCCACCGCATTTTAAGGACTGGTGAGATACAATTTTGTTCTTGAGTTTAGACATTATTTGACTTGTTTTTTTGTTCAAGAAAACAGCTCTGGTTGTCCAGTGGAATGCTTACCACTTTCCCTTTTTCTGTACAAAAAACTTTAAAAAAAGAGCTCCACCTTTTGGACCACAGTTCACGTTAAACCCATGTTTAGGTTGTAATATGAAACATGGTCAAAGTCCACATCTCCTCACCACCACCACCACTCTAAAAGCACCCCCAGCCCCCTGCTACTAGAATCTGGGGTTCTGCTGGCTGCTGTCAAATTTGACTATAGCGCATTTTTGCTTTTTTGGAGCATGGTTGCATTTACTATTGGTATTTTTTTTTTTGCAAAAGGTGGACTTCTCCTTTAATTTATACTTTATCACTTTGATCTCTCTACATGAAAATAACTTCTTAGGTTCACATTTATGCGAATTGAATGAGGGTTTCCCCGCATCCAATTCGTATGACAGAAGATTGTGACCAGCTTTCAATGGAGCCAGTTCACACACCTTTGGGGTGGCCCCGGTCTGCACTGGGCATCTTTGGCTCTGTTTCAGGTCTGAATTCAGGCAAGACCTGATTCGCCCATGAAATGGAGAACAGGGACGCACCGGACCGCTTGCTGTGCCCCGCTGCTGCAGCTAGTGTGAAGCCGACCTCAAATAGTTATTTTAATGTCACTTTTACTTTTTTCAATCTGACTTCCAAGGTATTTAATTGGCAGCCCTCGGAACAGACCTTGCTGTCCAGATTGTCCTATATTCTGCAGCATCATCGGCTTTTTTTGAAGAAGTAACTGCTTTTTTCAAAGATGCCTCTGGTGTAAATAAGACGTGTATCTGAGGCACATTGGCTCAGGAACAGGCTGACATTTTATAAATAACTTCAATAGACTGTACAATCTGAAGGTAGAGAAAGATGCGTGAGGTACTTGGAATGCATATCTGCTTTTAGTTCCAAATTGCCAGAGATCGTTAACACTGATGAATATGCAATTAATCAAGCAGGAAAAGTACTAAAGTACTGTAATTCTTCATTTTACACAGGCTTGATTTAGCTCCTGAACACACGGAAACGAAGCCAATGCATCACAGATAGACAACGATCAGGCAGTTAGCTGCTGGCATCATTTATAGTGCAGTTGCTGTGATGAGAAAAAAAACAAGCTACCAGAATAATTTGAATATGAAAAAATGAGTTTGCCTTTGGTATATCATTTAATTTTCACATTCTAGCTCACCCAGAGGATACAGCTTAACTGCTGAGTTAGTTATAATTTTCATCTTGGCATTTATCTTGTGCAGCTGGCTGCCCCACTGACTAAATTCCTATGTTTGCCAGAATCCTTACTTTTGGAATAGTCCTAACGTCCACAGAAATGCAGGGCAAGTGTTCCCAGGATTTTGCAGTGTAGATTTCCGAGAGGATGTTCACACAATACAGAAACGCGATGATAGGCTTCAGTTCTACTCATAAGGATTGTGAAAAATCTGGCACCAAGGGGTAATAGAAATAGAGATGAAGTGCAGGAGCACAAGGGATATTTATAGAAGCTTAGTTACGCTACCAAAATCACTTGCAGTAAAATAATCAGCTTCCTATGATCTGAGCTACACAAGTAGCATGTGATAGCATGTACTATGTAGTAGTGATTAATAATTCATATTTAGAGCACTGTGTGATAATGTGTAATTGATTGCTCCTATATGCTTCTTGTGTAACTCATAGGGAGACATTTGTTCCATTTTGTTTGTGATAGATTTCTATTCTCAGGCTGCCCATACAATTTTTTTTGTTCAATTTTCCTTTAGATTTAACAAAACTATATAATATGAGGTCAAACCTAAACACTTTCAATTTGTATGCAGTCAGGCAGGCCCTTGTACTACATAAATCTAAAGGAAATTGAATAAGACAATTGTAGAATAGACTCCCCCAAGCGCTGGTTCTGGCCAGCTCAGTAGGTTGTTTTAAAAAAAAGGTCTGGATTCTTTCCTAAATATACATAATATAACTGGATACTAACATTTATAGGTAAAGTTCCTCCAGGGAATATCTGATCGTCTCTTGGGGGTCAGGAAGGAAATTTTCCCCCCGTTGGAGCAAATTGGTTAATGCTTTATTGTTTTTTTTTGCCTTCCTCTGGATCAACTGTGGGTATAGGTTTGTCTATATGGAGGTTTTCTATTTGTGTGTGTGTGTTTTTTTTGTGTGTGTATTGGTTGAACTGGTTGAACATGTGTCTTTTACTATGTCCAGATTAACTATGTAACTATGTATAATGTATGGCCAGCTTTAGGCTTGGTTTACATGGACTTTGGCTGAAAAAAGAGCAGTTTGACCAGCAAGCATTTGTGAAGCTTTGGGTAAGCTGTCAACAATTTTCTTGAAGCTTTTAGGGCTCATGTCTATGGGCGTAATTTTCATACAGTGTAAACAAACAAGTATATTTTAGTTCCCTGGGGCTGCTGGTGCTGTGTAGATCTGCCTATAGACATGAATGGGTGAAGGTGTCTGTACCCCGCTATACACTGCTTCTTGTGTCAAGTGGTGCATATACACAGATGTAATGTCCTGAAGGCAGGGAGTATGCAGGTACTGAACACAGGTAGTTACTTATATCACTGTTGGGTGGACTGACTCTTTAAGGCCTCATACACACAGGATGTTTTCTAAACTGTCCTAGAAGCCTTCGTCCTAGCAGCAGTGTTTTGGCAAAAAAATCGCTAACTCTTGTAAAAGTGCGTAACACGTTTAGCCACGTTTACCTGCATCAAGCACTTAAACAATTTATTCTGGCCACTGAAATGAAATAACACTTAAGCACTAAAAGCGCCTAGCGTTAACACGTGTTTAGACATGAGTCACCTTCTGAAGAAGCCACGTGGGAGAGTGGCGTAACATATAAAGGGGGGAGCCAGGCTGCACATATCATTACTTGATCTGGATGCTGTAAGACCCTGTTACTCTGTCATATCATATTGCATGTTTTTACCTGAATAAATGTGAGTGCATTTCCTTAAAGTGGTTGTAAAGGCAGAAGGTTATCTTAAAATAAAAAGCCTTTTGTGTGCAGCAGCCCCCCTAAATAATTACCTGAGACCCATCTCTTTCCCTCCTGAGACACAGCATTGGCTCCCGCTGCTGTCAATCCAAAGTCAGTTAGCCAATCAGGAGAGAAAGAGGGGTGGGGCCTGAACCTCAGCTCCATGTCTGACTGGACACACGGAGCTGCAGCTCGGCTTGGGTGCCCCCATAGCAAGCTGCTTGCTGTGGGGTCACTCAACAGGAGGAAGGGGCCAGGAGCAGCAAAGAGGGACCCAAGAAGAGGAGGATCCAGGCTGCCCTTTGCAAACCCACTGCACAGATCAGGTAGGTATAACATGTTTGTTATTTAAAAAAAAAAAAAAAAAAAACGAGGCTCAACAATTACTTTAAGCTTGGCTGGTATTGTCTTATGCATTTTAACCAGGATACTGTACTATTGGAGATTATTTCCTTTATTCTGAGAGTTCTGTGGAGTCATCCCAACTGGGGCTTCTATCATCAGACAAAGAAGTGAGTAGAGGACCCACTATCTGGTATACAGGATTGATTACCATTATGCTGTGTTGGCCCTTTTGGTGAGCGAATATTTCACCTGGTGACAAAGCACTCTTGTTAAATGATGGCGCACATTTTGAAATAAGAAGATGCACTAGAGCATTTTATACGTGGACTGTTGGGACTATTTATTTAGCTAATATGTGTTTTTTAATGTATCAATGTTTATAGCAATTTTATAGCACAGGAGTTTGTTACCCAATATTTATTTATTTATTGAAGTCACTTTTTTTTGTTCTTTCAATTGATTGAATGTTTGATTGATTGTTCACTATTGGGCAGCGCTATCACAGCTTTTTTCTTTACATTTAGATATAGCAGCATATACCGTATATATATATATATTCAAGGCTTTGGCTATCTTTTTATATCCTTTTCCATCTTTGTAAAGTTTCATTACCTTGTTACGCAGGTCTTTTGCCTGTTCTTTTCTACCTCCTCATGGCTCAGTGTCTAGCCTGCTTAGTGCATCCATGTGAGAGCTAACAAACTCATTGACTATATACACAGACACTAATTGTGAATTAAAAAGCCACAAATGTAGAAAATGAATCTTTAATTGCCATTTTAACCTGTAAGTCCTGCAAGCAGTATCTTTCGGGAAGTGCAGGAGCAGTGAATATACTGCACCTCCTCTGCCCCTGCCATTGGAATCAATGGGCAGCGCTACCAAAGCGCCTGCAAACCGCTTTGGCAGCAGTGCTTTTTGGCCCTTAATAAGCCTTTAATCGCCCATTAGCGGGGGTTAAAAGCACCCCCCTAGCGGCTGAAACTATTACAGTGGTGAAGCACCGCTAAAATTAGCGGTGCTTTACCGCTAATGCCCCCCCCCCCCCCGCGCCAGTGTGAAAGTAGCCTTACTCTTATCAGCTTGATTTTTTCTGGTATTTTAGCATGCAGGGCAGTGGCTTCTACTAGTTAGCATCCTTTATACTCTTTCAGCATAACCAGTATCCAATAGTTGTGGCATAATTACAACGTAGTACTGTATGGATTGTATGATTTGGATTTTTAATATGTTTTTTTTTGTGTGTGGCAACATATTGCAGTGAGTGTCAATAGTTAGACACAGATAGTAGCAGTGTTTTCCTCAGACGCAAGTACTGTACGATAACGGTTAGTGTTCTTTACATCCTCCAAAGCAACCTGCACCACCTGATAAAAACACACACACATTGGTGCTTCTTGTGTTCGTGTGTGTGGGCAGCACAGTGGTGTAGTGGGTAGCACTCTCGTCTAGTAGTAAAAAGGGTCGCTGGTTCAAATCTCAACCACGACACTACCTGCCTGGAGTTTGCATGTTCTCCCTGTGCCTGTGTGGGTTTCCTCCGGGTACTCCGGTTTCCTCCCACACTCCAAAGACATGCTGGTAGGTTAATTGGCTTCTGTCCAAAATTGGCCCTAGTATATGAATGTGAGTTAGGGACCTTGGATTGTGGGCTCCTTGAGGGTAGGGACCAATGTGAGTGTGCGATGTATGTGTAGAGTGCTTCATAAATTGATGGCACTATATGGGTACCTTAAATAAATAGGGATAATTGTAGACACGCACCCACACTCACTCAGGTTGAACTGGATGGACTGGTGTCTTTATTCAACCTTACTAACTATGTAACTATGTGTTCTCCCTCTGTTTGAATTTGGGCTTCTTTGTTATCAGCTTGCTAACTGTGACCTACAAGAACAAATCCAATGTAGAAGTGCAGATTTTGTCATATTTCAATATAAAAATCCAGAACCTTTACCACAAAATACATTTTTGCTTGAGCTCCCCATGCACACCAGCTCCATGACAAACAAGAAAAATGCTTTGAAATAGTTTGATGGGTTACTACAGTCAGAATTTACACCATTGCTAAAATGTTCCGCTATATAATCATTCAGTCTAAAATTAGCACAGCCCACCTACTGCATATTAGACAAGGCTCAATTAATAAGAGCTGAATAAATAACATACATGAATGACTACATTTTGCAGTTTTTACTGTGTATTGACCCATGTTTCTCAAAATTATACTAATTGTTGAATTTTTAACCCTGTTGCTAAATTGCCATGCCAGCCCAGAAGACTGTCCGCAATTGTTTAAATCCAGCCTAATTGTGCCAAACCCTGTTCATTTCAGAGTCAAAAAGTCACAACTGTCCTTTCAAAACAAGGACAGTGATTTTAGCTACTCCATGTCCTCTTTCACAACCCGCTGCCATGGACAAGATTCTCTTCACCCCTATTTGCATGAAGTTAAAGTGATTGTACACAATCACCTTGTAAAGCAACTCATTCAGTTTAAAATAGAAATGAAATGCAACAAATTTTTGTATAGATATAAAAATACATTATAAATACCTTTTTTCCCTTTTTTAAAGGGGTTTACATTCCCACTGTTTTCAGCTGCATAAGAGTTGGGAGGGAGGAGAAACAGCAGCACACTGAGCTTCCCAGCAAATGGCTGTGAAGCGGGGGCATGTCAGGACAAGTCTGATCATTGGTGGAAAGCATACTGAGTTCCCAGCATAGTTAGAGAACTGACCACAGTGTGCTCTCCTGCTTGGTGTGGTCTGTTTTTAATAGGAAAGCAAGGGGACTAGCAGGATCACCAGGGATTTCCCTGTGGATAAACGAGTTTGGGGTGGAGGAACGTGACTGGCCTGCACAGAGTCTTGAACTCAACCTGATAGAACACCTTTGGGATGAATTAGAGCAGAGACTGCGAGCCAGGCCTTCTCATCCATCATCAGTGCCTGACCTCACAAATGCACTTCTGGAAGAATGGTCAAAAATTTACATAGACACACTCCTAAACCTTATGGACAGACGTCCCAGAAAAGTTGAAGCTGTTATAGCTGCAAAGAGTGGGCCAACTCAATATTGAACCCTACTGACTTAAGACTGGGATGCCATTAAAGTTCATGTGCGTGTAAAGGCAGGTGTCCCAATACTTTTGGTAATATAGTGTATATGTAAATACTGCATTTTGAATATTTCCTTTCTCAATCCATTTCCCATGTCTGTATTCCATGTTGTTAAATATAGAAGCTTGTGTCTTTACTAAAGCACTATGGTAGAAGTTTCATATTAAGCTCAGATTTATGGCTACTAGAAACCCTCAAGGGCTCACTGGAAGTATTACATATGAATAATGGGAAGAATTTTATAATACATCATTACTTTATTGTTAAAGTAGTTCTGGGCCATCATTATATAAATGAAGGAATATAGTCCAAGTTAAATGCAATCTCCGAGGAGGGCAATTCCAAGTCATTGTGCAAACAAATGATATAAGATGACCGTACACTGTTCAAAATTTGGTTGGTGCAGCCAGGCTGAATTTCAATTAGTGTGTGACCATCTTCACTCAACAGAAGTCAATCATTTGATCGACTTCTGTCAAAGGGAAATGTTGGAAAACTTTCCTTAACGAACAGCTGCAGCCTCCGATCAGTGTATTCTGACAGCAGCGGGGGCTGCTGTATACAGTATCCAATTGGGGGGGGAGGGGGATTCCTCCATTCAGTTTGTTTGGGTGGATGGAGGAGTCTGTCTTTTTTCATTAAAGCGGAATTCCTCCCAAAAGTGGAGCTTCCGCTTATCTGTCTGTCCCCCCCCCCCCCCCGGTGCCCACATTTGGCACCTTTCAGGGGAGGGGAAGCGGGTACCTATTTTTGACAGGTACCCTGTGCCAATTTCCGTTGGACTTCACTGCAGTGAGGTACGTCAGAAGTCCAGCCCCCTCCTCCTCCCTCCTTCTTCTGCTGACGGGCCAGTAGGAGAGCGCAGCCCATTTCGCGCATGCGCAGTAGGGACTCGGCCATGAACCCGAAAGGCAATGGCGGCGGCAGCACCCGACAGCCGATGGAAACATCGGCTGCGGTGCCGAAATTGCTGGACTCCAGGACAGGTAAGTGTCCTGATATTAAAAGTCAGCAGCTACAGTATGTGTAGCTGCTGACTTTTTATTTTTTTGAGGGGAAGGCAGAACTCAGATTTAGGCCCGCTAGCTAAACATAGAGAAAAAACGGTGTATGGCCAGCTCTAGTAAGCAGACCTATGACTGGTAGGAGAGCACATTAGCAGAATACTCACTATCTAAAGGGCTCAACTCTTACATTGCTTTTGAAGCCCAATCTAAACCTTGTTTTGTATAGTTGATTTATTTGTGATTGTGATTAATTAAAACAGTAAGAAGCTGCCCTCTGCTGGAAACACTCAAGAAAGCCTGATTGCTGCTCCCACACAGAGCTCAGCGTATGCAGTCATCATCAGTCTGGCACGCCCCCTGCACAGTACTTCAATCAACAATGCTCATGCTTCTTTAAAGGGGATATGTTGAACTGCTGGAGAGTTGATTTTTTTACCCCCTCCAAGCAGCCCCACAGTGTTCTGTACAGTTCTCCAATCAACATTGCTTATGTTTCCCAAGCTGTTGATTGGATCAACATGCAGGGGGTGCGTCAGATTGCTGCAGACTCGACCACCATGCTCTGTGTGAGAGCAGCTTTTTGGCTGTCCAGCATATGGCAAGCACAAGGCAGCTCTCTACTTTTTTAATAACAAGCACATAAAAAAATCAAAAACAAGATGCCTAAAAAGTAGCTAAATGAGCATAGCGACTGTATTTTGAAAGATCATTTCTGGGTAAAACCTAAAATTGGCAGACAAGTAAACATTTTGAGGACAAAAGGAGCAAAGAGATACAGTAAGTATGTGCAAGGAAAACTGACAAATAGAATGAGGTGTCTACGGAGGCAGGAGAAAACGTTAAAATGAAATAATACATAATAACAATGTCAACATGGCACCAATCAGATTGACCAGCACATCATTTTCCAGGTACATCAGAATGTCGTAGTTGTAAGAACATGTAATATAATTCTTGCAGAGTGGCTATGATGACAATCCGAGCCCTAAGAGATAACGTGAATATACTTTTAACCATGTTTGATAACGAAAATGAAAGGTAGAGTAGAAACTAGGAAAGAAAATAGATTATAAAGGTGGATTGTAAAGAAGAGAAAGGAAGAATGCGTCTGGCAGAGGGGCGGCAGAATCATCTACCCTAGAATGAAGGGGACTAAGGAATCAGAAAGAGATGACACATCAGTTAAAAGAATTTGGCATGAACACAGATACAGGGCCCATCATATTTTGCTCATAAGTGGTACACACCTTCACAAATGTCCTGTGAAGTAAAGTTTACCTCCCTGGGTCTCTAACAAATTCTTCAGCTATACAAATTTTTTAAACCCATACCTGAGGCAAGTTGCTTTTTAAGATATCCCTAACATTAGGAAGAGAGGAGAAGGAGATGTTGATATACTGTAAGTATCAAAAGATTTCATACATTTGCTCCATGTGAAGGCAATGGTAGGGTATTTAAATAAGGCAGGAGAAGGGAGTGATGGTCACAAGGGTAAAACAGTCAGCGAGTTTTATATAAGAACTCCTGCTCTATATGGACCCATTGTTTGTCGGCGGTGTGGCGGTTCCAGTCTATTACTCTCATTAGGTGTGTAGCAGCATAATAAAGTTTGCCATTGGTACAGTTTGTGTAAGGTATAGCAGCTGGGGCAAAATAATCTGATGATGTTACACCTGCCCATCCAAGAAAATTGTTTTGATGACCAAGAGGAGAGGTCCTTTCTAAATGAAGAAAGATGTAGGATTGTGCCCATCTAAAAGGAAAGTTAGATTGAAGCTTTAGCAGTGACGCCTTGGTTAGGGTGAGATTAAAGCGGGAGTCCGGCGACCAATCTTTTTTTTTTTTTTAGGTCTTTGAGACACTTAGCTAATCCCAAACTAATACTCACAGTTTGGGTGTAATATTTCCGGCTCTGTCTGTTTTCGTACTGAAGAATAACTTAAAAAATGTGATGCTGGCTGTTTCCATCTTGCTTGTGGGCACGTGAAGCCCACAAGCATTGATTTCTGGGATGCGGTGAATGCTGTTCATTCACAGCTTGTTCACGCGCATGATCATTGTTTCCGCACGGAATCTTGGGAAGCCTGACACTAAGCTCCCAGGAGACAGTGCGGCGCCGGGGAAAGGCAAAAAACATGCCTACTTCCATGGGAGGAGAGACAGGAAGTGCCACAATAAAGTACAATATAAAGGTAATTACAGTGATAAAAAAAAAATTCGTGCGGCATTTGAACATCTATGCAATTAACTGAAGGGGGTAAGATTAAGTTAAAAATTTGAGTAGAACCCCGCTTTAAGCATTCAATTTTGGACTGAAATGTCTGGTTAGGTTAGGAAAAGGAGTAAATTGTCTGTGTCAGTCAAGGTTTTATGGTGATATTGACTTAATTTGGTCCCTGTGATGTCCCTGTGAGCTCTGATGGACCTTAACAAAGGTGCTAAGGAAAATAAGGGGTGACAAAGGACAGCCATTTTGGGTTCCATTGTGAATCTTAAATGAAGGGGATAAGGTCTTGTTGATTTTAACTTATGCCGAAGGGGGCGAAAAAAAGAGTGCTAATGCAGGATAATATATGAGGAACAAGGTGCACTTATTTTTTTTAAATACCTCACATAGCAGAGTTGTACACAGCTTGTTATGTTTTTGTGAGACAATTAATACTTAGCTCAGAAGTAATCAGCAGCTATTTGCTCATTTTGTATTTATCTAAGTCAATTTTAGTAAGTGTTTTGCTGTTCTCTAAATGAAGCACACTTGATCTGGAAACTTGTGACTCCTTTGCCAAGATTTCACCTAGTAATAAGTGGCTAATGATGCATCACGCTGGTGGTGTTTTAAACAAAATAAGGTGCAACAAATTAAAGAAAAATAGTACTGATGAGACTGATAATTGCAAAAGAAACACAGTACTTAAATTATCTAAACATTCTGCATCTTTATCAGATTTCCTGATTCTACTAGTGCACTTTGTAAACAGTCTTTGAAAATATAATTGTACGTTTTAATTCAGGTAAAGATTTTTATAGCAACAAGTAGTATGTTTGAATTTTAAAAACATGAGAGCTGAAAGCTGATTGGCTGGTAAGGACTTATTTATCCTTTGCTTTTTTAGTTATGGATAGAACATGGGAAAATTAACATTTCTTTTGGGTCTTAATTCTACCTTTGGCCTCATTGGGGAGATTTACCCTTACTTCCTAACACTGCAGAGCAGTTTAAAAAAAGGGCTGTGCAGCTGTCACTAGGGCAAATAGCTTTCTCACTCTACTAAAAATGTGTATTTGCTTTTGACTGTGCCATTGCTGGACAGATTTCCCCTGAACAGGGACACAGGTGGCAATAAAAACCTGACAGAGGTTCTAACCACTGTTCTCTGTCCAAAACTATATGAAGTAACTTATATAACAAATATATTCTAAATTACTTTTTCACGTGAGTTTTGAGAGCTGTCATCACAAACCAAAGGCAATATAAAATTGCTATTTTATATTCATTTTGTCTGCACTGCAACTGCAGACAAAGTTAGGTGGTAGCTAGTATTAGGTGTTAGTTGCTGTATATTGTCGACTTTTTAGCGTGTATGGAGAATGGTTCAAAATAAAAAAAAATCACCCAGTTGAGTGATAGGTCTGTGGGCAAAACTTTTTGTTAATGAAAGAGGATATGAGATAATGACTAGAAGTTTGTGCGAAAGTTAGAGCGGCTACAAGCAATGGTATATATACTGGAATTTTGATTTACTTTTTTTTTTATACTAGTAATGGTGATGATTAGCAAGTTAAAGTGGGACTGGGATAGTGCGAGGGGCAATCTGACACTTTGTGGGAACTGACTAACTGCCACTGACATCTTCAGTGACACTAATACAGTGATCATTGCTAATAATATACACTGTCACTGTACTAATGACACTGGCTGGGAAGGGGTTAACATATTGGTTGATCAAAGGATTAAATGTATGCCTAATGCCCCGTACACACGGTCGGATTTTCCGATGGAAAATGTCTGATCGGAGCGTGTTGTCGGAAATTCCGACCATGTGTGGGCTCCATCGGACATTTTCCATCGGATTTTCCGACACACAAAGTTGGAGAGCAGGAGATAAAATTTTCCGACAACAAAATCCGTTGTCGGAAATTCCGATCGTGTGTACACAAATCCGACGGACAAAGTGCCACGCATGCTCAGAATAAATAAAGAGATGAAAGCTATTGGCCACTGCCCCGTTTATAGTCCCGACGTACGTGTTTTACGTCACCGTGTTAAGAACGATCGGATTTTCCGACAACTTTGTGCGACCGTGTGTATGCAAGACAAGTTTGAGCCAACATCTGTCGGAAAAAATCCTAGGATTTTGTTGTCGGAATGTCCGAACAAAGTCCAACCGTGTGTACGCCCTATTACAATGTGTAATGTGTGCTGATTTTTACTAAATTTCTCTTTGTTTATTCTCCCTGCTTTGATTGTCAACACAGGGCTCTGGGCTGTGATCGGACACAGCCGATCATTGGCTGGGGCATGCTAAGTCCCGCTGTGTTCAATCAGAGCAGAGCTGGTGGGCGGGAGCTCCTGCATGCTCCCTGAACCTGAATAAAGCCTTGATGTACAGGTATGTTACGGTGCCTGTACGAGCCATCATGTCGCAGTTTATGTACTGCGGCAGGTCGGCAAGTGGCTAATGTTACTAGCCCGTACAAGCCACGTTGTCACTATTTTACTTCACTATTGTGTAACAGACAGGGCAAGAACAGATCTAGAACCTATATACTAAATGATGTTTGACTGGCAGTCCAAAAGTTTTTGAAGGCTGTGGCATTGGGATTTTAGAAAAACTAAACTCAGGTGAAGACTGGTAAAGCAAAGCCTGGTAATCAGTTACCAAAATTTGTGGCAAATGATGCTGAGGTTTGTGTTTGTAATAATTGCCATTTGCAGATACAGAAGGCAGTTCATCAGCTGTGTCTCTTTCATCTGCAGGAGACTCCAGCTCAGATTGGTGGTGTTACCACATTCTTCCCAAATTGCTTGCAGAAGAAAGGGAGTAAGAAAGAGAGAGACAGTAGATGAACTTGCATCTAGATCTGCAGTATGGTAAGTTTTACATTATTGAATTTTTGCTGGTTTTCACAACCACCGTTAATATTTATTATTAATTATTTTAGCACTATACTATCAGTAAGGTGCAAATAAAGTTGGGTGGCAAAATTGGATAAGGGACGCACTGCCATGAACATCAAGTATAAGGATTAGCAGAATGGAAGTGGTGCTTTTACATCTATAGTTGGCCATATAAGACCCTATAAATGCATGAAATATAAAAGACTGCATAATCACTTAAAACATGTTGTCATTCCGTACCATATTTAACCCCTTCATACCGACATAACACATATATGCGGCCTCGTGGGACTGGGATTTTTTCTGTTGGGCCTCATTTATTTGTTTCTCCCTTTGTGCTGGGAGTGCGCCGCATGGTGTCCCCCTTAGTGCAGAGACCAGGGTCTTACTGAGAGCCTCAGGCCCACGTACTAACGATCGGGACCTAGATTTCCTGATTCTGGGTCACCTGATCGCTGTGGTAGCCTCTGATTGATGAGTTGATCAATTTGGTACATTCAGTCTGCCCATTAATGGTTCGAATCTTGGCCGGTTCTTGCTGAACAGGCTGAGATTCGAACCATGTATGGCCGGCCTTAGATTAGGGCTAGTTTTCTGCAGTGAGCAAAGATAGTGCTGGATTTGCTGCAAGCGGAAACGCCTAGATGGAGGCACCCCTAGATCTTGCACAAAGTATGTGAGGGGACGTATACCCTTTTTTTTATATATTAGGTTTGATGTATCAAAAGTAAAGGAACTCAAAATTGGCATTGTCGCATATACTGTAGCAACCAGGTGGATACCACTATGTTTTTTCTAGCAAAATGTTGGAACTTCATTGCCTGCCATTGACAACAAATTTTCTTTATACCTGAGATTTACAATTTAAACTGAATGTCCATCTTGTTTTATCACTTTATTACTAAATCACCATTACAAGATACTCTATACCAGGGGTATGGTGATGTAAAGAGGACTGCAATGTAAAGGGGCACTGTGATGGAAAGGGGGACTGAGGACACTGTTATAAAGGGGGGACTGTGCTGTAAAGGGGGGTTGTGATGTTAAGGGGGTTGATGACAGACTGCGTGAATATCCCATACCCTGACCTGTCCACCAAACAAACCCCCCCCCCCCCTTGAGAAAATTGGCTGCCATTAAACCGGTCCCTGGTGTCGAAAAAGGTTGGGGACTGCTGCTCTATGCCAGCCATTCTCATCTAAGGTTCCTCCAGAGATAGCTACGGGTTCCCTGAGCTGTGGCTGATTGACCTCCCATGTGACGGTGCCTGCGTTGTTCTGGAGCCAACACCATGTGGCAGGGGCAGCTGCATGACACAAATTTTTTTTTTTTTTTTACAAATCTATAAGGATGACATTTTGACCATCACTGTAAAGAAGATCATTCTTCCAACTGACTCCTGATGAATTGCTTTTATTCTCAAGGTCTAAAGTTTATATAAAGGGACCCTGTAGGTTAAAAGGGTTGAGAAAGGCTGATCTATACCATAAAATAAGAACATTTTTTTTTCTAAAAAAAAAAAGCTTATATCTCTGGTAATGTGAAAAACAAATATTGCAGCCACATAAAAATGATGTGGTTTAAATTTTCATACATATTACATTGCTAGCCAAATTTGTACAGGGTCTGATTTTTGGCATTGCGTGTAAAGAATGATTCTTTTGTGTTGCTGCAAAATTTCCTTGGACAATCTACAGTTCTGAGACTATTAATTACTTGGCAAACAGACGACATTAGAAAGAAAATGTCAGCCAAATAAACACAGAAAATTGGCTCTTTTTTTGTTTCAAAGAGGCAAACTAATTAAAGCAGTAACATCATATTAAATAACAAATTAAGGTGGGTGTTTTTGTATGGATTTATGGCCTTGACCTAAGTAAATTTTGATCTTCTCCTTTGTCTACATATTACTATTTCATAGAAAAGGTATTCAACCTACACGATACTAAAATGTGGATAATTAATTGATATAGCTGGATTATCAAACAAATGTGTACGGTGACCACAAATATTTAGATAACGCAGTGTCTAGTTATTTAATGGGGTTAATTTAATAAAGGCAAATAGGCTGTTTACTTTGCACGGAAGTTGCACTTTGCAATTAAAATTGCCCAGAGCTTATTGAATAAGGTGATTCTCTGCTGACTTCCATCATCCTCCATAATTTTTCTTGCTGGCTATTGCGCTAAAAGAAAGAGTTACAGTGTCTTGAAAAAGTATTCATGCTCCTTGAAATTTTACACATTTAGTCATGTTACAACCAAAAACGTAAATTTATTTTAAAGGGATTTTATGTGATAGACCAACACAAAGTTGCACATAATTGTGAAGTGGAAGGAAAATGATAAATGGTTTTCCAATCTGTTTACAAAAAAAATATGTGAAAAGTGTGGTGTGCATTTGTATTCACCCCCCCTGAGTCAATACCTTGTACAACCACCTTTCGCTTCATTTACACCTGCAAGTCTTTTTAGGTATGTCTCTACCAGCTTTGTAAAATAGCTCAAGCTCTGTCAGATTGGATGGAGAGCATCTGTGAACAGCATTTTTCAAGTCTTGCCACAGATTCTCAATTAGGTTTAGGTCTGGACTTTGACTGGGCCATTCTAACACATGAATATGCTTTGATATAAACCATTTTATTGTAGCTCTGGCTATATGTTTAGGATCATTGTCCTCTTGGAAGGTGAACCTCTGCCCCAGTCTCAAGTCTTTTGCAGACTGGAAACCTAACTAACATTTTTTCGACACTTTTTTGGGAACCAGTGACATTATTACAGTGATCACTGCTAAAAATATGCACTGGCATTGTACTAATGACACTGGTGGGGAAGGGGTTAACATCAGGGACAATCAAGGGGTTAAATGTGTTCCCTCGGTGTGTTTACTAACTGTATCGGGATGGGTTGCCTGGCACAACATACCGATCTGTCTTCCTGCATAGCAGAAAGACAGGATCACTTTTCATCTCCTGACAGAACAGGGATCTGCCTTATTTACTTTGGCAGATCCCCGTTCTGTCTCTGCGAGGAACGATCGCGGGCAGCCATAGAGTCTGCCGGACCTGCCGATTGGTTCCCCTCGCTGGCCAATGGGCACGCACGCACGCCCCTCACAGAGAGCTGTGTACAATCCCGATGTACACCTATGGCGATTCGCGCAGCCGAGCCAACCCGCCGCAGTATAACTGCAGCGGGTGGTCGGCAAGCGGTTAATATATAAGGCAAGAGACCACTTCTTGGGGAAAAGTTGTTATAACATGTGCCATGCAGCAAAAATCCAGTGATATGTTCACCACCACCGCCACCTCTTGGTGAATTGCCTGCTCACCTCAGGGGGAGACCCCACAGGCCAGGTCACACCTTAAATACAAAGATCTTCCAAGATCATAAGAAAACACGCACTGTATACAGGATCGCCTGCAGTCCTCGTAGCATAGAGTGAAATCTGCTTCTTAAAGATTACTCAAAATACAAGAGACATTCATAGCGCAATACTGCTTCAAAATAGTAGTTTTATTTAATATAAAATCGCCCACTCACATTTAAAACATCTTGTATAATTGCATGTAATAAGACATCAAGAGCTTGCCTCCTCAGTGCTTACTTCCTGGTTTATGAGACACCGGAAGTGACATCACCGACTCCTCCCGACGCGTTGCGTCACTGGTCACGTGGCTTTCCCAAGGGGGGTTTATTTGTCCTGGCAGTCGGTAAATGCTGGCATCGTATGTACACTGAGCTGTGCACCCACTAACCATTAAAAAATAAAATGAAGATTCACACACAGCCATTAAAGTGGTTGTAAACCCTTACAATCCACTTTTTGCTACAGGTAAGATTATAATAAGGCTTACCTGTAGCAAAGTGTCAATATTTTCTGTGGCCATCATTATTTTCCAGCACTGCCTTAATCCTCTTGGGCATGGAGTTCACCAGAGCTTCACAGATTGCCACTGGAGTTCTCTTCCACTCCTCCATGATGACATCACGGAGCTGGTGGATGTTAGAGAGAGGTGTTAGAGACCTTGCGCTCCTCCACCTTTCCGTTTGAGGATGCCCCACAGATGCTCAATAGGGTTTAGGTCTGGAGACATGCTTTGCCAGTCCATCACCTTTACCCTCAGCTTCTTTAGCAAGGCAGCGGTGTTGTGGGAGGTGTGTTTTGAGGTTGTAATCATGTTGTAATGCTTCCCTGCAGCCCAGTCTCCGAAGAGAGGGGATCATGCCCTGCTTCATTACGTCATAGTACATGTTGGCATTCATGGTTCCCTCAATGAACTGTAGCTCCTCAGTTCCGGCAGCACTCATGCAGCCCCAGACCAGGACACTCCCACCACCATGCTTGACTGTAAGCAAGACACACTTGTCTTTGTACTCCTCACCTGGTTGCCGCCACACACGCTTGACACCATCTGAACCAAATAAGTTTATCTTGGTCTTATCAGACCACAGAACATGGTTCCAGTAATCCATGTCCTTAGTCTGCTTTTCTTCAGCAAACTGCTGGCTTTCTTATGCATCATCTTTAGAAGAGGCTTCCTTCTGGGATGACAGCCATACAGACCAATTTAATGCAGTATGCGTATGGTCTGAGCACTGGCAGGTTGACCCGCCACCCCTTCAACCTCTGCAGCAATGCTGGCAGCACTCATATGACTATTTCCCAAAGACAGCCACTGGATATGACTTTGAGCACGTGCACTCAACTTCTTTGGATGGTGAGGCCTCTTCTGAGTGGAACCTGCTAAACCGCTGTATGGTTTTGGCCATCGTGCTGCAGTTCAGTTTCAGGGTCTTGGCAATCTTCTTATAGCCTAGGCCAGTGACGGCGAACCCGTGGCATGTGTTCTACAGCCGGCAGGCAGAGCTCTCTCTGTGGGCACGCTAGGAAGAAAAGCACATACTGACACTGACCAGCCATCCATACAAGCTGATTCGTCCACACCGAACCCCCCATCGAACTACATCTTACACAAGTCTATAGGGCCAGCGGTGACGTGCCCGAGGTGGGCATGAATAAGAAGAAGCGGATCCCACACGGCTCTGGGGCCAGGGATGACGTGCAGGCGGGAATCCATTCATACAAGCTGTCTAGTCCACACCGCACCCCCCATTAAACTACATATCCCAAAAGTCTCTGGGGCCATCAGTGATGTGTCTGGGGTGGGCATGACTGAGAGAACACGGCTCCCACGCGGCTGGGATCAGGGGTGACGTGCGAGCGGGAATGAGTTGCTGGATTAGGAGACACACAGACACTGGAGACAGGTGAAATGTTTAATGTGGACATTATGTGTAGATAAAATATCCATTCTGTCCATGGTGTCCTGCTTCTTAGAGGCAGAGGCTCAATCTGCTGCTTTACTGTACATCCTGCAGACCAGAGCCATGCAATACCTGTACCACCTGTTGTTGGGTACCTTCCCCTTTAACTCCTTCCTGTCCGGTTTCACCTCCTTCATCTTGGCCCTGTGTCTAGGATCCAGATTAACCCCCAAAATAAAGAAGAATTCCTAGGAATCTCTCCAGAAAGTGCCTTTGCAGATCTTCTCTTTGCCAATACAATTCTTCACTTGCATGTCATAAACTTTGTTGGATGAAATTATGGTTTTTCTTCATTGAAAAAATAAATATCCAGCAATGGATCCTTACCAGTGCTCAGCAAATGCATCCTTACCAGTGCTCAGCATATGCATCCTTACTAGTGCTCAGCAAATGCATCCTTAGCAGTGCTCAGCAAATGCATTATTACCAATGCCCAGCAAATGCATCCTTATCCAAAAATACATGCACATGTAGAGTTGATGTTTTTTGCAATAAAAACTGTATAATTGAAAGCTCTGTTACTGTGTTTTTCTTTTAAGACAAAAACTAAACTAAGGTTTTTCTAAACGAAATCCTCTGTATTCAGGTTTAATTGCAGTGTTGGCACTTTGCAAAACAAAACCAACTTATTTATTTCAGCTTAGGCACTCGGGCTCAAAAAGGTTCGCCATCACTGGCTTAGGCCATCTTTATGTAGAGCAACAATTCTTTTTTTCAGATCCTCAGAGAGTTCTTTGCCATGAGGTGCCATGTTGAACTTCCAGTTACCAGTATGAGAGAGTGAGAGCGATAACACCAAATTTAACACACCTGCTCCCCATTCACACCTGAGACCATGTAACACCAATAAGTCACATGACACCAGGGAGGGAAAATGGCTAATTGGGCCCAATTCGAACATTTTCACTTAGGGGTGTACTCACTTTTGTTGCCAGCAGTTTAGACATTAATGGCTGTGTGTTGAGTTATTTTGAGGGGACAGCGAATTTACACTGTTATACAAGCTGTACACTCACTACCTTACATTGTATCAAAGTGTCATTTCTTCAGTGTTGTCACATGAAAAGATATAATAAAATATTTGCAAAATTTTGAGGGGTGTACTCACTTTTGTGAGATACTGTATCAGCTCACACGATTTCTGCTAAAATCAACAGGTATGTTTTCCATTTTTAAAACAGGTATAAAAAAAATATGTTTAGTGGTGTATACAGCAGACAAAAAAAGGGAGTGAAATCCATTGTTAGGGTTTACACATTTTTTAGGCTACCCAATGGATAAACCCAAATTAAGTGTTCTCATGAAAACAAGACCCAGAATTATTTGTAACCCTTTGTAATAATCTGTACAGGGAAGAGAGTCTGTTTTCAATTTTCACTATTTCAAAATTGGATCTTGTTTTCATTGAACTTGCATTCAAGGTGAATGGCTATGAGGTTTGCAGGTCTCCTTTACCAGTTCATTGAACTGGGGGTAACAGTCTTGAGGGGCCATTAAGAAAGAAATAAGTTACGCATAAACCCTTGTCCAGTTGGTGCTGCACCTCCACCTGAGCAACAGATATGATAAGAACCATCAGTCTGGCATACCTGGGGTGCTTCTTTGTGGGGACACCCTTCAAAGCATGCTTATCCTTCAGCCATAGGAATACCAACCTGTATTCCTGGTGTGTCTGTCTAGTATCTCTTGAGAAGGAAGGACCGTACTTACTTGACACAACACTAGAGAACACATTAAATACTAACGTTTATTATTGATTTCAAATACTGGATTAGCTTCAAATAAATAATAAACTCACACCTGTTACACATACCTGTCTATAATTATCATCAGCAATGCAGTCAGACTTCAATGTATAATACAACTAACTAGTGCAGCGTTCTGTAAAAGGTACAAGTGGGAACAGTAAAATGCGAGTCTTCGGGCCCTATGTGTGTTATCATAACTTAATGTTGCTCTTTTGTAGAGAGTTCATAAAAATGAAAGAAGTTGGGCTACAAAGATTGCCTATAAGTTCTGCCACCGGGCCAGTCCCAATGTGCCAACCCTTGTCCACAATATACAGCACAGTTTTGTTTAAAATGGTTGACCTTTCAGAAGGAAATGTGTGAACTGTTTGGTAAAGGAAACAAACAATCTTGAATGCTCTTTGGCTGTATTTCTGCAGCTGTCATGTTCCCTATGCAATGATAGTGAAGCCCCACATTATCTCAAGGGGGTGGGAGAAGAACAAGTGTCCATCAGACATTGAATTCTTTTTTTTTTTTTTAAAACAAAAGACCCCCCTGCGTTGCCCTTTTATCCGCATGGGATCAAAGAAGTGATCTGCATATGAAAGGTTTATAGTATTATGCAACCTAAATTAGCCAGTCCTCACCCCACCAGTATCTAGACCTTCACAACAAAAACACTCACATCTGCTCAATCAATTGTCCTATACTCTCTGTTTCTCTATTTTCAACTCAGCATGTCAAGTCAATCAGTTTATTAGATTATGGTTTGGAAAGTCAATCTCAGTGTTTTCTCAAAACTAAGTAGGGAAATAGGACTTATTGTTTAGTTTCAAGTGCCAGGGTGCTAAATGTTTTCAACATTTCATTTCAAACCAACAGATTTATCAAATGCATGATCTTAGAAAAAATTAGTTGTAGAGTATAAAGCCATAGATGGTGTTTATTCCACTATACAAGTGTCTTCTGTGCTACCAGTGTGTATATAGTGTTAAAGATAGTATAGACATACAGTATCATAAGTGTCTCCCTTCACCTTTGCAATCAGTATAGAACTATTTCTCTGTCAGTAACACAGAGGTGATTAGGGATAACCCAGATCTGCAGACATGCATTATATACTGTGAAAAGGGGTCGGATCGCTCATTTTTAAACAGATTGTCCCATGTAAGACCAGCTTTATTTAGATCAAGAAATGTTGTATGTATGTATGTATGTATGTATGTATGTATAAAGCATCTTTTTTTTTTTTTTTTTACCCAGGAGCTCATATCAGTTATCTAGCCAAGCACAGATTATTAGCAGCAAGTCACCCATTTCTTGTGATCACGTGACACACAGACCTTTTATAGACACTACCTTGACAGTTTAATTAAAAGCAGCTTATCCGTATATCCGTGTAGGAAGAGTACACCCTAGAGTAATGCCGCGTATACACGAGCAGACTTTATGGCAGACTTTACTCGGCGGACTTTTCAACGGACTTTGTCGGCTAGGTGCGCCGGACTTAAAAACGGACGGACTTGGACACACACACGATCACTCCAAAAGTCCGCTGGTTTTGAACGCGGTGACGTACAGCACGTACGAGGGGACTATAAAAAGGAAGTTCAAGCCCCACTACGGCACCCTTTGGGGCTCCTTCTGCTAATCTCGTGTTTATCACGTGTTAGTAGACGTTTGGTTAGAGATGATTCGCGCTTTTCACGCTTCAGCTTATTTCGATCGTTTTCTGCGGTTCAGTTTGTGCTTGTGAGGTTTGTATCTGCTTTTCAGTGTGTGTTGGTCAGTTCGTAACCTGCCTAGCAGGCTGTTCTGGTCCACTCGTTCCTGATTTTCAGGTCGTTCTTCATAGGCATTGCTGTTCTTCAGTGCGTTTGTTATAAGTTTTTTTGTTTGACCAGCCGACCGTTTTGAAGCCATGTCGCGTGGACGTACTCGTTCTCGAGTTCGTGCTGCGTGGGGACTTGGTGTTGGGGTTAATACTTTGACCCAAGTCCAGTCCATGAACAGGGGGAGGAGGAGTTCATGGATGAAGAATTGGTTGCGCCAGCGTGACCAATTCTCGCATATGCCTTTGCTCCGTGAGATTCGTGAGAATAATCCTGAGGATTTCAGGAATTATCTCCATTTTTGAACGTCTGCTGGCTATGCTGACCCCCTATATCAGCAGGCAGGATACCTGCATGAGGCAAGCCATCAGTCCAGAGCAGAGGCTAGTTGCCACTTTACGTTACTTGGCATCTGGGAGAAGTCTTCAGGACTTGAAGTTCTCGACAGGCATCTCCCCCCAGGCTCTGAGGATAATAATTCCAGAGACTTGTTCTGCCATCATTCAGGTCCTGCAGAAGGACTATATGAAGGTAAGTTTTATCCTTTAACATTACATGATATGTATTAAATGTTTGCTAATGTATTGTCTAAATGTCATGGTTACCTAATTACCATGCTTGGAATATGCTGTGAATGTCCCCTTTATCTTCATGCATGCCTGTTTTTTTACATTAATCATTTTTTGCCCTACATGCATCTTTACCTTCAATAACCTCCCCACCATGCAATCCTGGGTCCATTTATATGTCTAGCCTATAGTCCCTTGAACAATGTATATTGTCAGCTCCATTGTACTGTTTGACCCTCCCCCACCCCCTCAAATGTTTGAAACTGTCAGGTGTGTTTTTGACCCTAATTAGAACCCCTCCCCCACCCCCTCAAATGTTTGAAACTGTCAGGGGTGTTTTTGACCTTCATTATAACCCCTCCCCCACCCCCTCAAATGTTTGAAACTGTCAGGTGTGTTTTTAGGGTCTCTAGTGACTTTAATTGATGAGTGTGAGTGCATGAATGCATGAGATATATGTGTAATGTCTGTGGTGGCCACCAGCACACAATAGGACTTTTATCTGCCCTATTTTTTAAATACACATGGTTGTTGGATTATGTTTCTACATATTGTGACACAATAAAGTTTTTGTAGGTTCAACTGTTTGTTCTTGAGCGGACCATCTTTTTTTGGGGGGATCTCCTCTTGACCCCTTCCTTCCCTTTCTTATATATGCTTTATGGTCCATTGAACAACCGTTTGACAGCTAGTCAGCTACATACCACTGAGTTATATGATTAATGATACGGGTGACATGAGAGGCATATTAATCTGATTAATTACCACAGTGGGAGGGAATTCCCCTCCCCCCGTTTGTCACCCTAGAACCTACTATTGGATGACTTTAAGGTGTCCTTCCCCCCCTTTCTTTTCATATGTGTTTTTAACCCTAATTAGAACCCCTCCCCCTCAAATGTTTGAAACTGTCAGGTGTGTTTTGACCCTAATTAGAACCCCTCCCCCACCCCTTCAAATGTTTGAAACTGTCAGGTGTGTTTTTGACCCTAGTTAGAACCCCTTCCCCACCCCCTCAAATGTTTGCAACTGTCAGGTGTGTTTATTAACCTAATTATTACCCCTCCCCCCACATTCAAATTGATCAATGGGCCATCAGAGGGGGTGAGTAATCTTATAAGTGGGCCTTATGTTTTTTAGAATTAAAATTTCAAACACACATATTAATAATGTTCGACTGCTGTTGTTCAATAATGTTTTTGTGTAATCTGATATCCAAGTTATGTTTAAAAGTACTTATCTTATTTTTTTTTTCACTCCACAGTTTCCTTCCAGTACACAGGAATGGCAGACTGTGGCCTCCCAGTTCGCTGACCGTTGGGACTTTCCCAACTGTGTCGGGGCGATTGATGGGAAGCATGTGCGCATTGTGCCACCACCCCATTCGGGGTCTTATTTCTATAAGAGCCCTTTCACACTGGGGCGGTTTGCAGGTGCTATTGCGCTAATAATAGCGCCTGCAAACCGACCCGAAAGTGCCGCTGCTGTGTATCCAGTGTGAAAGCCCCGAGGGCTTTCACACTGGAGCGATGCGCTGGCAGGACTGTAAAAAAAGTCCTGCCAGCAGCATCTTCGGAGCGGTGAAGGAGCGGTGTGTATACCGCTCCTTTACGGCTCCTGCCCATTGAAATCAATGGGACGGCGCGGCTATACCGCCGGCAATGCGCCTCTGCAGAGGCGCTTTGCGGTGGTATTTAACCCCTTCTCGGCCGCTAGCGGGGCGGTTTTACGCCGCTATTATTTACTAATAATAGCGGCGTTTTACCGCCGACGCCGCCCCCCGCCCCAGTGTGAAAGGGCTCTTACTACAAGGGGTTCCATAGTATAGTTTTGATGGCGGTGGTCTCGGCACATTTGGACTTTCTGTTTGTGGACGTGGGGAAGAACGGCCGGATGTCTGACGGAGGAGTCTTTGCACAGACCGAGCTGTGCCAGCGTCTCTAGACTGGTGGCCTAGGATTGCCACCTGATGACCAGAATGTGGATGGACTCCCCTCAGTTTTTATCGCTGATGAAGCGTTTGCTCTCGGCGAGCACTTGATGAGGCCGTTCCCCCAAAGGATACTCACCCCTGAGAGGAGGGTATTTAATTACCGGCTGGCCAGAGCAAGAAGAGTTGTGGAGAATGCCTTTGGGATTCTGGCCAGCCGGTTCCATTTGTTCCTCTCAGCCATAAATCTGGCGGACTATAAAATTAATCATGTCATACTGGCTTGCTGCATACTCCATAATTTTTTAAGAAGACATTCTGCTACATATATGACCTCTGTTGGGCCTGAGGCCGGACTTGTACTTGATCAAACACTGACAGGCCTGGAAATTGGCCATATTGGCTTGGCCCCCCAAACCGCAAATCAAGTGCGTGACCGATATGTGAATTATTTTAATGGTCGGGGGGCCATTGCTATTCAACAAGAGCTATAATTAAAAAAAAATAAATAAAGAAAATACATTTTGGCTAAAATATCTTGTTTTTCTTTTTGTTTGCATTTAGTTTTGTCTGTCTCCTAGTGCACTTGTAGTAGTGGCAAGTGCATTTACCTTTAGTTAATAAGGCCCTTTGTCACTGTAACCACACCAAAATTAGCAAAACATCTTATTGATAAATAATCAGCCACACACATTGTAGTAGTAAAAACATTTTACTGTGTGCACATTGAAAGGTGCATTTTTTGGAACTTTTTTTTTGTTTGTTTAAAAAAATAATATATATTTTTTAGGTTATTAAAGGCATATTTAAACAAAAATATACCTTGTTTACAAAATTACAATTAACAAAAGTGTTTTAAAAAACATACAAAAAAATAAAAGAACTTACAAAGTTCAACATGTTAATAACGGTGCTGGTGATGTCACCCTTGTAAATCCTAAAATTTCCAGATGCTCAAAGTCAGTGCTATCTCCCATCATGGGGGAGCAATGTACGTGTTTTGCGTGTGCAATCCCTTTGTTCCTCTCACAAAATAACATTTTGATGATGAAGGGGTTGCAAACACAAAACAAGTACATTGATATCCCCTGATGGAACACCGTGTGCATCTGCAAAAATATTGTTTTTAAGGAAAAAACTACAAAATTGTAAGAAGAAACAAACTTGACAAAGAAATGAAGAACATGATTGATGTTTTTAGGCAAAACGTTATTATATTCTGCCCAAGACATCAATCATGTTCTTTATTTCCTGTTGCATGGTGTCCAGGCGAATTTTCATGCTGTCAATTTGGTCACGCATTCGATCAATTTGGCCATAACACAACATTATCTGGCCAATAAGTCTTTGGGCACTGTCTGTGCTGAATGGCTCTGCCGCTTGGCCTTCCACAACCAGAAGCTCACCTAAAATGTGTGTAAAAAAAAATGGGTTAAAATATGCACGCCTAAATACATTACATTAAGCTGGGGTGTCAGTCACTCACTTGGTGGGGTTGAAGGCTCGCACACTTCCTCCACCTCTCCTTCCTCCAGCTTGTCGGGTGGGCGTGGTCTTGGGCTGGGGCTTAGGGTATCTTCAACCTCAGGCTGGTGACTTTGGGGGGGTCCTGAGATCCTTGGACTGTTGTCTGAGTCTTTTCTCCCCTATGATAATTCAACAAAAGGTATAGTTAAAACACAGTGATATTTTATATTTTTCTAATTAATATGAAACGTTGGTTATGAGTTGTGGACAATTGCCTTTTTTTGTCCTCGAAAATTTAGAAGACAGGATGAAAATTCCCTCTGAACAACAATTATAAACAATACACATTTTCATGCAAGTTTCACAGATGCAGACACCTCAATGATCTCCTATGTGTATTACCCCTCAAAAATTTCTTTATGGTCACATAGTACACTAGTGCTCGTGAGTCCAGATGTGGAAACAGCTGCTGTGTCCTGTCCTTACATTACACTGAATCATTTTTGAAGAAGCATTATATTTTCAAACACATCTACACCACATCAACAAATTTTGGGAATACGACAAATTATCAAGACCTAAATGTATGTCCAACCCTGTACCATCGTATTTGGCGAAAAAATAACGTAATTTTCTTTAGTATCATCTGTATTTTACAAAGAACGGTCTTTACAAACGATGCTGTATAAACGAAAAAAATATGGATCAGCATGCAAGTTAAGTATCTCACTAGGAACACACAACAAGTACTTACTTTTTTTAAGCAGCTTCTTTATTCGCCAATATTTTTCTGGCTCCCTACTTTTGATGTCAGACCACCGCTTCCTCAATTGTTCTTTAGAACGTTTAGTGCCAAATTTAGCTTCTAGAGTGGTGACAACTGAGGGCATTATTTTGTCCTTACGCATATTCGGTCGTGTGTATGGTCCTTTTTTCCCATCGTAGTCCTCCCTTCTCAATATGGACACCATCTGTACCATCTCTTCAAAAGCCATGTTGGAGGCCTTATATCTCCTCCGTAATTTGGATGGTTGTGGCTCCGGGCTTTCCTCCGTGCTACTTCCAGTTAATCTCTCCGCCATCTTTCTCTATCTACTCCCACTGCGCAACGAAGAGTGAAGGGGCGGGGAAAAATCGTACTAAAGAACGTCAGGGGCGGGCGACGCAGGCGGAGCATGACACATGCGCAGTGTATATAAAGCTATTATGATGGCCTACGTATGTCCGTGCGGAAGTAGTGAGCGTCAGAAACGAAGGTAAGATTAAACATGGGGGGGTGTGTGTGTGTGTGTGTATATGTGTCCCCTAGATTCTTCACAAAATAATCCTGGGAGTTCTGACTGACATTACAGTTTTGATCTTGTGTCTTGTCTTTCAGCAAAAATGAATCCCTTTAAAGAGGCTGATTTTTTGTCCAGATTTATAGATTTATATCAGGAAAACAAAAACCTGTGGGAGGTCAAACACCCACTATATTTCAATCGAGCTGTAAAGAAGGCAACACTGGGCACACTTTTAGAATTTGTGAAGACTCGAGTCCCCCAGGCAGACCTCAAGTTTGTGGACAAGAAAATTGGTATCTTGCGAAACATGTATAAGCGGGAACACAATAAAATCCAGGAGTCGCTCAGATCCGGAGCAGCAGCCGACCAAGTTTATGTACCCAAGTTGTGGTACTACCACAAAATGCGATTCCTGGATGACCAAACAGAAGCCAGGCAATCACTTTCGACCCTTCCCCCCACCCTTCCCTCCAGCCTTCCCCCCACTCTTCCCTGCAGCCTTCCATCTACCTCCACCCCAGCTGAGGAGTCCCAGGAAGAACTGGGCCTTTTCATCCTTGATGAAGTGGATGCGCCCAGCTTCAGCCAGGTATACTTTTTTGTGGAATTTGTGATTGTGTAAATGTTATTAATGATGTTAACGTCTCAAATTTTTAAGTGCTTCATAAAAAATGACTTCATCACAAATATTAATATGTAGACATATCACTAGACAGTAGTGGCCAAAAATATACTTCTGCATAGGTGTACGCAGCCTCTTGCATTAGGGTGTGCACCCCAAAGCTCAAATACATATGCATGTGTATATGTACTGATGGTGTCAGTAGGGCAGTGGACAGTGTCAGTAGTTTTATTTTATTTTTTTATAAATTATTTTATTTTGTAACATTTTTTTGGGGGATGAAATATCAGTGGTCTAAACAGGGGGAAATATACCACACAAGGCGATTAGGGTGTGCCCAGGCACACCTGGCACACCCTGTGCGCACGCCTATGTACTTCAGATATTGTTGATCAGCTAGAATAATTGTGGGGTCAAATAGATAGCCTTTACTATTTGTCATGAGCTGAAAATTGTGTATGATTGCGTAACCCAAAATTACAACTATGTCCCTTTTTTGACACAGGATGACCTCAGCCAGGAGGAGGCTTTGACCAGTGGGAGAGAGAAGGAGGCCTTGCCCTGTAGGAGAGAGGAGGAGGCTGTGGCTGGGCCCAGTAGAAGCCGCACGCAGTGTCAGGTGCCTCCCCTCTGCATTACCACCAAAAGGCCCAGAAGAATGACACAAACTGAGGAGGAATCCCTAGCCCTCATTCATGAAGCAAGCCAAATAATAAGCACACCACCCAATGCAGAGGAGGCGTATGGGACATATATGGCCAGCAGATTGCTGAAACTGGAAAAGGGGCAACGCCTCCTCTGTGATGGTCTTATTTTGCAGGCCTATCAGAAGGGCTTGAGAGGGCAGCTTACTGCTACAACCTATCATGCAGATAAAGCCACTCCTCCTCCTCCTCCTCCTCCTGCCCCAAGTACACCACCAGAGGCACAGCCTCCATGGAAGGCTGCAGAAAAGCGTGGAGCGAAGGCTGCAGAGAAGCGTGCAGGGAAGGCTCCACGGAAGACTCGAAAGTGATTGCCTGGCTTCTGTCTGGTCTGACTATGCTCCCTGTGCTCCCTAGTCGCAAGATACCAATTTTCTTGTCCTAAAACTTGATGTGTGTCCTGGGGGACGAAAGGCTTCACAGATTCCAAAAGTGTCTCCAGTGTTGCCTTCCTAATTTTTTGTTAACCAAAATAAATGGATTTTTTAGTTACCTTACATTATTGACTATGTGTTTTGATTCCAAAACGACATTTTGTTTGGGAGTAGGCAGGTACAGGTCAAAAAGACTATGGGGTTGATTTAATAAAAGGAAATAGACTGTGCACTTAAAGAGGGGAGACACCTGGGAAAAGGAGAGGCTGCCCACCCCAAAATCATAAAAATAGGAATTTACCCCCAGAAGGTAAAGGGGCTTTGGAGGCAGCAGATAACAATGGAGATGTTGTATGGTATAAAAAGTAGCTTTATTAATGCATGAAACATCGGAGTAAAAACATGAACTGTGTACATCGAGCTATAAAAAGGGCACAAAAGTATTTATATACATAAGTGATGTGTTGAAAAAGAGCTTGGATATTTCTGACGCGTTTCGACCCCATCGGGTCTTCTTCAGAGGAAATGCATGCGCTGTAGGAGAATTTTGTATACATGAAACAATAGTACCAATAAGGTTGTCTATACTTGTAAATAATGAGCACAGTTATATATGATAAAACTTTTTGAGCATAATTACCCAAGGGTATGCGTATAGCTGTATCTTCTGAGCTTGCGATTTTAGAAGTCGCCTCTACCATCAGATTTAGACACCAAGGCCCCACGGTCAGCCACCACCCCAAGAGGGGGGAGCTTGAGCAGCAGCTGTGCGACTTACGATGGCTTACACTTAGGAAGAACCCCCACACCTGGTAAGGGGCATGTGGATCAGCAGCACCCGCAATCTAAACACCAAGCAGCGACATAAGTAGAAGCATGTAGAGGTTTTTTTAAAAATTTGTATCGATCAATGATAAAAGTATCAAGATATCTATAAAATTTCTCTACAGGCTGGTGGGCCTAAATTATATCAGAGTAAAGATCTTTATATATGTTAGTCAAGGTTTTTAAAGCAGGTGTATGAGCATTGCGTAAAAGGAAAAATAAATTAAAATAAAGAATATATGTGCAGACCAATTGAGGAAATGGAAAGGGGCAAGAAGGAACAAGGAAGAAAAAAGGGGGAAAGGGGAGGAGCGGGGGGGGGGGGAGGGAATGAAAGTAGGGGAGGAAGGGACATGGAAAGAGGGGCAAGGAAAGGAAAAACAAATGGGGGACCAGGGGGAAAGAGGAAAAGGGGAGGGGGAAGAACAGAAGGGGAACAAAGAAAAAACAGGGAAAGGAAAAGGAAAGGGGAGAAAGTATCTTAGGCCTAGATATGGAGGGGAAAAAAAAAAAAAAGGAAGAAAGGATAGAAAAAGAAAAGAAAGAAAAGGATGGTCAGAGGTGAACAGGGGGAGAGGGAAGGGTTAAATGGACGGGGGAGGTGCTGAAGAAAAAAGTGCTGAACAAGTGCGATGGCTGGAAGAAATTGTGATATATTAGAGGGAGATAGCTAAAAGGAAACAAATGAGAATATCGTGCAAATAAGTGAGAAATGAAAAAAGGAATGTAGTGCAATTAAGTGATAAGTGGGTGATGGAGGAAAAATATAACAGTGTGTGAGGGTAATTGTATAATGAGTGACAAATTGTGAAAGTGTTTAGAATGCAAATCAGAGATTTAGCTCTAAGTGCCAGATAAACGGCAGTGCTCCATGTGCAAAAAACAATCTGGGAAGTTGCACCAAAGAGGATGTTGTGGCTGTGTATGAAATTGCAAGATATGTTACAATCAGGCTAACAGTGCAAGAGTTAGTCTAATATGGGAGTTGATAAATACCTGAGTTTCAGGAGCTTCTTATGGAAGTAATGTTTCCTGATAGAGCTTTGGGTATCAAATGCAGATCCCCTCTGCAAGTGCAATTGCTCCAGAGCTTAGTAAATTAGGTAAGGCTTAACTTTGCAAAGAGTACCCAATCCTGTGCAAGGAAAATTCAAAAAACAGCATTTTTGCTTGCACATGATTGGATTATGGAAGTCAGCAGAGCTTCTGCTCATTTACTAAGCTCTGGAGCAACTGTTCTTGCAGAGGGCAACTGCACTTTGCAAAGTGCATAGTCTTTTTCCCTTTAGTAAATCAACCCCTATGTGTGTTTGTTCCAAAAGGCTAAATCATTTAGAAAATCAAGTGCAAAGTACTAGTGGAAAGTGCACTTTAGAAATTGCACTGCAAGTGTACTTGTTGGAAGTGCAGTCGCTGTAAATCTGAGGGGAAGAGCTGAAATGAGGGGAAGCTCTGCTTATTTTATCATACAATCATGTGCAAGAAAAAGGTTTTAATTTTTTTTGTGGTTCCTTGCATGTGCCCCTCGGATCCACAGCGAAGGCACTTCAAAATGCTCTTTCTGTGCAATTCCAAGTACAATTTGCACTTGTAGTGAAAAATTAATTTGACTTGGGAAAATAAACCCCCCTATGTCTAATTAACAAGGGACACCAACCTCATTAAGGTTCATTAAAACAACACAAAATATTAAGGTTATTGTGGTAACTTGAAACTACAAAAAAAAACAAAAAAACATTTTGTATAATTTAGCACACATTGTAAAATAGATAGTGTTTAAACCAAAAAAAAAAAAAAAAAAAGATGAGTCCAAAATCTAATTTAATACTTTATTTATGGAGGTCTGGCTTTTTAAAAATATCATATTAGTCATGGCATGAGGTTAAATCATGAAGAAAGTAGTTTGTGAGAACTCTGTGTGAATATAAAGCAGCAAAACAACTTCATTCCTCTCGCATTATAAAAAAAAAAAAAGCGCTGTATTAAAAGACCACAGAAGAGGAATGTGCAAGCTTCAATACGAAGGCTAGTTTTACCAGACCAAGCGCTTCCATCTTGTAATTGCTTCAGAGCATGCGTCAGTTTGAGTTCGTTGGACTAGCACACAGACGACCGGTTTGTCCGCTAGAAAGAAGACTCCGTCGGATAGATTTAAAACATGTTTCAAGTCCGTCCAACTTTTTCGCAAACAAAGTCCGCTGGAGCCCACACACGATCTAATTGTCCGACGAAATCCCGACCGCCGGGCAAAGTCTGCCATAAAGTCCACTCGTGTGTACGCGGCATAAGTGTCTCGATTAAATTTGGAAGAAAAGATAACTGGGAGTTAGAGCTGCATGATTAATCGTTAAGAATCAAAATCGCGATTCTACTCCCCTCCCGATCTTAAAACAGCATTTACCGATTCTATGTAACAAGTGCAGAAAGTTCTCTGCTCACTTCTGACAGCTGACGAAAAAAAAATCCAGGCAGCCTGCCAAGTTTATCTCAACATCACTGATAACGATAAACAAAGTAACAGTTGGTTCTTAGATCAAAGCAATGAACTTTGGTCTGTAAATAAGGTCAGTTTAACCACTTAAAAACTAAACCTTTTTCTACACTTGCTGCTTACAAGTTAAAATCAGTATTTTTTGCTAGGAAATTACTTAGAACCCCCAAACTTTATATATTTTTTAGCAGAGACCCTAGAGCAGTGATGGGGAACCTTGGCACCCCAGATGTTTTGGAACTACATTTCCCATGATGCTCATGCACTCTACAATGTAGTGGAGCATCATGGGAGATAAAGTTCCAAAACATCTGGGGTGCCAAGGTTTGCCATCACTGCCCTAGAGAATAAAATGGTGGTTGTTGCAATATTTTATGTCACATTGTATTTGCGCAGCAGTCTTTCCAACGCAATTTTAATGAATTTAAAAAAAACTAAACAGTAAAGTTAGCCCAATTTTTTGTAAAATGTGAAAGATGATGTTACTCTGCGAGAATCGTGATCTTTATTATAAGAAAAAAATTGTGATTCTCATTTTAGCCAGAATCGTGCAGCACTACTGGGAGTTGTAATGTATTAAGCCCCCTGTTAGTCCAAAATTATTTTGTTTTCTGACATTTAACAGTGCTAGTGTGACAATGTCATTTCCAAAACAAGTTGGAACAGACGTTAAATTACACACACCTGTTGTAACACCTCTTTATTATAGGGGTATGTGGAGCAATACTTTTTTTGATATTAAAAAATATAAATGTGAAACCACATCCATCACCTGTGGGAAAAATTTGGGGATAAATTGTTGGCTTTAGCCCTGGTTCACATTGCAGCGATTAGGCATGCGATTTGACATGTCAAATCGTATGCCAACTCCGTGGCTATTGCTGGAAATGGCACCATCCGAATTGGTGCGACGCTGCCTTTGCGGCGCCGCAATGGACCTGTCAGAGCCCTGCTGTCTTCTATGGGAGATCGGATGAAAACGGATCCACCTGTTCTCTTTCATCCAATTCCATCTGCCAGACGGATGGAAAGTAGGGTTTCCATCCATCTGGACTTGGCGGACTGGATCGGATAGCAGTGTATGTCAGAGGACATGTCACAACTGACATCTGTCGCTCTATAAAGGTAATTGGAGCGTCCAATCAGGTCCACTGAAAAACGGACAGGCGGACCTGATCAGACAGCATGTGTAAAAGGGGCCTAAGGCTCGATTCACATCTATGCATGTTGCTTTTGAGCATTTCTGCAATGCTTTTTGCTGTGCTTTCTGCATTTTTATACCATGTTTTTACTGCTATTTTACGTTTTGCATGCTTTTTTTTGGGGGGGGGGGATTAGTTGTTGGGCAGATTTAAAAATGCAAATCGCAGTAAAAACACACTATATGCTTTTCTGCAGCTTCTCTATTGAAATCTAACAAAGCCAAAAAAAGCACCTTTTTGAGTTTAAAAAAGTCCCTGACTCTTTCCAAAAATGCAGAGGCACAAAAATGCATTGATATGAACATATTCCATAGGAACTCATGTTAAAAAAATGTTCTGCATTTCTGCAAAAAGCATGAAAAAACGCATTGGTGTGAATGGAACCTAAATTAGCCCTCGTATGTATGAATGTGAATTAAGCTGGATACACACAGCCAAAAATGGTCAGTTTGGCAGGAACTGGCCGACTTCTGGACCATGTGTACTCGTCCGGCAGAAGCCGGTCTCATGACTGGCTTCTGTTAAAAAAAGCATGCTGGAAAACCAGCATCCAATCAGCGCTCTCAGCCAATGGCTGTGAGCATTGATGACTGTGTTCTGGTGGGAACACAATATCTCAGTGGGGTGATTACTGCACTAACATCAGATGTGCTACTGTGGAGATCTGTACGTTTTTTTTTATTGAACGAAAAAAAAAAAAAAGTTCTGTGTGTACCCAGCATTAGAGAACTTAGATTATAAGCTCCTTGAGGGCAGCGATTGATGTGAATGTATAATTTAGATATAAAGTGCTATGCAGATTGTTCGCACTATATAAATACCTGTAATAAATAAATGGAAAAACATTGTTCACAGTACTACTTTTTATATATTGTACATTAACTTTGTTTAAAATCAATAAAATTATTGAGAATAAATATTTTTACATGTTATAGATATTTCTTTCAAACTGATTAGTTACTTAATTTTACCCAATAGTTTGTTTTGTTTTACAGGTTATATTTGCCCTAAACCAAACCCTCTTACAACAGGAGAGTCGCAGAGCAGGCAGCCTTCAAGCTCCATACACAACAGAGGACCTCATTAAACATTACAATTGTGGAGATCTGAATTCCATCATTTTTAACCATGATTCTTCGCAAGTATGTTACCGCTATATATACACACAAACACACTGTATTTATGCACATTATTTTATCAATCCTTTGTATGCCAGGGGAGATGTAACGATGTATGTGGTTTTCCCATTTAAAAAAATGTTAAACAATCAACTATGCTATCTAAGTATCCTAGAGCTCTACCTTCTGGCATCTTAAAGCTGTGCTTGGCCTTCATACCAGCAGCCTCTTAATGTTTTTTAGGACCTCAGCTGGGTTTTATTTATGGCATGGCTCAGAATCTTTATTAGGATCTTATTCATGGCATGGCTCAGAATCTTTATTAGGTTCTTATTACATGGAGTGGCTTAGATGAACAATAATAATTATGCTAAATGTAGCTAAACGCAGGAGTGCCATTGTCAATGAGGCCTTAGTGTGGTCCTAAATATCTTTAGCACTGACACTGTGGGGCAACAAAGTGACTGAATGGTTAGCACTTCCACCTAGCAGCACTAGGATTGTTGATTTGAATCCCAACCACAGCACTACCTGTGTGTAGTTTGCATGTTCTCCCTTGTGCCTGTGTGGGTTTCCTCTGGGTACTCTGGTTTCTCCCCACACTCCAAAGACATGCTGGTAGGATAATTGGCTCCTGTTTAAATTGGCCCCTAGTATGTGTATGTATGAATGTGAGTTAGGTACCTTAGATTGTAAGTTCCTTGGGGGCTGGGACTGATGTATGATGGTGAATGTACAATATACTGTATGTGTACAGCGCTGTGTAAATTGATGGCGCTATAATAAGTAAATATTGCAAGATTGGTGGTCTGCATTTTCATTTTTGTTACTTTTTTGTGTGTCTTGTGGTTGTGCTAACACCATCACTATAAATGTTTTTGTAGGTGCCTCATATTTTAAATTCCTCATTGCCACCTCATGAACGAATAACTGCAAAGGAGATTGATATCTATTTTCGACAAGAGCTTATATATAAGAGGAATGAGCGAATGGGGAGGAGAGTGAAAAACCTGCTAGAGGAGTTTCCAGAGAAAAGCTTTTTCTTTGCATTTGGAGCTGGTGAGAAGTAACCATTTTATATTTGAGTTGAACTGTGGCATCATCTCATGTGCATCTTTTGTACCCTATAGAAAAGAGTGTGGTTGAGAAGTCAGTAAGCTATATCCTATCACATTATATGTGTTTAATAATATTGTAGTAGATAACTAACTTCACCTATTTTTCTGAATATACTATAGACTTGAGGAACAATAATCGAAAAAACAGCACAGAGGTAAAAAACCAAATTAGCTATGGAAAAAAAAGTGTACCTTCTGTGCACCTGTGCAAAAAAAAGTAATAGTATCTAGATAGGAAATACCTCTTTTTACTGCCTGGGTTTTATTGATTACTTTGGAAAGTAGATTGCGGATGTTGGAGTGAGCCAGCTTCAGACACCTCCAGTGTGAGTAAGAAATAATAGTGGTTGCCTAAGAATACATACTGTATGTATTCTTAACTCAGAAAGTGCCCAGCAACGCAGCCTCACCAGTGCCCAGCAATGCAGCCTGAACCAGTGCCCAGCCAGTCTCACCAGTGTCCAGCAGTGCAGCCTGACCAGTGCCCAGCAGCACAGCCAGCCTCTCCAGTGCCCAGCAATACAGCCTCACAAGGGCCCAGCAATGCAGGCTGACCAGTGCCCAGAAATGCAACCTAACTAGTGCCCAGCAATGCAACCTAATTAGTGCCCAGCAACGCAGCCTTACCAGTGCCCAGCAATGCAGCCTAACCAGTGCCCAGTAGCACAGCCAGCCTCTCCAGTGCCCAGCAATGCAGCCTGATCAGTGCCCATCAGTGCAGCCTGACCAGTTCCCAGCAATGCAGCTTGACCTGTGCCCAGCAATGCAGCCTTACCAGTGCCCAGCAGTGCAGCCTTACTAGTGCCCATCTAAGCAGCCTGATCAGTGCCCATCATGCAGCCTCACCAGTGTCTATTTATGCAGTCTGACCTGTGCCCTGTAATGCAACCTTACCAGTGCCCAGCAATGCAGCCTTACCAGTGCCCAGCAATGAAGTCTTACCAGTGCTCAGCAATGCAACCTCACCAGTGCCCAACAATGCAGCCTGACCAGTGCCCAGGAATGCAGCCTGTCCTGTGCACAGTAATGCAGCCAGCCTGTCGTGTGCCCACTAATGCATCCAGCCAGTCCTGTACCCAGTAATGCAGCCAGACTGTCCTGTGCCCAGTAATGCAGCCAGACTGTCCTGTGCCCAGTAATGCAGCCAGCCTGTCCTGTGCATGGGGACTAGAGAGAGGAGTGCCGTGGGACTTACTGCTATCAACAGGCATCCCTGTGAAGCTTTTCCGCTCTGGAGCAGGCTCTCTGTGTCTCTGCCCCCACCCTGGACAGTGCCCGAGATTGGTCCTGTCTCCCCCTATGGGGCAGTTCCGCGGGGAATGGACCTCTCCGAGCGGACCGCACGTTGTGGGGACCCCAGTGCCTGAACGGGCCGGGTAAAAGACCTTGGCGGGCCATATCTGGCCCATGGGACCCCTGCTCTAACAGGTTTTCGTCTAAGATTGCCCTGTATTTGGCTCTGTCAGTCTTCCTATCAACTCTGACCAACTTCCCTGTCCCTGCTGAAGAAAAGCATCCCCACAACATGATGCTTCCACCACCATGTTTCACGGTGGGGGTGGTGTGTTCAGGGTGATATGCAGTGTTAGTTTTCCGCCACACATAGTGTTTTGCTTTTAGGCCAAAAAGTTTAGTTTTGGTCTCATCTGACCAGAGCACCTTCTTCCACATGTTTGCTGTATCCCCCACATGGCATCTCGCAGACTGCAAATGGGACCTATTATGGTTTTCTTTCAACAATGGCTTTCTTCTTGTCACTCTTCCATAAAGGCCAGATTTGTGGAATGCCAAAACTAATAGTTGTCCTGTGGACAGATTCTCCCAACTGACTGTGGCTCTCTGCAGCTCCTCCAGAGTTACGATGGACCTCTTGGCTGCTTCTCCGATTAATGCTCTCCTTGCCTGGCCTGTCAGTTTAGGTGGACAGCCATGTCTTGGTAGGTTTGCAGTTGTGCCATACTCTTTCCATATTCGGATGATGGATTGAACAGTGCCCCGTGAGATGTTCAAAGCTTGGGATTTTTTTTTATAACCTAACACTGCTTTAAACTTCTCCACAACTTTATCCCTGACCTGTCTGGTGTGTTCCTTGGCCTTCATGATGCTGTTTGTTCACTAAGGTCCTCTAACAAACCTTTGAGGGCTTCACAGAACAGCTGTATTTCAATACAAAGTATTCAAGTATTCAAAATAAAATAAACAGCCTTTGGAATACAGGGTAAAAATTAATAAATAATATCAATAAACTGTTTTAAATTGGCATACAAATACCGTATTTATCGGCGTATAACACGCGCCGGCGTATAACACGCACCCCAAGTTTAGGAGAGAATTTTAAGGAAAAAAACTTTTAGGAGGGAAGTTTAAGGAAAAGAAACTTACATTAAAATGCCCATCAATGCAGCCTCATCAGTGTTCATCTGCAGCCTTGTTAGTGTCATTGCAGCCTTTTCAGTGTCAGTGCAGCCTTGTCAATGCAGCCTTGTCCCCAGTGCAGCCTTGTCAGTGCAGCCTTGTCCCCAGTGCAGCCTTATTAATGCAGCCTTGTCCCCAGTGCAGCCTTATTAATGCAGCCTTGTCCCCAGTGCAGCCTTATCAATGCAGCCTTGTCCCCAGTGCAGCCTTATCAATGCAGCCTTGTCCCCAGTGCAGCCTAGTGTCCATGCCTCCTGCCTCCTGCCGCCGCCGCCATACACATAGTAGTAGTTTTAAATATGGCGCCGCGGAGTTCGGAGAGACTCGGCGCCGGCGGAAGTGAACGAACGCCGCCGAGATACACATAGCCGAGGGTTCTCGGCTCTTTCCGGCGCCGCTCACAGTCCCGCCCAGTCCCGCCCTATGATGGACATAACACAGGTCCAATGGCAGGACTGGGCGTGACAGTGAGCGGCGCCGGAAAGAGCCGAATACACCCGACTATGTGTATCTCGGCTCTGTGATTTCGGCGGCGCTCGTTCAGCACCGCCGAGTCCTTCCGAAGTCCGCGGCGCCATATTTGAAACTACTCGCTATGTAAATGTCGGCGGCGATCGCCGACATTCACATAGCGATAGCGGGGATCGGCGTATAACACGCACCCACGACTTTCCCCTGATTTTAGGGGAAAAAAGTGCGTGTTATACGCCGATAAATACGGTATATATTTGAAATCAAATCTTTATTATTTTGTGGAAATAACGTGGTGTTGGCGGATTCCGCCAGTCACAGGCTGTGTCACACCCCACCAGCCTGTGTCTTAGAATAAGAGGGAGATGAAGCCACCATTAATTAACATGTAATATCCTGTCCCCATTGCGTTTACCTCTTTAGCGGGCATGGAGGAGGAGGGAGGGAGTGGGCTGTTATTTACCACTGTGTATACACCCACCTGTATAGTCACATGGGCTGCTTAGCTGTCATAGGGAGGAAATGCTCAGCATAGAAACTCACTGAAAACTGAGCATGTGCAGAGTTGCCATTACAGCTGCAAAATCCCTAGCTGAATTGTGGACATGAACAGAAGGTGGAGATAGCAGCAGGATCAACCAGTTTTTTTGCAGAATACAGAAAACAAATCTCATAGTGACGGAGTGAATATGAACAGCAAGTAATACACCATTTACTTTAACTCTGTCATTCAAAAGATAATGTAGAACCCAACCAGAGCCTTGGAGCCTTGGAATGGAAATAATGTAATAATTAGGAGAAATATGGCCAAAAATTTGTTTTTGTTTTCTAATCAGAAAAATTGAAAATATGACACTAGTAGAAGGTATATGAGCTAACAATTTGATCCTATATCAGGGTTTACAGCCTATTTTTGGAAAGCCATCTGGAAAACAATCTCATTACACCATAATTTACTTAAGCACTCTGATTTATAATGCTGCCATGCATAACAATTTCCACTGTGGTCAGAAATATCTCATACAGCGCACTGACAAATCAGTAATTAATCATATAACATGCTCTGCAAGGGCTCAGCCCAGGGCCATCTTTAATATTGATTGGACCCTGGCAAAAAGTTTCTTGCCCTCTCCCCTTGCAGTTTCGTTCTCCACCTGCTCAGGGACATACAGTAAATATCAGCTAGACTCAAAATCTGTTTACTGAATCAGATCAGGCTGCGATTGGTTGCCAGAGGTTACAGTGTATCATTACCGCTTACTGACTGGTTGCTAGAGGTTACAGCACACATTATGGCTCACTGATTAGTTGCTAGATGTTACAGCACATGATTTCTGCTTGTTTGGTTGCTAGAGACTACTGTACATCAATACTGCTCACTGATTGGTTGCTAGAGGTTACTGCACATCATTACTGCTTATTGATTGGTTGCTAGAGGTTACAGCAGATCATCTCCTCACTGCCTCCACACCATTGACTGGGGAGGTGAAGGGACCCATTAATAGACAGAAAACTCATAGGGATCCTAGAAATCCTGGGATCAGTGGCAATGCTGGGGGGAGGGGAGGGTGTGATTAATGGCAAAGCTGTTTTTTTAACCGACTACCAATATAAAGAGGACTTTCAACACTGGCCACCAATGTAATAGGGGTTTACACTGACCACTAATGTAATAGAAGCATTCACAGTAAATACTAATGTAAGGAGGGATTTGCACTGACCACCAATCTAAGGGGGACCTTCACACTGGCCAATAGTGTGAATGGAAGGATTCTACACCAAGCACCTATGTAATGAGAAGATTTACACTGGCCACCAATGTAACTGAGACATTTAGCCTGTGTTCACATTTGTGTGTGTTAGGAACGCATGCAAAATCGCTTTTCTGACACCACAGAAACATACTGTCCTTTAGCAGATACACAGCAGTGCCATTAATTATTAATGACACCCTCATGCATCTGCTGACATGTGCCTTGGCACCGTGTGATTTTGAAAAAGCGTTAGGGACTTTCTTCTGCATTTATAGCGCATAGAGCAGCCCATTGAAATGAATGGGCTGCCCTACACACGACCTACAGCTTTATCCACCCTGTCAGTACACCTTTGCATCCTAAAACCCATGCTAACCTCTGCACCCCAAACCTCCCCCTTCCTCTCTACTCTAATCCCCCTCCCCTTTAACTCCACCTGCCTCCTCTGCTCATTTTTGCACTCACCTTCCTTACCTCCACAAATCCCCTCCTTGCTCACCTATGCACCCAAACTGTAATTCCTTCTCTGCCTTCCTCTGCACACCCCACACTACCCTCCCCCCTACTAATTTGCTTACCTTTGCAGAACAGGCTGCTGGTAGGCTGAAGTTACCCCGATAATGCAGGCTCCATGCATCCATACCAATGTGCAAAAAAGAAAAAAAGGAAAAATAAAAAAATTAATAAAAAAATAAAAAATGTGCAATACACAGATAAAAAATAAATAATCAGATAAAAAATAAATATTAAGTGAATCCCAAATAAACCTCACATATTTATGTGTGCATAAGAATAACCTTGAGAGATAAACCTCATGAGATCCATGTACCATCAAAAAAACCTTAATCTCCAAAAGATAAAAAATATATATACATTATGTGCAAAAACGTATAAAACCCAAAACTAGCAAAATCCAGTGACACATATGTGTAGTCATAAACCGTAATAAAAAATCAGCATGAAGATATAAAATATATATATACAAAATTATTCGTGAAGCTCCAAAATGACCAGCGAAAAACAAAAAAGTCCAAAGTGCTCAAGTGACTCTTGTGTTCAGAGAATCGAGTGACTTCTGTGCTCCCCCTGATAGGTCCCCACTCACCAGCTCCCTGCAGGGGTAATGGGCATGTAAAGATAGCCTGGGATGGTTCCTGGTATCTCTCCTAGTGGTCCACACTTGGTATCCGTGGTCTGTAGGGCCTCAGCAGCTCACTCCACCCAGTAACGGTATCCAAGGGAGTCTTCCTGGTCACTTTTGCCAAAGTTGATTCGTCAGCTGTTCATAGTTGGATCCTCAAACCTTAGTCACGTATTGATGTGCATAGTAAACCAGGAAGTAGTGAATCTTTCAAGCATGCCCCTTTATCTCCCCAGTGGGCAGCATTCAGTATAGGTAATGGTGAATATGACCTCAGGGGGGCATGATATACATATGAATACTGCCAGTACATATGAATGCTGCTGGTCCGCCACTATTTACATATGAATGCTGTCGCTATTTACATATCAGTGCTGCTTATTTACATGTAAACACAGGGTCTGCAGGTGAGTCATCTGTACACAACAATAGGGCAGAGCTGGCATAACAGAACTTCACACTGAGATATCAGGACACAACACAAGACTAAAACCTGAAGGGACGAGGGAATTTAAACCGGGATAGTTGGCAAGCATGAGGCAACTGCTTTGGGCCCCACAACAATGACAGGGCCTAGGGCAGCTGCTCCTTTTGCCCTGCCTTAAAGATGGCCCTGGCTCAGCCTCACGATTATTGTACTTCAGTACAAAAAAAACTTTGGGGTAAAGTAAAACTCATCTTTTGGAGAAAAAAAACACAATCATCTCCAATTTCATTATATACATTAAAAAAGTTTACAAATTCTTTGTGTTTATTTCTATGTAGATACTGGCAATTATTTTCTTCTTTATGAGTACTAAGTGGCACAGTATGTTAGCTAAATTCATATGGTCAGCCCCAGTGTTGTAACAAGAGATAAACAGCTAGAAAAATAAATCAATCAAGTAACCAGGAAATGTATATTCTATACACAGTGTACAGAACACCTGAAGTTGCCGTGGTTAAAAAGCAGTAACCTTAACATCTTTTTCCAATTTCAGTAAATTTTACTTGCCTGCTAACTAATTGTAATGTTAATTATAATAGCACTACATTACAATATGTAGCAATTATGTAAGCTATACAAAAGTTTAGCAAAAAGGTCATTTCTTTCCCGTTCATTGGCGGACATAAAAGATTTAGGGTTATACTGCCACCTACAGGAGGATTTTTACACTGGCAAACAAAAATAATTACCAGCCTGTTATAAGCCCCGCCCATTCCCAGAAGGCCTCAGTTTTTTGCTAGTGTTCTAGTAGGATGGACACTTTTTTTCTGCTGAGAATATTTTAACCTATTTTTTTAACCATTTGCCTCAAGATATTTTAATTCAGTCAAGACTTTACAACATGCTGGCTGAGGTATTCTCTTTATGTCTAAAAGGCACATTTTTTGCAGTTATGCAGGATTTCATGGGTCATTTTGTAATTTTGATTGCAGATCCTAACCGCACAGATTATAAGGGTATTAACTAATAATATTTATCCATTATTATCCTATCTAACTGTAACTTTAGCAGCGTTAGCAACCTTTGAGCCTTCTGCTGTATTGGGTCCTATCTGTTAAGTCTCAAAAAATCCTTGCCAAATTATATTGCCCCTAAGGTGTCTCAGGCAACTACCATAGTGAGACTATTTTGGCTCTTATTGATATGAAGCTCGTTGCCTCAATTTTTATGATTTCTTAATTTAGATGCTTATAGCTTCTAATAGCGCTCTTACTACTCTGGGATCCCTTAGAGGCTTTAAGACTTTTCCAATGCACCAGCTACTCCAAGACCTGATAAACTTTTCACACCTCCCAAAGGTTTTGCAACTCAGTATCTAATTGGAGAAGTCCTTTATTAAAAAGTAGTCAGTTTCCAACGTTTATTCGGCAGGGTCACTTTTAAAAAAGCGCTGATGATTCCTGTAGAGTGTAGAGGATATAGCAGTATTTAGATAAATATTTGGAGATTATTTCAAAAATCTTGTTTTCTCTCACAGGTCCTGCCTTGCAACCTTCCTTCCAGGGAAATGGATTACAGTTCATTTACATTTCCAGTCATGCTGACCACCTATTCATAGAGCACCTAGAGCTCATGCTGGCTTCCCTACACTATTGCCTAAGACTGGCTACTGGATGTCCCCAGTCTCAATTCACAAAGTAGTCTCCAGTCAGTAAACATATGGACAATTCTTTGGTTGAAATTTTGGGCTGCAGAACAAGCATCTTCTGCGCATGCCCTTCAAGAGTAAATGTCCCTTCAAAACTGCATTGGACACTGGTTAAGAGATGTCACTGAGGTCTACCCCAGCTAAAGAAGCCTAAGCCCTAATCTGGGAAGAATCTGCATTTAAAAAAATGCTATTTGAACCTATTAGGGACTTTAACATGGGGAACCATTATCTCTATTGGTAGATGCGTTTTCAGGCGATTCACAGCAGTCAGGAACTATGTTTGAGGGCATGGCAGCCCATGTTTATTGAAAATGGAAAAAAAAAAGTAAAAGTCCAACATATAATGTTTCCCTCACAGGGGTTCTCTTTCAGTAATATGCACAACTCAAAATACTAGCCCACCTGTCTCTCTCTCTCTTTAGCAGTACCTCTGCTCTTTATGCTGGTCCTCAGACCATAGGTTCTTCAAAGCCAACAGCTTCACACTGGCCTTAGTCTTTAGGCTGTTACCTGTCTCTTGCAGACACACACGTGTTTTCGCTGCCACCTGCAGCCTCTGACTCCTGGAAACCTTCTGTCTCCCTTGGATGGAGCAGTCTCCAGCTGGGAGCCATGAGGTATTCCTATACCTTCAGTATAAGGGTTGTGCTTACCTGAGCACACACCCTGCTGGTCCTCCACACACCCAGCATCTCGTACTGTCACATATCCCTCCCCCACTTTGTTTCGACCCAGTAGGGGGCGGAAGAAACCAGTCCAAATTGGGGGCACCTCTGCGCCAGCTGTCAGCTGCGTAGGCCCATTCTTTTTTCCGGGTGTGCTTCCAGGCATGCCCTAGTCTGAATCTTAATGGAGTTCTACATTTTTGTATCTTCAGCTTTCTCCCTCTATCCTTGGGGTTCCTGAGCTCACATTTTTCTAGGGGGCCCTCTGTCTTTTCTATCACTTTTCCCCAACTTCCTGTCCTGAAGGTGTACTGATTTGACTTTGCCTAATGAAAAATAACTTTCTCCCTCGATTACATGAGTTTTATCTAACTCCATCTGAGCTACAGTCAGGATTTTTGCTGTTTGCTGGTCCATGCTCAGTCCTTCCATCTCATGAGGTTTGACCAGGGATGCAATACATGAGCCCCGAACCAAAACAGCAGAAATGCTTTCTGTCTGGCTGTTATGCAAAGAGACCTCTGACATTTTTAACTTGTCTTTCCCTAATAAACTTGGTAACACACCATTAGTTAATGCCATAGTCACCAGTACCATTGTTAGCAGTACCAATCATTAATTGATCACACTTTCCAAGGTCACAATTTCTGATACCATCAGTTTTGTATTTCAGAGTGTCTCCAGGTACCTCAACTTGTACCTCCTTGTAGGTGACAGAAAAAATCTGCGCTTCTGCCGTGTCTATATCAGGCCCTTCCTTCTTATGAGGTCTAGTGGGTGAGGCAGTATCTGCGCAATTTACCAATCCCTGATCAGCCACACCTCAGACAGCACTAGCAGAAGCGTTCTCTGTCACCGCATCAGGCAAAGAGACCTCCGATGTCTCCATCAGCTCTCAAGAGCACCTTCCATACCAAACAGTATCTGAAAGCACCCTCACAGGGAACTGGGAGATCACTTGCCACACTATTAAAAAGCATCATACCAACCAGTTCCATTGGTAATTTAATGTTACCCGGCACAACTTGTACTACCTGGCTCCACCCATTGGTACCACGCAGCACCACCACATCTGACTGTAATGGAGGCACGCAGGTATAAAAGGAATGTGCCTTCATTAGTTCAAGCAGTTCCAAAAGCACACTTGTCATTTCAATGCACTCTGCATGTATATGCAACACCTTTTTAGGGACCTTTCCCTTTCCAGAGATGTATACCCTCCAGCCATAGTAGCCTTTCCCTTGCTTCATCAAGGATTGCCTGGTTTGACCGCCCCATCCTTGTAGTCTTGCAAACAGCAACTTGTTACACAGTTCACAGCAGAAAAAATGTCTCACCTTTCGCAGGGACATAACCTGCACAAAATGTTTATTGCTTGTCTGCACTTCCACACACAGCCAACAGTTCCTGACATGATTGGAGCACAGACCTGGATTCTACCATCTGTATGCCTGCATCCTCCACCACGTGGGGGACCATTAGCTCTAATGATAGATGCGTTTTCAGGTGATTCACAGCAGTAAGGAACTATATTTGAGGGCATAGCATGTTTATTGAAAATGGCAAAAACATTTGCTTCCCTTACAGGGGTCCTCTTTCAGTGATATGCACAACTGAAAATACTAGCCCACCTGGCTCTCTCTCTTTAGCAGTACCTCTGCTCTTTATGCTGGTCCTCAGAACATAGGTTCTTCGAAGCCAACAGCTTCACTCTGACCTTAGTCCTTAGGCTGTTACCTGTCCTTTTTCAGACACACGTGTGCTTTCGCTGCAGCCTCTGACTCCTGGAGACCTTCTGTCTCCCTTGGATGGAGCAGTCTCCAGCTGGGAGCCATGAGGCATTCCTATACCTTCATTATAAGGGCTGTGCTCACCTGAGCACACACCCTGCTGGTCCTCCACAAAACCTGGACACAGGGTTGGAGATTCCGTCCCACCCAAGACATTATGGAATCTCCAGACTACAGAGCCCCATGCAGGAATACCAAAACCAGGAGAAAGCTGCGAAAGCAGTTTTCTCCGGTCCACATCTATGCTCTGCAGTCCTGCACTGAGCCAATGTGCACACCCTGTGTCCCGCAAACGGCCAGCTTCACAGTGACAGCATCTCATACTGTCACAGGATATTTCCATTTTTACCTTTACTTACAAGGTTGCCTTTCTTTTCCCCATCAGCTCTGTGATGTGCGTGACTGAACTGGTGGCCTTGTCTTGTACAGAACATTTTCTGATTTTACATAGAGACAAGTTGGTGTTAAGGCCTAGAGCCTCTTTCTATTGCAAGGTGGATTCCCCTCAGCCAGAACATTCTGATCCATCCCTCTGGCTTCAGTACGTTAGAAGGAGATTTCCCTTCATTGTCTGGATGTAGGTCATGCTTTAGGAGTCCACCTTGTAGCCACTACTTCTATTAGGAAAACCAAACCTAATTTTGTCATACCAAATAGATTATTGTTTAAACCTATGGTCTTGAAGATTAGGTTCCACCCTTTCCTATCAAAGCACACTTTACTAGATCTGTGAGTGCTTCTTAGGCTTTCAGCATCACTCAACTGTTTCCCAGATTTGCAAGACTGCTATCTGGCCTTCTGTTTATTCGTTCTCTAAGTTATACCATGTAATTCAGGAAGCAGAAGTCCCTTCAGAGTTGCAGGTAGTTTCTAGTTTTATTCTGTTGTTTTAAAGTTGGCATGTTGGTATTTTGCGTGCTGTGTTGCCTAACCCACATTTGGACTGCTTTTGAATGTCCCAAATGTCTCTGAATCCTGTGTCACTCAAGGAACAAGAAAGAAAATAAGATGTTTGTATTCACCATAAAATCCTTTTCCTGGCCTTCTTTGAGGAACACAGGTCCCGCACTTTTGTGTTTATGGTCTTACACTTGGCACTGCTTGTTAAAAAAATTGATGCATGCTTGTGGTGGGATGGGTTATACTGGGCTAGTAACTGTATTTTTTTGCCAGTGTCTCTGATTCCTGTGTCTGTAAATCAACTCCAGGAAATGGACTCTACAATGAGTACAAAAAAATCATATTTTTTTTCTTTTAAATATACCAGGATACTAAACAGTTGAAAAATAATATTAGTCATGTCTGTAAAATCTGGAAAAAGGAATAGCAATGTCATCCAACACAACCAATCAAATCAGTATTTATTTTCTAATATGGACTAGACAAATAACAGCTGGTTTCTGATTGCTATGATTTGCACATTTGTATTTTATTTATAACTCAGAACAAACAAAAATTACTCATTTATTATAGGGGTTGAAGAGCAGTGTAAATTTTTGCCCAAAACTTATTTGATGGAACTATTCTTTCATTATTGTATGACAGCAGCAATTTCCCTTCTTTCGTGTTATTGTTAAATATAAGTAAGCTGTAACAGTTTAATGTTTTTACAAACAAAAATTCAAAAAAACCCTCTAAATTTTTGAATAGGGCATTTTATGGGAAACAACACCGTCATTGAGGTGCTAAGAAGATATGGCTATGATGTACATCACACTCCTGCCGGGCGGTCAATCACAAGGTAGGATCCAAGTTACTATGCAATCAAAGAGAAGATTATTAATAACAATATAAATAAAAAGAGGACTAGATAAAAAAGTGTGTGAGAACGCTTGTTGGCTCTGCTCCTGCTGAGACAAAGTTTGTCTTGGATACTTTTTTAAAAATCTTCCCAATGAGTTTTGATTTTGGTCATACCATCTTTTTAGTTGAAGAAATATACCACCTATCTTCACCTGTTAGGTTTTTACTTACCTAGTTTAAATCTGGTTTGTAGTTCATGGAAGGACAGCAATTTACCATTGCTAAATATGTGCGATAGCAGAGTCACACCAGAGGTGCACAACCTGGGCCCCTGCTGTAACTTAGCTAATTCCACATATGAGAGATTACCCCATATTGGACTAAAATCTGTGAATCCCAGCACCCCCTGCAGTTGTCTGCCCTTGTTCCAAATTTTTTGAATTAGTGTGAGAGTTGGCATCTGTTTATTGGATTTAAGGAACAATTGCACCGCCAGACCCATCGAGGAACCCCCTGTAACTCCAGCTTGTAACCGCGATATATAATTGAGTTGACCCACTCATCCTAAATTGTTGTTTTCCAAATGTCCGCAAAGTGCAGCAGCCTTATCCCTACCCGAGGGAGTGGGGGAGTCACTTCAAAAGGAGGGCTTGGTGCTGGGTTTAGAAGAATTTTGGACCCAGGGCCTTTTATGGCCCTGGCCCTGCGGCTTTTCCCCTGGCCCTAGCGCCCTTGTTGGAACCGCCCTGACGAGACATTTGAGGAAGCAGTCCCTGGGTTTTTAAACGAGGTACGTCTGGTGCTTTTCTTCACAGGCAGTAGAGAACTCTTCCCTCCGGAAATCTTTTGGATATATTTGTCCAAGTAATCACCAAATAAACGTTCCCCATGAAACGGGAAACCTGCCAATAACTTTTTACAAGGAAGCTCGGCTGACCAGTTCCTAAGCCATACGTCTGCGCACATGTACAGACAAGAGAGCCAGACGAGAAACCTGCTATATTGAATCCTTTAAAGCATCAACAGCAAAACACAGTGCTCGAATATCTGTCTTACTTTCAGGCAGATCATCCTCCTGGTTAGGCCTATCAGGCCATTTGACCTGATTATTTATGGACTGGCAAATACCAATTGCTGCAACAGCTGGCTGAATAGCTGAACTGGCCAAAGAAAAGGAAGCTTTTAATAATAACTCCAATTTCTTGTCAACAGCATCTTTCAAGCCCTGTGCGTTATCTACTGGACAAGTTAAGTTCTTGTTTAGGGAAGAGACTGCTGCATCTACGGCTGGCATGCTCCATTTTTTAACAAACTTTTCATCCATGGGATATAAAAGGGAAAACCTTTAAGAAGGCAAAAACGTCCTGTCAGGATTTTCCCAATCAGCATACACCGCCTGTTCCAATAGGGGGTGTAGCGGGAAAGTCTGTGCGACCGGAAAAGGCCTTAGAGATCCAAAAGAGGACCAGGTGGGCTCAGTCACCTCTGCAAGAGGCAACTTAACGGCAGAACGAACCATTTTGGTCAGAGTCATGATCAAAAGCCTCTGCGACTGAGAGGCAGACATCGACTGGATATCTTCTTGTCCAGATTGCTGGGAAGCAGACTCATCTGCTGGGCACTCCACTGAATCCTGAGCTTTAAGCTCTTCCCCATCCTCAACCCATTCCTGCTCCAGACTAGGAGACTCCAGGGAGGGGGATCTATCACGCTTCCTGCCACCCTGCAGGATGGAGGCAATCATGCCGGCAATTCTGTGCTCTAACCCGGCTAGGGCTAAGGACAGTTCATCCTTAGTGATAAAGGGTTAAGCAGCAGCGTTGACTGTAGACACAATACCAGATAGGCGCAGCGGCTTAGATTGCCCGGAAGCCTCTGGTCCTTCAGGGCATACAACACTAGGGATACGACTAGGTTCATCAGGAACTACTGATTACATAGGTGTGCCCCTCCCTGTGGTGTTAGTCCCACTCCTCTTTTTGAAAGACATTAAATAGCCGCAAACAAAGAGTACTTGGGTGTATATTAAAACACCTCAGAAGGGAGACCCTTTAATGAGGCTCACCAAGCCCCTATGCAACAATCCTGCTAAGCACCTTTAGCCTGCCAAGCAACACCTGGTGACTCACGTGACCCGGGTAAGGAAAATGATGAACCATTGCAAGTGTCTGTTCAGATCCTGCTCTGTGTCCCTCAGCTGCCTTCTAGAAGCACCATATGCTTGGCCTACACAGCTTAAATAATCTGGGTGTGCACCGGAACATTCTCTGCGTGCGCACGTATGTGCGTGGTCCCGGGGAACGGGTGTGACTGTATTTGCATATGACGGAAATCTTTGCGCGCCAGATAAAGACTACGGTGCGTTTGCGGCGAACCCGCATGCACCATGGCCGACCAAACAAACCGCTGAGCTCAGCGGCGCTCTTGCGATTGCACGTGCGCCATGGCGAACCAAAACGAAATGGCGCACCGTCGTGAGCCATCATACAGGTTAAGAAAACAGCCAGACAAGCAAAAAATTTACATTTTGCAAACACCAACAGCTAGCCCAGAACTCCCCCTTATGGTCACTGCACACAGGTGTCCAGCCTTTAGCTAGCTTGACTGATTGTTACAATCACTGGGACACCCCAGAAAACATAAAATAAAGGGATTTCACTTACCCATCCAGGCACAGGGCCACTTAGAAACTAAGGGCCCAATCTTCACCCTTCACAGCGGGTTCCTGTTACTTGGATCTTCAAGGACTGGGTACTAGGGATGAGCCGAAAAAATTGTTCGAACACGCGAACACCGTTAAAGTCTATGGGACACGAACATGAATAATCAAAAGTGCTCATTTTAAAGGCTTATATGCAAGTTATTGTCATAAAAAGTGTTTGGGGACCTGGGTCCTGCCCCAGGGGACATGTATCAATGCAAAAAGAAGTTTTAAAAACGGCCGTTTTTTCAGGAGCAGTGATTTCAATAATGCCTAAAGTGAAAAAATAAAAGTGTAATATTCCCTTAACTACTTGCCGCCCGCCCGCCGTCATATGACGGCGGGACGGTGCAGCTGTTATTCTGGGCCGCCGTCATATGACGGCGCAGCCTTCCAGGCAGCCCAGGGGGCGCGCGCGCGCCACCGGCGGCGCGCTCGCGCGCCCGCCGCATCGCTCGGGTCCCCGTGCGCGTGCCCGGCGGCCGCGATGTCCGCCGGGCACCCGCGATTGCCCGGTAACCGAGCAGGACCGTGGATCTGTGTGTGTAAACACACAGATCTACGTCCTGTCAGATGGGAGGAGACCGATAGTGTGTTCCTTGTACAGAGGAACACCGATCGGTCTCCTCCCCTTGTGAATCCCCTCCCCACACAGTTAGAATCACTCCCTAGCAACACATTAACCCCTACAGCGCCCCCTGCTGGTTAACCCTTTCATTGCCAGTCACATTTATACAGTAATCAATGCATTTTTAAAGCACGGATCGCTGTATAAATGTGAATGGTCCCAAAAATGTGTCAAAATTGTCCGATGTGTCCGCCGCAATATCGCAGTCACAATAAAAATCGCAGATCACCGCCATTACTAGTAAAAAAAAAATAATAATAAAAATGCTATAAATCTATCCCCTTTTTTGTAGACGCTATAACTTTTGCGCAAACCAATAAATATACGCTTAATGCGATATTTTTTACCAAAAATATGTAGAAGAATACGTATCGGCCTAAAATGAGGAAAAAATTTGTTTAAAAAAAAAAAAAATTTGGATACTTATTATAGCAAAAAGTAAAAAATATTGTGTTTTTTCAAACTTGTCACTCTTGTTTTGTTTATAGCACAAGAAATAAAAACCGCAGGGATGATCAAATACCACCAAAAGAAAGCTCTATTAGTGGGGAAAAAATGATAAAAATTTCATTTGGGTACAGTGTTATATGACTGCGCAATTGTTATTCAAAGTGCGACAGCGCTGAAAGCTGAAAATTGGCTTGGGCAGGAAGGGGGTGAAAATGCCCGGTATTGAAGTGGTTAAATTTCCTAACTGGGGGGTGTCTATAGTATGCCTGTAAAGGGGCGCATGTTTCCCGTGTTTAGAACAGTTTGACAGCAAAATGACATTTCAAAGGAAAAAAAAAGTCATTTAAAACTACTCGCGGCTATAATGAATTGTCGGTCCAACAATACACATAAAAGTTCATTGATAAAAAGGGCATGGGATTTCCCCACAGGGGAACCCCGAACCAAGATAAAAAAAAAAAAGCGTGGCGTCCCCCTAAATTCCATACCAGGCCCTTCAGGTCTGGTATGGACATTAAGGGGAACCCCGCGCCAAAATTAAAAAAAAAATGGCGTGGGGGTCCCCCTCAAACTCCATACCAGACCCTTATCCGAGCACGCAACCTGGCAGGCCACAGGAAATGAGGGGGGGACCAGAGAGTGCCACCCCTCCTGAACCGTAGCAGGCCACATGCCCTCAACATTGGGAGGGTGCTTTGAGGTAGCCCCCCAAAGCACCTTGTCACCATGTTGATGGGGAGAAGGGCCTCATCCCCACAACCCTTGCCCGGTGGTTGTGGGGGTCTGCGGGCGGGGGGCTTATTGGAATCTGGAAGCCCTCTTTAACAAGTGGACCCCCAGATCCTGGCCGCCCCCTGTGTGAATTGCTAATGGTATACAAATGTACCCCTACCATTTCACAAAAAAAGTGTCAAAAAGGTTAAAAAACACAAGAGACGGTTTTTGACAAGTCCTTTATTAATTCCTTCTTCTTTCAGCTTCTTCTTCCATCCTCTTTCTTCTGGTGCTCTTTTGGTGTTCTTCTTCTTCCTCCATCTTCTTCTTCATCTTCATACATGTCCCCTGGGGCAGGACCCAGGTCCCCAAACACTTTTTATGACAATACCATGCATATAAGCCTTTAAAATTATCACTTTTGATTTCTCCCATAGACTTTTAAAGGGTGTTCTGCGGCTTTCGAATTTGCCGCAAACACCCCAAATTGTTCGCTCTTCGGCGAACTGGCGAACAGCCGATGTGCGAGTCGAACTCATGTTTGACCCGAAATCGAAGCTCATCCCTACTGGGTACCCTTTCATGTTTAGGATCTGCTCCCTTGGACCTGTACAGCACCATGCAGGAAATGCCTTAGCGCGTTAGTGTCCAGGATTTCCACATTACAGGCAAAACCTTGCAGGATCTTGAGTCTTCTTTGCGAGGCTCGGGTACCATTTATCTAAGCATAAAAGCCTGTGTCAAATGGATCCAATCGGTCAATCCCTTGATTCATTTTTGGAACCGTTTGTAGGACTAGAGACCTGGAGCTCAGAGAGCTCAAACAAACCGTGCCATCCACCTTGCAGACACTGGTAAAAGACTAAAGTACTTTCTGTATGGAAGGGATCATATAGGGGATCACTTCCTGTCTGAAGACCTTTGGTCTACCAGTGTCCATTCACCTAATGATGAATATAACCCAGCAGGTAATGAAAATATTAGCCTGACTCTGTGTCCCATGATGTATGAAAAAGAAATGTGTGTTTTTGGGTTTAGTTACACTTTGATCATAGGAAAACATAGAAGATAATTTGTTTAACCTCTAAGTGCCGACAGTACCCAAATATGTAGCCTCCTGGCGGGTTGGCTTTGGTGCAGAACGGTCGCATACTTGTGTACCAATTAGCAGTTACAGCTGTGCTGAGAGCGTGTGCCCTGCGCTCTCCTGTCACAGTTACTGAAAAGCGATCGAGAGCTTTCCGATCATGTGATTGCCATGACAGCCAATCAGGGTGATCACATGATCATAAACCCCAACTCCCAGCATCTGAAACCTCTAAAAGGGCCAGGAGGCACTGACGCAAAGGGGTTAAGGGTCGTTTACACCACTGCACTGTGGTTGTGAATGTTACATGTGTTAGTGTGCTGTAGTACAATTGATTGTGTTGCAGTACACTACAACATATGTTAACACACTACTCTACGCTGAAGTGTGCTGCACTACCAAAAAACCAACAGGTCTAATTTTTGGTCTATTCTAGCGTGTTAGGCAGCCCCTTCAAACATCTTCACTGGGGAGGTTTACTCTCTTTATTAATTGCAATGGCCACTGTAACAAGGGCAGAACATGAGGAAAAATATAACATTTTGAGTTACCAAAACAAGAATTGTGAGAAAATTCCCCACTGAATGATTCAGTGACCACTGTCCAAAGCTAGCCATAAACATCAAGAGATTTGTTACTCAGCCTCAACCCATTGGTTAAAAGAGACAAACAATAAATTCCTCCATCCACACTAAACAGCATGGATGGAAGAATATCCCTATCTGGCTGGTATATTCTGACAGCTGCAGTGCCTGTGGCTTTCAGAAAGCTTGAACAGTGACTGCATCTGATTGGAAGCAATCACTGTTTAGCTGAGAATTTTCCACCTGGCTCCTTCAATTTTTATATTGAAGTTAATCCAGCTATGTGGTGCCCTTGGGGCCACCCATGGCTTGAGTTTTGGCCAATTAAGCAGGAACCCTTCTGTGACCTTGCAGTTTTTAAAAGCACAGTTTTTTGCAATTGAAAATGACTGAAATGAAAAAACTCATTGTTTTATGGGATATACCTTGACATGCACTAGCAATGGGCAAAGCTTGGTATTTCACAGCTTGAGATCATCTGTGGGCTAGTCTTACTAACCATACTAAATCAGAACTTTTTCAGAGCCTGTGGGAAGGCTTGCCACAAGATTATAAAAATGTGTTTGTGCCCATTTAGCCAAAGGGGCATTTGTGAGGTCAAGTAATGATGATGGACAGAAGACCTGACTTGTGATCAACATTCCAGTTCATCCCAAAGGTGTTTCCTCTTAATAAAAAAAATATCTTTGTATTCTATTGCATTAACAATACATTCTATGAAAACACCTGACCTCAATAATTTGAAGTACCATCAACATACTTTTGGGCACATACAGTATCTGCTGAGTAAAAATACACCAGCATTAATTCAGAGTGATTTTTCAAATGTGATTCAATTCATCAAAAATATTCCATACAATGTTGAGGATATTTGCAAGAAAAGTAGAGAAAAGAATGTGGTAACAATGTTGTTACCCATATACCCATAGTGACCAATTAAATCTCATCTTTTATTAACCATAGGCAACAACACTGGTTTAGTGTTTCTTACATTTTAAAAATGTATTTTTGCAGTGGCAAAAGTAGAAAGGGGCCATCCTCCTCAAAGTTATCACCTACACCAATATCATCAGGACTTCCATCTTCTACAAGAAGCTCCAAATTAAAGCAGCCAATAAAGATACAAAGAGACAAGGAGCTGTTACCTGATCTGACATTGTCTGACAATGTACATCCAATGGATAAAACTGAAAGAAAACACAAAAAGAAGAAGCATCGGAAAGAAAATCAGCGCCACTTCAGCGATCTCTGGGTTCGCATTCAAGAAAGGTGGGTTGGTGAAGGATAAAAGGTATAACAAGATTAGAAGTGCATGATAAATAAAAATGAAAGAGATTAAATGTCACCTTTACTTTCATACAGCACTAGGGGCCTAAATTACTTAGCATATGTTTTTGTTTGGTTGCTAGTAGTAACATACAGTAGGTATGAGTCTACTATCTGGGTTTGCTAATGGAGATATGTAATGGTATTGTGCAAGCGACTGTATAAACCCATGTAAAGTGGGACATTTAAAAAACACCAGTGAATGCAGTTACGTATTTCAAAAAATGATTGTGTGTTAAATACATCTAGATTAAATACCTGAATTTGACTGTTTTTAGCCTCTTGCAATTTCCTGTACAGCAGGGGTCCCAAACCCCCCAGGCCGCAGACCGGTGCCGGTCCGCAGCCTGTTGATGACCAGGCCGCACAGCAGATGAGCGGTGACCGTGGTCCGTACGGGGCTGTCACAGGCCATGTTCTCCACACACCTCCTGCTGTGCGGCTATGCCTGTGTGTCCTCTCTTGGCTCCTCTGCTCGCCCGGCTGATGATGTCATCCAATCAGCAGGGCAGGGGGCGGAAGGAGCTGCAGATCAGGATGGAAAGCTCCTCCCACCCCCTGTCCTGCTGATAGGATGACATCGTCGGGCGGGCGGGGAGCCGGGAGAGGACATACAGACTGATCACAGCCTCTACCCTGCCAAAGGTAGGAGTCCTGTGCAGGGGAGGCAGAGATTAGAATTGAGAAGTGTGATGTTAGAGAGGAAAGGGGGAGGGGCAAGCTGTCAGGGCACTGTGATGGAGGAGGCTGTGATTACTAGGGGCATTGTCATATAAAGGGGACTGCACTGTAAAGGGGCCCTGTAATCATAACAGTGCAGTCCCCTTTATATCACAGTGCCCCCTTTACAGTGCAGCCCCCTTTTATATTACAGTCTCCCCAATTTACAGAGCAGTTCCCTTTGTATCACAGTTCCCCCTTTACATCACAGCCCCCCCTTTACAGTGCAGCCCCCTTTACATTACAGTCCTTTACCTTACAGTGCCCCTTTACAGAGTAGTCCCCATTACATTAATGAAAGGGACACTGTGATATAAAGGGGACTGCACTGTAAAGAGGCACTGTAATGTAAAGGGGGTTGTGATGTGAAGGGGAACTGAGGATATTGATATAAAGGGGGGACTGTGCTGTAAAGGGTGGCTGAGGACCGACTCCGTGAATATCCCATCCCCTAAACCAGGCATATGCAATTAGCAGACCTCCAGCTGTTACAAAACTACAAGTCCCATCATGCCTCTGCCTCTGGGTGTCATGCTGTGGTCGTCAGAGTCTTGCTGTGCCTCATGGGACTTGTAGTCCTGCAACAGCTAGAGGTCCGCTAATTGCATATCCCTGCCCTAAACCATGCACCAGCCAATGCCTCCCGCTCCCTGGGAAAATTGGCTGCAGTGAAACTGGTCCTTGGTGCCAAAAAGGTTTGGGACAGCTGCTGTACAGCAAAACAGACTGAGACAGGAGTTACAGTACTAGGCGCCAATCCAGTTTCCTGCATTCACTTCTGCTGGCAGGAGGAGAGAAGATAGAGATGACCTTGTCTGTTTTTTGCTGCTTATTTACTGTCCAATTACAAGCTAGAGGCAGGGAGTTGACCTAGCTGTGTTGAGAAACGTCAGGTTTCTAGGCAGGTTGTGCTGTGTGACAAGGGTATGTAAATCTCAGGGCTGGATGGACAGAAATACAATTCCTATATAGTATAAATACAGCTATTCTGTGGAGCTCTCAGAGGTTTGTTAGGCCTCTTTCACATGAACGATCCGTTCAGGTCCGCCTGTCAGTTTTTTAGGCGGACCTAAACGGACCCTCCATAGACCTCTATGGAGCGTCGGATGTCAGCGGTGACATGTCCGCTGACATCCGACCAGCTCCGATCCGAAAAAGTGTAACGGAGGAAAAACCTACTTTTCCATCCGGATCGGATCGGGTGACGACGGACTCTACGGTCCATCATCATCCGATCCCCCATAGGGGAGAGCGGCGCTCTGACAGGTCCGTCACTGCACAGTGTGCAGCAACGGACCTGTCATCTTCCTGCTCAGCGGGGATTGGCGGAGCGATCCCCGCTGAGCAAGCAGATGTTCACGGGGCGGATCATCATGGATCTGTCCCGTGTGAAAGAGGCCTTAGAGAACTTTAGTGAACAATCAGCATCATGAAGGCCAAGGAACACACCAGACAGGTCAGGGATAAAGTTGTGGAGAAATTTAAAGCAGGGTTAGGTTATAAAAAAAATATCCCATACTTTGAACATCTCATGGAGCATTGTTCAATCCATCATCCGAAAATGGAAAGAGTATTGCGCAACTGCAAACCTACCAAGACATGAACGTCCACCTAAACTAGCAGGCCGGGGGGAAGAGAGCATTAATCAGAGAAGCAGCCAAGAGGCCCATGGTAACTCTGGAGAAGCTGCAGCAATCCACAGCTCAGGTGAGAGAATCTGTCCAAAATACAACTATTAGTCGTGCACTCCACAGAGTGGCAAGAAAAAAGCCATTGAAGAAATAAAGGCATAAGAAGTGCTGTTTGCAGTTTGTAAGAAGCCATGTGGGGGACACAGCAAACATGTGGAAGAAGGTGCTCTGGTCAGATGAGACCAAAATTGAACTTTTTGGCCTAAAAGCAAAACATTATGTGTGGTGGAAAACTCACACTGCACATCACCCTGAACACACTATCGCCACCGTGAAACATGGTGGTGGCAGCATCATGTTGTAGGGATGCTTTTCTTCATCAGGGACAAGAAAGCTGGTCAGAGTTGATGGGAAGATGGGCAATCTTACAAGAAAACCTGTTAGCCTGGGTTCACACATGTGCGGTGTGAATTGAAGCTCAGGTTTCACTGCGAAAATAAAAATCAGTTGTTCAGAGGTTTCTCTGTGTTTTAGCTGCGGATCAGTGAGCGGGGGGGGGGGGGGGGGGGGGTTGTGTTGAGAAGAAGAAAATCCATGTTCAGAACGCAATGCATCTGTGAATTAGATGCGCTCCCATGGAAGATAATGGGCTTGTAATTCGCACCGCAATGCCCAGAAAACGCACACTTTTTTGTGCAATGCGCAGTGCGAATGCAACGCACATATGTGAACCAGATGCATTCATATGAATGTATTTTAAAATGTCCTGCGAATTGGATGCAGTGTAAGCTGCATCTAATTCGCATAGGTGTGAACGGGGGCTTAGAGTCTGCAAAAGACTTGAGACTGGGGCGGAGGTTCACCTTCCAGAAGGACAACGCCCCTAAACATTCAGCCAGGGCTACAATAGAATGGTTTACATCAAAGCATATTCATGTGTTAGAATGGCCTACTCAAAGTCCAGACCTAAATCCAATTGAGAATCTGTGGCAAGACTTGAAAATTGCTGTTCACAGACACTCTCTATCCAATCTGACAGAGCTTGAGCTAGCTTACAAAAAAGAATGGGCAAAAATGTCACTCTCTAGTTGCTGGTAGAGACATCCCCAAAAAGACTTGCAGCTGTAATTGCAGTGAAAGGTGGTTCTACAAAGCATTGACTCAGGGGGGCTGAATACAAATGCACACCACACTTTTCACATATTTATTTGTAAAACATGTTGAAAACCATTTATCATTTTCCTTCCACTTCACAATTAGGTACCACTTTGAGTTGGTCTATCACATAAAATCCCAATAAAATACATTTACGTTTTTGGTTGTAACATGACAAAATGTAAAACATTTCAAGGGGTATGAATACTTTTTTAAGGCACTGTATTTAATTTTTAATTTTTGCTTTAGATGGGTTTTGATGTTAACTTTATTAAAACAAATAAACTGGCTAGCTCAAGACAAAATGCAGCTCAATGAATAACTCACATTTCATTTACTCTGAGATCTCTATTTAAATTATTCCTTGCTGCAGGCTATACAGTGGCAGAATTCAACAATATACAATATATTGCTTAAATCCGATGAACATCACACAAGACCAGCAGCAACCTGTATCAACATGTACTGGCCTTCAATCTCTTACATTCTCTTACATATGTCACTTAAAAATATCAGGGATTTAACCTAGAAAATATTCCCCAATAGAAAATATATATAATATATTCGTCCCCAGCGCCATTTTAAAACGGCACCTGGATTTAGAGGCTCCTGCAGGTCTCAGCTAGCATCTAGGCTGAAATGCTATCAGGGACAGCTGGCATTCTGCACTAAGCCCAAGAGCTGAATGATCAGCTTCTGGGATTCAGATCTTGTTATTCAGCACTCAATAGGAGAACTTGTAGCAGGTCATTATAAACACAAATTGGTAGTGTAGTGACATTGTAGCACTTCCTTCTAATACAGAGCTGTGCAGTTCTGTCCAGCATCTCCATGCAGCAATAGAATTCTGTTACGGTGATCTATTGCTAGCGAAATTATGTTTTCAAGCTCAGACATTGATAGTACCAAACAGTGAGTTTACTCCATGCCAGAAGTGTCTTTTCAGGGCCTTTTCTGCCCACTTATTTAAACAAAAATTAATATCTTCTTACGCAGCTTCTCACCATCAATGCAACAAAAACATAGAATTCAGCCTCCCAGCTCTTTATCAGCCCCGCCACTCAGGCCTTGTGCCTCGGCCCTTCTGACCATCAAAAATGTACAGTCCCAGTGCTAGTGCACACACGCTGAACCTCCGTCAGCTTGGCTTCTTATCCTGCAGCTTCCTAGCTGTTCTCTCCCTCATAGATCGTCTCACTCAGGCTCGGGCCTTTGTCTGTTCTGACCTGGACACTATGGTACGCACTTCTGACTGCTCCCTTCACACACTGACCCCTCGGGAGGGTACTGACCTCTACTTCTGATTGTAACATAAAGCATCTGTGCCCTTATATACACAGTTTACACACCCTGGCAGAATTTATGATTTCTTGGCCATTTTTCAGAGAATAGGAATGATAACACAAAAACTTTTCTTTCATTCATGATTAGTGTTTGGCTGAAGCCATTTATTATCATTCAAGTGTGTTTACTCTTTTTAAATCATAATGGCAACAGAAACTACCCAAATGATCCTGATCAAAAGTTTACATACCCCAGTTCCTTATACCGTGTATTGCCCCCTTTAACATCAATGACAGCTTGAAGTCTTTTGTGGTATTTGTGGATGAGGCTCTTTATCTTCTCAGATGGTAAAGCTGCCCATTCCTCTTGGCAAAAAGCCTCCAGTTCCCGTAAATTCTTGGGCTGTCGCATGAACTTCATGTATTGAGGTCAGGAGACTGAGATGGCCACTCCAGTACCTTCACTTTATTCTGCTGTAGCCAATAACAGGTTGAATTGGCCTTGTGTTTTGAAACATTGTCATGTTGGAATGTCCAAGTACGTCCCATGCGCAGCTTCCTGGCTGATGAATGCAAATGTTCTTCAGTATTTTTTGATAACATACTGCATTCATCTTGCCATCAATTTTGACCAAATTTTGCTGTGCCTTTGTAGCTCACACATCCCCAAAACATCAGCGATCCACCTCCGTGTTTCACAGTAGGAATGGTGTACATTTCATCATAGGCCTTGTTGACTCCTCTCCAAATGTAGTTTTTATGGTTGTGGCCAAAAAGCTCAATTTTGGTCTCATCACTCCAAATGACTTTGTGCCAGAAGGTTTGAAAATTGTCTCTGTGCTGTTTGGCATATTGCAAGTGGGATACTTTGTGGCATTTGCATAGTAATGGCTTTCTTCTGGCGACACGACCATGCAGCCCATCTTTCTTCAAGTGCCTCCTTAGACCCCTTTCACACCAAGCCGCCTATAGCATCGGCGGTAAAACGCCGCTATTTTTAGCGGCGTTTTACCGTCGGATTTGCGGTGCATTTCGGCCGCTAGCGGGGCGCTTTTACCCCCCCTAGCGGCCGAGAAAGGGTTAAAACCGCCTGCAATGTGCCGCAATGGCGGCGTTTTGCCGGCGGTATCCCAGCGCTGCCCCATTGATTTCAATGGGGAGCAGCGGTGGAGGAGCGGTAAACACACCGCTCCTTCACCGCTCCAAAGAAGCTGCTGGCAGGACTTTTCCTGACGTTCTGCCAGCGCACCGCTCCGGTGTGAAAGCCTTCGGGCTTTCACACTGGAAACAATGGAGAAGCTGTTTGAGGACGGATTGCAGGCACTATTTTTAATGCTATAGCGCCTACAAAACGCCCTCGGTGTGAAAGGGATCTTATTGTGCATCTTGAAACAGCCACACCATATGTTTTCAGAGAGTCCTGTATTTCACCTGAAGTTATTTGTGGGTTTTTCTTTACATTCTGAACAATTTTCCTGGCAGCTGTGGCTGAAATTATAGATGGTCTACCTGACTGTGGTTTGGTTTCAACAGAACCCCTCATTTTTCACTTCTTGATTAGAGTTTGAACATTGTTGATTGGCATTCTCAATTCCTTGGATATCTTTTTATATCCCTTTCCTGTTTTATACAGTTCAACTACCTTTTCCCGCAGATCCTTTGACAATTCTTTTGCTTTCCCTATGAATCCAGATACATCAGTGCAGCACTGGATGAAAGATGCAAGGGTCTGTCAGGAGTCCAGAAACTCATTGACCTTTTATACACACACACACTAATTACAAGCAAGCAGATCACAGGTGATGATGGTTACCTTTAATAGCCATTCAAACCCCTTTGGGTCAACTTGTGTGCATGTTATCAGGCCAAAATCTCCAGGGTATGTAATCTTTTGATCAGGGTCATTTGGGTAGTTTTTGTTGTGATTGTTATTTAAAAAGAGTAAACACAGTTGATTAATACTACTTAGGCCCCTTTCACACGATCGGACCGTTCAGGTCCGCCTGTCAGTTTTGACGGCGGACCTGAACGGGCGCTCCATGTTAGTCTATGGAGCGTTGGATGTCAGCGGACACATGTCCGCTGACATCCGACCCGGTCCGATCCGCTGAAGAGCAGACGGATGGCCCTACGTCCAGGTCCGTCGCTGGCGGATCGGATCGGGGGAGATCTGACGAAAACGGACACGCTGTCCGTTTTCGTCCGATCCCTCCATAGGCGGCAGCGGCACCTGACAAGCCCCTCCCCGCTCAGTGAGCAGAGAGGGACCTGTCATCCGCCGGCTCAGCGGAGATCAACGGACAGATCTCCCGCTGAGCCGGCGGACCGAGGCGGGCTCCGTAGAAACGGAGTCCGCCTCATGTGAAAGGGGCCTTAAGGACCAAGACTCTTTCTGAGATTTGTTGTTTACAAATTAAAACGTTTTTTTTTTTTTATAGAATATTACCTAGAACCCCGGAACATTATAAAAAAATTTTTTTAACACCCTAGAGAATAAAATGGCGGTCGTTGCAATACTTTGTCAGCGGTCAATATTTGCGCAGCGGTCTTAAAAGCGCACTTTTTTTTTTTAAAAATACACTTTTTGAATTAAAAAAAATAGGACAACAGTAAAGTTAGCCCAATTTTTTATATTGTGAAAGATAATGTTACGCCGAGTAAATTGATACCCAACATGTCATGCTTCAAAATTGCACCAGCTCGTGGAATGGCGACAAACTTTTACCCTTAACCACTTAACCCCCGGACCATTTCGCTGGCCAAAGACCAGAGCACTTTTTGCGATTCAGCACTGTGTTGCTTTAACTGACAATTGCGCGGTCGTGCGACGTGGCTCCCAAACAAAATTGACGTCCTTTTTTTCCCACAAATAGAGCTTTCTTTTGGTGGTATTTGATCACCTCTGCGCTTTTTATTTTTTGTGCTATAAACAAAAATAGAGCGACAATTTTGAAAACAATGCATTATTTTTTTACTTTTTGCTATAATAAATATCCCCAAAAAATATATTAAAAAAATGTTTTCCCCTCAGTTTAGGCCGATACGTATTCTTCTACATATTTTTGGTAAAAAAAATCGCAATAAGCGTTTATTGATTGGTTTGAGCAAAAGTTATAGCGTCTACAAAATAGGGGTTAGTTTTATGGCATTTTTATTAATAATTTTTTTTTATTAGTAATGGCGGCGATCTGCGATTTTTATCATGACTGCGACATTATGACGGACACATCGGACAATTTGGACACATTTTTGGGACCATTGTCATTTTTACAGCGATCAGTGCGATTAAATTGCACTGATTACTGTAAAAATGACACTGGCAGTGAAGGGGTTAACCACTAGGGGGCTAGGGAAGGGTTAAGTGTGTCCTAGGAAGTGTTTCTAACTGTGGGGGGGAGGGGCTGCGTGTGAGACGTCACAGGGAGCTATGATCAGTGACAGTGTCACTAGGCAGAATGGGGAGATGAGAACGGGCGCGCATGCGGCGGCAAATTCAAAGGAACGTGCAGGTACGCCCATTTGCCTGTCCGTGCCATTCTGCCGATGTTCATCTGCGGGCGCCGGTCGATATGTGGTTAAAAATCTCCATGGGTGTCGTTTAAAAAATTCTACAGGTTGCATGTTTTGAGTTACAGAGGAGGTCTAGGGCTAGAATTATTGCTCTCGCTCTATCGATCATGGTGATACCTTTGAACACAGTTTTCATATGTGGGCGCTGCTCGCGTATGCGTTCACTTCTGCACGCGACCCCAGCGATACAGGGCACGTTTAAAAAAATGTTTTTTTCTTATTTATTTTATTTTTTATTTTTACACTGTTCTTTTAAAAAAAAAAAAATGTGTCACATTCCTTGTCATAGAAAAAAAGCATGACAGGACCTCTTAAATATGAGATCTGTGGTCAAAAAGACCTCAGATCTCATATTTACACTAAAATGCAATAAAAAAATAAAAATAAATTAAATGTCATTAAAAAAACCACATTGCTTTAAGAGCTATGGGTGGAAGTGACGTTTTGACGCCGCTTCCCCCCTACAATGGTATGGAGACGGGTGGGGGCCATCTTCCCCTCACTCATCTCCATACCAAGCCATGGAGAGGACCCGATCGCCTCTGCCACTACCGACGGCTCCGGTAAGAGGCGGAGGGCACCGGAGAGCGGCGGGAGCGTATCCGCTGCAGAGACAACTATTATCGGAAACCAGACCGCTCACTGAAAAAGAGGATACCGGGGTTATGGCAGCTAGTTGCTGCCATAACAAAGATATCCCTCTTCAAAGTGCCAACGCATATCGGCATGAGCCAGTCCAGAAGTAGTTAATAATAAATGGCTTCAGCCAAACACTAACCATGAGTGAAAGAAAAAAGTTTTTGTGTTATCATTCATATTCTCTGAAAAATGGCCAAGAAATCCAAAATTCTGGCAGGTAATGTAAACTTATGAGCACAACTATATATATATATACACATATATACATACACACACACACAATATCTCATAAAGGTGCGTACACCCCTCACATTTTTGTAAATATTTTGTTATATCTTTTTATGTGACAACACTGAAGAAATGACACTTTGCTACAATGTAAAGTGGTGAGTGTACAGCTTGTATAACAGTGTAAATTTGCTGTCCCCTTAAAATAACTCAATACACAGCCATTAATGTCTAAACTGCTGGCAACAAATGTGAGTACACCCCTAAGTGAAAATACCCAAATTGGGCCCAAAGTGTCAATATTTTTTGTGGCCACCATAATTTTCCAGCACTGCCTTAACCCTCTTGGGAATGGAGTTCACCAGAGCTTTACAGGTTGCCACTGGAGTCCTCTTCCACTCCTCCATAACGACATCACGGAGCTGGTGGATGTTAGAGACCTTGTGCTCCTCCACCTTCTGTTTGAGGATGCCCCACAGGTGCTCAATAGGTTTAGGTCTGGAGACATGCTTGGCCAGTCCATCACCTTTACCCTCTGCTTCTTAGGAAGGCAGTGGTCATCTTGGAGGTGTGTTTGGGGTCATTTTCATGTTGGAATACTGCCCTGCGGCCCAGTCTCAGGAGGGAGGGGATCATACTCTGCTTCAGTATGTCACAGTACATGTTGGCATTCATGGTTCCCTCAATGAACTGTAGCTCCCCAGTGCTGGCAGCACTCATGCAGCCCCAGACCATGACACTCCCACCGCCATGCTTGACTGTAGACAAGACACACTTGTCTTTGTACTCCTCACCTGGTTGTCGCCACACATGCTAGACACTATCTGAACCCAATAAGTTTATCTTGGTCTCATCAGACCACAGGGCATAATTCCAATAACCCATATCCTTAGTCTGCTTGTCTTCAGCAAACTGTTTGTGGGCTTTCTTGTGCATCATCTTTAGAAGAGGCCTCCTTCTAGGGCGACAGCCATGCAGACCAATTTGATGCAGTGTCCGACGTAAGGTCTGAGCACTGACAGGCTGACCCCCCACCTCTTCAACCTCTCCAGCAATGCTGGTACCACTCATACATCTATTTCCCAAAGACAACCTCTGGATATGACGCTGAGCACGTGCACTCAACTTCTCTGGTCGACCATGGCGAGGCCTGTTCTCAGTGGAATCTGTCCTGTTAGACCGCTGTATGGTCTTGACACCGTGTACACACGAGCGGACTTTCCGGCAGACTTGGTCTGGCGGACCGGACTCCGTCGGACAATTCGATCATGTGTGGGCTCCAGCGGACTTTTCTTTCCCGAAAGTCAGATGGACCTAGAAATAAAACATGTTTCAAATCTTTCCGACGGACTCGAGTCCAGTCGAAAAATCCGCTCATCTGTATGCTAGTCCGACGGACTAAAACCGACGCTAGGGCAGCTATTGGTTACTGGCTATCAACTTCCTTATTTTAGTCAGGTCGTACGTCATCACGTATTAATCCGTTGGACTTTGGTGTGATCGTGTGTAGGCAAGTCCGTTCATTGGGAAAGTCCGTCGGAAGTCCGCCGAAAGTCTGTCTGACCAGTCTGGGCGAAAAGTCCGCTCGTGTGTATGCGGCATAAGAGCCACATGGGTTGATTTGCTAAAGGCATATAGTCTGTGAATTTGCAAGTGCATTGTAAGTGTAGTGCAATTGCAGTTGTGCAAGATCTGAGGGGAAGCTCTGAAATGAAAGAAAGCTCTGCTGATTTCTATCATCCAATCATGTGCAAGCAAAAATGCATTTTTGTTTACATTTTCCTTGCATGTTCCCCTCAGATCTAGAGCAATTGCACTTGCAGTGCACAGACACCCCATAGTGTTCAAAACAAAGATCTCTTTGAAATAGAATAGATTGATTGAATCTCTGCTGGTTCAGCAGGGACTGGTCAATCTATGGGTAGGGCTGGTTGTGCTGAAGTCGATCCATCGATCAACTTTAGTACAACCAGCCTGTTGGATTTTTTTCATGCAATCAGTGATCAAAAATATGTCACTCCATTTTTTTTTACTACTGACCCTGCAACCAGACTGTAGGTGTCATGGTTACACATTAGTAAAGTCTAAAGAGGACAAACAGGGAAAGCAAACAGAAAACCTTCAGCACTAAGGTGTGAAATGCCCCAACAGAAAAGCAGCTAAATCTATTATGGCTGCATGTATAGCTATGTGTGTGTTTTGTGACATATTACCTTGGTGTCAATTGCAGCTGTCTATTTTTATTGAACAAAAAAGTATCTGCCGCTTTTCAAAACAGTGCAGCGAGAACTAAAAAAGCCTTTCATGGAACATTCCTTTTCCACATACAGGTATTTATGATGAAATCAGTAAAATTTAGTCATACATAATATATAATTTGGTCAACCACTAAACTACATATATGATGACTTAAGACTAAAAACTTAAACTGTCAGGGCAAAAAAAAAAAACAACCCATATGTAGTACATCTTTGTAAAACATGCACATTTCTCTATGTTTAACCACTAAACTCTGGTTTAAAAGAAAAATGTTATTCAAGTATGTATTAACTTTAAAAGTACCTTCTATAACTCTCATCCTCCTCCAAATTTCCCAAAAACATGTTTTTGCTGCTGTGATCTGAATTCCTGGTAGAGGATGACTATGTTTGTTTTCTACGGTCCCATTGTATGTAAGAATGTTGCCACCCTCTCTTGCTCACTCCCAAGATAGACTAGGGAATATGGACTTTGGGATTTATAGTGTGCATAGAGCAGTGCACATGACCGCAACCAGCGTTCACTGCTTGTTCCTATTAATGGAAATGGGGGATAAATTGCACCGTCATGAAATGCTGTACCTGTGTGTTGTATTGTTGAGTATTCATGTCAGGAAGCTAGTTATTAGTTAAGTTGGACATGGTATAATCCCCAATCCACATTAAATTAGTAGGTACGATGCCCAGCGGGTGTGGAGATGCGACTCGGTGTACATCTTGCGGCATGTATCTGTTCCTTGATCATCTGATTGAGGGCGAATACTGCTGTGCAAAATGTAAGCACATTGTTGCCCTGGAAGCCCAGGTTCTGAATCTAGGGAAGCATCGGTCAGCACTGAGAAGTCCCTCCATACTAAAGAAGAGCTGGGAACGTACACGGCAGGTGCCAGCACAGAGGCGGGTGGAGGGGCTTTTAAACTAGGTGACGTGGGGGAGGGTCCAGAGATGGAGTAAGTCAGCGCAGAGCATATTCCAGAGGGTAGTATTGGGGGCATTAGTGGTAGGTTGAGTAAAGCACATAAACCAGAGGTAAGTATAGTAACAAGTCCTATTTGAAATCTCAAAACACAGAATAAGAGGACAGTATGCGACCGGTCTAAACTGCGTGGCATGTTCACCAATGTCAGGAGCCTGGCGGATTAGATGGGAGAACTAGAGATACTATTGTACGAGGAGGATTTAGATTTTGTGGGAATTTCAGAGACTTGGTTCAACAGCTCTAATGATTGGCTGGCAACCATTCAAGGGTATTCCTTTTATCGCAGGGATAGAGAGGGTAAAAAAGGGGGAGTGGTATGCCTGTATATCAAGAATAATGTACAAGTGAATGTGAGAGATGACATCACTAAGAGAGCTAGGGAGGAGGTGGAATCTTTATGGGTAGAGCTCAAAAGGGATGAAACAAAGGGGAAAATAATACTGGGAGTATGCTATAGGCCCCCTAACTTGAGGGAGGAGAGGGAGACGGACCTCATATCACAGTTTGGATTAGCAGCAAGGATGGGAAGTGTCATCATAATGGGGGATTTTAATTATCCAGACATAGACTGGGCAGAAGAAACTGCACATTCGTCTAAGGCTCGCCAGTTCCTAGATGTCTTGCAGGACAATAACATGGGAAAGATGGTAGATGCACCAACTAGAAACAAAGTGTTACTAGACCTACTGATTACCAATACAGACCTGATCACGGATGTGGAAAGAAGGGGCAATTTAGGAAACAGTGATCACAGGTCGATTAGCTTCAGTATAAATCACACAAATAGGAAACATAAGGGAAATACAAAGACATTAAATTTCAAAAGAGCCAACTTCCCCAAACTATGAACCTTGCTAGAAGATATAAATTGGGATAAAATCTTAGGAATAAAGAACATGGAGGAAAAATGGGTTTGCTTTAAGAGCATATTAAATAAGGGCATTAGCCAGTGCATCCCATTGGGAAATAAATTTAAAAGAGCGAACAAAAGTCCTGGATGGCTTAACTCCGATATAAAAATGCATATAAAAGCAAAAGAGAAGGCCTTCAAAAAATACAAGGTTGAGGGATCATCATCAGCATTCAGACTTTACAAAGAATACAAGGAATGAAAATGAAATAAATATAATTTCTTCACATAAATAGAGCTTTCATTTGGTGGTATTTGATCACTTGTTTTTTTATCTTTTATTATATAAACGAAAAAAACAAAACAATATTTTTTACTTTCTGCTATAAAACATATCCAATAAAAAAAAATGTAAAAATATAATTTTTTTATAAACTTAGGCCAAAATGCATTCTGCTACATGTCTTTGGTAGAAAAAAACAAAACAAAAACAATAGGTGTATGTATATTGACTGGTTTGTATGAAAGTTATAGCATCTACAATGGTATATATACTGGAATATTTTTTTTATACTTGTAAAGGCTGTGATCAGTGACTTATAATGGGACTGCTATAGTGCAGCGGGAGCCGCCTTTTCACAGTACAATTAATGCGGATATGGATTCTTTTGCAGAAAAAGAATATTGTATAGTGTCACTTTAAGGCTTATGCCCCGTACACACGGTCGGATTTTCCGACGGAAAATGTGTGATAGGACCTTGTTGTCGGAAATTCCGACCGTGTGTAGGCTCCATCACACATTTTCCATCGGATTTTCCGACACACAAAGTTTGAGAGCAGGATATAAAATTTTCCGACAACAAAATCCGTTGTCGGAAATTCCGATCGTGTGTACACAAATCCAACGGACAAAGTGCCACGCATGCTCAGAATAAATAAAGAGATGAAAGCTATTGGCCACTGCCCCGTTTATAGTCCTGACGTACGTGTTTTACGTCACCGCGTTCAGAACGATCGGATTTTCCGACAACTTTGTGTGACCGTGTGTATGCAAGACAAGTTTGAGCCAACATCCGTCAGAAAAAATCCAAGGATTTTGTTGTCGGAATGTCCGAACAAAGTCCGACCGTGTGTACGGGGCATTGCATTCACTAGCAGCAGAGCCTGTAAATAGCCTATAACCATTGCAAGTTTGTTTACATTTTTTCAGCTGGTTTTCTTGTAGAAGTGATTTTTAGTCTATGTAAAGAGAACCTGTCATATATTATATATGTACTTGTGAAATGATGATTCTTTTTATCTACACACACAACCCCAAACCATGATTATTATTATTCCATTATTATTTGCTGATTGTTTATTGGCCAGTTGAATTTACATTTTTCCGGTCTTATTTTTCAGTGTTACAGATCTTCCTCCACAAATCAGAATTAAGAATGGATACAGTACAGTGGAGCCACAACCCAGAGGACTTAGAGGACTTGTGCACTCTATACACACAACAAGCAGCAGTTCAGCCATTTCACCATTGCTACCTCATCTGTTTTTACTTTGGCATTTACAGCAACTTTTAATAGTGCAATGAGGATGAGAAACAATACAGCCAATACACAAACTTACACAAAAGGGCAAGCTTGTTAGTGGAGGATTAGGTGTTTTCAAGCACAGGAGGATGTCTAATGGCATGCAAGTATCTTGCTCAGGTGGCCATGCCCTAACAGTTTTACCTTGTACTGGACCTTTAAAATCATGTACTTGGAAAATGTTGCCTTTTATTTGAAAAGTATATGTAATTTTTCTCTTCTTTTTAAGAAGAATGATTCCATATTAATCCCATAATGCACTTGGGAAATGTAAAATTCTACTGTGATATAGATTTACCTTAGATTTATAAAAAGTAACATTATTTTGTTTTCTAATAAGACATTTTTTTTTATTTTTGAACGGATCACTTTATTTCTTAATGACAGTCTATTATACATTACACAGAAAAAAAGAACTTTAAGACCCAAGGTACTTTTACTGTAAATAAAGGGAGCTTGTCTTTTTTTTTTGCAGGCAGTTCCCTATGAGAATTCTGCCACCATGTGGTACTGATGTGCTATTGCAGGTTTAGAAAATGCCTAATTTACCTTATTGGGAGGCAATACATCTATTATAGTTCTGTGCAAAGAAAATTATATGAATATATTTTAAAAATCTGGGGAAACAAGTGACATTTTTAAACTTCAATGTGATCTATTTTCACTTGTCACTGTTACTAAACATAAAATTGGCACATTCTGTTTAGGGTCTGGTCACACTTTTGATCCTTCTGTGATAGTGACAGGATCCCTTTACAGGGCAGATGCACACTCACCTGTTTCCACCTTGTCGCTCCCTTTTTGACCAGATGAGCAAGGTCTCGACATAGTAGAACCAGGAGTATATTTTCACTGCACTATTTTAGTGTTCCTATTGCTGGTAACACCAGTATTGGAACTATTCCATGGACCCCATGGCTTCATTTACTGATCTGCAGTCACTAAACTGGCACATATGATTGACTGTTTTGTAAATTATTTTTAATGAACAAAATGTATTATGTTACAGATTTCTGTTCTATCTGAAATAAAATCACTCTATTTTGCTAGCAAATGAAATGTAGATTTTAACAGTGTTCCTGACTTCAGGATGGCTGCCATGCAGCTCACGCTAATGGAGAGGTTGAGAGGCACTAAATGAATTACCTTTATAAAGAGCACTCATACCATCGTGGAATCATGTATGAAATAAAAAAGACTGCTACGGAAGTTAACTGGACACTTTCAAAACGCCATTCAAGTTTTTTTTCCTGCTGTTCTAGAAATATTGGAAATATGATCTAAGCTAACAATCATATGTGTAGAAGCCAGTGCTTCTGAACCAGATTTGAAAGAATAGGGAAACATAAAAAGGTGATAACAATGAAACAGTTGAATTCAAATTTATACTCTTCCTAAATAATTACTTAGTTACATAGTAGGTGAGGTCGAAAAAAGACACAAGCCCATCAAGTTCAACCCATGTGTGTGATTATGTCAGTATTACATTGTATATCCCAGGATGTTGCGGTCGTTCAGGTGCTTATCTAATAGTTTCTTGAAACTGTCGATGCCCCTGAGACCACTGCCTGTGGAAGGGATATCCACATCCTTGCCGCTCTTACAGTAAAGAACCCTCTAGGTAGTTTGTTAGACCTCTTTTCTTCTAATTTTAATGAGTGGCTACAAGTCTTGTTAAACTCCCTTCCGCGAGAAAGTTTTATCCCTATTGTGGGGTCACCAGTATAGAATTTGTATATTGAAATCATATCCCCGCTCAAGCGTCTCTTCTCCAGAGAGAATAAGTTCAGTGCTCGCAACCTTTCCTCATAACAAATATCCTCCAGACCCTTTATTAGCTTTGTTGCCCTTCTTTGTACTCGCTCTATTTCTAGTACATCCTTCCTGAGGACTGGTGCCCAGAACTGGACAGCATACTCTAGGTGCGGCCGGACCAGAGTCTTGTAGAGCGGGAGAATTATCATTTCATCTCTGGAATTAATCCCCTTTTTAATGCATGCCAATATTCTGTTTGCTTTGTTAGCAGCAGCTTGGCATTGCATGCCATTGCAGAGCCGATCATCTACTAGGACCCCCAGGTCCTTTTCCATCCTATATTCCCCCCAGAGGTTCTCCCCCCAGTGTATAGATTGCATTCATATTTTTGCCACCCAAATGCCTTATTTTAAATTTTTCTACATTGAACCTCATTTGCCATGTAGTTGCCCACCCCATTAATTTTTTCAGATCTTTTTGCAAGGTTTCTACATTCTGCTGAGAAGTTATTGCCCTGCTTAGCTTAGTATTGTCCACAAATACAGAGATTATTTACCCCATCCTTCAGGTCGTTTATGAACAAATTAAACAGGATTGGTCCCAACACAGAACCCTGGGGGACCCCACTACCCACCCCTGACCATTCTGAGTACTCCCCATTTATCACCACCCTCTGAACTAGCCCTTGTAGCCAGTTTTCATTCCATGTACTCACCCTATGGTCCATGCCAACGGGCCTTATTTTGTATAGTAAACGTTTATGGGGAACTGTGTCAAATGCTTTTGCAAAATCCAACACCACATCTACGGGTCTTCCTTTATCTAGATGGCAACTCACCTCCTCATAAAAGGTTAATAGATTGGTTTGGCAAGAACGATTCTTCATGAATCCATGCAGATTACTGCTAATGATACGGTTCTCATTACTAAAATCTTGTATATAGTCCCTTATCATCACTTCCAAGAGTTTACACACTATTGATGTTAGGCTAACTGGTCTGTAATTCCCAGGGATGTATTTTGGGACCTTTTTAAATATTGGTGCTACATTGGCTTTTCTCCAATCAGCTGGTACCATTCTAGTCAGTAGACTGTCAAAATGAGGAACAATGGTCTGGCACTTACTTGAATGAGTTCCCTAAGTACCCTCAGGTGCAATGACTAAGCACACTTGGAGTGTGTGAAATGCATCTACCAGCTTTCTGTCAACACTTTGGGATGTTCTGAATAAAAGAATTTTGATCAAGCACAAAGTGCGGCCATTTCTTCTTTTGACCCTCGGGTGCAAGCCATCTTGTCCCGGTGATTTATTAATGTTAAGCTTCCCAAGTCTAATTTTAATCCTGTCCTCTGTTAACCATGAAGCTTCCTGTGATGTGTCATGAGGATAAACATTGCAGTTTTGGTTACTGAAGCCCCTCGATTCCCTCGTGAAGACTGAGGAGAAGAATAAATTTAATACCTTCGCCATCTCCCCATCCTTTGTAACCATCCTTTCCTCATTCTTTATGGGGTCAATATGGTCTGTCCTCCCTTTTTTACTGTTTACATACTTAAAGAATTTCTTGGGATTTTTTTTTACTCTCCATGTGTCTTTCATATTCTATCTTAGCCGTCCTGATTGCACCCTTACATTTCTTGTTGCATTCTTTATAAAGTATAAATGCTGATGATGATGGACATTAATGACACATGGCCACGCATTAAGATTAGAAAAAAAGGGGTTTAACCTTAGACTGCGTAGAGGGTTTTTTACTGTAAGAGTGGCAAGGATGTGGAATTCACTTCCACAGGCGGTGGTTTCAGCGGAGAGCATCGATAGTTTCAAAAAACTATTAGATAAGCACCTGAACGACCACAACATACAGAGATATACAATGTAATACTGACATATAATCACACACATAGGTTGCACTTGATGGACTTGTATCTTTTTTGAACCTCACCTACTATGTAACTATGGATGGATGGATGGAGGAGTTTGCTTTGAATATTACAAATGAAATTGTGTTGTTGGATTGTGGTGCTCAGATGGAGTGAAGATCCGCTTTAACCACTTCAGCCCCGGAAGAAAATTCCCCCCTTCGTGACCGGGGCATTTTTTGCGATATGGCACTGCGTCGCTTTAACTGACAATTGCGAGGTCGTGCGACGTTGTACCCAAACAAAAGAGATGGGGCCGCGTTGCCATCTCTCGGAAGTTCGGCCCCCCTCTACCTTCCTCCGCCGCCGGGCCAATTGGAGGGCGCAGCACGCTTCGCGCATGCTCACTAGGTTACTGGTTGTGAAGCCGAAAGGCTTCACTGCTGGGCTCCCTTACCGGCAATGGCGGCAGCTGCACCCAACAGTCGATCTGAAGATCGGCTGGGGTGCAGACATTGCAGGTTCCCTGGACAGGTGAGTGTCCATATATTGGGCGGCACGGTGGAGAAGTGGATAGCGCTTTCGCCTAGCAGTAAGAAGGGTCGCTGGTTCGAATCCCAACCACGACACTACCTGCCTGGAGTTTGCATGTTCTCCCTGTGCCTGCGTAGGTTTCCTCCGGCTTTTCCGGTTTCCTCCCATGCTCCAAAGACATCCTGGTAGGTTAATTGGATCATGTCTAAATTGTCCCTAGTATGTATGAATGTGAGTTAGGGACCTTAGATTGTAAGCTCCTTGAGGGTAGGGACTGATGTGAATGTACAATGTATATGTAAAGTGCTGCGTAAATTGATGGCGCTATATAAGTACCTGAAATAAAATAAATACCGTATTTATCGGCATATAACACGCACTTTTTTCCCCTGAAAATCAGGGGAAAATCGTGGGTGCGTGTTATAGGCCGATCCCCCCCCAATTGTGTGTGATCGGAGCGATCGCGGCAATTGCCGCGATCGCCGCCGACATACACAGCCGTGTGGAAATTCAAATACGGCGCCGAGACTGCAGTGTCTCGGCGGAGCGGAGCTACACATAGCCGAGAGTCTTCGGGTTTTCTCGGCGCCGCTTACAGTCCCGCCCATAGGGCGGAACTGGGCGGGACTGTAAGCGGCGCCAAGAAAACCCGAAGACTCTCGGCTATGTGTATCAGCGCTCCGCCGAGACACTGCAGTCTCGGCGCCATATTTAAATTTACACAGGGCTGTGTATGACGGCAGGGATCGCGGCGATCCCACAAAGCTGGACGGGGGCAAGGCTGCACGGGGGGGCAAGGCTGCACGGGGGGGCAAGGCTGCACGGAGGCAAAGCTGCACTGGGGCAAGGCTGCACTGGGGCAAAGCTGCACTGGAGCAAGGCTGCACTGGGGCAAGGCTGCACTGGGGCAAGGCTGCACTGGGGCAAAGCTGCACTGGGGCAAAGCTGCACTGGGGCAAAGCTGCACTGGAGAAAAGCTGCACTGACATGGCTGCACTGACATGGCTGCACTGACATTGCTGCACTGACATGGCTGCACTGGGGCAAAGCTGCACTGACAAGGCTGCACTGGACACTGGGGCAAGGCTGCACTGACACTGACAAGGCTGCAGATGGACACCGATAACGCTGCATTGATGGGCATTTTAATGTAAGTCTTTCTTCCTTAAACTTTACTCCTAAAAGTTTTTTTCCTTAAAATTCCCTCCTTAACTTGGGTGCGTGTTATACGCCGGCGCGTGTTATACGCCGATAAATACGGTATATTAAAAGTCAGTAGCTGCAGTATTTGTAGCTGCTGACTTTTAATTTTTCTAGGTGTGGGCGGACCTCCGCTTTAAGGATCCATGCACACTGGGATGCATGTTTTTTCCAGGTGTTACCAGAACACATAATTGTGAAAGGGGTCTCAAGATGCGCTGCACTGGCATGGTATTGTAATTAATTTGTATATTTAAAAGCTTTATAAACCCAAATACTGAGCCTGTGGTTATAGAATTGATACAGTTAGGCCTCGTTCACATGGGCATACCGTTTTGCCTTTGACTAAATTGAAAAAATTTCCTGTGGAGACAAAACACGGTCATCACACGGGTGAATGCTTAAAGGGTAACTCCACTCTCGTGGGGAAAATAAATTTTAAAAAAATATAGCGTATACAATTGCGACACAAGTCATATTTTGATGGAATGTTAAATAAAAATTACCTTTCCTTTTCAATCTGCAGCCGCTCTAATTTTCTGTAAGCTGCAATGCAATATGGCTACCTGGAGACATTCTGTACACAAAACGTGTACAGTACGCCCCCCAGAAACATAATTTCCTGCTTGTGTGATTGGCGCACTGATTTTCCCAGAAGTCTACACTAAGATACAAGTCAGATTTCAGGGATCCCCTGCAACAAAAATGTCATTTTTTGTGAGATACTCCCAATCGAAAATCACGGCTAAAGGGGTGCAGGCCCAGCAACTTTCCTCATTAGTGCCCTGCAGGTGCTGCTGCTGATTGATAATTATGAAACCATTCCCATTAGACTCGCTTTCCCACATGGACACAAACACACATGGAAATCTTCAGAATAACAAAAGGTCGGAATCTGCAAAGTTTGTTAAAATGTTTGTAATGTACATAGACCACCCAGAGGGGAATGTTTTTTTCTCAACAAAAGTTGAGTTATGCCCCGTACACACGGTCGGATTTTCCGATGGAAAATGTCCGATCGGAGCGTGTTGTCGGAAATTTCCGACCGTGTGTAGGCTCCATCGGACATTTTCCATCGGATTTTCCGACACACAAAGTTGGACAGCAGGAGATAAAATTTTCCGACAACAAAATCCGTTGTCGGAAATTCCGATCGTGTGTACACAAATCCGACGGACAAAGTGCCACGCATGCTCAGAATAAATAAAGAGATGAAAGCTACTGGCCACTGCCCCGTTTATAGTCCCGACGTACGTGTTTTACGTCACCGCGTTTAGAACGATCGGATTTTCCGACAACTTTGTGTGACCGTGTGTATGCAAGACAAGTTTGAGCCAACATCCGACGGAAAAAATCCTAGGATTTTGTTGTCGGAATGTCCGAATAAAGTCCGACCGTGTGTACGGGGCATTACTCTTCAAAATATGGAGATGGATTAGAGCACCTGTCAGTTTTTATTGCTGTTTGTGCCCCATTGAGAAGATTCACCCTCTCAATGTATCTTGTTTACCATTATCATTAAAAGTGAAAGTAAAACCCAAATTTTGGGTTGTTCCCGGAAAAGTAATTGAGGGGAAACCTTCCAATGGGACAAAAGTGACTATACAAAGTCACTAATTTAGCTGTAGTGGAGAGAACATGTGTGGAAATGAACAAACTTTACTTATAACTAAAGGCATTTTTGGATAGAGTGGAGATGGATTAGAACACCTATTAGGTATTCATTGCTGACTGTGTCCCCCGTTAGGGAGATTCACTCTCTCTACTTGTCCTGATTAAGATTATCATTGAAAGTGAAAAAGTAAATCCCAAATTTTGGATTTTCCACAGAAAACTAATAGAGGGAAAGTCTTCCAATAAAGAAAGTAGTTCTAGTGACCTAGGGGGGGCTCAATGGATTCCCTTAATTTGATATGGGACAGGAAGTGAAAGTAAATCTCCCCAATGTGACTGAGATGGCAAAAAAAAAAAAATAAACTACTGATAAAAAGGAGGTTATAACCCTCTCTTACTCTATACAAAAAAAAATGTGGTTAGTTCGTTTATTTTTTATAGTGTCAGGGCACCCGCCGTTTATTACCGAATAAAGGTTTAGCCCCCTGATCGCCCGCCGATGATATGCGTCGCCCCAGGCAGCGTCAGATTAGCACCAGTACCGCTAACACCCACGCACGCAGCATACGCCTCCCTTAGTGGTATAGTATCTGTACGGATCAATATCTGATCCGATCAGATCTATACTAGCGTCCCCAGCAGTTTAGGGTTTCCAAAAACGCAGTGTTAGCGGGATCAGCCCAGATACCTGCTAGCACCTGCGTTTTGCCTCTCCGCCCGGCCCAGCCCAGCCCACCCAAGTGCAGTATCGATCGATCACTGTCACTTACAAAACACTAAACGCATAACTGTAGTGTTTATAGAGTCAGGCCTGATCCCTGCAATCGCTAACAGTTTATTTTTGTAGCATTTTGGTGAACTGGCAAGCACCAGCCCCAGGCAGCGTCAGGTTAGCGCCAGTACCGCTAACACCCACGCACGCACCGTACACCTCCCTTAGTGGTATAGTATCTGATCGGATCAATATCTGATCCGATCAGATCTATACTAGCGTCCCCAGCAGTTTAGGGTTCCCAAAAATGCAGTGTTAGCGGGATCAGCCCAGATACCTGCTAGCACCTGCGTTTTGCCCCTCCGCCCAGCCCACCCAAGTGCAGTATCGATCGATCACTGTCACTTACAAAACACTAAACGCATAACTGCAGTGTTCGCAGAGTCAGGCCTGATCCCTGCGATCACTAACAGTTTTTTTGGTAGCGGTTTGGTGAACTGGCAAGCACCAGCGGCCTAGTACAAACGGTCGTAGTCAAACCAGCACTGCAGTAACAGTTGGTGACGTGACGAGTCCCATAAGTGCAGTTCAAGCTGGCGAGGTGACAAGCACTAGTAGTGTCCCGCTGTCACCAAGAAGTAGACAAACAGGCCCGTCGTGCCCATAATGCCCTTCCTGCTGCATTCGCCAATCCTAATTGGGAACCCACCACTTCTGCAGCGCCCGTACTTCCCCCATTCACATCCCCAACCAAATGCAGTCGACTGCATGAGAGGCATTTTCTTTATGTCCTCCCGAGTACCCCTACCCAACGACCCCCCCCAAAAAAGATGTCGTGTCTGCAGCAAGCGCGGATATAGGCGTGACACCCGCTATTATTGTCCCTCCTGTCCTGACAATCCTGGTCTTTGCATTGGTGAATGTTTTGAACGCTACCATTCACTAGTTGAGTATTAGCGTAGGGTACAGCATTCCACAGACTAGGCACACTTTCACAGGGTCTCCCAAGATGCCATCGCATTTTGAGAGACCCGAACCTGGAACCGGTTACAGTTATAAAAGTTAGTTACAAAAAAAGTGTAAAAAAAAAAAAATATAAGATAAAAAAAAATAGTTGTCGTTTTATTGTTCTCTCTCTCTATTGTTCTGCTCTTTTTTACTGTATTCTATTCTGTCATGTTTTATTGTTATTATGTTTTATCATGTTTGCTTTTCAGGTATGCAATTTTTTACACTTTACCGTTTACTGTGTTTTATTGTTAACCATTTTTTGTCTTCAGGTACGCCATTCACGACTTTGAGTGGTTATACCAGAATGATGCCTGCAGGTTTAGGTATCATCTTGGTATCATTCTTTTCAGCCAGCGGTCGGCTTTCATGTAAAAGCAATCCTAGCGGCTAATTAGCCTCTAGACTGCTTTTACAAGCAGTGGGAGGGAATGCCCCCCCCCCCCCACCATCTTCCGTGTTTTTCTCTGGCTCTCCTGTCTCAACAGGGAACCTGAGAATGCAGCCGGTGATTCAGCCAGCTGACCATAGAGCTGATCAGAGACCAGAGTGGCTCCAAACATCTCTATGGCCTAAGAAACCGGAAGCTACGAGCATTTCATGACTTAGATTTCGCCGGATGAAAACAGCGCCATTGGGAAATTGGAAAACCATTTTATCACATCGATCTTGGTGTGGTCAGATGCTTTGAGAGCAGAGGAGAGGTCTAGGGTCTAATAGACCCCAATTTTTTGAAAAAAGAGTACCTGCCACTACCTATTGCGATCATAGGGGATATTTACATTCCCAGAGATAACAATAAAAATGATAAAAAAAAAAAAAAATGAAAGGAACAGTTTAAAAATAAGATAAAAAAGCAAAAAAATAAGAAAGAAAAAAAAAAAAGCACCCCTGTCCCCCCCTGCTCTCGCGCAAAGGTGAACGCAAGCGTCGGTCTGGCGTCAAATGTAAACAGCAATTGCACCATGCATGTGAGGTGTCACCGCGAACGTCAGATCGAGGGCAGTAATTTTAGCAGTAGACCTCCTCTGTAAATCTAAAGTGGTAACCTGTAAAGGCTTTTAAAGGCTTTTAAAACGGTATTTAGTTTGTCGCCACTGCACGTTTGTGCGCAATTTTAAAGCATGTCATGTTTGGTATCCATGTACTCGGCTTAAGATCATCTTTTTTATTTCTTCAAACATTTGGGCAATATAGTGTGTTTTAGTGCATTAAAATTTAAAAAAGTGTGTTTTTTCCCCAAAAAATGCGTTTGAAAAATCGCTGCGCAAATACTGTGTGAAAAAAAAAATGAAACACCCACCATTTTAATCTGTAGGGCAAAACCAAGCACCGCCTTCAGGCTTTCTAAGGGCGTAAATTTTTGATTTCACTCTTCACTGCCTATCACAGTTTCGGAGGCCATGGAATGCCCAGGTGGCACAAACCCCCCCCCCCAAATGACCCCATTTTGGAAAGTAGACACGCCAAGCTATTTGCTGAGAGGTATAGTGAGTATTTTGCAGACCTCACTTTTTGTCACAAAGTTTTGAAAATTGAAAAAAGAAAAAAAAATGTTTTTTCTTGTCTTTCTTCATTTTCAAAAACAAATGAGAGCTGCAAAATACTCACCATGCCTCTCAGAAAAAGCTTGGGGTGTCTACTTTCCAAAATGGGGTCATTTGGGGGGGTTTTGTGCCACCTGGGCATTCCATGGCCTCCGAAACTGTGATAGGCAGTAAAGAGTGAAATCAAAAATTTACACCCTAAGGGCTCTTTCAGACGGGGCGGATCAGTGATGATCCGCCCCGTGAATATCTGCTTGCTCAGCGGGGATCACTCTGCCGATCCCCGCTGAGCAGGAAGATGACAGGTCCATCGCTGCACACTGTGCAGCGACGGACCTGTCAGGGCGCCGCTCTCCCCTATGGGGGATCGGATGACGACGGACCGTAGTGTCCCTCGTCACCCGATCCGATCACGGATGGAAAAGTAGGGTTTTCCTCCGTTACACTTTTCAGATCGGAGCGGGTCGGATGTCAGCGGACATGTCACCGCTGACATCCGACGCTCCATAGGGATACATGTATGTCCGTTTTTCATCCGAAAACGGAAGGATGAAAAACGGACATAGGGATCCTTAGTGTGAAAGAGCCCTTAGAAATCCTGAAGGCGGTGATTGGTTTTCGGGGCCCTGTACGTGGCTAGGCTCCCAAAAAGTCCCACACATGTGGTATCCCCATACTCAGGAGAAGCAGCTAAATGTATTTTGGGGTGCAATTCCACATATGCCCATGGTCTGTGTGAGCAATATATCATTTAGCGACAACTTTGTGCAAAAAAAAAAAAAAAAAAAGTGTCACTTTCCCGCAACTTGTGTCAAAATATAAAATATTCCATGGACTCAACATGCCTCTCAGCAAATAGCTTGGGGTGTCTACTTTCCAAAATGGGGTAATTTGGGGGGGGGGGGGTGTGCCATCTGGGCATTTTATGGCCTTCAAAACTGTGATAAGTAGTGAGGAGTGAAATCAAAAATTTACGCCCTTAGAAATCCTGAAGGCGGTGATTGGTTTTCGGAGCCCCGTACGCGGCTAGGCTCCCAAAAAGTCCCACACATGTGGTATCCCCATACTCAGGAGAAGCAGCTGAATGTATTTTGGGGTGCAATTCCACATAGGCCCATGGCCTGTGTGAGCAATATATCATTTAGTGACAACTTTTTGTAATTTTTTTTTTTTTTGTCATTATTCAATCACTTGGGACAAAAAAAATAAATATTCAATGGGTTCAACATGCCTCTCAGCAATTTCCTTGGGGTGTCTACTTTCCAAAATGGGGTCATTTGTTGGGGTTTTGTACTGCCCTGCCATTTTAGCACCTCAAGAAATGACATAGGCAGTCATAAACTAAAGCTGTGTAAATTCCAGAAAATGTACCCTAGTTTGTAGACGCTATAACTTTTGCGCAAACCAATATAAGCTTATTGACATTTTTTTTACCAAAGACATGTGGCCGAATACATTTTGGCCTAAATGTATGACTAAAATTGAGTTTATTGGATTTTTTTTATAACAAAAAGTAGAAAATATCATTTTTTTTTCAAAATTTTCGGTCTTTTTCCGTTTATAGCGCAAAAAATAAAAACCGCAGAGGTAATCAAATACCATCAAAAGAAAGCTCTATTTGTGGGAAGAAAAGGACGCAAATTTCGTTTGGGTACAGCATTGCAATTAGCAGTTAAAGGGACGCAGTGCCAAATTGGAAAAAGTCCTCTGGTCCTTAGGCAGCATAATGGTTCGGGGCTGAAGTGGTTAAAAAAAGCTGCAGGGACATCCCTCTCATCCCACTCCTAGCAAGCCCTATTTTTTGCTAGCGTCCTTAGCTGATAGATGTCTTCTTATGCTGTATTTTTTTCCAAGATTCTTCTATCATGTTCCCAGCTGCACCATAATTTTTGTGGCTCTCCTTAAAACAGCTTTCCAGAATGGTTGACTTGTCAGCTGAGTCTTGGGGGGCCATACCCAGACCCCACCTGAACAAAGACACAGGGCCAGCCCTTAAAAGTTGCTTTGGGCACTGGATCCTATCTGGGCGTTCAATTTGGCACACGGTGCATTGTGTTACGTTAGCTGCAGGGCGCTTTACAGGTCCAGGACTGAGGACTGCCAGATGTGGAGCCCCGTCCCTGAAATCTGCTTTGGAAGTATGTCCATCGTTGGGGGTAAAGCCAGAATGGTGCTAGTCCTTATCCTGCCCAGAAGTTAAATAAATCTGCCATGGTAAGTGCTTAGGGCTTCACCTCTACTTCAACTGTGTATGGTAGCCAAACAACTTCTAACATCAGCTTATTCAAATAGGCTTTTACTAAAAAAAAAAAAAAAAACTGGAAGCCGTTTGGTTTCTGAGCAGAGCTGCACCAGATTTTGCACTCTCCAGTTTTAGTAAATCAACCCCAGTGTGCTAGCATATCAATACAGAGTAGCTACAGTGAAGAACAGCCTGCAACACTATGAATATTTTGTCGCAGTTATGTAGTGGGAGTGCCAATGCAGAGTAGCTATAGCGAAGCGTGGGCTGTGACACGTTGTGTCAAAGCCATGGAGCAGGAGAACCAGTTTTTTTAAATTGGAGCCATTTTCTTGACTCCATCAGGCAACACAGACTCAACTGCACAGCCTCGGTTTCAGCGGCTCCACTGCAAGATGCACACACCACCCTACTTCCTCTTGGCATGCTTGTTGGTCAGTATTCTTGAAGGCTGTAGATAGCAGGAGTCAAAAAGCCCCTTGTTCTTTCCTCCTAAGTTGGTCTCTAACTTTGCTCTTAAGGATACCATTGCTACACTTATGCAGTATATGCTTATGTTTAGCCTTACAACAGTCTGAGTCTGCTCACTCTAAGGATTCCAGAATGGGCTATTTATTATTGCTTACACCTGCCAAGACCTTTCTGGTTCACTGGTTCCTAAGAGTCTGTACAGTGATTGGCCCGAAAAACCCTCCGCCCCTCAGAAGGGTTATGCTCAACAGTATCCAAATGGGGAGGGTTTCCTGCAGAAATAGACAGTCCCTGTGGCTGACCCAGCTATTTCTTGCCTTAACAAAACTAATGGTCTCAGTGAAGGAAAATCCCATGTTTAATAGTCCAGTGGACAAGAGGTTAGAAGCCCTTTTTAAAGCCTTGTTTTCTTTGGAGGTTCCCGTCATTCAACTGGTAGCTGCCTCGGTGGCTGTCTTTCAAACCCAAAATGTCTGGACTAAGCACATGGCCTAAACTCCTTTTTTAATGGATCTTCCTGCTCTCCAACACTTAGCAATTTTACCTGTGGCCTTAGGCTACACATATGAGGTGGTATCAGAAGGTTTCGATGGCAGGCACAGTCACAGGGAGCACCAACCTGTCAGCCTTTTTGGTCTTCTGGTCCCAGGGTTTTTTTGGGGCTACAAATTAAAAAAAAAAAATGTTTTGATCTTTTGCCTTAACCACTTCAATACAGGGCACGTTCACCCCCTTCCTGCCCAGACCAAGTTTCAGCTTTCAGTGCTCTCACACTTGAATGACAATTACTAATCATGTAACACTGTAGCCAAACAAAATTTTTATCATCTTTTTCACACAAATAGAGCTTTCTTTTGGGTGGATTTAATTACCACTGGGATTTTTATTTATTTTTTGTGATAAGTGAAAAAACAGCAAAAAAAAAAAAAAAAAAAACTTTTTTTAGTTTCTATTATAAAATTTTGCAAATAAGTAATTTTTGTTGATAAATTTGGGCCAAAATTTAAACTGCTACATATCCCTGGTAAAAATAACACAAATTAGTGGATATTATTTAGTCTGTGTGAAAGTTACAGAGTCCACAAGCTATGATGCCAATCATTGAAAATTGATCACACCTGATGTACTGACTGCCTATCTAATTTCCTGAGGCCCTAACATGTCAGGACAGTACAAATATCCCCCAAATGACCCAATTTTTGTAAAGTTGACAGTCCAAGGTATTTAGTAAGAGGCATGAGTTGAAGTATTTTTTTCACAAAATTCTTAGAGAAATTAAGAATTGTTTTTATTTATTTTATTTTTTTACACAAAATTGTCATAATAAGTTATTTCTCACACACAGCATAGGCATACTTGCAATGACACCCCCAAAACACATTCCAGTACTCGTCCGGAGTATGGCGATACCACATGTGTGAGACTTTTACACAGCTTGGCCACATACAGAGGCCCAACATCCAAGTAGCACCTCCAGGCGTCCTAGGGGCATAAATTACACATCTAATTTCATGACGACCTATCACACTTTTAAAGGCCCTGGAGCACCAGGACAGTGCAATTACCCACAAAATGATCCAATTTTGGAAAGCAAAACACCCCAACATATATTCTAGGAGGCAAAATATTTGTATATATTGAATATTTTGAACATGTCATTTTTTGCCACAAGTTTTTGGAAAATGTGGAAAGAGATAGAAAACAATTTTTTTTTTTTTTTTTTTTACACAAAGTTGTCAATTTATAAGATATTTCTAACACATAGCATGTACATAGCAAATATTACACCCCAAAATACATTCTGCTACTCCTCCTGACTATGGAGATACCACGTGTGAGGCTTTTACACAGCCTGGCCACATAGAGAGGTCCAACATGCAAGTAGCACCTCCAGGCGTTCTAGGAGCATAAATTACACATCTAATGTCATGACTACCTATCACACCTGTGAAGGCCCTGGGGTACCAGGACAATGGAAACACGCACAAAAGGACCCCAGGAGACAGGTACTCGGGTACTCTGATGGGCTGGAGATAGGTACTCGGCTACTCTGATTGGCTGGAGACAGGTACTCAGGTACTCTGATGGGCTTATAGACAGATCCTCTTTATTAATGTTAAGTTTCCCAAGTCTATTTCTAATTCTGTCCTCCGTTAGCCATGAGGGTGCTTCCTGTGATGTGTCATGAGGAGAAACACTGCAGTTTTGGTTACTAACGCCCCCCCCCCATTCCCTTGTGAAGACTGAGAAGAATAAATTCAATACCTTCGCCATCTCCCCATCCTTTGTAACCAAATGTCCTTCCTAATTCTTTATGGGGCCAATATGGTCTGTCCTCCCTTTTTTACTGTTATACTTAAAGAATTGTTTGGGATTTATTTTGTTCTCCTCCGCTATGTGTCTTTCATGTTCTATCTTAGCCGCCCTAATTGCACCCTTACATATCTTGTTGCATTCTTTGTAAAGTCTGAATGCTGATGATGATCCCTCAGCCTTGTATTTTGTGAAGGCCTCCTTTGCTTTTATATGCATTTTTACATTAGAGTTAAGGTATCCAGCCCTCACTCATCTCTACTCCAAGCCACCAGCGGTGCCGGGTGGGTCCTGGGCTTCACCCATTGGTCAGGTAACAGATAACCATGGGGAAGCAGCAGGAGGGGGGGCACACCTCTATGCTTTTAAAAATGCCATCCAGGACTCCATTTGTCTATGGCCTGGTCGGCAAGTGGTTAAAGTGGCAATCAAAACTCCCATTAGGATCTGTGTGCATCATTTACAAACTGTTCCTGAATTGTAATTTAAATGATTCAATAAAGCTTGCTGAAAGCTCTGTAGATTCAGCAAAGGCAGTCCTCCGAATTTCTCTTGTTATGGGTTTGTTTTAAAATGGTTGTAAACCCCTAAAGGAAAAAATGAACAAAGCATATCTTCAGATACTGTGTACTTGCTTTAATCCATGGCACCTAGTGTGTATCCTTGACTGCTGTCTGCATGAGTTATTTCTGACAGTGTTGCCCGACTCCAGGCAAACCATGGTCACTCCTCCCCAGCCTCAAACATGCATTTTTCCCAAAGAGACAGTGTAGAGGGGTCCGTGGTTTCTCTCCACTCAAGGGTCAGAATACACTCTGCTCTTTGCTGTGCAGTGTGTGACATCAGATCTCTGCCACCTGAAAGAGTGCTCAGTGGTGCCACTCCAGGCTGATGTATAAGGCCCAGTTAGCACTGAGGATTGTAGGGATGCCAGCGTAAGAAAAAACCCATCCAGTGAGCAATAAACATATAAGCATAAAGCCGCCACTCGCCATAGCCGATCCTAGTCCCATCATAAAGATCCACAGCAATTAAATTCACATGCTGCTTTAATAATATTAGTATCTGAAGATTCACAGTTGTCAAATCAGTTTGGCTGACTTCGCAGTCTGAAAATCAGAAGGTCAGGAGCCAGATTGTTGAAGGAACTATTTTAGCATTCAGTCTTCACTTCACCCTTACAAAAAGGGTGCATATCATGCGTTTAATGCACGTACATATGTTTACCAATGTTTTCAAGAGTGCTAGTTCACATCTGTGCAGTCCATTGGTCTAAAAATTTCAGGTCTGTTTTTGAAATCTGTCAACATGTGTTATAAAGGCTTTTGATAAGAATGTTAGTGCATAACAATGCTCTAGCCTAAAACATAGTTACATTATTTAGTAAGGTTGAATAAAGACACCAGTCCATCCAGTTCAACCTGAGTGAGTGTGGGTGCGTGTCTACAATCATCCCTATTTATTTAAGGTACCCATATAGCGCCGCCAATTCACGCAGCACTCCACACATACATCATACACCCACATTAGTCTCTACCCTCAAGGAGCCCATACATTTTAGTGAAAATTGATCCAGGAACAAGGACAGCAACATCCACAGGCCAATGGGGAAAAAAGTGGAATTTATTCAAATGTGGACAGGAAATTCACAACAACTTCTTTCAGCTTGGTTTCTGCCTGCTCAGAGATCTTTCCGTTGTTCCTAATAGATGCTAGTAAATCCTGGTTTAAAACAACCTATTTTTAAAAAAGCAGGCGCTTAAGTGGTATTAAACCCAAAACCAAAAATGTAATATTGCAGCTTACCAATTCTCAGATGTGTTGGCTACATTTGTTTTTTAAAGGCCCTTTTCCCCCTCTGTTTGCACTTGGTGATCTGGCCATGCACACATACACCTTGAGTATTAGAATAATCCCACTCTGGATGAAGGGGCACAGCAGCATTGTTAACCACTTGCTTACTGGGCACCTAAACCCCCCTCCTGCCCAGACCAATTTTTAGCTTTTAGCGCTGTCACTCTTTGAATGACAATTGCATAGTCATACAACACTGTACCCAAATGAAATTTTTATCATTTTTCCTCACAAATAGAGATTTCTTTTGGTGGTATTTGATCACCTCTGGGTTTTTTATTTTTTGTTAAAAAAAACTTAAAAAAGACCAAATTAAAAAAAAATAAATTACAAAACCATTTTATATTTTGTTAATAAATTTTGTAAACCGGTTATTTTTCTCCTTCATTGATGTACGCTGATGAGGCTACACTGATGGGCACTGATAAGGTGGCACTGGTGGGCGGCTCTAAAGGGCACTGATTGGCACTGGGTGGTGACACCGATAGGTGGCACTGATGAGGCACCACTGGTGGGCATTGATAGGTGGCACTTTTGTACTGTGGGCACTGATTTGTGGCACTGGCAGGCGGTACTGGTGTGCACATAACAGGCTGTTTCTCTTCAGGACCGATGTCCCTTCAAACAGAACCCGGTGATCGGCTTTTTTTATCCTCGCGCTATCAGCTTAAAAAGAAAAAGCGATTACCGATCTTATGTTTACATCATGTGATCAGCGGTCATTGGCCCCTTAGTAAGATCGGCCCCTTACTCGGATCTGTGATCACCCGAGTCTCATTGACTCGGGTGATCACATTGCGCACCCCTCAGGGGGGGCGTGGCGAGCCTGCAAAGGGGAGGCCATCAATAGACGTTCTCCCGGCAAAGCAGATCTGCGCTGTAGCCGTCATTCAGCTATAGCGCAGATCTGTAGCAGTTAAACTGGGGGGAGGGGATTGCTAGATGGACTAGCATATTTAGCTACACTAACAAACTGAAACCCAACTCCAACTTACACTGCAATTACACAAGCAGTTACAGCAACCGTTGTTTCTTTTGGGTTAAAGGTTTTGCATGAGGAAAGATGATGAGCAACCCTGTCAATAACACATGGTTTGGCTCTTAATTGATACATCTGCAGGATAGCTTGTTCTGTTGAAAAAAACAACAGGCTTACTGGCTGGTTCACCAGACCAAAAATAAAGGAAAGAAAGCCTAAAATTAAAACGAATGCAGCCATGACACTTAGAAAATAGGATTTTTACGTCATACTTACCTGTATAATCCTTTTCTTTGAGTACATCATGGGAGACAGAGTCAGACTAATATTCATTACCTGCTGGGTTATACTTCATCATTCGGTGAATGGACACTGGTAGACCAAAGGTCTTCAGACAGGAAGTGATCCCCTATATAACCCCTCCCATACAGGAAGTAATTTAGTTTTGTAGCAAGCACTAAATCCTCAAAAAAGATGGGAGGGATCTCTGTGTCCCATGATGTACTCAAAGAAAAGGATTATATAGGTAAGTATGATGTAAAAATCCTTTTTTCTTTTTCATACATCATGGGCCTTGAGGGGAGGGAGACACCCGGCCAAACAATAGCCATCAGAACTTAAACGGCAGCCCGCAGTACACTGCGGCCGAAATCCGAATCCTTGGCTGCTCGAACATCCACTTGATAAAATTATGTGAACGTATGCACTGAAGAGCAGGTGGCAGCCTTACAAATCTGAGCCACAGATACCTGATGGCGAAAAGCCCAGGAGGTTCCTACACCCCTGGTAGAATGAGCTCTCACCCTAAAGGGAGGAGCTTTACGTCTCAGACCGTAGGCCTGAATGACCAATTGACAGACCCAATTGGCAATGGAAGCTTTAGAGGCTGCCTGCCCCTTCTTGGGTCCTTTTGGTAAAACAAAAAAAAGTCTGATACTCGGATCTCCGCAGGTCTAGACAAATAAACGTTGACTGCTCGGACAAAGTCCAAAGAATGCAGTCGTCTCTCTCCCGCCGAACGAGGCTGAGAGAAAAAAGAAGGCAAAATAATGTCCTGATTTAAATGAAAGGCCAACACAATTTTTGGCAAAAAGGGTGGAACAGGTCGTAACACGACTGTCATGGTGAAGGACCAAGTACGGTTCCCTGCATGAAAGGGCTGCCAACTCCAACACGCTTCTAGCTGAGGTGATAGCCATCAGGAAGGCTAGTTTGCGTGATAGCAAGTCTAATGGAATTTCCTTAATAGGTTCAAATGGTTGTTTCAGTAACACAGACAGCACCAAGTTCAAGTCCCAAGGACACATAGGCGACCTAAAAGGGAAAGCAAGCGAGTTGCCCCTTGCATAAAGGTTTGGATCAGTGAATGGAAGGCTAAAGGCCTTTGGAAGAATACTGATAGGGCTGAAACTTGACCTCTGATTTTACTCAAAGCCAACTTGATTTCCACAGCTGACTGTAGAAAAGAGAGAATTCTCCCAATCACATATTTCCGAGGATGCCATGTTCTGGCTTCACACCAAGCAATACAAGTCTTCCAGACCTTATGATAAATCTTCCTAGTGACAGCTTTTCTAACATTCACTAGAGTAGACAGAACTGGTCCCAAGATGCCACGGTCCTTGAACACCCTGGCTTCAATAGCAATGCCGTCAAATGCAAAGACTGTAAATTGCTGTGGAATATAGGACCTTGAGACAGTAGATCGGAGCGACGTGGAAGCGTCCATGGCCCATCTATTGTCAGTCTCACAATCTCCGGGAACCAGGGCCTTCTGAGCCAGGCTGGTGCCCCGGGAAGGCCAATAGTAAGTGGCATTGAATCTTTAACTTCCCGGTTGGGGGAATATATAGACATCCACCTGCAACCATTGGTGAAAAAAACAAAAGCCTACCTCAAGGACACTAAGCACACATTACAGCTATTAAGTGAATGCGACGCACGGGATAATATTATTATGGCCACAAGGGACGTAGCCTCACTGTATACCAACATAGACCATGAGGGGGCCATGGAAGCAGTTGAGTGGGCCCTGAGGAAGGAAGAGCACGTGGATGGAGATTTTGTTATATTTATCCTTAAATGCTTAGATTTCTGTTTACGCCATAATTTTTTCTGGTATGGGAACAAGTTTTATTTACAGATAAAAGGTATTGCTATGGGCGCGAAATTTGCCCCCAGCGTAGCGAACTTGTATATGGCCAAATGGGAAGAGGAAGGAGTTTTAAATGGAGTAGGTGATAATATTTTATTATACAGGAGATTTATTGACGATCTGCTGATCATTTGGAAGGGGAGCATGGAGGCTTAATGTATTTACTGGATTCCATGAACCACAACGATCTTAATATCTCCCTTACCTGGGATGTTAATAAGGAAAGCATCCATTTCTTAGATCTGGAAATTTTTAACACCAATGAAGGTATCATTACCAGATCATTTTTTAAAGCAACAGATCGTAACTCTTATATACCCATTACCAGCTGTCACTACAAACCCTGGCTGAAGAACATTCCCAGGGGCCAATATATGAGGATGAGAAGAAATTGTACGAAAAATGAGGACTATGAGTTGCAGTCCAACAAGCTAAGTAGCATGTTCCTGGATAAAGGATACCAGAGTGATTTCTTACAGAAAGAAAAATTGGAGGTCGGACGTCTTGATAGGGACAACCTATTGAGAGACAAGATTGAAATCACGGAAAGTAATATTAATGATAATATCAGTATCATTCTTGATTACTCCCTACAAAATAACGAAGTACAAAAAATCATACGTAAATACTGGAACGTCCTAAAGCAGGACACTCACCTTAAAAGTGTACTCCCGGAGAAACCTAAAATCGTTTTTAAAAAGGCACCCAATCTAAGGGACATATTGGTACACAATGTAGTCGAGCCACCCCCCCAAATCCTAGAATGTTTTGGGATCTGAAGGGCTTTTATGGGTGTGGTAGATGCTACAGTTGTGCGAGAGTTCCAGGGAATGATAGAAGGTTAAAGGAATTCCATGATCCCAGAACCCATCAATCTTATACTATCAGGGAATTTATATCGTGTGACACTATTGGGGTCGTATATGCTTTAAAGTGCCCATGTAATTTGATCTATGTGGGGCGCACCACCAGAGCCCTAAAAGACAGATTAGAGGAACACGTACGCAACATCCGCAAAGGGTCAGACAAACATCATCTATACATCCATTTCGAGAAAATGCATAATAAAAGTACGGTGGGGATGAAATTCTGGGGGATAGAGGCCCCTAAACGACACTGGAGAGGTTCCAATTTTACGAGAGATATTAGTAAACGGGAATCTTGGTGGATACACCAATTGGGTTCTCTGTTCCCTGGGGGGCTTAATAGGGATCTTGATTTAACATGTTTCCTCAGTAATTTTTAATTAGTTTTGATATTTAATAAACAAGGGCATTGCTTTTGATCATTGTACCACCCAGATGTTTTTTATTAAATTATGTTTCACGCTGGTTTCTACATATATTTTCATTAGTACCTGTACTGGTACTGTTTTATTTGGTTTTATTAGTTTTTTTTTTTTTTTGTTTTTTTTTAATTTTAATTATTAAAATGTATTTGTATATTATAGGATATATTATATAAACCGTAATTTTGATATGGCAGGAAGGTTAGGGATACGTATTGATTTTAACATATTTTAACATATTTTAATAAATTTATTATACTCTATTATGAGGATTCGGCACTTGGATCTTTTTATGTTTTAGGTAATTTCAAGTAGTCTCTTAGGAGGGGAAGTTTATGCAGCTTTATAATTGGTTTTAATAAGTGATTTATTAGGGTCGATTTGATCTATAATGTTAGATGAGGTGCGGTGTAGTATGGCTCCTATATGCACAGCTCTATCCTGATTTATTATTATTATACATTATTAACTTACTTATAATTGATTAAGATCACTCTATTTACTATTATGATTTATTTTAATGTTTGATAAATTATTAAGAAGCTGGTAATTGCTGTCATTTGATGATAACCATTGTTGTTTACTATATGGTGTTGCCCATCACTAGAGCTGTCTGCGGTCTTAGGCAAAATGGCCGCCGACACAGCTCTATTAGATGATGGGCGCTGGGTGACTTGGCTCCACCTTCCTATTATCACACACCATTGGAGTCTAACATACTATAGACTGGTGGGCACAGGCAAAATGGCCGCCAGCCGATCTCTTTAGCCACTTGTTTCCTATTACAGCTGTCGGCGGTCCTCTGCAAAATGGCCGCCGACAACATAGATATATATATATCTCACTGTGCATCCGTCCAATGATATCCCCCAGAGGAAGGCACGTGATCCCTGTGCCGAATACGCGTCGGGGAGGGGTAGGACGGAGCTGTCAGCAGTGGAGGAGGATTTTACATACCACACCGCACGCCATACAAATAGCTACTTTCGTTTTTTCAACTGTATAGTTTGGTGCACTGTAGCACCCATCTAATGGAAGTACCCTCCTGGAGGACTTTTTTTCATCCAATAAATGTCCTTGCTATATTACACTATGGAGTCCTTTTTGTTTCTTCTATGAATGTGGAACTTGGCTTTACCTGTGAGGAGTGTTTTGCTTCATTGTTTCCTGAGTGAGCCCAGGAGTGGCCCCAATGCGTATTTTGACACCGTTTAATTACTGTGTCACACGATTCAAGGTGAGCGCAAGCACATGTGGGGTGTCACGGGAGAGCACATCTTGCTTGTTGTGATTCCGACATCTATCAAAAGAAGCATGTTGAACACTTATTCTATGGACACTATTTATTCACGTTGGTTTTTTGTGATTTGCATTTGCTGATTAGGTTGAACACCTAAATGTCACAGGAGAGTGTTTGGCATTTATATTTTAGCACGTTGCACTTTCCATAATTATTACTACGATTGCACTTTTTATATGCACTTGATGATTGATTATTATAGATAAATATTTGCACTTTATTTTATATGTACGGTTTCATATATATTTATTATATTTAAATATTTTCACATGGCATCTCTTTTTTTATATGTGAGAGTTTTATATGTGACATTATATTAGCGCGGGCACAATTATTATTTACGCATCATATTACACGCAACGAAACGTGGTTTAGTGCTTGCAGCTTAATTATCTTACTCCTTGGAGGCATCAGTCCATTTGTGGCTCGCAAGATACCTATATCTCTTTGGTGCCACCAGAATGACTGGTATCCCCTTTCAACGAATCCTGCACAACAAATGTGGAAGGAGAGGGATCGGAGGGAAAGCATAAACCAGGGAGTACTGGCTCCATGGAACTATTAGAGCATCAGCTCCAATTGCCAGAGGATCTCTTGTTCAAGACACATACTGCTGTAAGCTTGTTGTTGAACCTGGATGCCAGTAGGTCGGCCTCTGGTCATCCTAAACATTGGCAAATTTCCTGGAACACCTGTGAGTGTAGGGACCATTGCCCCAGGCAGATCTGCTGGCGGCTTAGATAATCTGCCTTCCAGTTCTCTACTCCCGGGATATGGACTGCCGATATTATTGGCACATGTCCCTCTGCCAAGGCTAGTACGTAGCTCACCTCTTTCAGAGCCGAACGACTCCCGGTACCACCTTGGTGGTTTATATAGGCCATTATCGGGGCCTTGTTGGACTGAACCCAGATGGGGCAGTCCTGAAGCTCTACCGTCCAGGATCGTAGGGACAGGCGTACTGCCCGTAATTCTAGGACGTTGATAGGCAGGGTCTGCTCTGTCCCTGACCATTTCCCCTGGGCTGTGAGCCCGTCTAGGGTCGCTCCCCAGCCTGTGGTACTGGCATCTGTAGTCAGTACTCTCCAAGTTACAGGGAGCAAAGACTTTCCCTTTCACAGGTTCCGATCCTGCAACCACCAGTTTAGGCTTAAGCATCCCTGAGGAGATAAGCACATTGGAAAATCCAGGGATTTTCTTCCTCTGTTCCAAGCCAACAAGATGTCTTGTTGTAAAGGCCAGGAATGGAATTGGGCATAGGGCACTGCCTCGATAGAAGACTCATACAGAGCCGAATGGAGGGTTGTCTGGTGCCCCTTATCTGACACACCTGATCCTTCAGGGCACAGATCCTTACGGGTGGCAAGAATACTCTGGGTGGCAAAATAATTTAAACTTTGAGCTGGTCTCAAGGCTGACTTTTCGGTATTTATGATCCAGCCTAAGCTTTTCAAATACCTCACTGTGTATATTATGCTCTGTTCTAGAGCCTGTACTGAGTGATCTCTGAGCAGGAGGTCATCCAGATAAAAGAGCACCAGGATCCCTTGGGCTCTTAAAAGAACCAGTGTACTGGTGCTAGGACCTTTGTGAACACCCGGGGAGCTGTAGCAAGCCCGAAGGGTAGAGCCACAAAGTGAAAAAGACGTTCCTCTACTGCAAAACATTGGAACCTCTGATGAAGTTGAAAGATGGGTACATGTAAGTACGCATCCTTTATATCGATGGAGGCTAAAAAGTCTCCCCTCTGGAGTGAGGTTACTACTGAGCGGACAGACTCCATCCAAAAGGATTGTATCAATAGATACTTGTTTAGGGACCTTAGGTCCAAAATGTGCCTTGTGTCCCTGTTTGGTTTCTGAACCGTAAACAGGTTTGAGTAAAATCCTGTGCCCCTTTCGGATACGGAACCTCTACAATCACTCCTTGATGCATTAGATGATGTAGTGCCTGAAGAAATACGTTTCTTTTTGGAGGATCTGAGGGAACATGTTTTTAAACGAGGGACGTTTGGTGCTTTTCTTCACAGGAAGTAGAGAACTCTTCCCTCCGGAAATCTTTTGGATATATTTGTCCAAGTGATCACCGAATAAACGTTCCCCATGAGACTGGAAACCTGCCAATAACTTTTTACAAGGAAGCTTGGCTGACCAGTTCTTAAGCCATAAAAGTCTGCACATATGTACAGACAAGAGAGCCAGATGAGAAACCTGCTGTATTGAATCCTTTAAAGCAGGGATCCTCAAACTACGGCCCTCCAGCTGTTGCAGAACTACACGTCCCAGGAGGCATTGCAAAACTCTGACATTCACAGACATGACTAGGCATGATGGGAATTGTAGTACCTGAACAACTGGATGGCCTTAGTTTGAAGACCCCTGCTTTAAAGCATCAACAACAAAACACAGCGCTCAAGGAATATCTGTCTTTCACGTAGATCATCCTCCTGGTTAGGCCTATCCAGCCGTTTGACTTGATCATTTACGAACTGGCAAATACCAATTGCTGCAACAGATGGCTGAATAGCTGAACTAGCCAAAGAAAAGGAAGCCTTTAATAATAACTCCAATTTCTTGTCAACAGGGTCCTTCAAGCCCTGTGCATTATCTACCGGACAAGTTAAGTTCTTAAAGCGGGGTTCCACTCAAATTTTTAACTTAATCTTACCCCCTTCAGTTAATTGCATAGATGTTCAAATGCCGCACAAAATTTTTTTTTATTGCTGTAATTACCTTTATATTGTACTTTATTGTGGCACTTTCTGTCTCTCCTCCCATGGGAGTAGGCGTGTTTATTGCCTTTCCCTGGCGCCGCACTGTCTCCTGGGAGCTTAGTGTCAGGCTTCCCAAGATTCAGTGCGGGAAACAATGATCATGCGTGTGAACAAGCTGTGAATGAACAGCATTCACCGCATCCAGGAAATCAATACTTGTGGGCTTCACAAGCCCACAAGCAAGATGGAAACCGCCAGCATTACATTTAAGTTGTTCTTCGGTACGAAAACAGACAGAGGTGGAAATATTACACCCAAACTGTGAGTATTATTTTGGGGTTAGCAAAGTGTCTCAATGACCTAAAAAAAAAAAAAAAAAAAAAGAAGAAGATTGATCACTGGACTCCCGCTTTAAGGAAGAAATTGCTGCATCTATGGCTGGCATGCTCTATTTTTTATCAAACTTTTAATCCATGGGATATAAAAGGGAAAACCTTTTAGGAGGCAAAAAAGTCCTGTCAGGATGTTCCCAATCAGCATACACCGCCTGTTCCAACAGGGGGTGTAGTGGGAAAGTCTGTGCAACCTGAAGAGGCCTCAGGGATCTCAAAGAGGACCAGGGGGGCTCAGTCACCTCTGCAAGAGACAACTTAAAGGCAGAACGAACCATTTTGGTCAGAGTCAGGATCAAAAACCTCTGCGACCGAGAGGCAGACATCGAGTGGATATCTTCTTGTCCAGATTGCTCGGAAGCAGACTCATCTGCCGGGCACTCCACCGAATCCTGAGCTTTAAGCTCTTCCTCATCCTCATCCTCAACCCATTCCTGCTCCAGACGAGGAGACTCTGGGAGGGGGATCTGTCATGCTTCCTGCCACCCTGCGGGATGGAGGCAATCATGCCGACAATCCTGTGCTCTAACCCGACTAGGGCTGAGGACAGTTCATCCTTAGTGATAAAGGGTGAAGCAGCAGCGTTGACTATAGGCACAATACCAGATAGGCGCAGTGGCTCAGATTGCCCGGGAGCCTCTAGTCTTTCAGGGGATACAACACTAAGGATATGACTAGGTTCATCAGGAACTACTGATGACGTAGGTGTGCCCTTCCCTGTGGTGTTAGCCCCACTCCTCTTTTTGGAAGACATTCAATGCCTGCAAACAAAGAGAACTTGGGTGTAATAAAAACACCTCAGAAGGGAGACTCTTTAATAGAGCTCACCAAGCCCCTATGCAACAATCCTGCTAAGGACTTTTAGCCTGCCAAGCAACACCTGGTGACTCACGTGACCCAGGTAAGGAAAAATGAACCACTGCAAGTGTCTGTTCAAAGCCTGCTCTGTGTCCCACAGCTGACTTCTCGGAGCACCATATGCTTGGCCTGCACAGTTTAAATAAGCTGGGTGTGCGCCAGAATGTTCTATGAGTGTGTGCACACGCATGTGCGCGGTTCTGGTGAATGGGCGTGACTGTATTCGCGTACAACGAATTGGCGAAGCCACGTGTGCCATGGCCGCCAAACAAACTGCTGAGCCCATAGGGGATCACTTCCTGTCTGAAGACCTTTGGTCTACTAGTGTCCATTCACCTAATGATGAAGTATAACCCAGCAGGTAATGAATATTAGCCTGACTCTGTGTCCCATGATGTATGAAAAAGAAATTGGTAAGCTGCAATATAATAAAAGTTTGCTTATGGGATATATATCACCTTAAAGAGGAAGTAAACCCTGATGGGCTTTACTTCCTCTTTTTTCCCCTGCAAAGTAAAAGCATAATGGGCTAGTATACATCGCATACTAGTCCTATATGTTGCACTTACCTGCAAACGAAGCCCGCAATGTCCTCACTAGTAGCCGCCTCCATCTTAACCTCTCTTCCTTCCAGGGCTGTGGACTCCGGCTCTGACTGGCCGGAGTCGCATGCGCGTGGGAGCCACCAGTCATGGCACGGGCCCTTTAGAAACCCCCTCCCCTTTCTTCAGTGCACATGCACTGATGACGTCGGCGCAAGCATATATGGTAAATATCTCCTAAACTGTGCAGGTTCAAGAGATATTTCCAGTACCTACAGGTAAGCCTTGTTATAGGCTTACCTGTAGGTAAAAGTGGTGGAACTGGGTTTACAACCACTTTAATGCCTGGGGCACAATCAAGCGTTATTTAAAATAAAAACTATTTTGTATATTGCAGCTTAGCAGTCCTTAGATGTGGTGGCCGTAATAGTTTTCCCTTATTTTCACCTACTGTAGTAATCCTGCAAAGATTGCCTTCATTTCCACACCTATTTCTTCATTATATCTATGGGGTGAGCCATGGTTGCCACCCAGACTGGGCTTGTCAGCAAACTGGTCTGCCTTTGTTCAGCTCTACTAGATAGGGGCTGATGGGATTGGCAGTTTACAAAAGAAAGAGAACATTGTATTTCACATTATAGTATTAATTCATAGTATTTTTATAATTACTATAATAATTTAGCACTGACATGTCATGCAGTACTTTTTTTTTTTAATTGGAAAAAGCCAACTTTATTTGAATGAAAGTCATTTTACAATGTAGTTACTTATGTAAGACAATAAACAGTAAATTTTACCAGTCATTTTGTGTGAGATTCTTCTTACATACACATTAAGGTACAAGGTTATGATGGTGAATACATCCAGTATATAAGAGACTTCATGTCCTACTACCAATATATTTCTGAATATGATTTACCTGGTTTAAACCTCCATTAGGACAGTCACCTTCTACTTTTATCTAGGTAGGTCAGTCTGCGAGGCATTGGGCTGTTCTAAGCACATGTTTCTCCATCCTCTAACCATCTATCCCACACCTTTGAGTACTTATGTGCACATTTTCTATGGACGTAGACTAACTTTTTAAATGGCAGTGCATCATTAACATCCCTCTTCCATTGACGTACGGAAGGAGGCTGAGCCTGCATCCATACCTTGGCTATACCCTTACGTGCCATAAACAGAGTTTCATTTAGAAATGTGGCTTGGTATTTGTCAATTTCTAAATCTGGCAGAAGTCCCAGAAGACATAATTTGGGGTCCAATACCACCGGGGGTCCCATATTGTCATGTAAGAATTGGACAATCTGCGTCCAATATGTCTGAATGTTTGGGCAGCTCCATATGAGATGAAAGAATGTACCTGGTGCTGCATGACACAAATGGCATGTCGGGTCATAAGAATGGGGAAATTTTGTCTTTTTTAGGGGAGTCAAGTAAGCTTTGTGTATAATATATATCTGTGTCTGTCTGATAACTTAGGGGACGTCAATCTGGTCCCTTCCAATATGTCATCCCAGTCTTCCTCCCCTATGGGGCCTATGTCTTTTTCCCATTCCATTTTTGCTTTTTGTGCAGTGGCGTTTGACCTACGGTTTCTAATCTTTAGGTATCGAGTCGATATAAGTTTAGAGGATTCTTCTCCCAGTATTACATCCAGGACTGGGGGAGAATCCGATTCCACTTCCATTTTTGGTATCTGTGTTTTTAATGCATGCCGAAGTTGCAAGTACTTAAAGGCCATCTGGTTAGGGAGTGTATATTCTTCCTTAAGCATCTGAAACTGCTTGAGTCTGGAGTCAGATAGCACCTGATGGATGTATATTATGCCATATGTAGCCCATACTGCCGAGTCTGAGAGGTATTCTAATTCTGGTAGGTGTTTTTTTAAACCATAGTGGGGTGGGGGTGTGAATTTTCCCAGTGTTTCGCTTTTTCAGCGTGATTTCCCATATTATTTGATGATGGAGCAGCATTCCCATATTATATCTTGGGGGTTTTTTGGTAATTTGTTTCCCTTGAAGGATAGCTTGAAGCGGGGTAAATGCTGGGTGACCCGATTTATTACATACTAGGGATCTATACCTTTGCATTTCCTCTTTATTAAAAAGTGATATATATGGGAGAGTTGAGCTGCCAGGTAATAATCCTGTAGATCAGGAAGGTATACTCCTCCCCTGTCTGTGGGGTTCTTTAAAACATGCCAAGTCAGTTTGTGTCTGCCATTACCCCATACAAATGAGTTTAGAATGGCTTCCATTTGTTTAAAAACTTTTAAAGGGATATAGAGAGGGGCATGCCAAACCATATATAATATTTTGGGTAACAAAATCGTTTTTATTATATGTATTCGCCCCATTACTCCCAGTGGCAGCCTGGACCATGTCTGTGTTTAGGGGTGTAACATTTAGGTGTGTGTAGTCCGTCAAGGTCCTAGTGATCTCCACCCCCAGATACTTAATTTTGGATACTCTGGATAATGGAAGAGTTGGGTTTGTTTTAGGGGGGGAAAGATGTCCAGTGGGAGGATTTGAGATTTGTCTCAGTTAATACGCAATCCCGAGTAGCTACCCATTTTTTCAATAATTTCGAGTGCTGCCTGTAGTGAAGTTCCTTGGTCTGCCAGGTACAAAATTGTGTCGTCAGCATATAGGCCTATTTTATCTACCGTATGACCTTTTCTCAGTCCCTTTATATTAGTGTCCGCTCTTATGGCAATTGCCAGTGGCTCTGCTGCCAGGGAATATAGTAGGGGGGACAGGGGGCATGCCTGTCTTGTACCCATTTCCAGAGAGGGAACTGCTCTGAAAGCCAACCAACCGTTAACAAATACCCTTGCTTCAGGTGTCTGGTAAAGAAGCTTAACCCACTGTATAAACCGGTGACCAAAGCCATAGTTGTGTAGGCACTCCCACAGATACAGCCATTCAACGGAATCAAAGGCTTTGGCGGTGTCAAGTGCTACCACCACCCTGGTTCCGGAAACGTTGTGTTGAGCCTGTATGTTTATATATAGTCTCCTAATGTTCATGGCAGTGTTTTTGCCTGGCATGAAGCCTGTTTGGTCAGGATGTATTAACGTGAGTATAGCTGTGTTCAATCTATTGGCCAGTATTTTAGCTAGTATCTTTATATCCACCTGTAGGAGTGATATAGGCCTATATGACTCAGGGTAATGGGGGTCCTTGCCAGGCTTAGGGAGTACAATTATTTGGGCCTCTTGCATGGATAAAGGGAGCGAATTTGTGTCAAATATGGATTGATGGAGATCCTTGAGTTTAGGTATGAGCATATCCAAATATGTTGCATAGAACTCCAGGGGTAGTCCATCCAGTCCTGGAGCTTTGGACTTGGCCAGTTAGGCAATCGCATTGGAAATATCCTGTGTAGTTATGGGTGCATCTAGCAATTTTACTTGTTCTGGTTTCAATCTAGGGAATTGGATGGTGTTTAAGTACCCCTGAAGCTCTGTTTGTGTAGGTGTTGTACGGGATTTATATAGATTTTTATAGAATTGTAAGAACTGGGACGCTACTTGAGAGGGATCTGTAATAATATTTCCCTCGGTGTCTTTTAGGGAGACTACTAGGGAGCTAGATAGGATAATAATCCTGCCTGCCCCCTCCCCCTGTTCATAAAATCTTTGCTTACGGAAAAATATACTTTGCTTGGCCTTTTCAGTGCATAATTGTGTTACCAAGCGGGACTGTAATTTTATCCTGTCTAGGTTTTCAGGGGTGGGATTGGAGTTGTATGTTGTTTCCAGCTCTTGTAGCTTATCCGATGTTAGTTGTAGTGTTAGATTGAATGACTGTTTTAGTCTATTTATTCTGGTGGTAAGAATCCATCGGGCCTGTTCCTTAAAGTCATCCCAGAATGTATTGAGGGAGGGTGGGATTCTAGGTCTATCCAGGAAATATTTAAGCTCTCGTTCAATGGAGTCATGGTCTGTAAGGGCCGACAGCCAATGGGGGTTCAATCACCATGTGCGTATAGGGGGGGGATTCCCCAGAAATACTGTCACCCAACATGGGGAGTGATCCGATAACATCCTAGGTGCAATCCCTGACCCCGTGACCTTAGGCAGTAGGACCTGGAACACCAATATAAAGTCTATTATTGACATGGTATTATGGTTTGTGGAATGGCATGTATAGGCTCTGGTTGTAGGGTTATTATGCCTCCACACATCAACTAGGGTAAACTCTGTCATGGTGCGAGATAGTCTGGTCTGCATAGGTGCACCCAGGGGATCCCCTAATTGTGTCGGTCTGTCTAGATATGGAGACATTGTCCTGTTAAAGTCTCCCATCCAAATTGCTGGTATTGTCGGGTGCTGCGCTATAAACGCTAGGCCCTCTGTAACAACATCAGATTTATATGGAGGGGGGATGTAGCTGGCTATTATTAGCAAGGGGGTTCCTCCAACAAGTGCATGCAAAAAGATATATCTACCCTGCTGGTCAGTCTCCAGGGCAATTAATTCAACGGGGTGGAGTTAGCCACTAACACCGTGACCCCCCTGGAAAAGTTTGTATGGGTTCTGTGATATGCCCATCCCACCCATGGGCGCCTCAGCGCTGCCTGCAAATGTCCAGTAACATGTGTCTCTACCAGTGCAACAATATCTGCCTTTTGTCTTTTAAGAAATGTTAGTATAGCTGTACGTTTCATTTTATCTCGCATACCTCGCACATTCCATGTCATAAATTTAATATCTGTCCCGTTGGTCATAACATACTGGGGGTACATGTACCGGCAGGGTAGCGTATCCTATCAACCCATATTGCCTATTCATTTTAGGAATATCTCTACAATTTACACAATAATCGTATAATTTTGGGCTCTTTTTCCAATACAATAACTTGCGCACAACGGTGCAACATTTCCCAATGCTCTGATCTACAGATCTGGCATTTTCCTTCCCTCCCAGCTTTTCACCTGCTGTACCCATGAACCAGCGTTTGAATTTTCTTCCAGTCTTCCAAACTGACTGGAGGTGTTCTACTGAAACCAGCAACCTTTGTATGATTTAGCGTCCAGCCGTCAACGTTGGCGGGAGGTGCAGTACTTAGGGTTTTACAAGCTGGAAAGTTCAATATAAAAAAGAAACGAAAAAAGTAGGGGTTGCATACAAAACGGGGGCAGTTATTCACTGTGTGAGGCATGGATAGGGCACAAGGGATGTCCTATGTGTCTCTCGCTCTGAGTGAGACTTCCGCTGCAAGAATATGTGGTCATCCTGGTGTGTTAGATATTTGGAGCCGCAGCCCAATAGTAGCTACATAAATGTGTTGTGGGGGCAGTACAATAGACAGGTTGATACTCTCTGTAGTTCAAGTATCTGCAGGACCAAAGCTGTGTACATAGGAAAATCAACAAACTGAGGGTTTCCCCCTTCCCCCCCATAGGTGACACTAGAGGAACGGACCCTCTAACTTCAGGAGGGGGAGTCTCCAGTATCACATTCAGTAATGCGTGGGTCGCGAGGATGGGGGGGTGAAAAACAGAGGGAGGGGGAGGCTTCCGATCTTTTGTGTGAAAAAATAAACAATTAGATAAATTTACCCCCCCCCCACAGCAAGGGGGACAGTTAGAAGAAAAATGGAGCCTGATATCTTCTGCCAATGGCAACAGTACTCACATTATCCAACTGTGCATCCTATCATCCATCCGGGCGTCCGCGCCGATCCAGCCAGTGTGCTGCCGCCTTCGGGTCTTCAAAGAATAAAGCCTTGCCATCCTCTTCCACTCTCAGTCTGGCCTGGAACAACATGACATATTTAAGGTGTGCCACCCTGAGACGTCTCTTGACATCTTGGAACTGTGCTCGCTTTCTTTGAACCTCATTAGAGAAGTCAGGGAATACCGCAACTTGGCCGTTGCCCAGGGTGATGTTACCTTTCTCTCTGGTCAGCCGCAGGATTTCTCGATCTTTAAAGTTGAGGAACTTGGCAATGAAGGTCCTGGGGGGGGGGACTCCCACCGGTGGAGGCTTAGCTGGGATGTGGTGCGCCCGTTCCACTGCGAACATTATTGAGAAGGCTTCTCTTCCAAAATGTTGAATCAGGAGGGATTCCAAATATTCAGCAGGGTTGGTGCCTTCAGCCTTTTCAGGTAAACCGATGAAACGGAGGTTGCATCTCAAACGATTCTCCATGTCATCTTGGTGAGCATGTAGTTGGTGGATCTGGCGCTGCAGGTCCTCCGTGATGTGGCTCAGCGGATGCAGGATATCCTCTGCTGCTCCAATGCGTGTCTCGGCCTCGGTTACCCTGTCTTTTACCTTAGATAAGTCTTGACGCAGCAGAGAAATGTCGATCTTGACCTCATCTATTTTGGCGGGGAGTGTCCCCTGTAGCGTCGCTATAGCATCCAAGACCTTAGCAGTGTCTGCGCTTTGATGGTCCGTTGCTGAGCACATGCCGTTGCCATCCCTGGTCTGTGTGTCTTGATGGCGGTATTTTGCTAACTTATCCACCGCTTCGGAGGTCCTTTTCGGTGGAGACATGCTTCCTCGCTGCTCCGGAAAGTGTATCCCCAGGCCCTCCCCAGGTGGAGCAAGATGGCCGCTGGTCCGGAGGTAAAGCCAGAGCCACGCTCCGCTTTCAAGACAGTTACAGACTGTGGGTATGTCTAGGCTGAGGGTGCAGACAATCTGAGGGCCCCTCTAAGATGGAGCGGAGCGCAGCCCGGACAGGAAAGTCAGGAGAACACACTATGGCCACCGCCGGGTGTAGCAAGATGGCCGCCGCTCCAGGGAGTAGGCCGAAGCCGCGGCCTGTCCTGAGGGGAACCAGAGGACGTGAATGTAGAGCAATCAGGGCCCCAGGCAGTCCGGATGTGATTCTAGGAGCTGGGCTAGTGCTAGGCCACCAGGGAGGCCCGAAACACCTGTCCAGGCCGCCGCCGGGTGCAGCAAAATGGCCGCCGCTCCGGAGGCTAGGCCGAAGCCGCGGCCTTTTCTACGGGCATTACCGGTCTGGAGGCTCCAGGCGGCGCTTCAGCGTTCCAGCAAGGCTGTAGGCTCCATAAATTAAAGATAGATTTTGTTCCCCGATGCGGTGTAGATTGTCAGATGGTGAGGATGTTGAAAACGGAGTTTGGGTCAGCAGAGCTCTCTCTACCTGCGACCTACTCCATTGCTCGCCAGGCCACGCCCCCATGATGCAGTACTTTACAAATAACTATTTACCTCAGGTCTTATCAAGAGAAGCTTACACTCTAATTACCCAACAACAGTCATAGAAGCACATAAAAAGGTACAGAAACCAATAAACTTACCTTTTTCCTTTTTTTTTTTTTTCTTTTTTTGAAGCAGGGAAGGGACACTAGACTAGGAATGAGGTTTGTGTTCACTGCTACCATGGGTTCCAAAATTGCAAGTTTGGGATTTGCCTGGGAGATTTTTTTCTGAACTACAATGCACTGCATGGCCTATGAACTATGACCAGAAGGCTTGAAAGGGCCAATAAAGGGACTTTTGGGTAAGCCAGCCACCTCATTATAAAAGTGGTTATGGCAGCATTTCAATGTTGCTTTTAAAGCCACATAAAAAGACCCCCCTCCCCCCAAAAATTTGTATATTTAAAAAAAAAAAAAATTGCACTGGGCAGCGCCTAGCTACCTATAACTTTATTTTACAGCAGTTTGCCTAATAGTGAAAATTGCTAAATTTGCCCCCTTCAATAGGATACACCACTACTCCACCACATCAGCTACTCTTGGTTGCTCATTTTCTTTGACTTTCTTACCTCTATATGTGTATATTAAGAGAAGTTTCACCAATTAACTTGGTAGATGTAAATATTGCCACAGAGAGATAGAACTTTGGAACATATATAGTGGAATTGACCGCAACCTTATCTAGTTCAAATTCCAAAACAGGATTCACCAAGCAGATTAGCCCATCTGTAAAAGGGAAAAAAAAAAAAAAAACCTCTAGAAGATTAAGAGCCGGTTCACACGGGGGCGACTTGTCAGGCGACCTAGCCGTTCTGTGCAATGGAACCGTTCTAATCGGAGCGACGCAAGTCGCTCCGACTTAGAAAAAGGTTCCTGTACTACTTTGGGGGCGACTTGCATAGACTTCTATACAGAAGTCGTTTTGCAAGTCGCCGTGGCAGTCGTGTGCAGGTCGCCTCGGTGAGGCGACCTGCAAGTCGTGCCGCCCCTAGTGTGAACCGAGCCTTAGGATTGACAACTCAACAGTCAGAAAATTCAAATGTCTATGCACTTCCACAAGTGTTGTGGTGGGAACGGACACCAAGACACTAGCTCTGCCATGCCACAGTATTAACCATAGATGCTAGAGGAAAAACAAACAAACAAAAAACAAAAAAAACACACACTCCCTTTTCCCCATTTTAAATTGATAGCTTTTTTTGCTCATTTGAGCTTCAAAGGGGCAGAGCATGTACAGGTTGTATGCATGTGTGTGAGGGGGAAGGGAGGTTAACAATATCCTAGCGTCTAATTGTAAAGTACTAGTGAATATCACACTGGTACATTCTGAGATTGTATTCTCCTTTAAGGTCACTTAGGAATTTCCTACACGATATAGCCCAGGACATGACATATGACAGGTGTTGCACCCTTATTTCAGCTGGCATGTGGCAACTCAATATAAAATATAGGTTTTAGAAAATTACACCTGCTAAATTGAAAAACTGTTTTACAATTTATGAAGAAATATGTAAAGGTGCTTTTAAATGTATTTATCTTCCTAGAAAAAATGTTATTTAAGCTGGCCATCCATGGACTGAAATTATGCCGATTCAGCAGGGACTGGCCTAATCCTGTTCCATGTATGGCCACTGGAATTGAACAGAAGCTGCCTGATCAGTGCTGCACACTATATATTGCAGCACTGATCTGTGTATTCTGACGGCAGGGGGGTCTCCTCTCCTCTGGTTGAACAAAACAAAAAAAAACTGACTAATGCATGGGCAGCTTAAGGGGTCAATTCCCTAAAAGTTATAGAACGACAAAAAAAATGTGGTAAAATAACACATGCGGTAAATCAGTTTTGAAGAATTGTGAGTTAAATACGGAATGCAGTGTTTGTTCGATTTAGCGGCAATTACCACATTATTTAATGCAGTAAATTATCGCATTAAGCTTGTTGCTAAGGAGCGGGCTGGGAAGCCGGCTGGCTCACCCATAATGGATGATGTTCCCCCCTGACGGCCGTAGCGTAAAAAAAAAAAAAAAAAAAAAAAAAAAAGATGGCAATTATGGAAAAAAAAAGCGTGGGGGTCCCCCCAATGCATACCAGGCCCTTATCCGAGCATGCAGCCCGGCAGGTCAGGAAAGGGGGGGGAGGGACACTTGAGCGCCCCCCCCCGATACTAGTCCGCATGCCTTCGACATGGCGGGTGGGTGCCCTATGTTGAGGGGGACAAAAGAGGCCCCAGATCCCAGCCCTCCCCCCTGTGAATGAGTTTATATGTACCCCTATCCATTCACCAAAAAGTGTAAACGTAAAGAAAGGAGGCAGTTTGACAGTTCCTTAAGAAGCAAAAACACAATTGTCCCTCCAATGTAGATCCATCATCAATCACGACGCCTGCCACCACCGACCAGGAAAAAAAATTAAAAAGTAACACCTCCACTTCCAAGGTCTGCCTGCTCCACCGTGACAGTTCTTTAAAGGGTAAGGGGCGGGGCAACCGTTGACATCACCTGGTGCATGCTTGGTTGGTGATGTCACAATGGGTGGTGTCATCAGGTAAAAGTTGCGAGTGACCCCGCCCCTTACCTATTTAAATAACTGACACGGTGGAGCAGGCAGATCGTAGGAGCATTCGTGGCAAGCGGTTTTTATTTATACTTTTTCTTTTTTTCGGGTCCAGCACTGGGCGTCGTGATTGACGATGGCTTTACAGCGGGGGACATTTTTTAATTTTTAATAAAGGAATTGTCAAAAACTTTTTTTTCTCTTCTTAAACCTTTTTTGGGTAAATGAGTACAATGTACCCTATATACTCATTCACCCGGAGGTGGGGGGGGATCTGGGGCTATGGGAATAAGGTCCTTGTTGGGTAGGGGGGGAATGGGGCCTAGTATGGTCTGGGTGGGTGCTGTCTCCCTCCTCCCCTTCCTGACCTGAATGCTCAGATAAGTCTGGTATGGATTTTGGAGGGCCGTCTTTTTAAATTTTGGCGTGGGGTTCCCCTAGAAATCCATACCAGACCTGAAGGACCTGATATGCATTGACGGGGGGGGGGGGGGGGGGGGTGTATGGTGGATAGACCCTACGCTGTTTTTTCTTTCATATATGTTTATTTCCGGCATGTTTTTTTTTTTTTACACGGCACATTTTTCAATTTGCGGTAAATACCACATTTTTGTTTTTTTGTGAATGGGACTTTTACCCTGCAATAATTTAGGAAAATGAGCCACGTGACCACATTATGGCATGTGGTAAACATTAGTGAATTCACCCCTAAGTTTGCTATAAGCACGATGTATCAAACAATTTCCATGTTTTTTAAATTATTCGGTTCTAGCTTTTTGATCCTTTGTTTGAACATATGCCTTTATGGCAGCATTATCAGGTATTGGATTAAAAAACTGGCAATTTTAAAATATTGGGGGGGGGGGGGGGGGGGGCGGACTTTAGAAATCACTTTAAACATTTTATTGGTTATATGAGATCTTAGGATTTGGCTTAAATCTACTTTATTCTAAACAATAGCAAAGTTGTGTTTGTATTAATAAAGTCAATTTCATTTAAGTGTTTCAATAATCTTGGTTTTTCATTATATATATGAACATTATAAATGCTGGCCAGAAAAAACAAAAAACAAAAAAAACATTTTTATTAAGATGCAGATTCCAGGCACATTTCTTTCAAAATAGTTTATTTACAAGTTCCTTAACAAAAGTACACTTCTGTTTACACTGGAAGAATTGTGTGGAAAACTTACACTTTATGTTCAAAATGATAACCATTCATCATATATACATGAATCTCCATACTACTGATTGCAACATCCCTGCTATGTACTGCTGACCGCAGAGGCTGAATTGTTTATTACAGAAAATTAAATTCTAAGACAGTTTAGGTCTAGATGATACCCAATCTGAGGCCAAAATAAGAGAAGCAGATCACCAAGGAACAATGCTTGTGAGGCAGCCCTAATCCATTATGCATGACTGAATATGGAACTACAATATAAATGCTCTAAGCACTCCTAAGTGGACGGAAATTGCAGCTATATTTCACTAAGCCTCTATATTCTATTCCTAATACTAAAGGACTCTAGGTCAGTAATAACTGTGAACCTTGGGTAGAATTTTCAATTTACAAATTTTGAAAAGCACTGACATTCCAAAGTAGCCGTATATCACAAAGCTCCTTCTACATGAAGTCTCCCATAATTACAGGGCTTTTTCTGACTTGTCACAGTTATATCTGTAGCAAATGCAATAATTTTATCTGACCCCTTACACTAGAAGACTTGACAACTTCTGATGTAGCATAATTGCGTAATACCAAGATTATTCATATGATGGCTAGACAGTGTTTTTTTTACTGTACTGCCTCTATTATAATAATATTCAAATTTTGCCATGAATGCAACTAATTTGAACAATGTTGGGCTAGCCACAGATGTCTTTCCTAAAGTGAAAAGCTGGGAGACATCCACCCATTATCTGTAGTGCCCAGACTCGCCACTACTTTTCATAGGGGTTGCGCAACAGACCTAAATGGTGGGCAAGCATGAACAAAAAGGACAGATCTGCCAGAAATACATGACATGGTATTCATACCATTACATGAAATGGCTAGGCAATGTGGACAGAGACTCAAGCAACCCTTTCTCTCATGCAATGAGGCAAATCTGTTGTAAATTTCATAGCACTTAAAATAAGCTTCCTGCAGCGTCTTTCTAGCCCACTTTTTCATCATCTACTGCCCCATAGTAGTGATTCTGGTTTCTAGAACTGACCCTGATGACACCAATGTAATCAGAAGAAAAAGGAGTAGCATGCCTATTCCAGATAGGCTATGGTGCATCTAGAATACCAGAGCATGTCTAGGCACTGTCATGTGGAAGTGCCCTTTTGCACCCATTTGGTAAATATATACTAAACTACATTGTTAATTATTGCTTTTTTGCAATAAACTGTACTAATTCATCTCCATTAGTCAGCTAAACTTTAGTTTAGTATGAGTCCACTCTAAGTTGGAACACTGAGGCTGCTCATTATTCTTGTGCAGAGATTTACCGAAATATTAGAAAAAGAAAAAAAAACACAAATAATCAACATTTGTTCTTTTCCTCATCAAAAATGGGTTTACAGATCCCCTCTAGTTTTAGAGCTAGAAATTTGCCCTTGCGTGGACTTTACTGTTGCAACAACTAATAATCTCGTACAGTAATACTAATTAGCAATTACTATTTTGATTCTTGGAGGCTACACACAGGGGAAATTTACTAAACCCGAAGAGTGCAAAATCTGGTGCAACTGTGCATAGAAAACCAATCAGCTTCCAGGTTTCATTGTCAAAGCTTAACTGAACAAGCTGAAGTTAGAATCTGGTTTAGCCAATCAGCTTCTGAGTGCTCCAGTTTTAGTAAATCTCCTCCACACTGTCTGCATTCGGATCTGTGCACTCACTCCTGCCTGAATGTCAAATTTTGACATGCAACTGTGCCCATGCAGTCACTGCATCTGCATCCACTTCTGTAGGCTGCCTACAAGCAGCTCCAAAGGTGGATTCACAGATCAGAGGATGGTTCCCAGCACCCATATGAATGAGACTTAAAACAGCGCATGTAGCTCCAGCTTCAAATCGAAGCTACATGGGCAATTCTCACTAAAACTAGTAAAATAACTGAGACGAGTAGCAAATTAAATCGCTGATAGAATAGGCTCCCTAGGAGTAAGCTACATAGTAGCATGTAGTAGCGAATAGCACATGACTGCACATTGCTGCAATAGTTTGCAATTATGACAGCTAAAACCATAGTCCTTCCACTGTTCCATCTGCTAGCGATCAACCATCAACCGCTACTCTTCAGTAATTGATCACAAGTGATTTTAGTCATTGGACTGAGCTAAAAAAAAAAAAAATAAAAATAAAAAAAACACAACTGCCTTTGTAGCTGAGATCTCAAATTATCTCTGAGTACAGCCAAATTAAAAAAAACACTTTAAGCAAAACTCACCTTAAAGCTTACACAACATAAAAAGAATTTAACAGCAAGTCTCGTGGCTCTATACATAATACTGTCATAAAAAGTTTAATTATACTATACAATAAAATGGGAAAAATTAGAGCCTTCAGCTCCCTGTTTAGATACAAATGCATGGATATAAATATACTAGGTGTTAAGTAGAAATATATTAAAGTATGAGCACAATTTATTTAAATAAAATGCTAAGGCAGCCAGTATATGCAAATTACATAGAATATTGGAAAAAAAAAGTAAATCAATAACTTGTTATAATAACATACAATAGGCAGTATCATATAACTTAAAATATTTTTTTTTTTTTAAGAAAGACTACTATGTAAACAAAACATTTTGTAACAGGCATATGCACAAAATAAAAAAACAACATTATCAGAGGGTGCTAAAAAACAAAAAATGTAAAACAAGAATTGATCATCTATATCCCTCCAGCTTGTTTTGGGTTGTCATTTTGTTATGTGGTCATATATACACTCTGCTTTTCCAAGCATGTAGGCAGCCATGGCCTGAATTATTGAAGGCTTGTATTCAGAAGGTGTCTATAGAACTAAGAAAATGGAAAAACAATTATAATTTTAGTAGAACTGGTACCATGTTGGTACTTTTTTTTGTTAATTGCTTTAGTCACTAAGTATTTCATGTAAATAGACTTTTTTATGCCTTTTTCCAATTAAATCTCTCAGGACTGTAGCAATTTTTCAGCTTTATTCACAGAACCAGTGGTATAAGATTTGTTGTAGTTCTTTAATTGGGTCTGTCTGTCAAAGCTTCTATTCAGATATAATCCTCTGAATATATCCCTATGACCTCAGAACGATTTTTCCACTAGCATTCCTGACTTTGTTCTACCCCAGCACAACATCAACGGCAGAAGTCTTGCTTGCTCTGCTGCATTCAGTGTAATGTAAGATATATATAAAAAAAAAAAAAAAAAACAACACATGAAAAAGTAATGAGAATGACAGGTGAGCATGACTGGGTACTGGGTGGTGAGGTCTTTCTGTTAAGGTCCTAATACATTTTAGAATCTAGGATTTTTTTTTAGTTTAAGGTGGTCTCTACTTGCACTTTCTCCTCAATGAAAATAGCTTTTGGTGTGGAAAACTTGACCTACCAATTGTTCCAGAAGACCACAGTTAGAACACACAGTGTTAACCAACACCTTTAATTAACCAGAATGTGGCTCACGTGATGGATAGGCTATTATTACATATAAGCTGTTATTAGTAAATTAAAAAGTAAAATACACAATACCTGCAAAACCAGGATGTGAAAACAGTATGGATCGCTTAACGTAGAAGCATTAAACGTAAGAAAGCAAGCACTGTTAAACCACAACCCCTAAAGAAGTTGTTAGTCTGCAGGTTAGGCCGTCCGAACATAATTTTCATGCAACGAGCAGTATTTGACTGCAAAACCATGCCGCGATCATGCAATCACATCACTGCAAATAAATAGTAAGGAAAATGTATTAATAAGAAAGAAATAACAGAAATGAATTGATAAAAACACTCTCGTGTAGAAAGCGACACTTTAGACACTATAATAATTACACCCATAGACCTTAACAGCTTTGAGTGCTTGTTTACCACATTTCCACCTAGCCTTTCAGGTTCTCCTCCCTCCTTCCTCTTATTGTCTTCTGTGTTGCTCTATCCTCATCACATGGTTTAGGACAGCTTGATGAAATATATTTTGCTTTATAAAATGGTTGCAAAAAGATCATCCCATTTGCTGGATTCCAAAGTCCTACACAGTGGTTACTCTGGTCTTATGGTTATTCTGTACATAGTATTAATAAAAAGTATAGGATAACCAACCTCTGCAGGTTCCCTCAACCCCTTTCTCAAGAACTCTTCTAGGTCTGAGTTTGTTCCCCCTGTTGGGCAACATCAGTGGGACGCCAATCATTGGTCCAAGTCTAGGCTACCTGAACACCACGTACTCTTACACGAATGTCTACAGACAGGGCCACTGATAAGGCAGTATAGCCGAGCCTGGACCTTTTTAGTTTAAAATTGGGGCCCAGGCACCTGCCAAGCAGGAAGGCCAGCTGTACTGCCATATTGAGGACACCAATCCTCTTGTGGCTCCCCCCTGCAGCTCTGTCGTTTTCTCTCTCCCTTCGGCCGCTCTGCAGGGCAATTGGTTCTTGTATATGCACCCCCACGCTGTCGGGGCCAGTGTATCCTTTCCCTTGCAGCGCTCCTTTCCGTTGCAGCGCTGTTGCCTTCCCTCCTCCTCTCCCTCCCATTGGGAGCTGCCAACGGCACACAGGAGGGGTCATTTCAGGATTTCAGCTCAGGGGGTCAGTAAATCTTTCATATGTACAGGCCCCCTACTCTCCAGAAAGAATTGTGAACTAGCGGTATCAATCGCTCCTGTGTTTATCACTGAAGCATAGTAGGCTGTACGGGGCCCCATGATTACTAACAGCATTTATGCCTACAGGCATCCTTATATTCACAGATCTAAAAGGTAATGGTGTCTACATTTTATCCTTGTACCCAGATGCGCTCTTCATTGTGTTGATGTGTCAAACTTCCCTGCATCAGGCTATTGTGCTGTATATTGTGCCATGTTTATTTTTTACCATGCAATAAAAAAATCTATTGAAACAGTAAAGTATAGGATACTAGACCAGCACCAGGTAACATATCTTCATTGTGCTAATGTACCACTTCTCAGCAGTGCAGACAAAGTGAACCAGCTGATGTAAGGAATACACTACTGTAGCATAAGTGTCAAAAGATTTAAACAAAAAAAAACAATCCTCTCACAGTTTAGGATTATCCATACAAGAAATTACACTGTCAACTGACACAATAAAATTACATTTCATGTCAGGAAAACAGTGAAGGCATTGTACATTGTGTCTGTTTTTCTTAAGCAAGATATGAGTCACTCTATGGATAAATTACCTGATATTCATGGAAGATAGGACTTCGGATCTTAGCATCCTAATGGAGCGATCAAAAGCCCTTGTATAGGTATGCCCTAAAGTCAACTTGTCAGTCCAAACTATTTACTATAACCACAATCAGTGGAAGGTCTGGTTGACAATGTCTTTTCTGGGCCTATTGTAGTTCTTAATCTTGCGACTATAATCCTATCAATGCTGTAACTCTGGAGCTTTGTTAACTATTAGAACTTATGACTAGTGTATTCCCTATTTCATCCATCCTGATCCATTTTTATTCATTTACAAGGCATTTTACATTTAGACCTTTTAATGTGTAATAAAGCCCCCATTGTGATATTAACACATATAACATTAACCGTCAGATACAGAAATACCATCTGGTTATGGGAGCCATCTTTGGTGGGACATCTTAAAAGCTGGTTAATTAGTATTTTCAGAAAAAAGGTCAGCAATAGCAGCTCCCACGTTTTTCATAACATAGGTGACTTCAGGGGAGAGCGCCTGCAGGGGACCCCAGAAGAGGGGGTATGGGGACGCTCTGTGCAAAGCCTATTCTTTTATTTTAGGTAAAACAAGACAAGCCTTTAGTATCAGTTTAAACATCTTATGTCTAGGTCTACTTGAAAATACATGGAAGCTTTGGAAAAAGTAAATGCTCCATCTTGAAATAGAGCATTGTACATATGTTAATTCCATGCATCACCATTACCCAAAATGAAATGCTGTTTTGCATTCACTTTCGTTGATCTCAGATTCGTTATTGAAAGATTAAAAAAAAAAAAAATGATCTGAATTTGCACCATAAAAACATTTCATACTTTTAAGTTCCATTAAAATGTTTTAGCAAGCTCTCTAGTACTTCAAAAGGAAATACATTGTCAAAAACATTAAGGCAATAAAACATCAGATGAATAAGAGGTATTATACCCTGCTACAAACTGTCAGTTTTCATTTAACAATACACTACTTTGTTTATTATGACATTATTCGAAGAAAGTCACACATGGATACAGCTATACTACATCCCCTAATAACTTCCTTTATCAGGTGGTTAACTCACTGTCACTTCTGGATTCTCCTGGTACTAAAAGCCAGTCATAGAAGGTTCGAATCTTGGCCAATTCAGCAGGGTCCGGCCCAGATTCAAACTATGTATGGGCAGGCTGAATGTATCCAAGTTGATCAATCGATCAACTTGGGTAAAACCAGACGGTCTGATTTTACATGAGATCATTGATAGGGGCTTATATAGCCACTAGCAGTAATCATTGTGTTCTACTGGCGGGGACAGCTTCCCCCCGTTGGGAGAATACAATGGCTCCACGAGGGGGGGGTGGGGGTATACACTCATTGACACCCTACAACTTTGAAACCCTACAATAAGTTTATAGGGGTGCTGTTCCAAAGAAGGCAATTCAACCCACTGTCCATTACAAATTAGAAGCATCAATTTCAGGTGGATAAACCTTTTTAATAGTATATACAAAAATATGCAGTCATGTCGTTACCATATTGCTGTGTGTGATATGAACTTGCTTTGATTTTTAATTTTTTTTTTTTGCCTTGTATATAGCAGAGAAAGATATGAACAAAAAGAAAAAAAAGACCGCTCTGGGCATGTTACCAGATAGAAAAATAGCTCAATGCCCACTAAAGTCAAGTCATATATGGTCAACACTTCTCCAAAAATTTCAAAGGAGAGAAATTATTTGGAAAGTATCTAAGCGTGTGGGATTTCACACATACATCTCTGCCATTAAATCAATGGTAAATGACTAAAGTCAAGCAGGCATTCCTGCTGCGGGACATTCATCCAGTTATTTTTTCCTGTTGCAATCAATTTCAGCAACTTCAGTCACCTGATTAGGTGCAGTCTCCCATCTTGTTTTGACTCAGTGCTGACAATTCTAGGTAACTATGTTGCTAAATGTGTGCAGATACTCTTAGGCCTCATGCACACTGGTTTCTTGTGCACTCTGTTTATCCTGACAGGAGAAAATCTGCGTTATAAACTTAACTACCGTATATACTCGAGTATAAGTCGAATTTTTCAGCACATTTTTTTGTGCTGAAAGTACCCCCCTCGACTTATACTCGAGTCAAGCACTTTTCTGCGGCTAACAATGTCATTTTCCGAACCAACTTTGGGGCCCCGTATCTCAGGGCCACTTGGTGCTAGAAACCCCAAATTTGGTGTGCAAACCCAGTGGAACCAGCACTACCACATATCCAGTTGGGGTTCCTAGCATTAAGTGGCCCCGAGAAAGGGGGCCCCAAAATCGGTTTGGAAAATGTCATTCTCTGCTGCAGAAAAGTGCTTGACATTTTCTGAACCGAATTTGGGGCCCCATATCTCAGGGCCACTTGGTGCTAGGAACCTCAAATTTGGTGTGAAAACCCAGTGCAACTGGTACCATAACATATCCAAAGCTGGGGTTCCTAGCACCAAGTGGCCCTGAGATACGGGGCCCCAAAACCGGTTTGGAAAATGTAATTTTCTGCTGCAGAAAAGTGCTTGACATTTTCTGAACTGATTTTTGGGGCCCTGTATCTCAGGGCCACTTAGTGCTAGTAACCCCAGCTTTGGAAATATTATGGTGCTAGTTTCACTGGGTTTGCACACCAAATTTGGGGTTCTTAGCACTAAGTGGCCCCAAGATACAGGGCCCCAAATTCGTTCAACTGTGTCCATCTGCAGCAATGTCATTTCGGGACCCTTTGGGTTCAGAGACCCCAAATTTTGGCTGCAGCTAGGGGGCATCTAGGAACCATTAACTACCGAGTTTGAAGTTCAGGGGACCTATGGCTGCAAATGGGCACAGTGAGGCTGCAAATGGGCATTGTTGACCCTCTTTTCCACTTACAGTAGCTGTGCATTTCTCACCCTCGTCTTATACTCGGGTCAATAAGTTTTTCCCATTTTTTTTGTGGTAAATTAGGGCCTCGACTTATACTCGGAACGACTTATACTCGAGTATATACGGTAAGCTGCATTTTTTCTAAATAGTCTAGGTGAGTTTATCAGAGAGTTTATTTCATTGGCCAGACTTTTCATTTATTCTGGCCATTGAAATAAACACTGAAGTGGTAAATGTGCCTAGAGTTTATGTGCGTTTATGAGTGTTCAGCTTTCTTTGTGGTCAAAAGAGCTGCTCTTGAATACAATTTTAGGGCATACAGACAACAGCCCATAAACTCCCCTGCTGATAAACTGCTAAAAACGTCCACGTGTGCATGGACACATAGGGTAACAGAGGGGAGTTTAGGGGCAGTTTAAAAAAAAAATGTCCAAACTCTCAAAAACGTGAGCTTAACAGCAACAGTGTGCATGAGGCCTTAAGATGCCTCAGTTTTGCCCCACTAAAAAACATTTTGCTTTCCTTACATTTTTTTCTTTGGAAAAGAAAAAAAAACTGCAATGACAACTCCAAAAGTTAAAAACTTAATTGACAACCTTTTTCAATTACATGATATAAAAGAAAATCTGCTACTTGTGTTATCATTGCAATTTATAATCAGTTTGTCGTATACACAGCTTAGGGCTTAGTTTTCCTAAAAATTTAACCAATTAACTGTAGCAACCAGTGCACTGCCAGTGACCCACTTTATATTTCCATAAAAAAACACAACCTTCTAAAAACTCCTCGTCTCCTGCACTAAGCACAAGTAAAATATAAAAACGTAAAGTGGCTAAAACAGGTAAACAGCATTTGGCCATTTACAATGTTAAGAACTCAAATATTTAAGATGCATTCAACCATGTAAAGTGCTACTTTGACATTCATGAATCCTTTCTCAAGTAGACTACTTAAATACTACATATAGTGGCACAAACTTCACATGAACAAATAGGAAAGCAAGTAGTAAGATATAAAATTATTGACAATTGTATTCTCAATCTATTGTTTCTTTGATTTTCTAAAAAGGGATTACAATCACTAATTTGTTTGAAAGAATTCTTTGTGGTAGAAAATTGATAAGGGAATGCAAAATTAAATGTAATTTCCATTCACAAATCTGTGTGGGGTATTTAAGTGGTCGTACAGTACGGCGCATTCTCACAGGTTGCTAGTGCAATGGGCAACCTCCCAGCCAGCCCAAATGCAGCACTTTATTATGTACATATTCCTGAAAAATACACATTCTGTGCATATAATGGGCAGTGCTGGATTCAGTCCAACCAGTCTATGTCCTTTAAACACATTAAGAGATACCACACTGAAGACTGGGCACATGCTTGCATGTATCTACATCCAAGGTAAGAATATGTACAAAAAAAATAGGTTAAGATGTCCTGAGCCGATGACCACTATGTATACAAAAGTTATCTTGACTGTATGTATACGTCATCAGGCCACATAGAGACAAAAGGCCTGCAGAGCACAGAATACCCTTCAAATGAAGCCTCACTGCATGCATTTCATACGGTTACATTTCTTGTCCTCTGTGACTGCTGCTCTGTAAAAGTCCTGCCTAGGTAGGGCCAGGAGTCTGAGATAGTTAACAGTAATTGTCCTCATAGCACTGTGGTGTTCAAAGTATACATTACACATAAACATTATCTCCACATAGGCAATTTTTTACTGCCAGTTCGTGTTCTTCATAAGATTACACCAAAAGACATGTCAAAGAGTATTGTTCTTAAATTAAAGTTTGCGTAAGAAACGTTTATGATGTTCTGGGCTCAAAAATTTGGCACGGTCAAAGCAACTTAAAATGGACACATTAATAGGACAAACAAAATCGAACAAAACATATATTAAAAGGTAAGAAACAGCTTAAAAGCACACTGGTGACATTTCCTGAAATGCAGTTATGTGCAACATAAGGGTATGATGCAGATTTTCCGGCCTAAGGGTCTTCTACCTCGCTGTGGCCGACTGGACGTGTCCTGGGTAAGACCTTCTTGAGCTTGTAGCTTGCCGCTGCCTTGCAAGAAATGACTGTCCTGATCCTGTGCTTGCCAGTCTGTCCTCTGCAGCTTTTTTATGTAAGGCCATTCCCTGTGAGAAAAAAATAAATCAATCAGCAGTGGTATTTAAAAAAAAAATCTGTACTAATTACTGAGCTTAACAGAAACATATGGTGTAAGGACCTTTAGCATGAATCTTAATTTGAGCAAACCTCATTCGAAGTATTAAAGGATAAGTTCACATTTGGGAACAGTTTCCATGCCCCCCCCCCCTGTTTTTAGGGTGGAATGTGTAACATGTTCCCACTCCTGCAGCATCTCCCTGAATTGCTGCATCTAGTGACAGCAAGTGGGGGGAATCTTCTTCTCCACCCCCGTCACCATTTAAAAAAATAAATAAAAAAAAAAACGCTCTGCCTGCCTGCATCATTCATAGTGTTCTGTGAATTTGAAAAGTACAAGTACCAACATCATTTGCGCCTGTGAGCTTTTAGTTCTCAATGAACTACCATGGCAAGGTTAAGCTCTCTATGTAGTTCATTATCTCTTCCTGCTCGTAAGGGTTACCAGCAGGCAGACACACTGACAAGGCTGCAGGAGTCCTGCATGGCACCTGCAATCTGGTTATCGTAGGTGCAATGCTTTCCAGGCTTCTAGTAAAAAAAAAAAAAATTGCACTTTTTTTACCTGCAAAAAGATGTACATTTATTATTTTTTATTTCACTGTATCTTTAATAAAGATTTAATACAAAATACCGTAACTGCAAAACAGATGAGCAAGAACAAGAGGGAAAAACAATTAGAGAGCCTCACAGGGCAAGAGTGTTCATAGCATCCAGCGTACATGGATAGAACATTAACATAGGTGTTCAAAACATCAATACACATCAGGTTTTCACATTAGTATTGTGTAGGGAGTACCAGGATGACCAATCTTGCCAAGCGGCTTCAAAAGACTTCAGTGAGTCTGACCTATACGCCATGAGTTTCTCAAAGGAATAGATTGAGTGGATGGTGACTATGACTAATGACGCCTATCAGGAGGAAGGGAGGAGACACAGAGGACACAGCTCGCCGCTGTCTGACCCACTGCAAGGTCCCACAGCTCGCCGCTGTCACCCGCTGCCTGACCCGCCACAGAGATAGGGCAAGTGCCAGGCATACGGCGAGCGGGGGGGGGGGGGCGGGCGATGATGGATGGTTTCAGTAGCAGCAATTGACGGGGGCACAGTGAGGATATGGTCAGAGACTGCAGACATGATACAGGACATGGTCAGAGACTGTAGACTTGATACAAGAGATCAATGCAGCCTCATCAGGGCCCATCAAATGCAGCCCCCCCGGTGCCCATCAGATGCAGCCCCCCCCCCCCGGTGCCCATCAGATGCAGCCCCCCCCCTCGGTGCCCATCAGATGTAGCCACCCCCCCGGTGCCCATCAGATGCAGCCCCCTCGGTGCCCATCAGATGCAGCCTCCCCCCCCCGATGCATGGTAGTGCGATCTCACGCTGTGTCACAGAGCTGGATTTGAATCACCGGGTGGCTGCTGTAACAATGTCCCGCCTCCCAGACCTACTCCCATGACACACAGCACAATGATTCCCGGCATTTGATCAGTGTGCCGTCTATCACAAGAGCCGGTCTAGGAGGCAGGACATTATTACAGCGGCTGCCCGGCGATTCAAATCCTGCTCTGTAACAGCAGAAGATCACACTACCAGGCACTGGTAAGGCTGACACTCACAAGGAGAGAAGAAGGGAGGGGAGGACTCTGACAGGGGCACGCCAGGATGACACGTGTGGCACCCGGGGCGGACCGCCCTCTTTTCGGTTCCTTTTCGGTTCCATTATTGGCACTTTGTTTTCAGCCGATATGTTTCGGCGGCTGAAATTCCATTGCACCACTTGTATTCATGCTTGCGGAAGAAAGTAGTAAATCCAAATAATACTGCTCCATATTAATCTGAATTAAAGATTCAACCGGAATTTCACATCCATCCAAGATGGCAGAAGCAAAGCACAAAAGCTTGTGTACACAAATTCCTACAGAACAACAAAGATCTGTGACCTTACAAAAGCCTAATCGACTAATATGAATTTTATAGGAGGGACTGTTTCTTGAAAAAAATGTGTCATACACTGGCAAATGTGGAAGCTTCACACTGAGGTTTAAACTAACATATACTGCTAAATCAAACACAATGATAGCTACTTTGTTGTATCTAATTCATATAACTGAGAATTCTTCTGCTAACAGAAAAAGTAGCAGCACCTCAAAGAATTTAAAACAAGCATCAAATGGCACACAATGGAAGTAGTAGTGCATTAAGGGGCCCATTTATAAAGCAGTAGTGGCCTAACCATGAAAAGCATTATGCAAAAAACATTCTATAGTACATCACAGACTCTCCGCTGTGTATTTTATGAATAAAAATAAAAAGGCAGAAACAGTGTAGGGTAAACACTGCGGTGTCCCATGGAGAGTGAAGAACAGCATCTGCTCTTCCATAAAAATATGGCTGTACAACCGTGGGCAAAAGATTTGAGAATGACACAAATATTAATTTTCACAAAGTCTGCTGCTTCAGTGTTTTTAGATTTTTTTGTTAGATGTTACTATGGTATACTGAATATAAATACAAGTCGTAAGTGTCAAAGGCTTTTATAAAGAATTACATTAAGTTTATGCAGAGTCAATATTTGCAGTGTTGACCATTCTTTTTCAAGACCTCTACAATTTGCCCTGGCATGCCATCAACTTCTGGGCCACATCCTGATGATGGCAGCCCATTCTTGCATAATCAATGCTTGTAGTTCGTCAGAATGTGTGTGGGTTTTTTTTTTGTTCACCCGCCTCTTGAGGATTGACCACAAGTTCTCAATGGGATTAAGGTCTGGGGAGTTTCCTGGCCATGGGCCCAAAATTTTGATGTTTTGTTCCCCCAAGCCACTTAGTTATCACTTTTGCCTTATGGAAAGGGGCTCCATCATGCTGAAAAAGGCATTGTTCATCACCAAACTGTTCTTGGATGGTTGGGAGAAGTTGCTTTCGGAGGATGTCTTTGAAACATTCTTTATTCATTGCTGTGTTCTTAGGCAAAATTGTGAGTGAGCCCACTCCCTTGGCAACCTCACACATGAATGATCTCAGGATGCTTTGTTGTTGGCATGACACAGGAGTTATGGTAGCACTCACCTTTTCTTCTCCGAACAAGGTTTTTTCCAGATGCCCCAAACAATCAGAAAGGGGATTCATCAGAGAAAATGACTTTACCCGAGTTCTCAGCAGTCCGATCCCTGCACTTTTTGCAGAATATCAGTCTGTCCCTGTTTTTCCTGGAGAGAAGTGGCTCCTTTGCTGCCCTTCTTGACACCAGGCCATCCTCTTCACTGTGCGTGTAGATGCCTGCTGCCATTCCTGAGCAAACTCTGCACTGGTGGTGCCCCGATCCTGTAGCTGAATCAATTGTAGGAGATGGTCCTGGTGCTAGACTTTCTTGGGCGCTCTGAAGCCTTCTTCACAACAATTGAACTGCTCTCCTTTAAAGCGGAGTTCCATCCAAAAATGGAACTAGATTGCGGCAATCTTTCACCGGAAACTGCGGCAATCTTTTGCCGGAAGTGGGAGCAAATACCTGTATTAGACAGGTATCTGCTCCCCCCCCCCCCCCCTGTCACATTTGGCACCTTTCAGGGGGGAGCAGATACCTGTCTAATACAGGTATTTGCTCCCACTTCCGGCAAAAGATTGCTGCAGTATTCGCGGCGATCTACGCCATGTCCAGCCCCCCCTCCGTCCCCCCTCACTGTCTTCTGGGAGACACGCATGTCCCAGAAGACAACAGGGACCACTCAGAACGTGCAGTGCGACACGCACATGTGCAGTAGGGAACCAGGCCGTGAAACCGCAAGGCTTCACTTCCCGATTTCCTTACTAGCAATGCCGGCACCTCCACCAGAAGCCGAGGGACGGTTCGGCTTCCGGTGAGGACATTGCAGGCACCCTGGACAGGCAAGTGTCCTTATTTTAAAAGTCAGCAGCTGCAGTATTTGTGGCTGCTGATTTTTATAACTTTATTTTTTTTCAGGCGGAACTCCACTTCAAAGCGGAGTTACACACAAAAATGGAACTTCCGCTTTTCGGAATCCCCCCCCCTCCGGTGTCACATTTGCCACCTTTCAGGGGGGAGGGGGGTGCAGATACCTATCTAAGACAGGTATTTGCACCCACTTCCGGCATAGACTCCCATGGGAGTCTATGCCTCTTCCCGTCCCCACCGCGCTGTCTGCTGGGAACACACAGCTCCCAGGAGAGAGCGGGGACCACTTGGGACGCGCAGCGCGACTCGCGCATGCGCAGTAGGGAACCGGGAAGTGAAGCCGCAACGCTTCACTTCCTGATTCCCTCACCTAGGATGGCGGCGGCGTCCCCTGCCGACATCGCTGGACCCTGGGACAGGTAAGTGGCCATGTATTAAAAGTCAGCAGCTGCAGTATTTGTAGCTGCTGGCTTTTAATATTTTTTTTTTTGGCGGTGTGGGTGAACCCCCGCTTTAAGTTCTTGATGATCCTATAAATGGCTGATTTAGATGCAATTTTAGTAGCTGCTATATCCTCGTCTGCGAATCCCTTTTTGTGCAAAGCAATGATGAGTGCATGTGTTTCCTTGGTGGTAACCGTGGTTAACAGAGGAAGAACAGAGATTTCAAGAACCACCCACCTTTTAAAACTTCCAGTATGTTATTCTAACTCAATCAGAATTAGAGTGATTTCCAGCATTGTCCTTGTCAACATTGGCACCTGCTTTTGTGGCCGTGCCGTTTTTCTTTTCAATATTTTTATTAAATTATTGAGTATATAACAAGCAATGGAACATAGAAACATGGCACAATAAAACGCCAAAAATGCTAGATCGATGGGTGCACAGAGCTACACTAGGTACATTGTCACAGTATACAACAGCAGATCTTTAGGTTTAGTAAAGGTAAGGTTACCTTACCTGAAAAGGGTTGTGCTTGGTGTAATTACAGTGCTCGGGCAACAATATTACACAGTCAAGTTGTCTAAATACAATGAGCGGAACACACCATTCTTCCCATCTAGTTTGCAACCTATTGCAAGCTGGTAAGGAGATTGCTCTCGCTAGACAGTCCCTGCACCCCAAAGGGATCAGACTGTGGAGGAAGCTGACCGGGGCAACCCCATCTAGTAAAATTACATGGCAGGTCTGAAGATGGGAGCATATTTGCTCAGGCCTGTTCAAAATTTAGCTTTCATGGGTTTCATATTAAGTACGGTAGTCCTGGGCACAGACCCGCTATTTACTATTGTGCGGTTGAGTCAGGCTGTCTTAAACAATAACTTAACGTAATGTAAAAGTAAAGTAAGGGCCTGAATGGGCTGCAGTGACCCACCGCCTCCAGCTGGAAGTCAATTGTGAGATATGTTCTTTCTCTACTGGAGGAGAAAGAAGTATTGGGAAACGGGGGGAAGACAGACGGGTATAAGCTTCAGGAGATGAGAAGGAGACAGGTAGCAGTAGAGAGAAGAGAAGAAGAGTAAAGCAAAGAAAAGTAAAAGGAAAGAGTGTCACCTAGAGGGAGAAGAAGGAATCAGAGTATTCTATATCTCTGGAATCAACGGTATACCCATGTATTTCGCCCAAGGTTCCCAAATGGATTCAAATTTGTGGGTTTTGTCCAGCAACTTGCTGACCATTTTCTCTTGGGCCATGATCCAGGAGATTTTACGTTTCATTTCAGCTAGCGGTAATGGCCGTGCTGTTTTTAAGTTCTGACAGCGGGGGAGGGGAAGGGATCCCTCGCCCACTGTCACAGGTGCGGGGGGGGGTCTAAATACAGGTGGAACATGTAACATTTTCCAAAGGTGAACTTATCCTTTAATGATGTAAATATTGTACTAATGGCATTCACACTTATGTGCATGAAAGCATCTATAACTATACAGTAGTGGAATTTTTTTAGGATTATGCAACTTTGCTGCCCAGCCAACTGGAAGCATCCAATAAATTGCGACTTATTAATTAAAAGTGTGCCAACAAGAACATTTATGCATATCCTGCAGATTCATAGTTTAAATCCAATTGCGTCAGCCATGTGCAAAGAGCCACACTCCTGGTTCCCTTTAGGGTGGGAACAAACCAAAGAGTAAGTTGTCTGAGGAGGAGAGGCTCACAATAGCTCAGCGGGCGAGATCGCTCTACTAACATTGCATAGTTAGTACAGCGGCTCCCCGAGCTCTTCAGTTTTTTGTTTTTTTTTTCGATTAGCCCGCTGAGTTGAAAAAAAAACAAAAACAAAAAACAAATAGTGTGTGTACTAGGCTTTACATTGTAATGTTCCTAGGAAACATGCACTAGTTGTGATCCATATTATCTATTGTATTCATTACTATGCAGCACAGATATAGATAGCAAAAACACATTTTTAGTTGCAGCCATCTTTACATTAATCTCAACCAAATAATGCTTACCATGTTATACCATGCACTGACAATCAGTTTCTCCTCCTGATCTCTCTGTGTCTTGGTTTTCTCAAACTCTTTCTAAAATGAATATACAAAACATACAAAGAATGTAAGGTAACAACTATTCAACCATAAGTTTAAATCCTAAATTGACAAGCCATAGGATTTCTGACTTACCTGTGATTACCTTATCTTGGAGTACAGTACGACACAGGACTTGTATTTATAGACCATGGGTTATATACAGCTACCTTCAAATGATTGCACACTGGCAAAAAAACTTGCACGCACAGGCCACAGCATAAAACCCCACCCACCCCATGAGACCCCAGTTCTTCAGAAGGCAATAATGAGTAATGAAGACACAGAGGAGAGGAGCCTCTATCCTTTACTTCAATATAAGGAATCCACAAGCAAGTCAAAATTCCTATTAGCTTCACCGTATAGCACTTTTAGAGTCCCGTTTACTTTTTTTCACTTGGGATAAACAGCACAAAATGCTAACAAAAAAAATTAAGAGCCGAATGCCATTCTTACAGAACATTGGCTACTTACTTGACGCAACCTGATCTTTTATACTTTACCAAACAATTGGGTAATATATTGCATTTATGCAACCTAAAATTCACTTGTACTAGTGTATTTTTTACTGAAATTCTGCATTTTGTAAACTGTTGCACTAATATTGTGTGACATTAAAAAATAGAAAAAAAAATGATTCTTGTGAGCTACCAATCCTTCAACTTTAAAAAATGATTGTAAAATAAAATAAAAATGAATTGAACAGCTGCCAGCACTCCCTCCACTTCCTTATAGTGAAAAAACAAAATATATACATAGTGCAGCACTATAACAATGTGCAAATCTATCTAGAATACTAATATGATCCAAGGAGCATAAATATAAACATCCAAAAAACAAAGAAATGTCTCTTTAAAACTGTTGTGCAAAGAAAGCCTCCGTGCAAAAAACTATTTTCTTTGTGCAAAATGCACATTATATTTTGCACAGAGAAAATTGTTTTTTGCACGGAGGCTTTCTTTGCACAACAGTTTTAAAGAGATATTCATTTGTTTTTTGGATGTTTATATTTATGCTCTTGGGTTATATTAATATTATAGATAGATTTTAACATTATTATAGCACTGCACTATATTTATATATAAAAAAATTGGAACTATCATTATGTTCTTCTCAAAGTGTCTGCTTTAAAAAAAATATATATCATGTTTGGGGGTTTCATGCAATCTTCAGACCTAAAATGATTTTTTAAATGTGTACAAAAAAAAAACTGAAAAAACAAACAAACACCTCAGCGAAAAAGGTTAAAGGGATAAAACAGAGCTAAAAATGTGCATGTATTGCAGAGATGTACTGCATGTGTTTTTCTTTGTATTTCCTATAAATATTATTTTACTAACCTCTAAAGAATGAAACATTTTGTCCCTTTCTTGCAGCTGGTTTTTTAAAGATTGTATCTCTGGTCCTGAGCCCTGATTTTGCTTTGGATCTAATGTGCGAATAACCTGTAGAAAAGGAGGAAATGTGTAGTAGAGCATTTTTTTTTCTGGAAAAAGGATTATTACTTAAGACCTTCATAATGTACAAGAATTCCAAAACTGGCAATAGATTACTCACACTTTTTGCTTTCTCTAGATATTTTTTGTAACGCTCTTCCATTTGTTTCATTTCTTCCTCTTTCTTCCGTAACGCTTCCTGTAGCTCTTCGATTTTCATTGCTTAATTTTTTGGGGGAAAAGAAAAAGAAAAAATTAAGGCAATTCATCTTTTAACATGGTTCATCAATATTTCCAACTACTCAACTAATGCAGATTAAGAATAAACACGGTAGTACAAGGGACACTTTTACAATACAAGATAAGGATTGGGGAAAAAAATAAAGCACAAAGAACAAAGTGTAGTAATGCAAAGCAACCAATCATCTTTCCCTGATATGTTCATTATAGTTCTGCACTTTATATATCCTTTGTGCTGGTTTGCAAAATTTACTGCATAGGGTCTCATACATTGGCTGTTTGACTTTCTGCTGTATGTTGTCCAAGTCCATTTCAAAATGTTAAAGACAAATTTGTACTATGTTAATTTAACACCTACAGAGACTAGCAAAACAATTAGATACAGGCAGTCCCCGAGTTACAGCCATCCGACTAATACTTACAAAGGGAGAATATAGGAAGTGAAAGGAAATCTACACCTAGGAGAACTCTTACATGATAACCTGTTATGCCCCGTACACACGACGGAAAATGTGTGATAGGACCTTTTTGTCGTAAATTCCGACCGTGTGTAGGCTCCATCACACATTTTCCATCGGATTTTCCGACACAAAGTTTGAGTGCAGGCTATAAAATTTTCCGACGACAAAATCCGTTGTCGGAATTTCCGATAGTGTGTACACAAATCCGACGCATAAAGTGCCACGCGTGCTCAGAATAAATAAAGAGATGAAAGCTATTGGCTACTGCCCGTTTATAGTCCCAACGTACGTGTTTTACGTCACCGCGTTCAGAACGGTCGGATTTTCCGACAACTTTGTGTGACCGTGTGTATGCAAGACAAGTTTGAGCCAATATCCGTCGGAAAAAATCCTAGGATTTTGTTGTCGGAATGTCCGATCAATGTCCGACCGTGTGTACGGGGCATAAGAGTTATCATGGGAAAAAGGTGTCTCAACTGAAGCTTTATCATAAATTCTTGTTTCCACAACAACCCAAAATTTTCCAAATCCAATTGTCACAGGGCAGACAACAGGGGAACGGAACAGACAGCAAAGAAAATGTTACAGGGGTGTTAACCCTTCCCTATGCCATCAAAAACTATGTAAAAATTATTCTGGCTGGAGTTAAAAAGTAAAAAAATGTACCTGTTCCAACTTGCATACAAATTCAACTTTAAGAGCAAACCTACAGAACCTAATCTTGGTTGTAACCTGGGGACTGCCCATATCCTGTTCTGATATCCTATTCTTGACACTTTAAACTCATGTTCTAGTTCAAACTCTGAGACATAAGTAAAGCCCTGTGTCCGCCTTAAGGTTGCCTTAAAAATTAAATGTCACCTACAGCTGTTGTTGTAACGTGGCTCCAAATCTTCAATAATTGCACGTTTTTTCTGCAGTTCATTGTTAGCTTCATGAAGCTTCTCCCTGTAAAAACAAAAAAACAAAAAACTTTCAAAAGTTCTATTCAGAAGTATTGTTCAGTAAAATGCAAAAAACTGTACCAAGAGACATGACTTCTGATAGGATTTTCTATATTTATGAATTATATTTAGGACTAAAGTCTTTTTCCCTCTTTAGTTTTACTCCTTTATAGCCAAATATGAAATACTGAATAGGAATATTTCATACTTAAAAGTAGGACAAACACAAGATCTGGGCCCCTCCCCATCATAAACAAAATATTATGCATCTTTACTTCCTTTTTTTTGTACAGAATTTTTCTTCTACTAATTTTTATTTTACTAAAAACAGTTCTTAATTACAGGAAAGGAGGCCTAATATATTAGGGTCCACTTTAACACCTGAGGACAACGTGTTTGTTCTATGACCTTGTAATGGAAATTTGTAAGTTCTGTATATAATTGTATTATATTTTATATGTATTGCACACTGCCCTCACTGAGACCACGGCACTAATAATGTTTTCGGTACATGTTTACATTCCTTTGAGTCCCGATTAGAATTAGCCTGCCTATGTAACGCCCCTTGTTACCATAAATGTGCAATTGTAATATTAATGCGATACCTACGTAATCATGTGTATAAAAACCTTCAAATGCGTCATAAGAAAACAAAACAGTTATTTGGAAAGATGCTGAGCGTATCGTTTGTGTCTGTTCCCTACTGCAGTAGTTATTAATTTGGAAACACTAATCAATATGAGGATAGGAGTTGCCTATCATCAATTTAACCAAGTCGGCGTGGAGAGCTTTGCCTAGGAGGGGCTTTACAGGTGACCCCCAGTATCCGAAATGAGGAGCTTGAGACGATCCGGGAATTTCTGATAATCAGCCGGCTGAGGTAAGCCTTTTGCTTATATTTGAGCTATCAGACTTCCTTGATCGGTAAGGCAATTTCAGGACAAAGGGTACTTATTTTACTCCCCTTAATCGAACTGTATTGATTGGTGGTTATATGTTATGTTGTCACTGTCTACTGTCCATTGGAATGTTATAGAAAAGAAAGGGAATAATAGTGCTGTTCAGAGTTATATGTAGTACATCTGCTAGATAAAGTAGTTTAGAGGCAAGAGGGTATAGGCACATGTAGAGAAGACTGGCCAGTCATTATGGGCATTAAATTAAGGGAACGAAGGGTAAGAGACCCTCAAAAATGCCAAGCGCAAGAGGATTGTTATATATGAACCGAAGGTGCGGTTCCGCCTATACTGAGCCCCTAGATAAATGGTTAAAGTAGACAGGGATCCACAATGGGTAACTGGGTTACCAAAGTCCACAGGGACTAAGAATCATGCAGACTAAACAGCTAGAGAGAAACAGCTATCTATGTGAGCAGGATGGATCAAGGGTGATAACACTAGACAGAAAGGGACATTTTCATGTTAAGTTGTGGGATGAATTTTGGGTCAGGCACTACAACTAATAAATAAGGAAAGCAGAATTTAAGCAGGGAAATATTAAAGAGTTAAAGAAAGTGAAAGAATGATATGCATGTGTGTGAATACTGGAACCTTTAGTTCTACCTCTTGTGTGTGTCATGTATGCAGATGTGACCCCTTCCTTTGTGCTCTCATGAAAGAATGTGGCTGGGATGAGAGGTTAGTGATAAGCTGGAAGGACACCATGCCAATTTCAGTTTTCTAGACAAAAAATTTATAACAAAATGAGCCGGGTTAACAAATCTAATGATAAACAATGTAATCACAATTATTTTGAATCTGTTTTCCAAACATGGTAAAATGAAGGTTACATTTATCCGTGTATTACACAAATTAAATATCCTTTGATAGTGGAAACAGTGCATTTAAAAAAGGGAAATTAACTAAAATAAGTAATAATAAGTAATAATTTCTAATATGAGTTTAACAAATTTGTAATTTTACATTTATACAATAATCCCTTATTGAGAGAAAAAAGCTTAAGATGAGGTTGTTATTTGGACTAAAGCTGCCATAATATTTAACAAAGCCAAGATGGATGGGATACATAAGAAGTTTTTTTACAAAAATGAAATTTTAAGGTTTTTGATAATAACTTGATATGCGGTCCAAGATGTGAGAGTTATAATAAATAAAATTTAAATATAACAGACCCATCACATCAAGTCCACACACCCTGTTAGGATAGATGCCACCTGCAGCCAGTTTTATAAGTTTTGATGTGGCTGGGTGCTTTCTGGTCCATCATACAGATTGTTGGTCCTTATGTTTTTATTTTTTTTAAATCCAAAGCAGAATGTGTGGATTGTAAAATGATGTGCCCCTTTTCCTTGTATGTGCAGTGGTATAAGCAGAAGAATATTTTGGATTTATTGACATCTCTGCATGACCGCAGGGTATTATCATTTATTATAATATTGCCAGGAAAAAGTTGTCTTTTTGAAACATGAAACTGGAGTTCTTACACAAACAGCATGATAGAAAACAAGCCATTGTAATATATGTATGCAAGCTGAACCCAGTAAAGAAGGGTTCATCCTGATATATCAGAGCTGTAGCTTTATGCAAAGGTGTTATTAGACAAAGTTACAGACATTATTTTGGTCAAATATTTAATTTTTAATGGTCCCACATTCTGTGCAGCAAATATACAGCTAACTAAATGTTTGTCTAATGAAAGGTTCAAAATATGAATATGTTTTGTTTGTTTATGTACAAATCTAACAATGCAAAATGCGTACATTTGAATCCAGCCACCTTATTGCCTCTATTGGAGGAGGCTGGAGACAAAGGAAGCCACATGTGTTAAATTGATGATGAAGGAATCAGCTGCTGTGAGCCCAGTGCAGGACACACTCCCTGAAGACCCAGATATTTCATTTTTTGTAGAGTTATTCCCAGTTTTATATTGAGGATGGCAATACCCATACTGAGTATGCAGTTTTTTACCCAGAAGATTACTCTGTATTCAGAGTCATTGGATCCTTTTCCCCCAGCTCAAGAAGCAGAGCTCCATGTTTTAGCAAAGCCTGTGAGCTATAAAAAGAGTGTATATTTATATAGCTAGTCGAGATATAGAGAGCTTTTGGTTCCATTTGAAGGGCAAGAAGTTTGTTTTTACTTCGGCAGGTAAACCAATCAAACATGCTAAGTTAATTTGATTGGCTGTTTTCAGCCTTCCAGCTTCTTGCTGAGGTAGCCATACTAACATTAAAACTCACACATGGAAGCAGACCAGGTGACTAAGGATGCTGCATTACAGCCCCGGACACTTGATGGGTCTGTGCAACTCACAGATTCCACCCTAGTTCTGGCCCAGTATAGCTGGGATTAATAATTCAACTTTAAGGACCCCAGAACAAGAAGAACAAGTGGTCCACAGGGGGCAACTTCTTATGAAACAGGACTTTGGAAAAGGTGATCATTTATGTCTGCCAGCCACTCTTCCCCCCCCCCCCCTCCCCAGCTTGACACATGGATCGTGTCATCAGTCACAAGCAGTTATGGCTGCCTTAGTAAAAGCGCGGGATAGAGCCAGGGTTCACCACAGTTGTTTTTATAACATACCACTTCTTGTTTTACCTGTTACCAAAGGTGTTACCAAAAGCGGAACATCCCTTCCAGAGATTACAAAAAGATATATCCAGATGCCCAAGTTAGGATCTTAAGAGTATGCATTTTGTCTGTATGGACATGTTTTCTGGATGTCCAGTTGCAAATGCTACTGCAAAGGCCACAGTAAAAAGTGTTATCAGAAGTAGTTTGTAAATATAGGGTGCAGAATCTACAGAGAGCAACATAGGAAATAGTTTTTATAGGAGAGTCCTTACTAGAAGTTTTGAGGTTTTTTTTTTACACCCCCTACTGTCTACAATGTAACGCAAAAAGAGTAAGAGACAAGAAAACTTTTGCCTGAATGTTCTTATATTTTATCAAGCCCCTAAGGGGATGTTGGACTCTCTCCCTATGGGATTTGGTTTGGGAGTGCGTTACTCACGTGATTATATTTTGTCTCAGCAGCTGAAGTCCTCCATTCGGATCTCAGAGAACGTTGCTGATCTTTTAAGGTTTTTGACAAACTCATTTATGCGTTTTCTCCCCAATTCCAGATCCTAAAAGTTTGGAAGGATCTAAAACTAAAGCCAGGTGACTTGTGGATTGTTAAGAGATTATAATATTAAATATATATATATATATATATATATA